>CM021697.1:74988842-75000494 GCA_011074415.1 Stictonetta naevosa
GGCCCGGGGCGGCGAGGCCGGGCGGCCGCCTGCCGGGAGCCGCAGGAAGTGGCGGCGGGGCGGGCGGGCATGCGGGCGGGCCGCGGGCGGGGGGAGGAGGGGACGGCGGGCGGCCGGGGACCGTGCTCGGCTTCCCCGCGGCGGCTGGGCCCCGGCTGCCCGCTCCCCTCCTCGCCCCGCACGGCCCCGATCCCACCGCTGCCCCCTCCATGCCAGCCCTCTGGACGGAGGAGGGCACGCCTGCACCGACCCCACTGCGGCCCGGCACCGGGAGAAGCCCCCGGCTCGGGGGGACGGATGGAATTGAGAAGGTGGATGGGGAAGAGGGGCGCGGGAGGGGGTTAAAGGTGTGGGCTGGGCAGCGGAGGGGGGCATCTATGTGTCTGATGTCTGCTTCTGGCCCAGCAGGTGATGGGAGCATGAGTGAGAATGAGGAGAACCTCCATCAGGATGGTCCGGAGTCAGCTGAACCCTGCGGGGCCATTTCGGACTTTTTCATGAGGGAAGCTTCTCCTGCGGGCTGCCACCAGGAGATAGGCTGTCCGAGGCCAGACCTCCTCTCTGCAGTGACGAGGCCGGAGAAGAGTCCTCGCTGCGGCTTCCGAAAGCGGAAGGAGACCGTGGTGCACCAGAGAGCATTCATGGGAGAGAAACCATATATCTGCATCGAGTGCGGGCAGAGCTTCAACCGCAGCTCAGACCTGATCCGCCACCAGAGGATCCACACTGGGGAGAAGCCGTATGTGTGTGCTGACTGCGGGAAGAGCTTCAGCCGCCACTCACACCTCATCCAGCACCAGCGTGTACACACAGGCGAGCGGCCGTACCAGTGCAAGGACTGTGGGAAGAGCTTCAGCCAGAGCACCCACCTGGTGCAGCACCAGCGCAACCACACTGGCGAGAGGCCTTATGTGTGTGCCAAGTGTGGGAGGAACTTCTACCAGAACTCAGGCCTGCTCCGCCATGCCAACTTTCACACAGGAGAAAAACCCTACAAGTGCTCCCAGTGTGGGAAGCGCTTCAGTGATAGCTCCAACCTCATTGCCCACCAGCGGCTCCACACAGGCGAGAAGCCCTACAAGTGTACTGACTGCAACAAGTGCTTCAGTGAGAGCTCTAAGCTGGTCATCCACCGTCGTGTCCACACGGGTGAGAAGCCTTACTTGTGTCCTGACTGTGGGAAGAGTTTCAGCCAGCGTTCACACCTCGTCCAGCACCGTCGCACCCACACTGGGGAGAAGCCCTACAAGTGTGCTGAGTGTGGGACATGCTTTAGTGATAATTCTACCCTCATCCGGCACCGTCGTACCCACACTGGGGAAAAACCTTTTAAGTGCTCCCACTGCGGGAAGAGCTTTAGTCGCAACTCCTACTTAGTCTCCCACCAGCGGGTGCACGTGTGGTAGGCAGCATCACTTGGTGTGGTCTGTGGATGATCTCAGATGCAACTCATAATCCAGGCCTGTCCAAATGTGCCTAAGGGACAAGGGGGTAAGACAAGGGCTTCGTGTGACTACATGAAGGCCTCTGAATTGTAGGCAGCTGGCCAGAATAATGCTTTTGGCCTGGGTTGCCCTTTTCAGTCACTTCCTTCTCCCAGAGCACCTCAGGCATGGACAGCGATTGAGCAGTAGTTGTGGTGGGTGGTTCTCCATCCCAAAGCCCTGCCATCCTCCTTCCCCAGTGCTGGAGTTGGATTCCACCCATCATGCAGCCAAAGTGCAAATGTGTTCTCCCACCTCCCAGTAAGAACTGTCTGGGAACCTGCAAAGAGGATGTGCGATGTCAGGTCAAGTGAGGAAAAGCTGTATGATCGTGCAATGTATGCATATGTGGTCATGTCAAGGGAAACAAGGTGGGAGATAAGGTCCTTGAATGTCTCCGTAAGGAGCTTTGTTCCACACACAATTGAAGTGTTTGTGACCTGTATAGAATGCGTAGACATACCCGGAGAAGGAAGGCATGCCTGTGAACGTTTAGTGCAAATGCTGCTGGGATGGTAGGGACATGGCTGATTCTGGAATCTCAAAACTGGTAGGTAACTGATGTAGAAAACTATCAGACCCAGAAGCTTTAAAAAAAACCCACATATCGTACTTGCTGCTGCTAAGACTTTGGTACACAACTTGACAGGTGTATGGAGGTCACCTGTGAGTTTGTACCAGTACCCTTTTTGTTCTGCAGAATTCAGATTCACATGTTCAGTTCAAGTGGGCTGGTGTAAGCTGTGCTGTAAAATGGGACAGAACAAGAGAATGAGAATGACCTGATTCCCTTCAGGTATTTCTTATGTCCCATTTTGACCAGTGTGTGTGCATATAAATAACATCTATATGTATATATTCATATATATATGAACTAGCTTTTATATCAAGTATCTTCACACATGAGCATACACACGTGTACACATATTGGCAGTGGTCAAAATGGCCAACTGTATAACACTACACCATATCAGTACTTCTCAAAACACTGAACATACTGTATTTACTAGCATTTCTCAATAAGAAGTGGTGAGAAATAGGTTTTGTACGTAAACATGTGAATTTTCATATCAGGACAGTCAGTTTTACACTGATTACTTTGTGTGTTTGTGTAAAAGATATATAATGGTGTTCTTTTATTTATATAAAAATGTGTGGCCCTTATGGTTGCAAAGAATGACTTATAAATGTCATTCAGAATAGTGCTTGTCCCCTCATTTTACACAGGTACATATAAGCGTCAGTTGTAGGATGTACCCCAGTCATGGTTCTAACTACAAGGAATTGCAGTGCAACACTTTACATCGTTTATTTTTAGACTGTCTTACTGATACTGCTAGAGTTTAGAAAAGATTTCTGGTTTTGTCATATATCTTACTAGTCCTGCAGCTGGCTCTGGCTTCGGTATATCTCTGGAAAAAGGACTGCAGACTGAAGCCAGTGAGAAGACTGGGGCTGTGGTGGGGAAGAGATAAAGGAAATTAAGATGCTAAGGAGATCTATAGATCTGAGCAACTGTTGGTCAGGGATGCTTGTGAATGGCTTACTCTCCAGAACTTGCTACTCTGCAAAGTAGCAGAAGGTTCACAGGGATCCTTTGCAAACCCCAAGACACTTCTTGACACAGCTGCTGATAAAATGATGTTTTGATAAAGTTGAAAAGAAAGAAACTAGGAAGAACATGAAATTGTTTGCAGCTCGTAGAGTAACGAGGCACCTTTATGTCTTGTGTGTGCAGCTGCTCAGGGAAGTAGGAAGAGCTTTCTGAAATGGAGTGGGCTTTGTTTACACAGGAACCAAAGCCTCCATTTGCAAATGTTTTTTTTATTATTTTTTTTTATTTTTTTATTTTTAATGAAGTGCTTCAAACCAATGACTTGCTGATTTTTGTTCTGCTTTTAGAAAGTGACTTCTGGAAAGTGAAAAGTGACTAATGGTCATTTAGTTGTTTCCAGAAGTTTCAAGATTTTTATTTGCTAGCACATTTTCAGAAAGGATACTACAGTTCTCAGTTGGTAGGCTCATTTTAAACTGAATTCAAAGGTCATGCTACAAATATCTGTCTGGCTGAGAAGTCCTCTTTGCCAGGGAATGGCATCCTGCAAATGCATCTTTTCTTTTGGGAATCTGAATGGAATCACTGTAGCAGATCAATGAAATCAAACCTGAGTCTGCACATAGCTGAGTTCAACTCAAAAGGAAACCCTTTCATCAAGATCGTGGCTTGAGAAGCCAACTGCCCCTCGAATATGCCTTCGCAGCAGTCCTTACAGCATTTCTTTTCCCTCTACACACTTTGTGAAGTGTTGTGTACCTAACAGTGTTCAATAAATTAAAAGGATTGATACATTTATTTATGAGATCTTTATTAACTTACTTAAAACTGCATGCCAAATCAAAGTGACCTTAGGGTTCACAGCACATAGCTGGTGCGGTAGTCTTAGTGGCTAGGACTGAATTGCTCACCAGTGTAAGCACATTTCTGGAGTTCCATTCCACAGCCACTGTTAGTTTTCCCTGTTCAGTGTCACTTGGCAGAAATAATTCACTTTCTCCCACTGGTCTGCCCTTCACTGTTTGTGAACCTCTAGTTTGAGAGGAGAATCTGGGCAGCACACTCTCTAACTTTTGCAACAGCAAAGAAAGGATCTTCCTCTTCCAGGAATTCAATTGCTTTCTGGGCAGCACAAACACACAGGCCAAATTCAAAGGACAGAGGTATGGTGTGTGCAAAAGGTCAAGAACCAGAAGGTTTACTTTCACAGCAGCTAGCTCACTGGCTTCTCTAACAGCCATCTCCTCCCTCAGGATTGTAATGGGAGTCTACTGGAAAAAAAAAGAAAAAGGTAATTAGCTACTATAATTTCAGCAGACCATCCGTAGCACACTCCACCCCAGATCCAGTCACCAGCTGGTGCCCAGGTCCTGCTGCCAGTTGAGGGAGCTCTGTAGAATACTGTAAAATCCTGTTGTGCTGTTGGTGCTTAGATACTATGGTGATACTATGGCACTTTAGAAATACATAAGATAAATGGATGAATGATGTCTCTGAAATAAAAATATTCACCCTGTTTTTCTTTGTTATTCTATTTTTTTTCTTTCTTCCCAGAGTGACCTCCCAACGATCACAGTTTCCTGGCCCCTATCAGGACCAGATTTGGAAATACATGTGTCATTCTTCACAGAGGGATGACTATTACATAGCAGAGCTTCCGTGTAATGCAAATAAGAATCTAGAGGTGAGGGGTGTTCTTGGAATCGGTCTTCATTTTCATCAGATCTACATGGATCTGAAAAGCCAGAGAGTGGCACATACTGCTGTCCATCCTATGCAAGAGAAAGTGGCAGAACCTCATTTTGGAGTAACATACTAACCTGCTGTTAGATGAACGTGGTTCTATCAGAATCTATAAGGAGATTACCTCCCTAGTTCTGTCACCTGCGTTGTATGGGATCCAGTTTTCCTATTCCTTGCAAACAACGTATATGTAATGGTGACTGAAATACAACTTCTTATATCTTCCACTTTGCTATTTTTTTTGCTTTTTTTTATGACAGGGAAAAACATATCTTTTGATTTTTGAACAGGATGTGTGTTTTGTGTGTTTAATAATTTTTTAAAAATATTTAATGTGTAATCTCTAAAACAATTAGATATATCGAACAAACAAAACTGCGTGTACACCAAGCCCTTTCTTTGTGGTCCTGTTTCCCTTTTGCCTCAACAACACTGGTCTGAATACAAACAGAGACAGTAGCAGGAGCTCCCATCTCTGAAAAAATATAAATAGAGGATACTTTAGGACGTAGAGCAGAGGCTTTGCTGCTTATGGCTCTCTAAGGTCTGAAGGGCCTTTAGCCTTATGCCAAACCTAAACTTCATATATCTCATAAGTCAGCTGGGCCACCTCTCAACCATCTCCTCCCTTTTCTCATTCAAGTGCTTGCTGGCTTTGTTCACACAAAATGCATAAATACTCTTGGTAACACTTCTCTGCAGTCTCAATAGCCCTTGGCAGCTGGTTGCTCTTCTTCTCACAGACCTGATCTGTTTGGGATGCTTATTCACATGACAGGCAGGAGAGCCTAGGAACAAAGCAGACTTTTTAGGGGAAGCTAATTTTTCCCCTTTGTTCCTGAGACTAGCTATGCAGGAATCAGGAATATGGGGATAAGTTCAAAAAGAATGGTTTATGTGAAATATTTCCTATCAGAATGAATAATAAAGAAAAAAATCATGCTGAAGATGCTGTTAATGCTGTACTTTAATTCTCAAAAAGTTTTGTTTGTTTGTTTGTTTGTTTTATAAAAAGGTATTTCAAATGAAGTTGTGCTGTTTCATCTTTTACATTTAACTACAATTTCAGGGTAACACAGGCTGACCTGGTTACTTTTTCTGTTGTACCATGTTAACCATGTTATAATTGCCTATATTGCTATAATGTGCCTAGCATGTATGTGTCTTAAAACTTTTTTTCTGTATTCATCATGTAATCAAATACTGCTTCTGCCCTCTATAGGCAGAATCTTATCTAGTAGTACCAACAGTTGTTATTTTAGGCATACTAGTAAGCAAAACAAACAACCCCCCCAGGTTTGTTTGTTAGTACCTTAGGCTGAGGTCTGATAGGTACTCTTAAGCAGACCTCATTTGCAGCTGCTCCTTGAAAGGGCATTCCTGTTCTCTCCCGCCCTGACTGCCATGTATTCCTGGCCACCCTGTGCTGGCGCTATTGATTCTCTAGCAGCATAATAAGCAGCGGGGAATCTGATTGCCCAGATGTTTTTTTGCTAGATCGGTTCTTCAATTGGATGTCAAGGTCAGTGCTGCTTAGAAGAAACTTGCCTGAGCAGCCACATGGACAGGCAATTCAAAATATTTCTAGCACTTTACTGTTCTGTTTGCAAACCTGCCTGGCTTGGTTGCACAGCCTACATGAATTGACTACAGGGACCTTCCTGTGAAGGAACAAAGCTGCTCACAGAACTCTCAATAGACCATGGGAAGAGTGACCAAAAATGGTTTTTCTGCTTGGAAATGCAGCTGCTTTGATCGATGACAAAGCTTCCTCAGGAAGTGTTTCTTTGGTAATAATGCAAGCATATTTGCCTATGCCCCTTTCCTGGGCATGAGTAAGCGTTATAATGGCATGGCATTACTAGGAAGGGTAATAAAGTCAAAGTAAAGGTGTCTCTAAGCATTTTGTTTTCTCAGGGGTGAAGGGTTGAACCACATCACCACAAGAGGGAAAGGATTAGAAGAAGTTGAAATGGAATGAACAGCTAAGAAGAAAGATGAAAGACTGAGGAGCCAGATTTTCTACACCTGAGACTGCTGGGAAAACAAGATAATTTGGAGAGGATAATAGCTGTATGTGAGAAGAGTCACCATCCTCCAGTCCCCCAGGCAATTGCTCCCTCATATATGGACTTTTTTTTTTTTTTTTCTTTTTCCAGTTTTCCTGCTACTGGTCATGTATTGCTTTGGGCAACTACCTGCTCTGTCTCTACCTCAAGCTGACCTTCACTGAAATACTGCTAAATTCTACCTAGCTGTAGTTCAGGAAGGTTCACTTTCCTGTCTCTGCAGAGAACCACAGAGGAGGATTCTGTGGCAGTCCTTACTGTGTCATTATTCCTCACAAAAGAGCAGCCTCTCTGTACTTACCCCATATAACCCAAAAGCACATATAACATGCACCTCACCTGCTTTTATGAAAGGCAGAGATTTTGACAGACCAATGTAATTTGATCTGCCTTTTCCCAGCCATTACAGAAGATCTTTGGTACCAGGACAGGGACTGAGAAATGGCTTCCCACAGATCTGCACCCGGCTGTTGTGTTCAAAAAGACGTCTCTTTTCTGGGCCACTGATTTAATTTCGTCTGATTTCTTTAACAGCTGAACTTCCATTTCTCTCTATGCCTTCAGGCAGGTAGAAATACCAAGCAAAACATAATTTACGTATACTATACATTGGAGAGATTGTAGGCATCTGCTGAATTCATTGGACGTATGATCAAACATTATGTGACCCTAGGGTCAAACTGGAAAACACAAGCTGCTTTGTTCAAAAAGAGATCTTTTAACAATTGTCACAAGAAGGGAAATAGTAACACAATGGGAATGTGGTGGGGTTGAACCGAACACTCCTTTCTTGTGTCTAAAGAAACAAGAGTTAAAATCACTGAACACTAGTCCTCACATTCTTAGATATGTAAAAGAAAATGGCAGAATATGATGGTATTTGTTCTGTACCCTTGAAATCTAAGCAGTTACTTAGCATAATGGACATTGATGTTACATCTCAGGCTTACTCTAAGCACAGAGGTTGCTGTGAGCTCATTCAGTGCAACTCAGTCACTTCCTTTCACTGGGGTTAATATGTGATGTTGCTGCACATCTATGTACAATCTAGTATCCTGGGGATGAGTGTGTGCTATGTGATGTAGCTGCTAATGTTAATATAATTGTGGATTTCAACTGTGTCTTCCATCTGAGTGTGCATAGAGCAAGTAATGCATGTGAAGAATGGGTGAATTCCTGTCTCTAGAAATGTAACCCAAGAAGATTCAAAAATACCTCAGGCTCGGAAGCTCTCAAGGTTTCACCTCCATTGCTATCAGTGCTTGAGCCAGCTAGCTCCCAGCAGGGGCATTCCTGGGAAGAGATTCAGTGAAGTGTCAAGTCCAAGGAGGAGGGGAGAAAAAGGAAATGACTGATATTTATAAATATTCATCCCAGGAGGCTTGAACTATGAACTGCAGAAAAAGGCCAGAATAAACCCAGATATGGTCTGGAATAAAAGAGAATTAATAATTACAGATGTTCCCCTCCAAGCATGTAAGTAGGTGAAGATCACATCACTTCTGCTGTGACCACACAGGCTGCTGCTGGTGCTTCCCAGCAGCTGTTTTGATATTCTATAGCTGAGAAGAAGAGGTGTTCTTCTGGAATACATCAAAAGATTGAGACTTCACTCTGTAACACACTAAACTATTAGGCATGTATCTGTGAAGAATACTCTTTTATTCTCGTTTGGTGCTAGCACAGCTCCCATACCTGCAATGTCCTTCCAGCACTTAAAAGCATGGTAACCCTTCCCTAATCCACAGAATAAACATCATGCATCTACCAATTAGAGTATGCTATCATTAGCTTTTGCTGCAAACCCATCATGTCAAGGACTGCTGAAGTAAAGCTTGTGTGAAGAGATTTTATGCTAGTGTATGGTGAGGTTTGCTCTCTTGTCACATATAAACACGGCCAAAGGATTCCTCTCTCCTCATTCACAAGGCTCCTTCAACTGGCTGAAAAGCTGACATTTCTTGTAGCAGATAAGTATTTCTGAGGCTGCACTTTCTTGCCTTCCTGCAACTGCTCAGTTCTTGCTGACTTGTTACAGCAGACTACATTGGACTATGGAAGCTTTTGCCATCCCCAGTCACTTGCTGGGTTATTTTTAACTTGGACAGCTTCCCTGATCCAGGGCTCAGTACAGCTCTACAAACAGCAGTGCTGGCACAAGTGAGGGAATAATGCAGTCTGGGGATAGTGGTCACAAACATCCAGAGAGCTCAGTGGTTGCTGAAGTTGGTGCTGCCACCATGCAATCCACATCATGAAACAACTGCCTTGGTGGAGCAGCAACAATCAAAGGGAGAGCAGAGAGAAGTCATTAAATAGAGCTGCTGTCCTTTGTCATGTTTTTGTTGTTGTTTAATGCACACAAAAAATATTTCCAGGGGAGGAGGACCAACTTATGAATCTTATTTTCCAAATGTGCATTACACAGTTGGAATTAGTACTCCTCTCTTGCTAAAAATCTTTGAGGAGCAGAGCCATACTGTAGGTGTTTTACCCTGCTCCTCCCACTGAGGCAGTGGCTCCACCTGCATGTCCTTCAAAAGTGGTATCAGTTTGAGGGTCCCTCATCTCCTCTTCCATTGCCCCCTGTGGTCATGCATTCCCATGCTCCGCTGACTGTGCTAGGGCAGCTGTATGTGCAACCACATCATGACACAGATCGGAAAATGTCAGCAGCTGAAGAGTAATAGTCCCCCACAATACACTTGGTTATTTTTAGCCATGTCAGCCCCTGATCCAATTCACTATGCAGACACACAAACAGCTGTGTCAGTAGGACAGAGGGAAAATATTTGAGGGGAGAGAAGGGAAGGCTTAGGCTAGTTTAATCATCATTGGTACCAAACAGGAAACCACAGCCAGGAACAATTGCTTTAAATGCCCAGCAGCAGTTATTAAAGCATCTCCACAGCCACCTGTCTTGCTCCTTATGTAAGAAACAAGGCCTAGGAAACTTCACAAGTCTGTGCTGCAGAAAGGAACTAGCATTGTGCCTGGTTTCAGCTGCAGCTTTCCCGATGAATCAAGAGAATTTAAAAGAAATGAGCCTATAAAGTCTGCTGATATGGCTAGCAGCTAGGGTTCTTTATGGCTTGCCTGCCTGCCTGCAGTTTTCCTAGCCTGTGTGCTTAAATGTCAAGTCTTGCAGAGATCAAAGCTTGCCATCTTAGTACTTTGTCTGGACTCCAGCCATGAGCAGTTATACAGAATTGTGCAAAATGGGTTTAGAAAATGTTGTACAGATGACCTGCCCTCCTTTCATATTAACACGAGGCTTACTTTGCAATGTTGTGAGTGTTGCAGCAGAAAAACAAAACAAAACAAAACAAAACAAAACATGGCATCTTCTCTACTCCCTGCCTCTGCAAAACAATGTTGTTTCCTTGCATGTACCCAGGGGCTCAGGGTAGTCCTGACTGCTTCTTTCTCCATCTGGTACACTTTGAGATTGGATAGATGAAGAAAAATCCTCCCTGAGCTGTGGCAGCATGGCTTTGTCTCACATGCTGCTGCCTTGACCTGAAAATTTGTGTTCTTGTCAGAGGTGGCTTGATGTTATATGTAGGTAACATGCCACAGCAGAGAAGGGTAATCCCAGGGGCACAGAGCAGGCAGGGAAGGCAGGAGCAGAGGATGGGGTAGCTGCCTGGTGCAGTGTCCCACCAGCTGGAGCCAGAGCAAGGCTGGGAGAAAAGACGAGAAGCACTGGTCAGTGGTCACCTGGCTCACCAACACTTCCTGGGGGGCTTGGCTGTGAGAGGGTCTGGTCTGGTGCTGATGCTGGTGATGTAGCAGCATTAGTTAGTAATCTGTCTAATCCACAAATTCCGCAGTACACCAAAAAGGCTTAAATTCTAGTTGGCCAGATCCTGCTGACACATTATAAAGTGGTCAAATGACATGTCTGGTCACACATACTAAATACTGACCACTGTCAAAAGATAATCATTCTGAAACAAAATCTAAAGATGACATGGAAAATACAGTTAACAATCTAGAGACTTATTAAGGAACAAAAATTCCACATAGTCAGTTAAAATCACTTACTAGGGTACATGACAGGGTGCCTCAGCAGCTGCTGCTGCGGGCAAGGAGTGATTGAGGTTATTGACAGATGAAGACTTTGCTCCACCCAAAGGCACAAGTACAGAAAGGACATAATGGAACAGTGACTTCTGCCTAGATTCCACTCAAAATAACATATAGTGTTGTCAGATGAAGAAGAAATGCTACAGCAATGATGGTTAAGTAAAACACCTGACTTCCTACAACATTTGTTGAAGACAGCAGTAAAAAGGGATTTGCAAAAATTTGTCTTTCCATCTGCAAGTAATCATCTTTCAAAAGAAGAGTTTCTCAGGAAAAGAAAATTATGAGGAATTAAGAGAAAATTTTGAGAAAATTATGAGGAATACCAGTATATTATCTGTTTGGAGGTCCAGCCTGTCGCCTGGGACAGTGGTCTTGGAGAGAGCACATAAGTAGATGAGAACCCAGGAATGCTGCTATTCACTCGGCAACTGGTGACTTCTTACAAGACTTGGTTGTCCAGAATCAGAAGTGAAAACATCATGCTAAAAGGTCAGTCACAGATAGATGGGGGAACCAGAGCAAAGACAAAGTAAAAAAACTGACATGGCAATAGTTTGGAGGACAGAGTGGTTGCAGGTGCCAATGCAAAAGGGCACTGAGTGCTGTTTAGGTGATGTATTACAGTTTTAGCAGACATAAAATCAGACTAAAAGGGAAAATACAATGCACATTGTTGTTTCATAGTTTTTTTTTTTTTTTTTTTTTTTTT
>CM021697.1:75000594-75146255 GCA_011074415.1 Stictonetta naevosa
CATTTTTTTTTTTTTTTTTTTTTTTTTTTTTTTTTTTTTTCCCCTGAAGGTGTGCCTCTATGGCAGCAAGACAATTTAAGAGCTTTCTGTCCTTACCTGACCCCAACTCATCCCTCTTACCTCTGAGCAACAAATTGTTAGCATCTGTTTCTCCCCTGCCTTGTTCAGCATGGGACTGTTTATGGCTGGCAGCTGCACAGACAGCTGGGTGCCTGCATCTAAGAGGGCACTGGCATGAGTCTGGGGGAATGTGAGGAAAAGGGTGAAACTGGAAAAGTGAACTTCTTAAACTGAGTTTGTTGCAGAGGGCTTTGTGTTTGTGGAGCCTCAGCCCCACATATTGAAAAGAGGGAAGAAAAATGGTCCCCAAGGCAACAGGTGGACTGACAGGCAAAGGTGGAACAGCCAACAGCTCCTTTCAGGCCAGAAGAAGTTTTGTGCATTAATTCACCCTCATAGAGGGCTGAAATGTTCAGTTGCTAATTAAGCTGTTGGGGAGAATCCATCAGTTCAGCAGTTCACCTGCATCAGCAGGCTGGCTGATGGAATCCTGCATATTTTCCTGCATAATGCACAAAGTCTAATAAAATCCCATGCTGTTATTACTCTTGGTTTATCTTATCATTGACAAAGTCCATTTAAATAAAATCATCATGATTAGGATTCACACCTAAAACATACCTTATGAACCTATGGCTGTGTCTGCTCTTCCAAAAAGTAAAATAAAACAGAAATAATTAAATTGGCTGGTGCCAGAAGTACATGGTACTACTCTGCCACATTTCTTGTTGTATCTGTGTATGCACAGTGTTGTGCTCACCATCTTTTCCAGTAGTCCCTTATCTCGTGGAGACTCTCAGATCAGCAGCTGCACCTTTTTTTTTAGTCTAAGAGAAACTGCAGAGACCTGTGACTTTTCTCAGAGACCACCAAGGTCAGATGAGTTATTTCACACATTCACGTGAAATCATGTAAAAATGATGCGTTGGAGAAGAATTTTCCCTTTGTTGGGTTGGACTTTTTGACTCACACAAGTGGTTTTTATCTTCTAATGTGTACGTGAGCTAACTCTCTCGATACTTATTTCACCTGAAATTATTACAGAGGACCTAATTATCCCTCATCCAACAAAATTAAAGTGTAATGAATTAGTTACACCTGTATATAGACTTTTGTCTAGACTCTTTCAGAAATGTTGTATCTTTTTGACGAGAGGTAGCAATCAATCTGTATCACACCGCTTTCTGTCGAATCTCATCTACCTTGCGGCATTGTCCCCCGTGTGGCCTTTTCCAGTATTGCACAGAAAACTGGTCAAGAACTACATCATCCACCTTCCTGTAAAAGGAAATTTAATGTTCAGCCAGAGGAAGATCAGAAATGAAAAATCAAAGTTGTCTGTAAAATGAAAAATAGCCTTGGATCAAGATAATTTTATTTCCTTCCGAATTTTATTTCTACCTATTATTGTAATTCTATTTACATTTAAGAAATGCTTAATTATCCTGAATATAAAATATTAATATTTTGACAATAACCTCTGAATAAAAATGGAAATGTTCAGTCTTTGCAAAGACTGAACTTTGCAAAGACTTTTCTTTTCTTCCCAAAATGAAATTCCAAGTAACTTGACATTTCTTCCTGGACCGATATATTTTCAGCTATATAACTCTTTCCAGCTGTAAACTTTCCAAACATTTTTTTTTCCTAATAATTAAATATTTTCCACCAAAGCTAATACTACTTGTTGCCTTCTGCAGCTTCTGTATGGTCATCAACTCCAATTTTGTCTTAGCCTCTTTCACCTTCTCATCATGTAAAATTACCAGTTGTGAATCTCCATATCTTAAACTACCTGCAATAAATAGAGCCCTGGTAATACCACATAAAGATTAGACCCAGATCCCTACAACAGATTGCACGCCTATTCTTACTCAAGGGCATCAAGAGCATAATGTCATCTTAAATCAAGATTTTACTAGCAAAGTTGTTGTCTCAGCTAGGAATTGTGGTTGGTATCAAAATGACCAAGTTTAGATTACCATACTGATTTCAACAGATAATGGAAAAAGCAGGGCTAGGGTGGAGTACATTTGATATCTCAAGCCATTTTAATAGCATGGGAAAAAAATTAATACATTCTTGGCTTGCTTAATGCATTTGGATCTCTTTTCCTCTCTTCGCTACAGTTATGACTGCAACAGCAAAGTCTAATCTCTGGAAGTGTGGGCAAAGCCAGCACTTATCTATCTAAATCTATATCAAAAAGCTGTGTAAATACTGGCTTTTCTGATCTCAGAATTGCATTCAGGGTTGACAAGTCAGCAACGACAAGGGTTATAAAACAAACCAAACCAAAGCAACAACAACAAAAAATTAAATGGGAGGGGGCTCAATGTGAACTCTTTATAATACTGCATTGGGCTGTAGAACTGAGTCTAAGTTCCTCTGTCAAAAGTTTATCTACTAGAATTATTAAGTAAATAACATTCCCTAATGAATCATATACAAGATTTAGATAAAGCAATGCTACCAAAGCCAAATGAAAACATAAAAATATGCCCTTGAACATAAATGCCCATTTCAACTGTAAATCTCACCTTTTCCCTTAAAAACAAACAACATGTAGAGTTTTCCTGAAAGCACGGGGCCCTTAAAAATAAATATATATGTATTTTTTAAATTGTAATAATATAAATGATAGGAGAGTGAAAGCCCAGTGTTGGATGTTACATATTGCTATCATGATGAGTAACTATGATAGCAATAATAACCCAATTTAAATAGGTTTTTATCAAGCCTAGAGGTAGAGTTTAAATGCCAAGGAGTGACTTCATGATGCAATAGTCCCATCCAACCATAATGCAGATACTTTGCAGCCTCTCTTTCAATTTGACCCCGTTTTGATGGGACGACACCATGCTAAGAAACTGTGAGGAAAGAGGTTTCAGCTCTAGAAACCCAGAGGCCATCCTTAGGGGTGGGGAATCTGAATGTGGTTGTTTTTTAGTTTTGTGTGTGTATGTGTGTGGGGGTGCTTACACATCTGCCAGTAGGTGAAAAGGAGCAGGAGTTTGATGTACATGTACCCATAGTGGCCTCCTGCCCAATGATTGCATTAGGTGGTCAGCTGGGAAATATACAAGAGAAAGCACTGTTAATTATCCATATCACTGAGATACAAAATTAAAAAGAGAAGAAAGTGTTCCTGCCCCCACCCTGCACTGTGAACCAACAACACTGCGCATAATACTTCTGTAAAACCAGCCACTGCAAAACTCAGCTCAGTACACTCCTTCCTGCTACAGGGATTAAACATTTGAGAACAGACTGTTACAATGTTTTCTAGTTACTTAGTATATATTTCTACTTATAGTAATATGTATCATAGCAAAATATGTATATTTATTTTAAGACATTTAATTATAAATAATTGTATTTAAGATATTCAGAAAAGGCCTTCAACTTTTCCAATTACTACAAATAGAGGCTTTCTACATAAGCAAGAAGAAATATGAGAAAATGCATTACTATGAGGAAATGTTTTGGCTGGAATTGCTACTTATATGATATGTATATCACCACAGTGACCTATCTTCCATATAGTCATTTGAAGTTTCATAACCCTAGTTCAGATTAAATTCAAATTAGCTGATTCATTTTTACAATGAATTATATTGTAAACAACTGTAAAGAACACATTTAATACCATGACTCAATATGCAAAACACCTTCTGCTTTGTGCCACTGGTCATAGCGTGCTAAGCCTCACATGTATCTCCAGCAAAAGCTGGTGGTGCAGCCAATAAGTGGCCTCACAGCTTCATAACCAGGCTTTGGACATTTACTTTTCCCCAAGACTGATGTTTGAACTGGTGAAGGGACGAGGATAATTTGCTGTCAGTAACTGCAACAAGGAGAGCACCACCAATTATTATGTTTTCAAATACCATCCCATAGAAGTCACCATAAATTCTCTGCAATTTTTGAGTTTACAAGCCCTGCACTTTTAAGGGTTTGGAAACAAGTGCTGAGGAGTCCATGAAAGGCCAAAAAGAAAAGCAAAGACCTATTAATAGCCTTGCATGTACTATACAGCAGTTGACAAAAATATACTGGAAATGTTCTGGGGTCTGGAACTGGAGAAAACCTTGCAACCACTTTACATTATGGAGATCAAAAGCAATGAAAAGAAAAGGAGAGGCAATGTTGTTATCAAATCTTTAATTCCTGGGAATCCCGAGCGGTCAGTATTATGTAAAATATTTATTAAAGATGAATGCCATTCCATGAATAACTTGCATGTATTATGTAAAATGTTTATTACAGATGAATGCCATTCCATGAATAGTTTGCATATTGCTTTGTTTGAGTAAAAACAATGCATTTATCCATTGTAAATGAAGTTCTGTTTTTGCCCAACAGGATGTCTTTAATACCTCAGTCTATAACCCTTTTCATAAGTATATTTTCTAAATAAAACACAGCTTTCATACAAACAAGTATTAATAATAATAATAAAAAACAACAACAACAACAACAAGACAACAATAAATGCAGCCCATTAATAGCTAAACAGGAGGGCAAGAAAATAATATAGAGATGATAAAATGTTTGTGATGGAGAACATCAAAACCTGGCCTATGGCTGGGAGACAACTATGTTTACATAGGAATATGAATTAGAGCTCAGGTGTATGTCCCTCTGAGTTAAACCAACTGGCACATTGCTCTTGGCATGATCGTATGCTCTTTCCTGCTCTCACAGGCTCACACACACCAGTTACAGGGTGTTGCTTTGGCCCTCCCACTCCAAGCCTCCCCTCTACATACTGCAAGATCATTAAGGAGTACCTGTATCTACAAAGACAGGAACAAAGACCAAAGGCAAACCTTCTGCCATTTTTTTTTTTTAAGATTAAAAGGTGATCAAATAAGTAAGAAGATTGAATAAGCAAGACTGAATTCTTGACACTTTTGGCAGGAGCAACAGCACAGCATGTCCTTTCAAAGGAAAGGACAGCAGCTGCCCATCTCCTGTTGCTTATATTAGGCTAGGGTAGAGTGGATCAAGAGGGAACATTTAAACCATCATTCTTAACTTTTAGAAAGTTGTCTCTGCACTAGGAGACCATTCTTGGAGCCAGGTTCCATCTTCAACTCTTTCTTAGCTATATTGAATGGTTAGAAATGTAACTTTAAAATATGAAAACCTATCTAAATAATTGGATGGAATAAATAAATGATTTATTCCAGCAATTTCCACTTTCCATACACAAACTCTTCCTTGTCAAGCTCCTCTTTCACCTCACATGCATAGATTTGGAGACTACAACAGTATGCATATATGTGTTTATATATAAAATCTATAATAATATATCACTATATCATATAATATCCAACATAGTAATATGACACTGGATAGTCTATCCAATAAGTTAATCTGTCTATTTGTTTACACACAGTGATTTCTATGGTTAATTAAATTGCAGTTATGCATACACAAATTCCCTTCCCCTCTAACTAAACATGCTTTTTACAGAAACCACATCATCTGTGTTCCCTGGCTGTGTTGTTTCAGATTCTGACTTGCTCATCATTTTCTCCTCTTGGCTTCTGTATTTTTGGTGTTAATACTTCATCATTTCTATCCCTTCATGAAGACAAACTACAAAATCATAGGAGTCAAAATGCTGATTTTTGAAACCCCAGCTCTCAGAGAAGGACATCTTATAATCACATCTTCATCTTGAGCAAAGATTAACATTAAAGATGAAAATATGCAAGAATACAAAAAAAAAAAAATACTTAGAAGCAAGAAGTCTGACATAAACTGAGAACAAGCCATCCAACAAAGCAAGAAAAGCCCCCTGGTCAAATATTAAAGAAGCATTTCTAGTACATGATTCACTTACTCCAAAAGTAAACTTGTAAAATATGTCAGCTGAATCACAGCCTGCCTAACAGTGTCTGTTTCTCTCCAGCGACTCCAGCCTGGCCCAGAACTCAGATGGAGGCACCCATTTTGCAGATATTGAGATGTGGGCAGATGAACCCCAGCCCTGGTCTTCAGTTGGGATGCCTCAAACACAGTCCAGTTTCTGCAGAAATTGCTCCACGGAAGTAGACTCATGATAGAAAAGGAGCAGAGCTCTCCCTGATTCCTTTGGTTGCTTGCCCTCTTCCAGCCTTCTCAAAGAAAAACATACAAGGAGAGCCGCTGTAGCAAGCTGGCAGGGCTCTTCTGTCTCAGCCCTCCCCTCCAGAACTGAGAGGTTTTGGAAGCAGTGGAAAAATAGAATAAAAGATGTTTTCCCTATCCCATCTTCCCTGTGAATACAGGGTCACTCTGCTCTGTTTCTTCTCTGCTTTTGCCTCAGCCAAAAAGACATTTCTCCTAAATGTTCTTCATATCCATATTTCTAGATATATTCAGAATGAGCCAGAAGCTTCAAAATCAGAAGAGAGTTCAAAAGCCCTATTTGATCTTTATTAAAACACATATTTTTGTATTTAGTGATTGATATCATATTTTTGACAGACTCATTGTTTTTTCTGTAGTTTATTGAGAAAATAAGGCTTCTTTTATCACACTGCCAGTCCCTGATTACTCAATTAGAAACAAACCAACTCATTCAAAAATCATAAAGAAAAACGTTTAAAAAATGTGCAGAGGAATCAAAGATGAGCATGTTTCTATAGCTGGGTACAAAGAAAGCTCTTGCTGGTATCCCTTTGGGAGGATGAGCAGTGAGAGGCTGGCCCTTCCCTTTTTTGTTTGACAGCTTCTGTGATATCTTGTCCAGGGAACAGCTCAAAATATATGGTGTAGGGACACCAAATCTACTGGGAATATGGGAGGAATGTAGATTGTTTGGGGGAACAGGGAATGCTAATAAGCCTCTTTTCTTTCAGCAGTAGGCTGAAACTAATAACCAACAAGAGAACGTGCTGCTTTTATAATAAAGATTAATGGCAATATTAGCCACAATTATCCAACTATATTCTTCTGGTGGTGTTGGTTGAGACTGTAAGGATGTGGTTCTGTACACAGCTCACGAGCAGGTTGCCCAGTGAAGCAGCTGATGCAAGGACTGCCAAGAGCCAACTGTGGGGCTGGATAACCTGAATGCAGCCTGGGACCTCCTGCCTCTGAAAGGACGGGGAGTGAATCTGAGGAGAGAGACAGTGACTTCCCACAACGTGGAAACCCAGGACAAGAACCAGAGAGCCAGGACGCCCAGATCCTGGCAGGGCTGGAGCATAACCGGAGCAAGTTATCAACACGTTGATTCCTGCGCCAGCGTGGCCTGGGGGACTGACAGCTGTGCCAGCAGCACCTGGCCCTGCTGGGACCCCTGTGGCCTCCAGAGACACCTGGAGCCACCGCTGAGACTGCACAGGGGGCAGCAAATAGGCTGGCTGGTCTGGGCACAAGATAGCATCTGCAGTGATAAGAGATGTTGAAAACACCCTCAGAGGAGAGTGGAGCCAGGTTTGTTTAGTCTGAAGAAGGGAAGGCTGAAAGTAAGACAGGACATGATAATGTAGTCCCAGTGTATGAGGGGCTGCTGTGAAGGAAGGCAGGGATTGCGTTGCTGGAAGGACAAAGACAGAATCTAATCAGGTTAGCTTTCAGGGAAGAAAAGAAAGGGAAAAAAAAAAAAAAAAAAGGCTCTAAAATGCAAAAACTTTCTCTGAGTAATGCAGCACTGGAATGGATTACCTAAGGAGGTTGTGAAACCAGCTTTGCCAGAAGTTATAAGAAATTACGCAAATGTCACCATGCTCTATCAGCAGAGGATGGACTACCACGTTGTTCCTCAACCTCTGCAAATTAAAGGGCCACCTAACCTTTCTAGCCCCACCCCTCTAGCCCCCAGAACAAACAAACAGAAAACAAACAAACAAAAAAAACAGCATCTGTACATATCATGTGGATCATTAAATGTATGGGTAATAAAGAAAAATGGTTAGCATTTAGGTAAAATACTAGTTTTACAAAGCTTAATTTCATTAGTATGAATACAAACATTTAAGTTCAAAATACTGTTAAGAATTAAAAAAAAAATTAAAAAAAATAAAAAAGAAGAAGAAGAAGAAGAAAGCAAGCAAGAAATTTCCTTACAGTTCTTGAGCATGTAAACGCTGGCAAGATCTTTCAGCTCTATTTGTTACACAGGTTACTCCACCACAGCTCCATCCTGCTACAAGTAGGTAACTCCCACCCAGGAAACTGCAGTGTTCTGCAGAGAACCAATGGCTATTTCTGTGGTCTTTGGGGCACTCTTATCCCTGCTGAAATCTCATAGCAAGATTACACAGTCATTTCTCCACTATCTGAGATTATGGTGGCATAGGATACATCAAACACTAGAAAAAAACAATCATAGTATGGCTCTTTTGGGACACAACGTAAAGCAGAATACCATCAACATATAGGGTATACTGAGGCATGTAAACTTTCCCTGTCCATCAGTGTATATTAAGCCCATCAGGACATCTTAACTTCAATACAAATAAATTACACAGAGAGGTATTAAGGAGGTGTTCTGGAGCTGCTACCTCAGTATCTAACTTGAAGCGTCTAACCAGATGCTGAGTTCAGTCTGGCCTTTCACTACCAAATGTTCCCACTACCAATAACTCCAATAAGCTTGGCCAGCCAACTTGCTAATGATGATACAGTTGGTTAGGGCTATATGCTGACTGGGTAGGTTGTTGGCGGTCCCTGGTTGCTGATGCTAGGAGGTGTTTCTCTGTCTATCCTACACAGAAAAATGTGAACTACCCCGATGCTGCCAAACCATTACTTCTGATGGGAAATAGGCTTTGTAAAGCTCACTGGCTCAGGGTCATAATGATCTGGGTGATTTGGTGAGATATGCCTAACCAGTGCTCTGAGATCCACATAGCTTGTGAGCTCAGGCTCCAAGCTGCATGGAAGCAGAGGAAGGCCACATCTGTTGGAATACAGCATAAAAGGTCCTCTGGGAGATGGGAATTCTGGGCAGTGTGGTGTGAGTTGCACTGCAAGCCTCCATCCACAGGACCAGCAAAAGGTCAACACTGTCCATGCTAAACCACAGCTTATAAGCCTTTCTGAGTCTGAGATAACTCTGTGGGCAACTGTTCTGGTGCATCTGCAGCCATACATAAAACTTCTGGCTTCATGAGGGCACATCAGCTTGGGCTCTTCTAGACTCAAGATGACTCTGAAATAGTCTAGACATATTCCTGATCATAATCCTTATCAGGACAAGATGGGCCTTCTCAGAGTCAGCTCTGGTACCTCTGCACATCAGGGACAGAGCATCCACAGACTGGATAAGCTACTTAGAGTCATTTGAGGATTGACCATATTAAGCACTGAAAGAGAACTTTGAATGTTCAAAGCCACATACAGATAATATCTAATGAGGATATCATACCTTTGCAAAATAGACTGGGAAGTAAGATTTATTATTTTGATTTATTATGAAAATACATGCCTAGAGAAGGGGAAGCACACTCATCTAGCATTATGTGGGTGTGGGGCTAGTTCTTAGCTTTGTTTTCCAGGCCTGATAGGCTACTTTATGCAAGTCTCTTCATTCACCACCTTCTTCCCCATCTCAGTTTTCTCCACTGTGGCATGCATCTGGTACTAAGAAGCACTTTATAAAACAGAAAAATAATAATGAAGGCTATAAGATGTGGGAGATGGTGGAAGATGGAAGATGAGAACTCATGAATTCCAGCCCACAAGCTCTCTGCCTGCTTCTGTCAGTCTTATAGCCCAGACCCTCTCAGCTGAAGAACTGATTCATGGCTTTCACTCTCATAAATGCTGTTTCTTCATGTGGTGTTTGTCTGTTTGGGGAAGAAATTATATCTAATGTTTTTTGTTAGTCGTGGGTTTTTGGCCTCTATTCCAGCTGATGATGAGGTTACCCCAGATGACTACAAGGAGAACTATCATCTAAGAATTTGTATGTAAATTAAATCATTTTGACCTTTACATTCACCAACAGGGAAACCAGATGGGACAAAAACCCCTTAGAAGCTGTGCCTTTTTTGATGGGAATTCTGACCTGACTTAACATCAGCTGGTTCAAGCTGGAGAGAAGCCCTACTTCTGTTCCCTGTGGGAAGAGCTGGAGCCAGAATTCATAACTCACTCAGCATCAGCATTTCTTGCATTTCAGCAAGAAATCAACAGTTGAACAGAGCATGATCACTGCAAGTCCTGCAGGGAAGGCCTTGACTCCTGCACCAGAGATGGGATAAAAGGAAAGAACTCCAAGCAGCTCTGGGGGATCTTGCAGGGAATATGAGGCACAACCCCAAACACTACAGACAACAATCTGATATTGCTTCGCTACAGTACAGTAACAATGGCTGGAGGTGGAGTGCCTTACTAAGATGATGGGCTTTGGGAGATCATTTTGGTTTTGTGAGAATCTCTAATGACAGAGGAAGAGATCCAAGAAATGGAGAACCTTTATGTGTTGAGAGAGAAAAAGAGGTAAAAAAGCAGATAGATGTGTGGAGTCAGAACCGCAAAGCAGGGTATCAGCCATGTTGAGATCTTTGGGTATTAAGAGAGTATCTGGGCGCTGGGTTGGTATTTAACTTGGTCATCTGGATCACCTGTCCAAAACAGAAAGAAGGCAAATTTATCCTTGTTCTGTTCTGAGGAAGCATGACATATTCTAGAATTATTATAAATCATTATTTGCACTATGTTAGTCATTGTAAGTTGTAGCTGCTAAGTACTTCAAATCCAAGACCATGCAATACCTTACAGTTTGTTTACCTCACCTTTTGTCCCTTGACAGAAATAAAATATTTAGATCTCTTATCCACCAACTTACCATTGTGACAAGCTAACCTTTGAACAATTTTTGCTCTCTGTTGGTTTGGGGACTGCAATTCATCCCAGGTGATGTGATAACTTCAGAAGGGACTCTTCACTGAGACAAATGCATGACAAGCACGGGACACAGATGTGGCCTCTACCAGTTTACAATCTAAGCCTTGAATGTAATGTACCAAGTGTGGTTTTTTTTGTTTGTTTTAAATTATTTTTTTTTCCCTAAGGTAGAAAAATCACTCTTTTTATAAGTTCATTCTGCTTTTATGTTTTACTTGCAGTATTATTCTTGTGCCATTCTTAATTAAATGCAAAGAAAACTAAAAATATCACATAGTGAGAATCACATAAAGGCCCTTTTTGTAAGTTAAGGACAAAAGCTTGCTTCATGAAAACTGTGCCTTTGCTTATATGAAACAATCCCACTTCAGTCTGCCTTCCCATCAATAGCATCATAGCTCCGGACAAATGATACTTACCCACTACTGTGTGGATGGCTGTATTTCTCTGAAAGCTCACTTCTGAGAGCTCTACTTTGACAACTCACCAACTACTATTCTGTAACACCCATCATATGGGAAAGGTTTTGTTTACCATACTGAGGTATTCAGGTGAGAGGCACTGGGAATCCTCTGGTGGTATAAAATGCCAGGCTAGAGATAAGGTTAGAAGAAGGAACATAAAGGAACTAATGTACTATATCCATATCACAGCATCACCATTGATTGTTCTAATGCTGGAACTGTCATGGCCCAAAATTTATCTAGCAGAACTAAAGGACTTCCCCCATCCTTCCCTTAAAACTAATTGTCAAAACACTGGTCCTGGGAGATTTAGGATTGGTAATACTGTGGAGAAGCACATCTTACTGTCTATAAGGGACTGAATGTCATTAGGAACTTGAGTTGGATGAAATCTGTGGACTGGCTAGAAGCTGATAAAATAGGAGATGATGGGTGGCCTGAACTGGCTCCTACAAAGTTGTCCCTGGCAGCTTTAAGGATGATAGTATGTTGGGCAACTTTGTGGAGGTGATTTCAGTAACATGCTCTGACTTTTCAGTTATTAAACATATGGACTATTAAAGGATTAATATTAAATCTGGGGCCTTCAGGAAAGCCAGCATGGGTGGCATAGGTGGGTTTTGGTCTTGTGCTACCATGAGCCAGAAAATAATATATATTTTCAAGGCCTAAAAAGGCCACTGATATTAAGGATCAAACACTGGGTGACAGCTGGGTTATAGCAAGGGTTTGGTCCCACAGAAGGTGTCTGTGACCGGCACTGTGCTCCCAAGGTAGATCCCGAAAAGTTATGTTAGGCTGGGCCAGCACAGTGCAGATGTTTTGGGTAAGTATAGCATTAATCTCATTCCACTGTTTGGAGCAGGGTGAGGATTCATTGATGTATGATGAGGATTGGATGCTGAGGATGGCGGGACAGGGTGGGAGACAAATGGCCAACCTTGGCCCTACTTTGGTGGGGTAAGTGAGGAAGAGGGATCAGGCAAAGCCCGGGGGAGAATGTTTTATTTTCTTCTTGTCAGGAATGATAAAAATAAACCATTGTGCTACAGGAGAGGGTATTCCAGGCAGTAGGATTTGCTTCCTCTGCCCAACAACCTCTCTTAAAGACAGTTTATTTAGGCTAAACCTAATCATCCTGTACAAACACACAGAGCAAGCAGCCCATCTGTAGCCCCACGCATCTTGCTGCTGATGTGAAGCAGCGTGACTCATGTGCACCCAGCCGAACGAGGGTCTCTTGCTTTCTTCTGTGGCTAAAATCATGGAGGCTTTATTTTTAAAAAGCCGAAACTATAATAAAATGGTAGGTCTTTCTTGACACTCTCACAGAAAGCCTTAATAGTAGTCCAGTGCAACTGCTTGCTCAAACCTAACAAAAAATATCTGTGGTGCCTAAGGAGGAAAAAAATTTAAACCTGCTTCATCAATATATGGAAGCATGTCTGAAAGTATGATATTTGTGTTAATGCTACTTCACCTGATTGCAGGGAGAAGACAGTGTTGGGAACAGCTTCCCAACAGAGGGCACTACGTCATTACATATAGAAGCTGAGAGGTCACTCAAGGACTGCCTCTCATGCAAGGACACTGAGTGGGGAGGAAGGCACATTTCAGCTTTGTTTGTCCTCCTCTGTAAAAGCTAAGCTTCTGAAAATTCATGTGTTTGTGTCATTAAAAACTACACTATTGTGCATAATTATATGCACCCAAAAAAAACAAACCAAAATCTTCAAGCCCTTCATCTATGTTGCAGGGAGAATTCTGAATTTCTATAATTTTAAGTGCTTGATTTTACAGCCATTCAAGATTTACTTAATACAAGCCAGGGACTTCCATGTGCAATTCTTTAATTAACTGGGAATCATCTTTATAGATGCATGGGACAGGTTAATTTGTTTGTGGGCTGGATTTTGTGTCTAGCCAACGGCAGGAAGGAAAGTGAAGGACTGGTCTGAGCAGCGAGCAGCACTGACCTATACCACAAGCAACAACACTTGCTTTATTGCATGAGGATACGAGCTGGGAAGAAGCATCTTCTTAGCACTGTGGTTTCTGAGTGAGCAAGAACGGGCAGGATGGAGATGAGGCAGAGGCAGTGCTGCTGTTTCGAGCATAGGGGAAGGATTCTGAATGCCATCCTTCTCCCTTTGCTGTGCACTATAGCCGCCTGCCTGCGTATATACCTGTATGCATACCTGTGCGATGTTTCCTGTATCCAGCTCCAATGCAGTATGTTCCCCTTCAGGTTGAATCAATCAGCTATTTGGCAAGCCCCCCTACAACTTACTTTTCCTTTCATTTTCACATTCCATGCTGGATTTTGCTGAGGTTCTAACTATACAGTGCACTGTTTGAGCAGCTTTGGCTAACACAAAATGACCTGCAGTGGTGTGACTTTGCCTGTATCTCACATATCACTTAAAATAATGTATTTCTAGGCCTCACAGCTGACCTCAGGATATCTGGCCTACCTAAAAACAAAGAGAGCAGGAGGGGAAAGTTTCCTAGTTGTTCTGGCAGCAAATGGATTATTTGTTAGCATCCATTTTACAGAGGACTTGGAGTGTCATAAACATGCACCTAGTAAGTTACTGCCTCAAACACCCATTTATATAAGAAAAGTACTGAGAAAGACTCTGAGGAAGTTCTTGCATTGGCAGTGGAGAGAAAGCTTTTCAAGAGCCCCAGTAGCCTTCTGCTTGGCTTCTGAAAGGATGCTAAGGGAAGAAAAGGAAAAAAATGGCCACGATCATGGATCTTCTCTGATTAGGCCTTTTTTTTTTTAACTTCTCAGGAAAGAAGGAAAACATTAGTGTGTGAGGTCCAGGTAATGGTCAAGGCCACTAGAGAATCTTATCCAGCACTTAAACCTGCATGTGTAGGTGAGAGAGTGAGGTGTGTATCATGTGGGCTGGGAAGCAATTTACTTCACCAAGACATAGCATTAGGACCCTGATTCATGTCTGCATAGGGATGCAGCTGGTTCTAATTCAAGCAGTCATTGGCACAGCTGTCCTCTCTGTCCCTGGCCTGCCACCACACAGGCAGGGTGGCTGGACATGACATGGCAAATTCCAGTTTGCTAGTTTGCTGATGGGTCTGCTAGCAAAAATTTCTACAGACCCTCTACATTCCAATAGGCCAAGTTTAAAGGTCTTTCATCCAGACAGTCTGCAGTAGGATCTAATTCTTAAATCAAGGATCAAGAGCCCTGCAGAAGCAATAAGAATCAAGTGCTATAAAGTATTGAGTCTATGAATTACAGCCAGATAGTCTGAGCTCTGGATGAAGCCCCAGAAGAAAATGAGCACATAAAAGCAAAGCTATCAGCAAATTAGTCTCCAGTTCAGGAGAAGCAACACTCAGGATGGGGCTCTTAAGAACTGGATTCCATTCAGACTGCTGCAGAGACCTCACCACAGCCTCACTGCCTGGGCCAGGCTTTATGATATCCTTAGGACTTTTCCCCACACATCTCATTCCTGCCTCTGTGCTGCAGCCCACACCATTAACAGCAACACTGCCATAGATCTTTGAAGGCGGTATCTAAGATCACCTAAGGATCTGGGGATGAAAAATGGCTTTTTGCATTCTTCTTACATTTCAGAATCACAAGTGAAGAAGAAATCAAGAGCGCAGCAGGAAACCCAGGGCTGCATCTCTGGCCTGTCCAAACCTCCCCAGGAGCCGCATTGTAGTATTTCAGATGCCTGACAGGAACAAACAATAATCAGAGTATCTTTTGCATGTAGCATGCCACTGGGGAGAAAGATTTCCTCAAAACTGTAACTGAGCTAGAAAATTGCCTATGTCATTTGGCATAAAGGAACAGTTGTTTGGAAATGTTTGCATAACTAGCTTTTGTTAAGCTTTTCAAAATTTGTTTATGCTATTCCTGGATAGTAAGACCAATGCTGTGCACTCTAGATTCCCAGGAATTCACACTTTTGATGATGGTGTAGAGGTAATCCTATAAAATGCTTTCATACCTTTCTCCCTGTCTGACTCCCTGTTCCCCAACGCAGAAATTTTGCCTCCACAATGTGTTTCCGTCCATTTAGAGGCCTCTTAGTAATATGTGCCACTGTTTTTAACCTGTTTCAAGTTTTGGGATCCTTGTTTACAGATACTGCCTTGTATTTCTTAGTTATCTTTTGTGGACCATGGGCTTACCATGGGCTTTTCAGGTAGCCCACGGATATCCTGATGTGCATGGACAACAGAAATGACTGCAATAATCTTACTTAATGGAAAACACATATATTGATATTTAGGGTGAAGTGCCAGGGAACACCCTCTTTGCTGTTCTTGGTCATAAACCATCTTTTCCTTGCACTAATTGCAGGTTTAGATTCTGGAAAAAAATACATATGTATATATCAAACACATGCTATTTAGCTCTGGGAATACTTTCATATAGGTCTCCGTATATTAGTCAGGTGGGAATATGGCTTGAAAAGCAATACTCCGCAGAAAGCAGTGTAATGCAATATTGAACTAGGTATATCATGTATAATTTTTGCAATGTTAGCTGAGGAAAATCTTCCTGAAAAATTAAAAGCTAACTACTATTTCACTGGAAACAAAGTCACTAAGTTGCCAACCACTACTGGAAAGCAGGAAACAGTTGACTTTGACAACAGTATATATCATCAAAGGCTGTGTAATTGCTTCAGAGAACATACTTCATATAAGCATAGTTCCTTTTTTTTATTTCCCCAATATTTACTTAAAGGATCTTCTTGCGTGTTCAAGTCAATATTTTGTTAATGTTGAATAAAAGGATATTTAAGTGAATTAGACTAAACTTTAAGCTATTCCTTTCTGTCTTTCAAAATGTTACATAAGAAAAGAAATGCAAAGTTTTAGGCTACATTTTGCTGTAGCTAATCATACGAAATCTTATGTAGGAGATATGTTGTAGGGATTTTTTTTTTAACATACTGTTATGAACTTCACGGTGGCTTGGCATGTTGTCTGCTCAGCTGACAATATTTGCACAGTAACCACTGATGCTAATTTGCCTGGTTTTGTTACTAGAGGCTGGCCATTCCTAGCTCCAATTCAAGCAAAATCGGGAAAAGTCAAGGAAACCAGCATTTGTACATGTGAAGCCAACACACAAGCATGAGCCCTGACATGAGAAGTAATTTTCCTTGACACCCATCTGGATTGCAGCTGCAAGAGCTGCAGCTATGGCTGTAATTAGGAAAGCTCCTCAGTCTCCACCAGGCCAGAGTCCATTTGCAAAAAGCAAGAACCACCTTTTTGCTTTTCAAAGCAGGCAGTAGCTTATAATCAAGGGAATTGCTGGGCAACATCAGGGCTAAATGGATGTACCTAAATAAAAATATATTTTTGCCAGTTTATGCGGCTGACACACAGGGAGACTCCAGCTGAACCCTTATCCTCATGCCTCTAATATCAGACTTGGTCTCTTATGGTGAGTCTGAAGACTTGTCTATTTGTTTAAAGTTTCTTGGCGGCACCTATAAGAAAGTGGGTTTTAGCAAGTAATCTGTTTAGGGCAATGGCCCAGTTTGCACATCAGACACAATGTTATATATGCTATAAATGCTACTATAAAAGTAAGTGACAAAATCAAAGCTCGTAATGCTGTTCCTTCCTATCTGCTATCACAAATGGAAATCAGAGTATGATACACACCTGAATCTGAACTGGGGAGGCTCAAACCTGTATTTCTGAGAGATGATTTACATACAGAAACAGCTTGATATTCCATTGCATCCTTTCTGCCCTCTGGGTGAATCCAAAAGAATAGCTATAGAAATCTAGATATAATCCCTGTCAATATAACTAAGGCTGTATTCAAGATAAAAAAAGCTGAATGAACTGTGCAAATCCAAACATTTTCTTCCCTTTTACTCCAGCGTTTGCTCTAGCTCAGTAATGTGCTAGCACCTACAAAACCAGCATGGGACCTGTGGCACCAAAGCTGAGCTGAGGTCTGGAAGACTGCAATTCTCAGTGTGCTGGAGAGTTTATTTTCTATGGAAATAAACTGCACTGGATGGATGCTAGGACTCTGCTAACCACTGAGAGCAAACAATGAATAAGGAGCAGGAGGAAGTGTGGCACTTTTTTTCTTCCTGGAGTAAAATGAATGTGTTGGGTACTTAGGTGGTAGAGTCCAGCATTTGGAGGACTGAAATGGGAGATGATGCTTCTCAATCCACCCGGCACATTTCTCTTCTATATTCTGTCCTGTTTCCCACTAATGCTGACTCTCAACTTTCACCACAGAGCTCATCAGCTGTGGCTCTACTTGCCAAAAACGTTGACTCATTGTAGCTCATCCTCCTACAGATGAAGGATTACTCCCAACATGGGGCAGGACCTCTCCTGCTCACACTGTGTGGTGTTCCAGATGTGCAGATGTTCTAAACAAACAAAACCCCTTTCTTTTACCATGAAAGTGGTTAAATTGGCATAAGATGCCCAAAGAAGTTGTGGAGTATCCACCCTTGGAGATATTTAAAACCCTACTGGACACAGTTGTGGGTACTGTGGCACAGCAGCCTATTCCAGTTGACCCTGCTCTGAGTGGGGTAGATGATCTCCAGAGGTGTCTTCTAATCCCAGTGATTCTGTGAGTCTGCAGCATACCTATCATCCACTGACCTTACCTCCATGCCACTAAGGGAAGAAGTACCTTAATGGCATTTCAGGAATTTTCATGGGCCCACAGGGAAGTTAGGAGCCCAGTTCCCATGGAGTTAGGGAATGAAAGCTGGCCCACAGAAGGACATAGATACTGTGATACTGAGAGCTGCGTGTTATGACTTTTAGGCACTTCTCCCCACTAGGTAATCCGTGAAGAAAACTTAGGCACTCAAATTGCCAGTGCAATGGGCAGGGAAAGCAAGGTACCTCAGGATATGATTCACAAAAGCAAATAAGAAAAGTGCCTCTGGAGCTGCTGGAGGTGCCAAGGAGAAGGGTAAAGTTTAAGCCCTTCTTAAACAATACATCATCCTTTTCTAGAAGACGGAGGTGCCATTTCCCACTCAGCATCCCCAATTCCAGTTGCTAGGAGCTTATAAATGCAGTGGGAAGAAGCATCACCTGTTTATGTAATGGCCCAGAGTTTTGCGCACCAACCCACGAGACACCTGATGCAGAGCTGATTTCCTCAGTCTCTTGGCTTCTGGGAATTTGAAGCATCCATTTCCTCCCAGCTGACTTCAAATGCAGTGGTATGGAATAGGTGCATCAACTTCAGGAGCTTTTCGCTATGATAAAATTATTCATCCATACAAGTGAAGGAAAGCATTAGCTGAATCAGAAAGCAGTAGCAAGCACAAGTACAATTTTGTCGCTGGCTGAGTAGAGCTTTGAGCATGCCACTTGTGGGGGCAGTTTTCCTGCCTGGGAGATCCCACACAGGGAAGGCAGAGTTGAGGAATGCCCAGGTATGGTTTACAGGGTTTCTCCAGTTGTTCAGTCAGGCTCTTCCTTCTCTTTTGCTCCAGAGTGTCCTGGTGGATACAAATCAGCAGCCTCATTAGATTATTAGGAAAAAAGATTCATGGAAGAGATGGCATTGGATATCTTACAGAAGGAGACAGAAAATGTAATATAGGTAATTCCTTCCTCATTCACTTGTCTAGCGTAATTCTTTGCTCCCTCTGCATCCATTGTGAAAAAAAAAAATCTAAACTGCAATTAAGGGAATTCTCACCTGAATTTGCTTAAAGGGGTACAGGATTTAGTATCTGTGCAGCAAGTAATAAAACCAGGGCAGCGGAGAACCAAGCAACATACTCTATTTTGTTATGGAATGAAAACCCCACATTTTCCAAATTTGCCCCTTCTTTTATGATCACAATAATCAGCTGTTTCAGGGCACAGGGTAAAGAAAGGCTGAAATTAGTGCTGTTTCACTTTGTCCTAATACTCCCAAACTCACAAGGTTTTGTACTCCTCTTCTGCTTTTATTTATATCTTTTCTCTGCTGGCCTCTGTCCTACTCTGCCAAGTCAGGGAAACCTCCCTACAGACTGTCTGTCCCTATGGCTACAGTCAAGCTGGCAGACAGGGAAAGAACTTCTTTTACTGGGAACTGATATGCTGTTCCCTTCCAGTACACAGCTGAGCACAACAATCAGAGAAAGCCTTTATGCAGCTGGGGTTCCTCGGGGTATTTACCTGTGTACCTGGGAGGATAGGATGCCTGAGAATGGCTGCTGTGGAACCTGGCTTTTGGTAGAACTCTGAGAGTTTTTCCACCCTAATTCTGCACAATTTCTTCTGAATTCAGCCGGTTTATTCCCTTACCTTTAATTGACGATCCAGGACTCAATGTCGGGATCTCTGAGGTCTGAACCCCGCCCCACGCTGCGATGACAACTCTTCTGGTAGCCGGTGCTTTCCTTAAAACCCTGGCTGCCTCTTGGAGAGGGAGGTGAGGAGGTAGAGAGCGCAAGGGTTCAAGCGTGCAAAAATAAAGACTGGAAGAGAGAAGAGACTCGGGTAATGAAGACGTGTTTGGGGAAAGGAAAAAAAAAAAGCAAACAAACAAAAAACCAACCAACCAACCAAACAAAAAAATAAACCAACCAACCAAACAAACAAAAAAAACAGCACAAAAACTAGTCCCTATTTCTGGAGCCAGTCGGGGAGACGGATCCCGGGGGCCAGGTCTACCCGCTGTGCGCCGCCTGGGAGGGCGAGGCGCCTTCTCCCCCCGGAGCCCGTCGTGGAGCGGAGCGCTGCTCCTCGGCCCGGCTGTGAGCGGAGCCTGAGCACAGCCCCGCCGCCGAGCTGGCTCCGGCGGCTCTGCCCGCGGCCGGCCCGGCCCCGCACGCCAATCAGGGCGGCCCGCCTGCCTTCCTGTAGGTGTGCCCGGCTCACCTGCGGGCCGCCACATACCTGCGGGCCCGGGGCAGGCAGCGACGCCTCGGCCCGGGCAGCGAGGGGCAGCGGCGCCGGGGGAGCCGGGGGGGGGTTCTGCTGGCCCCGGCCCGGCCATGTGAGGCCGGCGCAGGTAAGGGCGTTGCGGACAGCCCCCAGGGAGCCGCGGGGCCCGGCCCGGCCCAGCCCGGCCCGGCTCGGCTCGGCTCGTCCCCGGCCTGGCGGAGGCTCCCGGGAGGGCCCGGGTGCGTCCGCAGGGGCGGCTGACCCCGGGGCCGGAGCGGCGGGGAAGGGAAGGAGGGAAGAGGGCGGCCCACCATTTTAGGAGCCGACGGGGCGGAGGGGGAAGGAAGGAGCTCGTCCTCCTCCCGCGGGGCTCGGCCCGCAGGTGCGGGAGACAGGGAGGGAGGGTGGGTGAGGGGCCGCCGCTGCCGTCGGGGGGATCCTCGGGGAGCCGGGCTCGGGCCCGCAGCGCCCTTCGGTCCCGCTCCTGCCCCTCGCAGGTAGGGCCCGCAGCGTGGGCCCGGCCCGGGCTCAGCTCCCCGCAGCGCCGCGCTGCTGGCTGGGCTCCGGCCCCGGCCAAGGGCAGAGGCCCTGGCAGCTCAGGGCTGCGTTTGAACTCTGGACGCCTCGCTGTTTTTCTCCCCGCTTGGCTCGCTGGCGTCTTGTGACTTTTATGGCCTGTCACGGAGGAAGGGAAGGTGAGATACCTGCCCGCTGCAGGCTTCCCTTCTCGTCCCTGCGGCCCTCGGCTGCCGCAGCAGCTCTGGCGGCAACTTTGGTGCCCCAAACAACCTGTCGGGGGGCTTACCAGCTCGCATGGCTGTGGCTTGACCCACCACCTGTTCTATCCATGTGCTCGATGCTTTCATCTATTTACGGAAGTTGGATGAGACCCTGGATCAAACCTAGCAGGGAATGCAGGGGCAGGGGAGGAGATCTGAGCTCCACTCATCCGTGGGAAGAAAAGCTTGCCAAGGAGCTGCTTGATACAGATGCTGTTGCCTCATCCTTGAACCGCTTGCCCATTCCTCGCTGACCAAGCCACATCTGTAACATGTTGCTGGAGTTTTATGACATGATGCTCTTATGTTTTGGAGTTTCCCACAACCTACATGGCTTGTTAGAGATGGCTTGGATAAGGGCAGAGTCCTTTCAAAGAGTTGCATGGGAGGGAGGTGTCTTGGTTTGGAGGAATAATGTATGGATGACCCAGATTTCAGAAGTGCAACTGAATTGGGTGAGGAGGAGTTATCCGTAAATCAGATTTAAAGTTATTCCAAATCTGAATTTTTCTTAATTCTCAATTATTGTTAATGTTTGGAACAGTTCAGCTGGCCACGTAGAACCTCATTTTGCCAGTTCACAGTTTAGGGTTGTATTTGTAGTGCTATCTACACAGCAGCCCAGAGGTTTTGATAAATCTTTAAGTGGAGTTATATACTGTAATTGCTAACAGCAGTGGTGGACTAGGCCTGAGCTTGGTGCTCCTGCTGAAGCCCCCCGTTCTTGATGTCTGAAACAGTGGGACTTGGGTGCTTCCTCTGGGAACCTCTCCTACATCCTGAAAGACTTTGCTGGTATGAGTCGTTCCCTGGGTCTTGTTTTACTTCATCCTGCTAAATTTAGATGGGTATCCTTGTTTTTGTTCCTTGAGTCCTCTCCTTTCTTATAGATTGTTTTTTTCAAATGCCTTCTAGAGGTAAAGAGCCACAGTTTGCTATGGCCTTTATTTATTTTAATAGACTGAAGTCTGGCTTAAAATGGGCTGATTTATTCAGTTTGTATTCATGTAAATTATGTTCAATCTCCAAGGCTATTCCAGGCAAAATTTCAGGAATTGTTGGTATGGGAGTTCAAATGCATAATTGGATTTATTTTTTTTCCCCCATGAATATTTGATTCTAAGAGTATTATCCTTACTGTCATCTGGTAGCTCTCCAACTTGATGTTTGCTTACTGGGTATTGTTCAGCTACATTATAGATAGTTAGCTTATTTTAATAGTTGTACCTGATAAATTTTTAATTCTTTTCAACTTTGCAGCTCCTCACTGAACTCCTGTTGTATCATTTAGTGAAGTACTTAGAAGTGACTTCAGTGCAAGTTTAGCTGTGCTCCATTATTTCAGCACTTGGGCCATACAGAGAGAAATTGTCTCCCTCTTCTGCAAGGTGATCATATGGTGGATGTTCACATTATCAGCATTTGGGGGCGGATACTGTACCCTGACCCCTGGCAGGTATTTACATTCACAGCTGGTTATCACTGCATCAGATTCAAACTTCTATTAGAAAAGTACCCAGTCTTGATTTCAAGATATCAAGTGATATCTTGTCTATACTGGTTCCCCAGGTAAATTATTCCAATGGCTGATTACCCTCACTAATTTCTTATCTGAATCTGTCCAGCCTGGTTCCTAACCACAAAGTCTTGCTACAAATCTTTGTGCCAGGTTAAAGAGCCTGTTGCTGCCAGGATGACACATTCCAGCAAAAACGTGGCCTACTGTATTGCAAGCTTACAGCTGTTATCCATGCTAGCCTCTTCCTTCTGGCAATAGACAATCGTGGAACTGTAGTCATGGAATGGCTGGTGTGATTTAGAGCAACAACTAAGTGCTTATGGCTGTGGAGACTGCTGAGATGGGGATTTCAGAGAAATGGGGTTGAATAACTTTAATTGTTTGGATTGTGACTTCATATGGTGTTTAATCCAGTGTAACTACAAGCTACTTCTGAAGGACTGATCCAGTTCCTCTCATCCAGTCCTGCCTGAGAGCTCCTGGTGCTTCCTTTGTATCACATCTAGTGATTGAGCAGGCTTGAATCAGTTCAATCATTGCTCCAACTGAAAATTAACCCCCTTCCCCAAACAACAACAACAAAAGACTCGGTGGCCAGGTAGTGCTAGGTCTGATGCAGAAGGATAGCTTGCAGCTGGACATGAAAGACGTGGAGACAGCAGCCCATCCCTGTGCTGGATGCTAGAGGGAATCGTACATTTAGTCCTTATATTTCTGGGCTGAGGAAAAAAAGGCTGTGGTTGCAGAAATCCTCTCAGCTGGCGCTGCCATTGAAAGAAGCTGTCCTGCCTACTCTTTGTCATCCATCTCAGTTACCCAGCCTGGCCCACTGTGAGGCCACACACGTGCTTATATGTCAGAAGAGAAAGGGCAGCATGGGGGAGGGAATAAGGAGGGCAGGGGATGGGACTCCTTTTGGCAGCAGTGTCAGCTTATGACAGGCTTAAACTAGTTTCACCTATGACAGGTGAAACGAAGACTTGAGGTACAATAATTGTCACAAACATACCTTACCTTAATTCTTCATGGAAGCTAATTTTTTAAAAATATTCCCTTTAAAGCGGGTATGTGGGAACAGCTGCCCAGATTTACTCATTAGCCCAGGTTAATTCAGTTGCTTGACTTGGAAGAACTCTGGGTGTTGTCAAGCCTGTGTTTAGGTCAGCTCATTTCAGGTCTATGGTCAAGAAGCATGTGTGGAAGTTGGACCTGGTGTGGGAAAGAGCACGTAACATACAAAGAAGGTCCATGCCTTGGCTGTGATGTATTGATACCTGTGAAAGCTTAATGAGTGCAAAAAAGTTGGTTGCTAATGCATTTGTTTATTCTAGATGTGAAGTTCTCAGGGGTTTCCAATGCTGAAGCAGGTAGGGTACCTGTTTTGGGAAAGCTTCATTAACTTGGTCTCTTCTATTAACAGATGATTCCAGATATCTTGATCTTCTGGTGGAAGTAATAGATGGGGAATTGGTTTTGTCCCAGCAAACTTTTTAAAACAATGTTCCATCAAATGCAATGCTACATATTGCAGGGGATGTAGAGCAGAGCCTGTGGTGAAGGCTGGTTTTGAGCTTACAGTTCAGGGGTTGGATTACAGCTAGATGATGGTAAAGAAGAAATTGCTATGGCATTAGTGAGAGTTCAGTGCAAAGTCAGTGGGAGGAATATTGGTTTTGATAGTGGGAAAAATGTAGAAGGGGGAAAGGTGCTTACCCTGACATGTGTATGTAAATAGACACACATATGTAGATATATACAAAATAGAGGGTGTTTTGATGTGAGAAGAGGTTGAGGTGGAGTGGCTATAGAAACTGTAATTGGATAGTATACAAAAAGTGAACTGGAATGGGAGGAAACACATGAACCTGCTGCTCAGAGAATACTGCATGAAAGCAGAGTTGGCCATAAATTAACTTCCTGAGACTGTATCCTATTTGCAGTAAGTCACGTAGAAGTATGTGATGACTAGAGCCACGAAAATATTCAGATGTTGCACTAACTCTTTGTAGTCTCAAATCAAACATTTAGGTGCAGGTAAATTCTCAGTGTGTGAGAACTGGCCTCATTGGTGCTTAGACAGCATCCAGCGTGGGAGTCCCTGACCCAGAGCATACACAATACTTCCCAAATCCTTATCAGGGTCATGCCAAGGTGCACAGTGGGATTCATAAATTTAGAGGTCCCTTGCGTGTGCCACCTATATGCAGAGCACAGTCATACGTATGCTGGTGAGATTGAGACTTGCACAGAGTGAGACTGGTGTGGAGGAGCTCTGGGGAGGAGAGTTGGGGAAAGACTATCACTTCACTGATGAATCCAACAGTAGAGTTTGAAGTTTCAAAATATTCTAGTCTAGGGGAGGAAGGATTATGATTACAGTACTAGAAATTGGGATTCCCTTTCCTTCCCTGTAGTTGATGAATTGGAGAGTTGGAAGTATCTCTGTGTTCCAGGTAATTGACATATCAGTGGAAAAAATGGTGCACAAGATTGAAGACCATACTCCTCACAAATGGTGCTCACCCCCCCACCCCCCCCCCAAAAAAAAAAAAAGTTTCAAAATACTGAGTATATGGGAGGCAGAAAGGAAATGACCGCTGGACCTGTTTACTGATAAAGGATACGTGAAATTCTCCTTAGTCCAAAGCAGGAAGTGTCTCTGCCTGAGGGAGCAGAAGATCCTGGTCATATCAGGTGGGATTGTGTTAGGTCGCAGAAGCTGTGAGATAATCAGCTGACGTGTGACACAAGGCCTGAGGTGGGCTGGGAGCAGACCTGTAACCCCTTGGACACGGCCATTGTTCGCAGCTGCCACAAGGTGGCTGTAATGGCTACACTTGCATATGCACGCAATGATAGATACACAAACCAGTGTTAAACTGACACATACAGACTAATGGGAGCAGGGGTGCTTTGCCCTCAGTGTTGCTGAGAAGCTACAAAAAATCAGTGTATGTAAGTTTTATAGTATAAACCCTTTATATTCACAAAAAATAACAGGTCTGATGATCAAAAGTGCCTGCAAATGTTCTTTGAATAGCATAATTCTTAACTAGACCCTTACATCTTTGTTACAGTTTCCTGCACTGCCAGGAGGTGCTAGTGGAAACTTTGTAAGGGTACACCAGTAAGAGTACAGCTTTGCTGGTATGCTTCATTTCACAGGAGAAGGAAGGATGTTCCAGTCATGCTGGTATCTAGCAAAGCTCTGATGTCATGGCTATGTCTTTAGTGGGACTGGGCTGTAAGCAAAATCCTTCTGGCATGGGTAAAGCCAAGGCTGCTGTTTGTACACATGAATTGTACTGTAGATACTCCATAGTACAGGTGTCTGGGGGTAACTCTAACCCTATGAAATGTAATCTAGCTGCAACATTTGAACCAGCCTCCTTTCTAAAGCACTCAGAGATCACTATCTGTGTTTACAGGTGAGGACTGTCAGGTTGCATAGCAGCAAAGTTGAGAAGGTGTGGTGTGTGTCTGTTTCCCCTCTGGATTTACAGAAGAACAGATGTTCCAGCCCTGCAGGACAGGGAAGGTGTCTCACTGCACAATATTTAGAACAACGAGGGTTAGGTCCTGATTGTTGGTATTGTACATGGCTCAAATAAATCTTCCTATTGTCTGCTGCCTCTCTGCATCTTTTTTTCCATAACTTGCTTTGCACATGGAAATATTTCAGGCTTGAGCCGAAGTACACTCTAGCTGATGGATCTTATGGGTATTTTTAGCAATACGTTTCTCTCTCCCTTTCTGCATCTCCCCAAGGAAAGGCGTTTTCTCTTGGAAAAGTATGTTTCAAATGTAGGCAAGAAGAGGCTCAGGATGGGCGGGGTGGGGGGGGGATAGAAGGGGTGTAACACCGAGAAGGCTGCAGTACAGTGCACAGCCTTGCTGGAAAAAAAACAAAACAAAACTTTTTCTGCATTGTGAAAATAATGTGGGGGACAGAGAGAGGATGTTGTGGGAAGACAGGTGAAAAGAAGTGGGGGTACTATTTTGATAGTAAATTGTGGGTTTCTGTGTTTTCATAAAAGCACAAATGATTTAGAGAGACTGGTACATGGCCCCTCTAAGCCACCCAATGCCTTTTTAACACTGTCTATCTGGTCCTGTGTTGAATGGCAGGGAATACATTACTGCACTTTCACTCTCTTCCTCATCCACAGGTACTTCTGCTGTCTTGCTGCAGAGCTCGTATCAGTCTGTCTGTCCTGTGCCATCAGGGAAGGAGGCCTTCCTCTGGCATTCCTCGTGTCATCCACCTTATAATTCTGCACATTGAGTAAAACAAGCTGTTTCCTTCTTGAGAGGTGCAGAGAAAAGAGCATGAGCAACTTGAACATAAGCTGGAGCAATGACTGTGTCTTTTGCTGGAAGAGCAAGGCTAGGCATGCCAATTATGTCACCATACTGTGTGCTGTGACAAGTCACAAGGGAGGGTCTGGCCATAAAAAGCTGCCTAAAATTGTGGCTGCATGTATGGAAAAATGGCAACTGAGTTGCCCAATGGGCATTATCTGATATATTGGAGGCGTTTCCCTTAGTTCTATACACAGCATCACGTTTTCTTGTTTGGGTGCTAAGTGTACAATAATAGTGATATCAAGCGCATGAGAATACACTTGGAGTGTAAAAGTGGGAAAATGGAACAAATCTAGCTCTTTAATAGTCATAGCAAAATAGCTTTAAGGAAAAAAGCTTAACAAGAAAGTGATAGATTTAATAGATCGCATGTGCACTGAAAACTGTCATTAATAGAAATCTCAAGTTCAGCAAGACAATATGAAGGCAATTCTGCCCTGAAAAATATGTCTAGCTAGTATGTTTCATTTTATAAGTTAATTTAAAAGGGAGCGTTGTTCAAAGTTTGATTGTGACAATGGAAAAAGAGTGAACAAAGTGCATTTTGAGAGGGGGGGAAATGGTACTAACAGATGTAGGAGCCAAATACAGAAGTGTTGAGGCAAGCATGTGCAAAAGTATCAGCTGTGTTCTGTTTGTTTGCTTGCTTTTTCTTTGTTATCCCATGTAGTACTGAAAATAAATCTGAATTTCTTCAGTTTAGAAACACAGTGTTATGACACAGAAGAACTCCCCAGTATATATTATTACTTCAGTAATATGTTGTCTTGGAATAGTTGTCAGAGGACCTGGTGGAATTGCAGTTTTATGCTGAAGGTAAGCAGTAATCCTGACTCAAGAGTTTAAGAACAGGTTCTCTGTGGGCTTCTTAAAACCACAGCTTCAGAATTAACAGATTATGTGAGAGTAACAGTAGAAGGGGGAGTGTTGGATTTTGGTGGCAAAATCCTCTAGCTGTCTTGATTGTAGGGGAAGGCTTGAAACGGGACATAAGAGTAACCTGAAAGTTCCTAAAGAAGGCTTAAAAAAACAGCCACCCAAGCTTCCTTTGTCTTGAACAGGAGATTTTAAAAATAAATAAATTAGTGTGTGGATAGGTGAGTCCTGACCTATGCACCTAATTTGAAGCAGTTGTTTGTAAAGATTTGGTTTTCAAGAACAGTTTGGTGGCGATACTTGCTTTGGGCTTAGATAGGACACATGGCATCAGATATTTCTTGCTAAGCTCATAGAATTGTCAGAATTGTGGAAAGGGACTCTTGTGAATGTGGACACGGTGAGAAATAGGCAACTGTGGATACCTGACATACGTAAAATTATGGGGCAGGTCCTTTCATTGACTGGACTATGAGATGGGTATAGCACAGGTGTGATAGAAGACTAACAGTGATCCAGAAGAATGAGCTGAAATAACTAATTTGGGACACTACCTTGTGTGAAAAACGTATCTGTTGTGTTTACTAAGCATTTCTGCAGCACAAAAGGAAAATATTTTAGAAACATGTCTTGTATCTTGAACTTGGAGGCAAAACACACAGTGAAAGAACAGTATGGACAGTTATTGCACTTTTGTTGGTGAAGGGATTGTTTGAGTAAGACTTTTCTTATAGTTGCAGTCAGATCCATAGTTTGTAACACGGCTTTGTATGTTGGGTGCTCTGAGCATATGCTCGCTGACTAATCCTCAGAGTATGTCTGAGGCAGGAGGGGTTACTGTTACCTCGGCTACAGAAATGACCCTCAGACAAGCAGAAACTGCTAGCCAAAGAGCCGGAATTAGGATTTGTGCTGGAGGAGGTCCAGGGGTAAAGGTGCAGATCTTGCTTGCCTTGAAAAAATTGCTTATCATCTAAGCCATTTGTAGATCCTTTCTTTAACAAATGGCAGCAGTGGGGAATTGCAGGAGGGAGAGCTCCTTCTATCCTAATGTATGCATTGTTTTTTCAGCCTATATTATGTTACTGATGTTCACAGTCATCCTTTGTGGACCCATTAGCTTGAAATTTCTGCATGACCGCAACTGTTCACGAGCTGTAACTGTTAGCAGAGGCCCAACTTGAAACAGCAGTCTTATTGGTGCATCTTTATCACCTTCTATTAGGGTAAATGCTAGCAGAGCAGGAGTATACAAACATTTAGAGTGCAGGGTGTTCCCCTATTTCAGACAAAAGTAGTAATGCTGATAATTTTTGCTGTAGATCACACCTTCTCTACCATGATTGTTTCTTGAGAGCAGACCTACAATGACCTGTCATACCTCTTGTGTATGAGAGTGACAGGGTTGATTTGCCACATCATGACATGTGTCACTATTCTTCAGCTCTGTGTCAGGGAGTCATAGCCAGTTACAATTGTCAGCTCTGCTGAATCTGACACCAAGCAAAGACAAAGCCATTGCCTGTGAAACACTGGCAGGACTGGGGTTGTTAAACCCTCCTGTCCTGCTTTGCTGCCCCTCCTAAGCAAGGACTTGGCCACTTGCTAAGCCCACTGAAAGGGCAAGACCTCCCTTGTCTTGTCTTCAGCTGTCTGCTTGTGCCCTGCTGGGAAGGGACCTTGCAAAAATTGCTCGCCTTGTGCCCCTGCCTGGCCAATCAGCTGTGATGTATGGGAGAGGGCAGGTGCTGGGTTCAGTAACAGTCATCAAAGATTTGTGTTTAAAGCCAGGTTCACCAAGTCTGGCAGAGGAAAGATGGAAGACCCATTTTCAGTATGGGAGTGCCTTTGGGAAGAGAGCTCTGACTCCTCCCTCCCTCGTCAGCGCAGTTCATGGACTGCCCCACCCCCTTTTCTTGTACCCTCCCAATCCTTCCCCCATTAAGCACCTCTGTCGCTCCCAAACGGGAACAATCATACCCAACTGCACACTTTTGCCTTTAGTGACTCCTAAGTGCAGCAAAGCAGTTTGCCATGTGCCAACTCTGATAAACTTGTGTAGGTGAGTCTGATGGGCAGTGTCAGGAATCACAACTGGAAGCTGCCTGTGAAGCTGAACTCTGCTGTATCTCATTGAACTTGGGAGATATGGGATGTGTATGTGTTTATTTATGCCCCGCTGATCAAAGTGTGTTGCAGGTAATGAGAAAGACAGTGAGCTGAATCTTTGATTTCATTTAACTGCTGCCTGTAACTTCCCAGGGGAAGTTCCTCATTCATACTAAAGTATGCACAACCCCAATTAGAATATAGTATGCACGCTTGCGTAGGTTGGTGTATGCAAGCATATTGAGGAGTTTGCATTCCTTAGTTTTACATTATTGTGTGATCGTGTCATAAAAGAGCTAGAGGAAATCATATCAAGACTATTACACCATTAGTCATGGTGACTGTTAGGAAGTGAATTGTCTTATGTTCTAATTTCTCACTGGCATACTGAAGACATGAGCTGGGGGTGAATTTAAGGCATAGTACTCATTTTACTCCTCAGTATCCCCTCTTGATAGGGTGCGGCCTGGGAGGAGAAAGAGGCAGTTCTATGTGCCACGGGGCTAAGGAAAGAGAGACTGGAGGCCAGTCAAGAGTCAGAATTGGAAAGTTTGCCAAAAGGCCACCTGAGGATTTTAGTTGATCAGCTAATACCTGAAGAGCCATGGAGTTGTAGAAGTGTACTATTTTAGGAGATCTTGAAAGATGATGATGTAAAGCGGACCCTGCCCCTCATTCTTATGCAGAAAAATGTAAATGGAGGAAGAATCTGTAATTGTTCCTTATTTGTTGAAACCCTTCTAATTATTAAAGTAGAAAAAATACTGTAATTAGTACATGACAGAGAAGCTAGTGATAACTTCCATACTCCCATACTTTTCATTTTTGTCTGCTCTCTAGTGTACACCTGTTCCTTAGTTTTGAGCACTTGGCAGTCATGTTCAGCAAGATAGCTATGCTGGAGTGTTTGGGACTTGCTTGTTTATACTGGGTGTGGTTTCACTATAACTTGGGTCTAAGTCCAGGTTTCTGCTTTCCCGCTCTCCAGGCCCTCACCTAGCCGCTTGTTACTATCCATGCCTCACAGTTGCTGCTGAGGCTTGTATACCTGCATTTACAGTTACTTCAGGGGGTCGATCTGACTGGGAACTAGGTATTTAAAAAAACAAAAACAAAAAAACCCCTCCCCTTGCTTCTTAATCTGTTCTGGATTTCAGGGTGTCACTTCAAGTCCTAATCTAAATTTATTAGTACCTGATTCCAGCTGGTGTTGACTAGTCTGTACAGTCAGCAACAGCAGAAGGAATTGAAGGAGCTTTATACCATCTTCAGACTGGACTGTAAATACATGAACACTACAGAAAATCTGCAGATACCTAAATTTGGTCTGATTAATTTAATTATTCATCTCTGTTAACCCAGGTATACCACAGCATATTTTACTGCCAGTCTGGTATACGTAGCTTACTGGATCAGATTGAAATACTTTGCAAACGAGTTCACTGTCATTGGTCTGAACTGTTGAAAAACAGTGATCAGTTTAGAGGGGAAGGGGAGACTTGTCCTTGCTCTAATTAGTCAGGAATTAAGGTTCAAAATGTTGGCTTAAAAGACTGATATAAACCCATACAGTAAGATCTAATTTTTCAGCCATATATTTTTTCAGGTCTTTTCTACACCCGTAAAGGCCAGGCATGCATTTTTCTTAATTGTAAGACAAAATTCTCACATAACCACATGATTCTAGGAAGTGGGACTATATGAAAAACAGAAAATATTGTGATACACACAATAAACCTTTGCCAGTTGGCCGTGCAGGCATTACACTGTGAGTAACAAGTTTTCCATGTGTTTGCATTAGTACCTTCCTATTCAGCACCCACACAATTCCTGTGGCTTTGGGTGTGTGAAGCTATTTTTCCACTGGGAGAGGGAAGGGGTCCTCACTGGTGCTTTCCCACATTTACATTGCTTATAGCGTTTTATTTATGTCTAATAGTTTTTGCTCACAATAGCAAACACGTCTCATTGTACTTCTTCGATCTAAGTTCACCGATTTAATTTCCAGGAAAGAATAGTTCATTCCCTGAAAAGCAAGGTTAGGGGAGGGGTTTACCAAAACCTGTTTTCCCCACACACATCCCTATATCCCCTTTGGATGGACTTCTTTTCTCTTTAGCTGCAGCTTTCAGTACAAAGTGGCACCATTATTGCAATATTGCAAAATATTTTTGATTATGATTCAAGTCTCATAACATTTTTCCACGTTTTTTTTTCATCAGTCTCATTTCTGGAGCTGTAAGGTAACTAAAAATGCTGTGGGGAACTAAGGCTGGAAACATCTGGAAGCATGCATTCTGAAGGCACAAAATGAGGGCAAATGAGTTCAAGATTTTTTTTAATTCTTTTTTAGTTGCTATCTTGTGATATGTTGATACCACAATATTTTATTCATATTGCCAGTTGATGGTACTACCAGTGTTGAAGCCAGATACATGGCACAGGTTTTTGCTGTAGGTATGCCAGCTGTGGCTGATGAAGTTGTGTTGGTAGAAGTTGTTAGTGTCTATGATGTACCAGTGCAGTTTTGTTGCTATAACTAGGAACTGTTTCAGTTGCATAGGACATGCTTCACCTATATTGATACAAAAACAATATTTTACCAGTACATTCATGGCTGTGGTGTTTTTTTTTTTTCTTTTTTTTTTTTTTCTGTATAGCTTACAGTCCTCCTGTACTGCTAAAATGTTTCAACTTTGTATTTTCCATTCTGTAGGAATCTGACAGCTATTGCTACTGGAAAGAAGAAATCTTACTGTTTTCTAGATGGAACTTGATCCAGCTGTTAAAGAAGGTATATCAAGTGTTTGCCAAGAACATCAGACAGGATAACTTAGGAGGACCTTTCTGCAGGGGAGGACAATTTGTTCAGTTCAGTCTGCTGAATATTGTTCATCCTTATCTGTCCGTATAGCTTAACTGTTCTCAAGACTTGTACAGGTAACGTGACATCAGCTGTGCTCAGCAATGGTTCCACTGAGCAGTCTGGGCAAGGCCAACCTTTCAAGTGTGTTTCCAAGTCCTTTGATGTTTTAATGGCATTTGCATCTGTCAAAATGGTTTGGTGCAAACATTAGCATTCTTTAATCTGAGACTCAAAAACAGCAGCGTGGGATTCTGGCTCATGTTTCTGTAGCACAGTAAAAGACTGAAATTTCTGCAGCTAGCTGGAGAATCTCTCCCATCTACATCCTGAATTAGTTTAAAGAGAAACTGGGAACTACTCTGGCTTATAGCAAACCTTATGTCCAGGAATGGATGTAGCGTGCCTCTAGCAGACGAGACTGTACATCATAGCATATATCTCAGATGTCTATGCTTCCTTTTGGCTCTAGATGTTTATGTCAGTTGTCTCTCTATCCCCCAAGTTTGTAGAGAGACCTGCCAGCAGTGACTGTACATTCCTTTCACTGAGGGAATTCTTCCTCTGTCAGCCCAGTAGTATCAACTGTCATTCTATTAAGCTACAGCAGTGGGCATTATGTGCTGTTCCTATACTAGAAGACTGCAAAACATCAAAGCTTATCCATTGCTTTTATGAATATAAAACTTAAGCTCTGCTTAAAATGAACCACTTTTCCTGATACACATGTAGCCCCATTTATCTTAAGACCAAATCATTTTTTTTGCCTCTCTGAGAAATACAATGTTCAATCCAACCTGTGGGCTTCATTCACTGTTTGGCAAATGTTCAGCAGCTATTTCTGAGGTGAAATTTTGTACTACTAATTTATTTCTTTGGTATTTTTTTTTGACCTAGCATTAAGTATTATGATTCATTTAAGTGGCAACAAATATATGATGAGTATCCTTCTTCTGTCAGTTAGTGAATCATTTGATAATTAATATGCTCAGTATATCTTGAGTGTGACTACCAGTAGTGGAAAATAGTGAGATGCTACTGGGAATGTTAAAAGTCAGCAAACTCTTTGCATCTGTGCCAAGGAAGTCTTATTCACTTTCCTGAGGTTCAGCAGCAGCTCAGATGTATTTTCCAGGAGATCAGATACCATTGACAGGTTCATTTTTTAACCCTCTGCCCAAAACATAGAGGCGGCAGCTATTTTCCAGGATACTAATAGCATGTAGGCTTTTTTAGCACAGCAATAGACTCTACGTTATTTTGCTTCATGCTTTTTGTATTACCTCTGTTATTCTTTATGTTCCTTCCTCTGACAAGCTCCAAGCCAGCTCTTCATACCCTTAAAACTATCTCTAAGTAATGTTATTTTCCTCCTTCATTCTTATCTCTAGTGTGCCCTGTTTAATCTTCTCCTGAGCTCAGGAGTTTTGACCCTACTACTTCACCTCTCTTAATGGGCTGTTCAGTGATAGAACTGAGCGGTGGCCTGGCATCCTTCCCCCACCCCGAGGCACATGTGCAGTAGGGCCTCTCGTACATGATGGGGGAATTGAGCTGAGGAAATGCATCAGTGTGTGACATTGAGTAGCTATATGGGTGCCTTCCTGGGGAACAGCACAATAAAAATTGAGACTTGTGGTAGGGCAGGCTTTGTACTAGCACAGCCCTGGATGCTGTAGTGAGTCCTCTCCTGAGCGCCTGACCAAAAGGAAGGATGGTGTGGCCTCCAGGCAGAGGTGGCAGCTCTGGTGGCAATTTTCCTACGCAGGTAGCTCCGGATTTTATGTGGAAGAAGGCAGACTCTGAGCAAGCCTCTGCCATCCTGACTCTTTTTGAAATGTATCTGAACTGTGTGACAGCCCAAGCACCTGTCCACCACCCTTCAGAGTCCCCAGCCACCCCAAAGGAGATGCAGCGGGGCTTGGGGCCTCTGGTGGGCCTGACACACAACCCAACCGGCAGCGCATGTTGGTGCAGCTCCAGTCGAGAGGCCTGTAATTGCAGGGCAGGGCTTTCTCAGCTGGGAGGGTGTTTACAACAGCATGGGTGTGTGTGCCTTGTGCTCCCATTGCTCTGCCCCAGTGTAGCCTCTGGGGCCTGCAGCATGGGGAGCCAGTGGGGGAGCGCACCCAGCTCCTCCACCAGGGGAAGGCAAGGAGGACATGGAAGGCTGGGCTCGTCCCTGGTTTGGCAGGAGGAGGGTCTCTGGGCTTGTCTAACTCTGTGTTTTCTTAGGATTAGCGCTCTACTTAATTCTGCAGAGGTATTGCACCTTGTTTCCTGGCTAACTGAAGGGCTTGTCTGTGCTTGATAGCACTTGTCATTTCTCCTTTTTTGTTTGGTGGAGGAGACGGGGAAGGAGGAGGAGGTACTTTCTATTTAAAACCAGAAGAGTTTGTCATCTCTGTCCAGGTGAATTGACCCACACTGAAAGGAAGTGTGATACTAACAGGGTTTTCTCTAGTCTGGGAAATCTGAGGATAGATGTGTACCATCATAGGAATTGCTTTGTCCAATAGTGCTTTCACTGCTATCCCATTTTGCTTAGCTGGCCACCTTCTTCACCCTTCCCCTCTCAAATTTTGTGCTCCCTGCTGCAGTACAACCGAGTACTACCCCTTTGTTTTCATGCTGGTGTGCAGTTCCTTGCACCCTCTCAACATTCCAGTTTGTAGTGAGTTTGCACCCAGCATCACCTATATTGTTTTGCACTGTTGCATGCACATGAGCTCTGAAGTCCTGGATTTTTTAGATCCTTTTGGCAGAAAAGTGTGGCTAGCTCTGTCTACACAGGGGCCATCAGACCACCTCACTTGAGAATTTCAGTCAGAACAACACACAATCTAGAGGGATGTGAAAAGACTAGCAGCCCCAGCAGTGGTAGTGGTGAGGATTCTGGGAGAGTTTGCATAGCCTGCAAAACGCTGGCATTTGCCAGAGAGGGTGCTGCATGCTTGTCTGTCGTGTTACCAACCTTACTACAAACACTAATTAAAAGTTTACTTTAGCCGGCCCAGCTCCTAGGAGTCTCCTGGGCCATCTCTGGTAGAGAACCAAGCTGGCTTGTAGTTGGAGCATAAGCTGTCAATGCTCCATAAGTATTTCTGAAGTAACTACTGGTATGTAGCCTTGCTCTATGTGACTGCTACAGGTGTGGTCAGCATTGTACTGGTGTATGGGTTGTACAGGGTTGTATTATTTTCTCTCCATCTCTATGAAATCCTTATTGCAGAGACATGTCTTTCTCTACAGCACACCAGCCTTCAAGCAGAAGCTTAACTGTTTCCCTCACCAGATACACAGGGCCCCCTCCGCTGTGTATCTGGAAAGTTTGCCTGTCCCTTCTCCTAAGTCAGTTCCCAAAGCTTCTCTCTTCTTTTCCCTGAGGTGTGCAAAACACCTGGCAGTAATATGATGAAACAGATCTCACTTGGCAGCTTCCAGTGTTGATATGCTCTGCACCTCCCTCTACCCAGCTGTCTCCCAGTATCATCATGGAACTGTGCCAGGTACAACTTTAAACTCTTCCTTTTACCTGTCCAAATCCCTTGCCAACAGAGCCAGAGAAATGGAAGCTGGGTCTTTGAGCTTGATACAAGGAAATTCAGTGTTTACAACTGTAATACATCACTGAGCAACAGTTGTTCTTCCTCTTAAAAGTGTGGGCTTGAGTTTGCGGATCTTGCTGTTCAGAGCTTTCTAGACCATCCCATAAAGGTTTATCAGTAGCAAACTTTCCTTAGCCATCAGCCTATGTGTAGGACCACCAATCTCCCTAGTCGGTCTGCTCTTGGGGAGCCCATTTTTTAAAACAGTCTGTATTAGGTATGGTAAGCAGTATTTTTCTAGTCATGTAGCGGGGGACACTTGAGTTATATAGCAGGAAGGGCTAAGAACAGTGTAGCATGAATCATCTGGCATGACCATCTAGCCTTTTTTATTATTATTATTTTTAGGAAGATATGTACGCATATCTCTTGGGGATGACTTAGGTAAAATTGGTCCTGCCTTGGACAAGATGCCCTCTTACAAGCTTATGACCTTGCTGCTTTACGGGCTTTCCTGAGCTCTACATTTCTTTGCTGGAATGTCTTCCTGACAGTATTCATGTGCAATAGTATTAAAAGATGATTTATTAGCACTGAGAGCAGTAAAATATGGAAGAAGTCCTCTGGGAACTTTCTGAAATGAATATCCCTTTGAAACATACTGTTTGTTGAAATTATAAATATTTACACCTACTCTCAATTTTAAAAAATCCAAAATGCTGAATAATCCTGTTTTGGGGGGAAAAATAACTAATGTACTCAATTATTAATCTATTTTTCTAAGCTTTAAGATGATGAACATCCCCATGCAATTGTATCAGGAGAGGTTCAGGCTGAACATTAGGAAAAGGTTCTTCACCAAGAGAGTGATTGGGTACTGGAACAGGCTCCCCCAAGCAACTGGTCATAGCACCAAGCTTGATGGAGTTCAAGAAGCATTTGTACAACCCTCTCAGACATATGGTCTGATTTTTGGGTGGCCCTGTGTGGAACCAGGAGTCAGCAATGTGCCCTTGTGGTATCCTGGGGCACATTTGGAAAAATGCTGCCAGCAGGTCAAGGGAGGTGATCCTGCCCCTCTGCTGAGTCCTGGTGAGGCCTCACTGGTGTATTGTGTCCAGTTCTGGGCTCGCCAGTACAAGAGGGATATGGGGCTGCTGGAGCGAGTCCAGAGGAGGGCTACAAAGATGATTAGAGGACTGGAACACTTGTACAAGGACAGGCTGAGAGAACTGGGCCTGTTTAGCCTGGAAAAGAGAAGACTAAAGGGAGACCTCATCAATATGTATAAATATCTTGGGGAAGGGTGTGAAGAGGATGGAGCCAGTCTCTTTTCAGTTGTACCCAAAGACAGGATGAGAGGCAATGGGCACAAACTGAAGCATAGGAGGTTCTGACTGAATATGAAAGGGCACTTCTTTACTGTGAGGGTGACAGCACTGGGACAGGCTGCCCAGAGAGATTGTGGAGTCTCCTTCTCTGGAGTTATTCAAAACCCACCTGGATGACATCCTGCACAACGTGATGATCCTTCTCAGCTACAGGGTTAGACTAGATGATCTTCAGAGGTCCCTTCTAACCTCGGCCATTCTGTGATCCTTGTGGGTCCCTTCCAACTTGGGATATTCTATGATTAAGGTATATATAAAGTTTCAGTTCTAATGTCAGGGCATGGATTCATTGATTTCAGAGCAAATTCTGTTTCACCTGACATAGGGGAAAAGTTCTGTTAAACTAACTTTCAGGTTAGGCATGCCTTGGCCATAGAGCTGGATGGGACAAATAGTCGAGGCGTAGTCATGCCCATATTGCTTTTCCTTTCTGTGTGGGATCAGCACAATGAAATTATGTTGATCTCAGAGGTTGCTGCTCCCATGTAGGGATGGTCCTTTCTCTGCTTATGACTCTCCCTAGTTTAAGCTATTGCTGCCCTCCCTCCCCTCCGCCCACCAGCAGTTGAAATTCAGGAAAAAAAATAATAAATAAAACTAATCTTAAAATTGTAGGGAAGGTAAGAATGTCAGGGAAAGAGAAAGTGTATAGATTTGGTTGTCTATTTCGAGTAAGAAATATATATTCATGAACTCTGCAAACTCTCCAGAGCCAGGCCTTAGAGCTACTCTGTTGCTAGGCACAGCTACTGGGCTTTTACCTGGAGAAATGTGGGATGGTTTCTTTGACCAAAAGATGCAGGATTATACATTCATGTCTGGAAAGCTTGACAGGATGAAGGAGGAGAACATTGAAGCTCTGTTCAGGAAAAAAATTGACAGTGGCTGCATATTGCAGCAGATCCTTGAAGGCTAAATTACAAACTGGTGTGACTGTGATGGTACACAGTGTATATGAATCAGCCTGAAGCAGCAATTTATTAGCAATTTCTGAGAAGCAGGGGCTAAGAAACAGGGAAGAAAGGCTCGAACATGAGGGCACACGTCCCCAGAAGCAGAAGAAAGGAAGAAGGGGAGCCGCTAAGGTTTGTTTCTTTCCTCAGCCTTCTAAGGTAGGGATTGTGGATCATGGTATAGGCAGAATCCAGAGAAAGTAAAGTAGTGAATCAGATTCTACAATACTTTTCAGACATTTCCCAAATGTACATTCCCCAGTGCTTTGTCATGTCTGAACTTCAAATGCAGTAATGAATGGGAAATTCCACTATATCCTTTGGGAAACTGTCCAACAATCCTGAGATACTTTTCCCTAAAAGGGTAGTCTAAATGATTATCTTGTTTCTCTTTGTAGCTACGTCCATGTAAACCAGGGGTACTACTCTCCACCCATGTAGTTTATACAGCCTTCAAATATCTTTTGTCTTATGTCATGTACTTGTTATGCATTAATCAAATTCTTACATTCTTCCTACTTGTTAATCAATTCCTGTGATCAGTTGCAATAAGGCCCTCTGTTGCACATACATACGTAGAGATATGAAAATCCATAGTACAGATGCTTCCATGTTGAAATCAAAGATCTCTAAGTCTCAGCTAGCCTCTACAAGAGGTAGTGAATATCCATCCACCATGCCCAATAAAAATTAGTGGAGATCTTGATCATTTTCTCATCCTGTGAATACTTTCTGATATGCCCTTTTGGGTTTCAGATGGCTAGCTATAGCCAATTCTTTTCATAAATTGCACTGCAGCTGTGTACAGAGATCAGCATCTCTACTCTCAAGTGACTCTCTCAAAGTCACTTTTTGGATCTTCATTTAAAACTAAAAAGGCACAATTAGTTTTATTTTGGAGTTACTATCCTACTGCAAGCTTACATTAGGTGTTTCCTACCCTCCATCTTAGTGTTTGTCCCAACCCTTATCACCTCACTAAGTATATATATTTTGCTTTCTTTTCCCCTCAGCTGCATTAATAGCATTTTTTTTAAAGTCTCTTAAGCCAATTAGATCTACTAAATCATTCTGCAGTAGTAACAGAAAAATTATTTTTTCTTCAACAGAATGTGTCACTGATGGAATCTGAAGAAACCAATGAGGGAGGTACCACTCCTCTGGAATCCAGCAGCACCACTGGGGAAGCCTGGAATTCTGCAGCAGCTGAAAGAGAGCATCATGCCCCTCATGCACCAGATAAAATGAGCACCAGCCTGCCTGATTCTGCAAAAGGAGCGGAGCTCAGCATTCCTGAGGACTACCTTTGTACTCAAAGGGAAGCAGAAGACATGCCAGGTAGACCCTCTAACCTTGTACAAAAAGTGCCAGCAGGACTGGAACAAGAGCAGCAAGGTGATACAGAGCCTCAAAAGGGACTCTCAGAGTGGGAGGGAGAAATTATTTTAGAGGAGGGTGGACGGGACTGTTCTCTGCAACTTAAGCAAGTAGAGCTGGCTGACCTGGAAAGCAACCAGGACTTCTCTCTCAGCACAGTGCAGGATGGGTTAGCCACTGGCTATGCTGTCCTGCAGGCTGTGGACCTTGGCACTGAATGTCCTCAGTCCCAGGCAGAACTGGCTTTTCATGGCACAGACCCTCAGGCCCAGCATCAAAAATCTCCTTTGGCCAGTGCCTTTTCCTCTCAGAGGGAGGCACCTAAGTGCTTCTTGGTGTGTAAAACCATTTCAGAGGGGCACTATAAGGCTGAGCCATCTCTGGATAAGATGGAGTCTTTGCAGGAGATTGATGATAATGTAGAGCAGAATCAAAGCAGCAATAAAGTAGCACTGGCAAATGATGAGCAGCCTACCTCAGAGGAAGCAGTAGAGGATATGGCTAAACCACACACTTCTGAAGATGCTAAGGAAAGCAGAAGGGTGCTGCAAAGTTGGGAGGAGAATATAGAGTCTTCCTATCAATTGTCTTCCACCTTAACAGATGACAGCCAAATGAGCTCACAACTAGCAGAAGGAAACATCTCAGCTGGTGAAACACGGAATAGCAGCCTGGTCAAAAAACAGGGAACAGTAATGATTCCTAAAGAAAATTCATCCACTTGTAAATGCCTTCATGTTGAAGATGATCACAGAAAAACAGAGAGCAGACCTGCTTCTCCAGTGGTAAGTGCTTTCCAAGTAAAGAATGCTGCAGAAAAAAATGAGCAAGTGAATACTTTACAGCATAAGGAACCAGAACAGGAAGAAGCGGTGTCTGAACTTCAGCAGGAACAGGAGAAGGAAGAGTGCGAAGAACAGAATCAGCAGAAAGAAGGAAAATCTTTGGAACCCAGAGATCAGAATAACAAGGAACACAATGAACAGGAACAAGAACTTCAGAGGGAGGAGCTAAGACTGAAGAGGGTCTCATCAGCTTTCAGTTCTGAGGTGTCTTGTGTTCCCAGGCATAATGTAGACTTCTGTGGTTTGCAGGATGTTGTTTTGGCTGAGGAAACGGGATCAGCATTTCTTCCTGGGGAATCCATCTGTATGGGTGAACATCTTGGTGAGGGTGTGCTGCTGAAAGCTCATGTCACATCATCAAGTTCTGGATTTCAGCCACTTGCTGTCAGCCCTTTGTCATTAGACAACCTGAACCCAGCGGGTGAAATTCCAGTGGTGCCTCCACATGCATGCCATGTCTCTGACCAGGCAGAAGAGCTGGAAGACTCTGGCCGCTTTTCCACCAGTGGTCAGGATAGCGGAGAAGTTGACGAGGATGACAGGGTAAGGCTGAGAAGGGAGGATAAGCACAGTGGTGGACCTGGAAAGGCTGCCCAGACATTTGATGAAAAAGATGAACTGCACCCTGAAGGAGTGGCAGCACCTTCTAGCACAGAGAACACAGAGGCTTGTGTTGCAGCATGCCCCTACTCTGGTACTAAGCATGTGGAGCCAGCTAATCTCATGGATCCTCACCCCTCTGCAGAAAATTTAGGAAAAGCTGAGCTTCATGACTTTATTCAAGGTTTAACCTCAGAGCTCACCTCTGTGGCTTCAGTATCTGGCCCACAGCAAGAGGATGCTGGTGGAAAAGTCTCTGTGAGTCCCAAGGACTGTGCTGGTGCCAACCTGAATGAATCACTGGATTCCATAGAGAAGCCAGCTAACCAAGCTGCTTCTCTGTGCATGCAGGACCCAGCATCAGGAGAAACTGCTATTGTAACCCATGGCCTGGGGGAGGCCAGTGCTCCCCATGAACTGCTTACTTCTGAGGAAGGCTTTCATGAAGACCTTAGTGGCCCATCTTCTTTCTCTGTAATATACACAAGCCCTCTTTCTCCAGAGGAGAGCCTTCCTGTGGATAGAGGGACTGTGGCTTTCATTGCAGGGCCTCTGGAACCGCCTGAAACACCAGGCAGGACTTCCACTCCCTTGAACCACCCAGAGACAATTCAGCAGTACCAACCCCCCCCTGAAAAAAGTTCTTTTACACAAGGACAAGAAACTGGAACAAATAAGGCTCATGAAACGCAACAAACGCCCTTACTTGAGCAGTCTGACTGGAGTTTAAACCAAGAGCATGGATCCAGAATCTCCAGCATCCTGAGCACCCTAACTTGGCCCCCTGAAGAAGATACAGTCTTTACCACGAACCAGCAAGAACAACCTCTGTCCCCTGTGCCCAACTCAAGCCTACCTCTGGTGTCTGAGCCTGATGCCAAACATGTCCCCAGTCCTAGTCAAGCTCAGACCCCTGCACTTAATGCAAATCACCTTGCCCAACCTTCAGCCCTTGATAGTTACCAGCTGCTCACTCCTGTGCCCCACTCCAGGCCACATCTAAACTGTGTTATGGATGATAATGAGTTACAAGCCATTCCCCCTACTTTACGCCATCCTCTACGGACTGCCTTCACTGTACCTGATGCTAATATTGTGCCTTCTTCTGGTAGAGATGTAGCAGAGAAAGTTGTTCTTCCACCAACTAGAGAATGGGATCTCTGTGACTTGAGTACCAAGGATACAGAAACTTCTGATGACTTGGGGGTCAGTTTGTTGGCCAAAAACTTTTCTGCTGTTGGAAATGAGGCATTGGCCAGCTGCTATGACACCAGCCCTGAAACAACAGTTCAGCATGTGGGTATACAGTGTGGAAGATCCTCGCCTGACCACCCTTCTTGGCCCTCACTGGAAGATCTGAGAACATCCACAGACTGCAAAAGCAAAAACTCTGTACAGCCCTTTCCAATGCTAGCATTCACCAATCCAATTCACTTCCTCCAGTTGAGTCCTCCATCACCACCAACCACCAGAACAACCTGCCAAGAAGATGAGGTCTTGGGAGAGCTGCGATGGGACCAGCAGGCTGACCTCTTTGGTGTGGATACAAAGAACATTCAAGCTCCATCAGCAATTACAGAGAAAACAGAAGGTGAGAGAAGGGTCAAACAAAGGCTGGAAAGACAAGGAGAAGAACACCATTTGGTGGCTCAGTCAAAGGAAGAAGTGCCCAGACATTTACCCTTGGAAAAATCATCAAGCTGGCCAGACAAAAAATCTATCAGGATAGTTGCACAAGAACCAGCCGCCAATCAAGAAAGCCCAATTAAACGTCGAGTAAAAAGCAAGGACTGGCATCGGCAGGGCCTGAAGAGGACGTCAGTACCACCAGATATCTTGCAGGGTGAGTCCTTTCCTCTGTTGTCCACCTGTACTCCCTTCCTTTTGGTATTGCAGATACCAAAAACCTGTAGTTAAATAGGCAACGTGATACGGAGTCTTGAGTGTTGAGATTGTGGCATTGCTTTTGTGCATTTCTCATGGTACTCATCACTGCATCCCTGTAGCCTCCTTATCCTGCTCCAGGCTGCCCCCTCACAGCTCATCCCTGGCTCCACTCTGCTACCCTGTGACAAGTGCATCCTGCTTCATGCAGGGGCTCAGTCCCCTACTTTCACTAACAGAGACCTTACCTTTCTTCTTTGATTCCTCACTCCTTGACATCACATCCAGTTTCTCTTCCTATCCCTTCTCTGTGTTTACTGTTCTGCTGCCCTTACTTGTTAACTTGAGCTATTTTGGCCTGCTTGCTGGAGTTGGTTTCTTTATGTAGCTCTTTGGTTCTGCTCATCATCTCTGCTGCCATCATATGGCCATTACGTTTTGCTGCGCTTCAGTAATGGCCCTTTTCCAACTAATAAGGAAAATGTATGCACACACCGTCAGTAGCCCCTACGTGTTATGGCATGTTTTAGCCCCTTGTTTCTTTGGTACCTCCCTTTATTTTGCAACTGACACCTTTAGGTACCAATCTGACCTCCTAAATATGATGATCTTCCTGCAAACATAGGCTTTGAGAGTACAGATGAAAATGAAATGCAAATTTGTCAGATCTAAAATCCCAATTTGCACAAAGCCAAATCACTGATGTCATGAATCGAAAACTTACATCTTCTGTAATGCAGCTCATTCAGACAGTACTTGCTGTCATGATGCATGTCTGTTCTTTATTATATCCTAGACGAATAACACTTTCAACATACTTTCTTCTTCTGGGTAATTACTTAGTTTATTTTTCATGCTCCACAATGTGCTGAAGGTTTGGCACAAAGGAAAAGGAGGGCATGGCTGAGGGGTGCAAAGAGTTTGGCAGCACACTTGAATCAAAATTTGTTCATGTGTTTGACCTGTAAATTTCATGTTCAACATTTTAAAATACTCAACAATTCTTTACCCTGACACATACTTGCAGCTCAGTTTCTGGTGTCTCTTTCTCCTTCTGCTTCCAATGAACTTTATGTATAAAGTCTCCACACCTTATTTAATTAAGCCCCTCACAAACAAAAGAAAAAAACCATACCTATCTCACATAAAGAGAAGCTGACTCAAACAGCAGTTTTTAATTGATTACATTCATTCTTATGTTGAATCCACCAGGCCTCATCCCTTCTAAGACTCTGGACATGTGATTTTATTAGATCTTCAGTATTTCTGCCTTAGATGTCACTGAGAGTATTTGGAGCTCCAACTTGTGACTTCCAGACACAACTAGTAACTTTGGTTCCATTGATCCTCAGATGCCTGGCCCAAGCTTCTGAAAAGGGAAAGGCAGCTTACGAAGTAGGGCCCACAGGGAGTATCTTCACTTGGGCAACTGGAGATGGAAGCTCTTCGAGTTAGTGTCACTTCTGAAAGTGTCAGCCTTTTTGTTGATATGAAAAGCAAATGTGACTAATTAACAGATGTAAAGTTTAAGTAATGTCAAAGATTACTGAAACCAGAAAGTGTCTGACCCATAAATAAATGTCAGTAGGTCATCTGTACTCTAGCCCAAGACGACCACTTAGGCAGAGGTATAGTAGTAAGTGGTATCAGTGTCTTTTGGGATTGTAGCTTGACTCTAAATTAGGACTTGTGTTTACTTTCTAATTGTATTATACGCAGAAGTCTCTCCTGTTCCTTCAGAGGAAGAAGCACACAAGGTGCACGAGGAACCACCAGTCAGTTCAGAAACAGTAATATTGCGGTAAGTCTCTCAGAGGCCCCTTTGCTTTGGTCTCGCGTGTGTGTAGTACAGATACCCGATACTCTCCATTGTTCCTGAGGGACTAAAGACAAAGCTAATGAATAGAAAACTATGATAAGATGACTTATGGCTGTGTTTTAGTCCATGACCTCTAGGAGAGAAACTGCAATAGGAGTATTTCTGTCCCTTTAGGACAGTGTTTCCATCAAGCCAAACTTTGTTCTTTGTAAAGTAAAGCATATGGAGCTTGTGCTTGTTGGAAAGGGGAACCCTTGCTGTAGCAGGTCTGTTACTGAGGTTTGGATAAGCCACCTCTGGCACTGTACACTTCATTTGCTCTTTGTTTCCAAATCCTTGCTCCCTGACAGGGAGAAGAAACCTGCAGACATAATGGAGAACTTCAAACGTCGGCACTCCAAACTCATCAACTCCTGTAAGTACCTTCTGCCTGAAGTGCCGTGGCAGACCCCTGTCCTCCATCTCCCACCCTTGCAGTGAACATAACGGAGCATGGCTTTTGCTACGCAGCAGCATTAAATCATTAGAGAGGGGTGTTTAGTGGAGGCAATGAAGCCAGAGTCAGTCACCACTCAGAGAGACAGTGAGCTTTGCTCATAGCAGGTGCATATGGTCTAATATATTTGGTTATCCTGAACTGAGACAGTAACAGACTTTTCTCCAGACTGAAGAAGAGGGCAGATAGATGCTATAGAAAATATAAAAATAAATGCCTCTCTTCACAGCAAGGTTGCTATATCAGGAGTACAGTGATGTGGTTCTGAACAAGGCCATTCAAAGCCAGAAGAGAGTGGATTCTTTCTCAGAGGATATGGAGTCAAGTTTCCCAAGCTCCCCAAGGTTACGGAGGAAAGTGCTGTCTCCCCAGGACTCATATTTGCAACGTCTGTCAGTCTCATCTACTGCATCCCTGTGGCAGGACATCCCCATGGTACGGGGCAGCAGAATGCTGCTCAATATGTCCCGTGATGAGCAGAAGCTGCAAGAGGTAATGGATAGATGTCATAAGGTAGATGGGTGGTTTGTAGTCGAGAAGGAGGCCTGTAAAGGGTGGTTAAAGTGGAGAACAGAAATGTCTGATGTGTGAGTGCAGTGGCTGAATGCAGAGGTCACCTACTCATGTAAGCAGTATGGGGATGTGGTACCAGTGGTTATGTAGTACAGTGCTGAAATTGAGCTTTGCAGAGGAAATGCGCACTGAAGTAAGGAGACAGGAAAATCTGTAATTTCATGAAAAAAAACATAGGGAAATTGGGGCAAGATAAAACATGGAATTTTAAGCATGTTTGATGCAAAAGAGAATATTAAAGTAGAAGACTTCCAGCATTCTCCCACACTTAAGCTTATGAGAAATGCTAATAAAACCACAATGAATTGTCATTCTGGTGGTAGAGTGTGCACTTACAAAATTGACCCATGTGAGCTGCACAGCTCAGAGGAAATGGGATGATGTATGTGTTCAGCAAAATGGTACACAGAGAAACTGGGTAAAGAAAATGGGAGGAACCAAAAAGTGAATGGGAGAACCTAGAGAGAGAGAGAAGAAAACAACGTGTGAAACAGGATGAAGGTGGAAAAGAATGGTGGCAATGCAGTTGCTGGAAAATTTATGGGAACACATAAAATAGGGGATCTAGTGAAAGTGGAGTCAAGGGGAAATGAAAAATAAAATTAAAGCAGGTAGCTATTAGACTTTTTGAGTCATACCACAAAGCTGTTTTTCATTCCCAAAGCCTCTTCTTTTGTAATTACACACTACTTACATCATGTACTAGGAAGTCTTCCTGCTTTGTTCCTGACTCCTGTCAGTAAGACTCCTTGCAGACTTGCCTGGTTTACTGATCTTGTGCTCCCTCCTTTCTTCTCTCAAGGCCAAATTTGAGTTGATAATGTCTGAGGCTTCATACCTGCGCAGTTTAAATGTGGCAGTGGATCACTTCCAGCGATCAGCAGAGCTCCAGGCAATGCTCACCAATCAGGAGCGTCAGTGGCTTTTCTCCCGCCTTCAGGACGTACGTGATGTCAGTGCCAGGTGTGATATAGCCCTTTGCTTCCACGACTAACACCCTCCATGAAGCACAGATACAGTCTAGAAACTACCAGTTTCCATCAGTAACTTATCTCACTCGTGTTCTGCACGTTCACTGACCTTTGAGTTAGATATACAAACCTATAGCACTCTGATTGCATACCAGTGCTGCCCTCAAAGGAACCTTTACCATTTTAGGTGACAGGGCAATGCAAATCTTGTTGTTAAGTCCCAGAAGTGATTAGGCAATTGTGCACAGAGATCCTTGCAGGGTTAAAACATTCAAAATGCTATTGTAGTCATACCATATTGCCCTTAACTACAATGTCACAAAGCCATCGTGTGACAATCTAATGTGAATCAATAGAGTGTAAGTCATAAAATGTAGACATGATCCCACATGCAAGGAATCCTGTATGTTGTAGGATTTTGTTTTCCTCCTTCAAGGCTTAGCTACATATATCACTAAGCTACTATGGTTTTTTACTCTGTTTTTGATTTCTGCTATTGGGATTATTTTGGTGATATCCTAATTTGCTATTGTTTCCCATCCATGCCTTATAAGCAGCAAATATGATTTCTCAGGAATGAATTAGAGGGCTGGGCTGTCAACAAACGCATGAAAGTTGCAAGTGCCAGATTCTGCACCAGGGATGGGGAAACCCTGGCTTTCCATACAGACTGGGGGATGGGAGGCTGGAGAGTAGCCCTGCAGAAAGGAATCTTGGGGGTTTTGGTTGACAACAAGTTGACTATGAGTTAAGTGTGCCCTGGCAGCTGAAAGAGGGACTACCATATGCTAAGATGCATCAAGCACAGCATTACTAGCCCATTGAGAGAAGTGACTGTTCCACTGTCCTCTGCACTGGTGGGGTGTGGCCTTACCTTGAGTACTGTGTGCAGTTTTGGGCACCACAATATAAGAAAGACATAAAACTATTAGAGTCCAAAGGAGGGCCATGAAGATGGTGAAGGGTCTAGAGGGCAAGATGTATGAGGAGTGGCTGAGATCACTTGGATTGTTCAGCCTAGAGAAGAAAAGACTGAGAAGAAACCTCATCATGGCCCTTTTGGGTCCTTTTCAACTCAGGGTATTCTATGAAGAACAGTAATCCATTTTGCCTCTGACTCTTCCTTGATACCTAGTCCCAGATTGTCATTGTATGGGCACTACACTCTAGAAGTAAAGGGCTATCCTGCACTTATGTGGACTGTCCTGACTTTAAAGAAATGAGGATGTTACCGCTACTAAATGACACTGATCACTGTGCTCTGTATTTCCCTCTCCTTTTATGGCACTGCAACTACATGCTGCAGTTTCCTTTTTGACTTGGAAGAGAAGTTTGAGGAGAACATGTTCACCTTCCATGTATGTGATGTGGCTCTGAAACATGCCCCTGAGTTCCGCAGGGTATATCTACCATATGTAACAAACCAGACATATCAGGAGCAAACCTTCCAACGGTTACTGTAAGTTTTTCATTTGTTGCATCCTTCTCCCTGCTTGCTTGCTGCACCTCTGATGTGCGTTCTTTCAGGTGATGGGGAATAGGTATTGTCTGTTTGCTGGCACTCACGCTACACACCCCAGAAGAACAGGTCAGAATCTTCTTCAATTCAATGGCATTTGGGACAGCAGTGAGCTGCTCTAAGGATCCTCTTTCATAGTACTGAAAAGAGAAAGAATAATGGACATATGTGTGATTCTATTGCAGGCTATTGTCTGTATTTAATCACTATTGAAAAATTTTTAAAAAATAGCTGCTCTGGATAGTCATTTTCAGTCTGTGGTTTTCAGACTACTAAGAACCTGAAAGTGATAGTTTAAAAGTATGTCTGCTTTCAGTAAATTTAAACTGGCTGTTCAGGTGTCTTTTAAAATACATTGAAAATCCTAAGACTGGAGCACCATTAGTCTCTCTTGCTGTGGGTGGTGGAAGTGAATGTCTCTTGCCCTCTTCTTCTGTACCCAGTGGCCCAACCAAGCATTGCTCAGGCATAGATCCAGTCCTGAGCAAGATTTCATTTGCACTTCTGCACTGCTTCTCTACATAACAACCTAATTCCCGTGAAACTACAATGATTCCTAGAATGCAGTGTTCCAAACACAGCATTCAGACACTGTCTCTCGGTGCTGCTGACTGGAAGAAATCTAGTCTCACAATTGGTTTTCTTCAGTGAAGGTTCAGTTCCACATAGAAAGGACCTTTAGGATATTGTCTAGAGCACTGTGGGCCCAATGGCTACTTGTGAGGCACTTCTATCTGGCCTACAACCTTCTTCTCCATCTCTTAGCATATGGGACTAGCTATTCTGGCAGTAAATGCCACTTACATAACATTAGCCTTGTATTTGCTGCTACCCAAGACAGAAAACTGGATAGCAGTAGCTGCCTGTCAGAGGCTAAGAGACACGTTATGTGCAAAGACTACTCCTCCCAGGAGTAGCAGGAGAGGAGAGGCAGCTTTTCCATCCTCTGGAAAAAGCGCATTTGGTGTGAGGAAAGAATACAAACCACCTCTGTCTTGTGAAAGGTGCCCTTTTCATAGGGTGGGAATTGAAACATAGATGTCACTTCTGGCTTTTATTCCACAGAGGACTGGGGCACAAAGAGGAAAGACTATAAAAGTTGTACTGCTGTACTCCTATAGCTGTTAGAAACCCATACTCTTCTTCAGCAGAGTGTCCCAGTTTCTTGACAAAACCTGACTGCAGGGATTGGAGTACTCTAGTATTTGTTGATATCTGGTACTTTTTTTTTTTTTTTTTCCCCTTCATTTGAAAGACTATTTATTTGCTCTGATACCTGGATGTCTTCTCTCTTTTCCACTCCCACAGAAATGGAAATGCAGGATTCCAGCAAGTTCTGGAGAGACTGGAAAGTGATCCAGTATGCCAACGTCTCTCACTTAAATCCTTCCTCATCCTCCCTTTCCAGCGCATCACTCGACTCAAACTCCTCCTACAGGTAACTGTGTTGATTCTCTGCTCTCCTACATTTTCTCTCAAGCTGATCCTTCTTCAAGACTGAAAGTCATATAATATGAGCTAGCACCAAGCACTGGGAGGAGGGGCTGCATGCAGTCTTCCTTCATGCTGTATCTTTGATGTTTGGCTGAATGCTCTAAAGTGACTCTGTTGCGTATATTGCAAATATGCCTTTGCAAAAACAAATCCATTTGTCATCATACAAATGCGGCTATACATTAGACGAGCACCATGAATTGGACATGATAGCCCCTATGAGGCAATGCAGTTTGTATACTTGTTAGGACTTTGCTATAATATTACCATTGTGTTCCAATAAATAATGTATAGAGTCATCTCAGTACATGTTAATTTAAATTTTATTTAACTTTTTTTGTCTTCCTGCTAGAAAAACAAGCCAAGTATTCTCTGTCTGCCCTCTGGAAGGCAGTCTGTCCCTGCTCTTTGCCTGCAACATTATCTGTCTATTTGTCAGTCTGAAAGTTGCTAATGGATCAGTTTTGAGCTCTTTCAACTAATTTTTTTTTTGATTATTTGAGCCTTTTTTGAATGGGAGAAAAAAGGAATGATAGGCAAAGAACTATTCTTCAATTAAGGCTGTACTTTTATTAGTGATTGCCTGCTATGCCACATAACTTGCACAGGATAGTTAATTCTGTTTAGATTTTCAGCTATGCCCTATTCAATGCATCTTGTCAGCTACATTCTGCACCTCAAATTTCTGGCCTGATCTCCACATTTCATTTCATACCACTGCTTTAGACTCCCTAGAGGCTGGTATCTTGGTGTCTCCTTGATTCTCCTAGCCTTCCCATAGTCTGCTTTGCCTGTCTGCATTACAAAAAACATTTTTTCTCATGTAGAATATCCTGAAGAGAACTCGGCCTGGGTCTGAGGAAGAAGTGCAAGCAACACAGGCCTATGATGCACTTGAAAAGGTAAGGCCATCAACCCAGTCTCCACAGCTACGCTCTATCTCACAACTACAGGGCACCAAAGTGGCCCTGTACTTTTCATTGACTCTCACCCTTGCCAAGGACCCTTGTCATTGTGACAAATAAGTGTGTTCATGTGCACATGTAGCTGTGAGCAGACAACACTGAGAAAGGACCCAGCTGGGATGCAGCCGAACCTTTGCCAATGATACTGAACTACTGTTTTCAGGACTTGCTCTTTGTGGTCTCCTTTGTGTTCATTACCTTTCCCTCTAGTTAGCTACCAATTTCTTCCCTACTTCTCCAAGGAAATCTTGCTTTAAAACAAACAAACACATAAAAAGCATGGCAAGATGATTACCCTGTTACATTCATTCTTCCATCCTGTTTATCAAAGAGACAAGATTTAAAGTCTTCTGGTACAATTTGTTACCTGCAATTTGTACAGCAGAATAAGGTAGACTTCTTCCTAGCTAGCCCCTATCTAGTCATCATTTGACCTTCTTGAAGTGTCACTCACTTGTAATCACTCCCCTACTCTCCACAACAAACATAAGGACTAGTTCAACATGATGCATACCTCCTTAAAACTCTTTGGATGACACCTACCTGATGCACTTGAGGCTGCACTGCAGTCTTGAGGCAGGTGGGTAAAACGTCATATGCTGAATCCTGGGACTCATCTATGTTCAAGCCAGAGTCATCTCTATGACGCTGTTATGCAACTGCCCTGTATCACCTTAGACAGCCATGTAGACAACTTCAAGACTGAAATGCCTCTGTTTCATTGTGTCAGGTCCTCACAGATACTGCAACAAGCTCTGGGTTGTGGAAAATCTGTGCCTGGTGTTTATCTAATCAGTCTGCCTTGTTTACAGTGGAGCATCTAATAAAAGCTGTTTCCAAATGACTGGCAATTCAACTTCTGTCACCTCAACAGAAAGGAGACTCTAGTATCCCTCCTAGTATTCCAAAGTTAAAACAGTACTTATCATAGAGACTTCATCTAACATAATTTTCTTAAGAAAGAAGGATGATCTTTGTAGCTATGGAGAAGCTTAGTATGCTTACCTGGAAAACATATTTTTTTCTCTCCCAGGAAGATGCCCAAGAAATTGTCACTTACACTGATTTCGTCATGGGCTCCTGGAAGTAGTACTGATCCCACTAGGCATTTCTTGTCCTCGCTATCTCACTGTCACCTGTTTTCCTCTGCAGCTCATCAAGGACTGCAATGAAAATGTCCAGCGCATGAAGAGCACTGAAGAGCTGATCTACCTCAGCCAGAAGATTGAATTTGAGTGCAAGGTGAGCTTGTCCATGTCCTGAGCCTTGCTGTAGCCTAACCTCTTTTATCTCTTTCCTTGCAAAGTCGATTGTGCTTACTTTTGTTCTGCAATGTACACAAAACTGTTTAATCAGAATATCATACACAGGTCAGCTCTTCATCAATACTTCCCTTGCCCAGTCATTTGTGTGAGACTTCAGCTGATGGTCCCTACCACAAGTTGGCACAAATGCAAATCAAAAACCTCATGGACTCATTGCGTACACCTGATGTAAATATTCATTTCTGTCTTGTAGATATTTCCACTCATTTCACAGTCAAGGCGACTTGTGAAGTGTGGTGAGTTGACAGCACTGGACTTCAACACCCCAAGTCCAAAATGGAAAGTCACCACCCGTCCCATCTACTTACATCTCTTCAATGACTGTCTGCTCCTGTCTCGGCCGAAGGAGTGAGTGCTTCAACCACAGTTCTTGCTGTCCCTTCCAAAACGCCTGTCTCTTTCTGGGTCTGTGCTTTGGTGAGAGTCCTTTCCCTCTGCCTGCCAGCAAGTGGCAGCATTTGTCAAGTCACTCTCCTAACCCTACATTACATGAGTATCATGTAAGTATGTAGAATCTGATATCCCAGCTCTTAATTAGAACATACACTAATATAACTAGATATCTTGTAGTCTCTAGTGCAACACTTCCATTGTCTCTCAGTTTCTATAATATGAAGCACTTTAATAATAACAATTTATTGTAGTTCTACTCAAATATTTCTTCCTAAAGGACAGTATGAAGGCTTCTGAATGTGCAAATCACTGAAACTGGAAAAAGTGGTTGGCTGGTTAAGGGAGGGTGTGTGTGTGTATTCTGATTCTGTTATGCTGGAAGCTATCAAGTAAAACTTTGATAGGACAGAGCTTAGTATTTCTACCCTTTTTTGTTAAATCCCCTCTCTCTTTTCTCTGGCCTTTTCAGACTTCCAGCAAAAACAAAGCTTACGGTGCCTGAAGCAGATGAAGACTCATTAAAAGCTTCTTGCTTTCCTGACATCAGGGACCTACATGGACTCACTTCTTAACTCTTATTACCTTAAAACTCACAACTTTTGTTCCTCCTCTTTACCTGCAGGGGTGGACGTTTTGTTGTGTTTGATCATGCCGCTTTCTCAGATGTGCGTGGGGAGAAGTGCGAGATGAAACTGCATGGAACAAACAAAAATGTTTTCCGTCTCTTTCTACTTCAGAATTACCAGGGAAAGAGAGTAGAGTTCCTGTTTGGAACAGAGACACAGTAAGTGAGCTCAAGGTTACCCTTAGTATATCCCAGTACCATAGCCAGATACCTCCTAGAAGCCCGACAGTTGTCCCTCAACAAATATACTAAAGTATCAAACGCAACTGCTGAGCAGAGGACTCAGAAATCATCCTTTTGCCTTAAGTCCCTAGTGAACCACTTTTCTTCTCTTTCATCATAGCTGTTTATACAATACCACCACATCATTTCATACTATCAGCCTCCAGAAATGGGAGGTTTTACCTTGTCCCATCCCTTTTCTCCACTTCTTCTTTCCCTGCTTCTCTAAGGACCCCCCCTCCCCCCTCCTGTGAGCAAGCATGCAAACACATGCGTGCACACACACTCCTGTCATCAGACTGCTATCCCTCACATTGAAGTCTGACACCTATCTGGTGATGTTTTCCAGCAGTGAGAAGCTGAGGTGGATCTCTGCTTTGGCTCCTCCGCGAGGGGAACTGGATCTCCTGGAATGTCCTGGTGAGACTGATCTGCTATTACAGTAATGAGGGTGGGCCATTTGGAGGAGTTGGGTGTCACTGCAAGGTAGAACAAACCAGAATGACTTTAAGGCAGAATATTTGCCTTTTTGTAAATAAAGATATTCATGGACTTTCCCTCAGTGCCACGTTCTGTCAGTTGTTTTACCTATCTTTACTCCTCATTATGTAGAAGACCTGTAGTCTCCCTTCCACTGCTCTACTCATCAGTGTTTGGGCAGTCTTTTATCCCCTTCCACCTCTGGGTCTGGTGTACACAGGTTTATTGTTACTTTCTTGTATACCATTCTGATCTTTCCTCTTCTTTTAGATGCACCACAGGTTCAATGCATAAGGACATACAAAGCTCGGGAAAATGATGAGCTAGCTTTGGAGAAAGCAGATATCATTATGGTTATGCAGCTCAGCAATGATGGTGAGCAGAATAAACAATGGGTATCTTAAATTATGGACAGAAAGCTACTTTAGCAGTGTTAAGCTTTCACAATGCTATCAGGCTTCAAAAGGAGCTTCTCAGTCCTGCTTGTTGCATTACGAGGATGAAGAGACTCTTATTTTCATCTTCATTAAGCTACTTTATTTGGAAGCTGAAAGGGGATTTTTATATTTGATCCTAGGGCCTTGTTGGAAGGGGTTTTTGGGGAAGAGGAATGAAAAAAAGTGCATGTTGTGTTTTGTCCCCACTCCCGCAGGATGGATGGAAGGAGTGAAACTTTCAGACAGGGAGAGAGGCTGGTTCCCCTCAGAACATGTGGAATATATCTCCAGCAAACAAGCGCGGCAGAAGAACCTGAAGGAAGAACAACGCGTGAAAAATGCCAAGCAGCAGGTCTTCTGCAAGAAATAACTCTACCTTGTTTGGACCTGTACAGCCTCCCTGGCATAGGGAAACCACCTTTTTCTAATGTGCCTCAGAAGAAGCACCTCTGCAAAGAGTGAAATACAGCGCTTTGACAGAACCAGGTGCTTTTTGCCAAAGAAAGCGTGAATTCAATCAGGAAAAGTCATTTACTTCCTTTCTGTCACCAGGATTACAGCAGCAGTAGGAGAGAAAAATGTTGCATGTATTGCTTGCTTTGTGGTAGTATGGAGGAGGGACTTTAATCATAAAGAAGTCTAGGCTCTGGACTTCTGAAAATATATTGTTTTTTCCACTCACAGGTTGCAGGACCTTGGGCAAGTCACTTCAGAATTCTGCCTCAGTTTTCCCATCTGTGAAATGGGGGTACATTTACCTACCTCACTGGATGTTGTGAGGCTAAATTTGTTAGTATTAACATACTAAGAGCTTTGAGTTCCTGAGAAAGAAGGTGCTAAGTGCAAAGCACAGTCTAGTTGAGGAGAGTTTTCCATTTGAAATATCTTCTTGATATCTTGATGGTATTAATCTCCGTAGTATAACTTCTATTTAGGACAATTTATCTATTTGATTGTGCAAGTCTACTGATTGTTTTTAAATAGGCACAGTGTTTCATTGTACCTGAATTTAACTCAGTCTCAACATACTGTTAAGAGTACTTGACAGCGGTAGAAGATTCATTTGAGTTTCAGAAAATTCTTGGAAGTCACTGTGATGATTTCCTGCACCTTAAGAGGTGTATCAAGCTGAAGAATCTGTTTCACAAAGGTCACCTCTCTCCTGAACATGTGTCCCAGTAAGCAATGAGAAATGACTATTTTTTCACACTGCTTCCCACTCAAAGTAGAAAACAGTTACCTTTGACATGAAACCAGGGCATGTTAGTACATGCCCTGTATAAAATAACTTTGACTAGGCATATGCAATGAAGTGGCAATTTCCTGCTGCTCTTAATCTGATAGCTGATGTGGTATTGCATGCACCATTTTGCACACTTATAGAAAACACTGAGATATTTAGCCACTGTAGATAAACTCAAAATATGTACCAGGGCCTCAGTTCTTTTGTAGAACTCCCTGGTTTTAAGTCAGTTTACACACAGTCCTGCTTTTGTGCAGAACCTGTCTATTTGAGGACATGCCTTCAATTTGTAAAATAGTGTTTGTGTTAAAGGAAAGTGTTTGCGTTTATTTACATCAATGCAAGATCAAGTATAAGAACCAATACACCAAAGAAAACTGTGTAGCCTTCTTGCATTTAATATATTTGAAGAATTAGTTATCTTCATATTTCCAACTTTCTTTTTTCTGTAACACTCTACCTATACGTCTCATTTACACTGTACCTGGTATGGCTAATTCCAGTCTATTTATGTCAATAATTTTAGCTGGATTTAAAAAAAAAAAAAAAAAAGTTGCTTTTAGTCCTAATAAACTCATGCACTTCTCCAGTTAAAATAAACAACTTTCTGCTTTCCTTATTTTAGGTTTTCATCTCAAATATGAGTAACTTGCTATTTTCTGAATATTTTCAGAACATCATAGACTCACTTATGTTGGAAAAGACCTCCATGATCCTAAAGTCCAACTGTTAACCTAACACTGCCAAGTGTACCACTAAACCATGTCCCTAAGCACCATGTCTACGTGTCTTTTACGTACCTCCAGGGATGGTGATTCAACCACTTCCCTGGGTAGGCTGTTCCAATGCTTCAAAACTTGTCGCTTGAGAGTAGAGACCAACCGCCCACCTTGCAACAACCTCCTTTGAGGTAGTTGAGAGTTACACAATCTCCCCTGGGCCTCCTTTACTCTAGGTTAAAGAACACTCAGCCATTCCTTGTAAGACTTGTTCTCTAGACCCTTTGCCAGCTTTGTTGCCCTTCTTTGGGCATACTCTAGCACCTCAATGTCCCTGTAGTGAGAGGCCCAAAACTGAACATGGTATTTGAGGTGTGACATCACCAGAGCTGAGTAGAAAAGGACAATCACCTAGTTCTGGTGGCCACAATATTCCTGATACAAACCAGGATGGGGTTGGCCTTCTTGGCCACTTGAGTACGCTGCTGGCTCAAGTTCAGCCATTTATTGACCAATTCCGCCAGGTCCCTATCCAACGGGCAGCTTTCCAGACACTCTTCCCCCAGCCTGTAGCACTATGTGGGGTTGTTTTGCCCCAAGTGCAGGATCCGGCACTTGACCTTGTTGAACCTCATACAGTTGGCCTTGGCCCATTACTCCAGCTTATCTAGTTTGCTCTGCAGAGCCTTCCTACCCTCAGGCAGATCAACACTCCTGCCTAACTTGGTGCCATCTACAAACTTACTGAGGGTACAACTTGATCCCCTTGTCCAGATCATTGATAAAAATATGAAAGAGAACCCAATACTGAGCCCTGGGGAATACCATTTTTGACTAGCCTCCAACTGGATTTAACTCCATTTACCACAACTCTTTGGGCCTGGCAACCCAGCCACATCTTTACCCAGCAAAGTATACACCTGACCAAGCCATGAGTAGACAGTTTCTCCAGAATAATACTGTAGAAAACAGTGTCAGAAGCTTTACCAAAGTCTAGGTAGACGTCCACAGCCTTTCTCTCATCCACTAAGCAGGTCACCTTGTCACAGAAAGAGATCGGGTTAGTCAAGCAGAATGTGCCTTTCATAAATCCATGCTGACTGGGCCTGGTTGTCTTGTGTGTGCGGCATGATGGTGTTCAAGATGATCTGCTCTATAACCTTCCCTTGCATTAAGGTCAGACTGACAGGTCTATAGTTCCTTGGGTCTTCCTTCTGTCCTTTCTTGTAGATGGGCATCACATTTGCTGGCCTCCAGTCAACTAGGATTTCCCTGGAGATCTGCTCCCCACCCCTATCTTCCAGCTCAGAGGTCTGGGTACCTAGACAGCAACTGGTCTTACTAGTAAAGAGTGAAGCAAAGAAGGCAGTAAGTATCTCAGCCTTTTCCTCATCCTTTGTCACTGTTTTCCCCTTACATCCAAAAAAGGATGGAGAATCTCCTTAGTCTTCCTTTTGTTGCTAATGTATTTATATAAACATTTTTATTGTCTTTAATGATAGTAGCGAGATTAAGCCGCAGTTGGGCAGTTAGGCTTTGGCCCTTCTAATTTTCTCCCTACATAGCTCCACAACATCTTTGTAGTTCTCCTTAGTGGCCTGCCCCTTCTTCCAAATATCATAAACCTTTTTTTTTTTTTTTTTTTTTTTTTTTTCTTCCTGAGTTCCAGCCAAAGCTCTCTATTCAGCAAGGCTAGTCTTCTTCCCCACCATCTTGTCTTTCAGCACATGGGGATGGCCTGCTCCAGTACCTTTAAGATTTCCTTCTTGAAAAGTGTCCAGCCTTCCTGGACTCCTTTACCCTTCAGGACAGCCTCCCAAGAGACTTTCTTAGCCAATCTCCTAAACAGACTAAGGTCTGCCCTCTGGAAGTACAAGGTGGCTGTTCTGCTAACCATCCTCCTGACTTTTCCAAGAATCAAAAACTATTAATTCATGACCACTATGCCCAAGACATCCTCCAACCCTCACATCACCCACAAGCCCTTCTCTGCTCATAAGCAAAAGATCCAGCAGGGTGCCTTGAGTTGGCTCACTCAACAGCTATGTCATGAACCGAACTTCCACACACTCCAGAAACCTCCTAAAGTGTTTCCTCTCAGCTGTATTTCCAGTAGACATCTGGTAAGTTGAAGTCTCCCATGAAAACAAGACTTAGCGATTGTGAGACTTCTCCCAGCTGCTTAGAGAATATTTCATCTGCCTCTTCAGCCTGGTTGGGCAGTCCCTAACAGACTCACACCATGACATCTGCCTTGTTTTCCTTGCCCCTGATTCTTACCCCAAAATACTCAACCCTATCGTCACCACCATTAAGCTCAAGAAAATCAAAGACTCCCTAAAATACAGGGCTACCCCACTGCCTCTCCTTCCTAGCCTATTCCTTCTCTAGAGTTTATATTTTCCATTCCAGCACTCTATTGCATGAGTCATCCCACCGTGTTTCTGTGTTGCACCTATGTCTTCCACAGGAATGTCTAGAGACATATATAGCATAACTGGGAAAAAAAATAAAAATCAGTATTTCCATACTGTTGAGAGACAAAAACATTAAAGACAACCTGTAGAGGGGGGCAGTTGAACTCATTTATTTTGTGGTAAGAAAATGAATGAAATACAGGCACAAGCTACATTTAAAGTGTTGTTGATAACCTGGAAAATTCTTGGTTTATGTCTCAAAATGGAATGTTTTTTGTGCTTTTTTTTTCCATTACCAAAAAAAAAAAAGTGTTGATCCCTTCTGACAGAAATAAATGAAAACATTCTCCACAGTTCTTATTCTTCTTCAGAATTCTAGAAAAAGCTGACATTATGACCAGAATTCAGTAAACAAACATAACATTGCTCAGAGACAGGAACTTCTAAAGCAGTTTTAATTTTTATCTTTGTGCTTTTATCTAATATTGATTAGATAAAACTAATCCCATCCACTCCAACATCAGAGTTAAGTCTGGTCAGCTGAATGCCTCTAAGAAATTAAATGTCATTTTAGCTGCAATAACATTCCAGCCAGCATGTCTTGTATTTCGTGGTGGAACCAGATGCACTGTCATATTAATTGTACTGTCTTCAGAATGCTGGTGCACCTGCTTTGGTTTACACTCATTTAATACAATGTAACAACACTCAAGTGAAAGCATCTGCAGATGCATGACCCTGGATGCTAGAGTGAACCTTTTAACAAAAACAGGATGCACAGTAGGAGAATGCCAGCATTAAGACACTAAGCCTTTAACCAAGATGAGGATGAAGGGTGTTTCATCATGGTGGCACAGAACAAAATTAAGCAAATCACATTCATTAAGCAAGGACTGTCTGTCTTGTTTGCAGACATACTAATTGTGTTTAGAGCCAGCCCCACTTCACTCCGTGGTTAGAAAAGCTGAACACGGAAGATGCAGGAGAAGAAGGGTCGATTTTTGGAACCATTGTCATCCATGCAAGTTACAGTACAGGTCTCTCCATCAGCTGCACAAGGCAAGAAAGAAGTAAGATAAGACAGACTTGGTTCACTCCTCCCCTACATCTTGTGTTCTCACCTGCAAGTATGCAAAGCTGTTTTAAATTTTATCAGAGCTGATGACAACACTTGTAGTAGCATGAGAGTACTAATTGCTTGGTATCACTGAGTTAGGAGCCTTGATTTTTATTTTTATTAAAAGACTTTTACGTATGAAAACGATGCAAGATGACAGCACCAAAAGTCAAGAAGTACCACTTATTTCTTGTAAGCACTAGTTTATGGAGAATTAGGAGTATTTCAAAACAGCTACATCCAGAGCACACAAAAAACAAAGCTGTCTCGCTGCCAGACCACAAGGGAAGATAATGAGGTTTATCTCATTCAGCGTGATCTATTACACAAATCAATTTTGTAACATCTGGGTTCCAAATGCATGCCATTAGCGATATTTAAACCCGCTCCTCACGCAGACTTTGTGAGCACAGCCTTTCAGGCGACCTTAGATGAGCGCCTTGTAGGCTGCCTCCCTCAGGAGATGGCGCCTGAGCGGGCAGAGGGCAAGCAGGCGCCAGCCCCAGTTGCCACAGCGTGCCACCAGCGGCTCGCTGCCAACCACGGCAGGGCTCTCCAGGCTGGCTCCCCTTTGGCTGCGATGCCGCTGGGCCCTGTCGCCCCACTCCTCCGCGGGGGGAGCCTGCCTCTGCCGCCCCCCATGCGGCTGAGGTAGGTCGGTCCGACTGCCTGGGCCACGCTCTGCCCAGGGGGCGGTTGGTGCCGCAGGTGGCTTTGATGAGCCCGCCGGAGCTCGCCGCCATTTACCAGGCTGAGCCGAGCCGGACCCGCCGCCGCCGAGCAGGCATGGACGGGGCCGGAGCGAAGGAGGAGCGGGTGCCCCTAGGGCTGGGTAAGGGTCGGGCCGCAGGGATGGGACATCGTCTCTCCTCGATTTTGTGGGGGATGCACCCGATAATGAGCCTGATGAGCAGCCCCGGTGGAGGATAATGACCCCACCACCTCCCCTGGGCCACTTTCTGTGCCCCTGGGGTGCTGTTGGTTTGTCTGGGGTGCCCTCGGTGGTTCGGGGGCAGTGAGCTGCTGCTGACTGGGCATCTGTGTGGCACTTGTCTCTGGGATTGTAAAAGTGAGAAGGCTGGGGCTGTTGGTCTTCTGTTCATATCACTATATATACTCACTTAATATCAGTAATGAGGTCCTGCTGCTGCAGGGTTTCTAGACTGGTAGCACTTACATCCCTCGCCTACTGTTCAATTTTCATCTTTGAGCTTGCATGGATGGCTCTGCGAAGTTCATGTTTCTCCCTGTGTGTGTTCAGGTTGCTTTGTACCAAACATTCAAACCAATCTTCAAAGTCTTCCTATCACTGTGCAAGTGGCTACCTTGTTCTAGGAACTTCTGAGAGGGTAGCTGTGAGGAGAAAAAGATGACTTTGCTTCCTGCTTCGGCACTTTATAGCCACTTAAAATCCCTTTTGTTTAAGATTATTTATCTGAAAAGGGGACAAGTGTTGTTCGGTCTGGTCTCTTGAAATAGCAATGATGGAAGAAAGGGTTGTGTTGGTAACTCCCTAGCTGTTGCCATGAAGGTCTTGTCTTTCTGAACTTCATTTTCATTTCAGATCTCTTCTTGGCAATACGAAGTTGTATGTTGTCAGGCTTTTGCTGCATGTCTTAGAAATAGAGGTAACGATTTCTATTTCATGAAGGATTATTTCTGCAGGTGATGCAAAATCCCTGCTGTTGATCTGTCTGCAGACAAAAAGGACACGCACATGACTTTGAAATGTATTTTTTGATGTAAACACATACAAATAAAAAGCCTTCTTAAATCAAAACATGGAGCTGAAAATACTGTTTTTGTTTCAAGGCAGAGTTTGACAGAATGGATGATGTGAAAATATTAGCTTTCTTGCATAATGAGCAAGAGTAGGACTGAAACAAGTTCAAATACAGCAGGGAGGACAGTGGAAAAAGGAATTGTGTAAAACATAGCCAACTTCTTCCTCATTCAGTTCTTGGCCCTTCCCATTCATATATTTCATCTCATTTAACAGCAATGGAAACTTGCTGCTTAACAAGTTCAAATTATTACGGGTAGGTAGTTTCCTGTCTGTTTCCTATACAACTAACTCAGTTTTCTTAATTCTGTAAAAAGGAAAGTTGGAAGGTCTTGGAAACAGCCTGTTGTTGCTTCATACTTCCATCAACATCCACATAGCTGACTGGTTTTGTGAGATTCTTACTTGATTTAACAATTACTTAAGAAAAAAATGTTGAGGCAAAAAGCGAGTATTTTATTTTGGCATTACACTAATGTATGTCAGAAATAGGATAGAGCGAAATTAAATGTTTTTTCGATATTTTTTTTCCCAAAAATTATATTGCCGAATTTCTCTGTATGCACTTAAAAAATTGAAATGCTACCAACAATCTGCTCAAATCTTCCTCTTTCCAGAAAGAAGCGATTACATGGTTCCATTTTTGTTATTCTACTTTCTATTCTTAAGGAATAGTTACCTTCTAGAAATAAAATAACAAAAAACACATGCAATCCTGCATACATTCAGAGACAATCAGCAGATTTTCATGGTTTGAAAACATACGTGTAAGCTGGAAAAGAATAATGCTTATTTTTTAAATTCTGTTAGGGTAGTAGTTGCCTACTTTTTCTCTTGCTGTGTTATTTCTGACTTACCTTCTACTTTTTGGTCTCTATTAGTGTGATGCAGTTTATGCTTTTGCTTAAACTTGGTCAAACTTCACTTATTTTTGTACTCAGCCAGCTATTTCATTACCTGTTCTGTAGGTCTGTTATTCATTACTGTTGTGCCTGAAGCTGGGGAAAGCTAATGTAAGAAAGTTATTAGAAGTTTATTCATTATAACATTAATTATAAAATAATTCATTATTTTTTCCTTGGTGAACTTAAGTATGATAGAAACAGGAACCTCTTTAATCAAGAAGCAGTGTCATTTGTCAGATAACCACTGCTGACAGAGTAGACCAGAATTTGGCTTGCATTTGTCTTTTGCTTATTTTAGTAAGGGGTCACTTAGGGACTTGATACGTCATCTGATTTTAATTCTTTATTTGAAAGACCTTTGTTATTCCCAGTGCTCTTCTCCTTACAAATACTACTGTACTTGTAATACAGAACCTTATCTTTATTCTCTATATCTGTTATTAATTCTTCCTGTGGTTTGAAGTTAACTTTTTTTTTTGCAGGCATCTTCATTCTCAAGTTGAGGCTTTTCTAGTCTCTAGTCTCAGATGTTTGAATATCTCCATGTTAGCCATATCACATTCTTTTCTATTGTTCTTCTAGCAGCACGCTATCCTTGCTGGTTTTCATTCTGAATTCCCTAGCTGTTCCCCCCCCCCCCCCCCCCCGCCCCGTTGTGTTTCAGTCCCTCTCCCGTAACTGAAGTCTAGCACATCTGGCTTAGAGTGTGCGTTTGGGTTGGTGTGGGGGCTGTCTTTTATTTTTTTCCTTGCAGAGTGCAAGGACAAGGAGGAGGACATGTTACTGAACACTGAGCACTTTGTGATAGATGCTGATCCTGTTGGCGGGCATGGTACAGGAGGCAATATACCATCTGTGTTCCAAAGTGCAACTATGAAAGAGGAAGTTGAGAATAGTTTGGGAAGAGAAGATAAGACCAGCCTTGTGGAGGAAGAGGAGGAAGATGGCAGTTACTGCATGCTGCAGGCAGCTGTGTCATCTTCTGAAGACTCTGCAGCCCTTGACTGCCCAATCAACTTTGCCTCAGTGTCTGGACAGCTGACAAGTTTCCTCAGTGACATGAATTCAGTGCCCCTACTTCCTGTGGTTGAGCTTGCACAGGAACCCACAGATAAGTCAGAGTCACATGAACAGTGTGAGGTTTATTATTCAGATGAGACTGAAAAGGGGACAAAGAAAAATAATAATGACAGAAGTGGAATGTGTGCTGAGAAAGTCACTAGTGCCATCTCTGGAGATCTCTGCAGGCTAGCATCATTACAGGGTGCATGTGGCCCAACTACTTACAGATCATCAAAATGTCCTTCAGCCAGTGTTGCAGCTCAGCAGTCCTACAAGGTGTCTTCATTCCTGGAATCTGGAAGTAGCCATGATGAAAACAAGGAAAAAAAAGAGCTATGTGACAACCCAGAAATTCTGCAACCTGTCAAGAAGAAGTCACGTACCTTCTATAGTGCAGGTAGATAATGGGGAACCTGACGGTAGATAGTGGCACTTGTATTGCCAACAGCGCCAGTGTTTCTTACACCATAATGAAGGCACAGCACAGAGGTGCTGAACTGCTCTAAATGGTATTTGCAATGCATTTTGCAGTATTAAATGTGTGAGAACTTCTTCAAATAAAGGTTGCTGAATGCCTTGCTTTTTAAGCATTGCTAGCAATGCTCTTTGTTTTACTGGGGAAGAAGACTTGTTTATTTTTGTGCTTGCTTTTAAGAAAATCTCTTACATTCATGTATTTCTAAGAATAGTAAAAAAGTTCATTTTTATATTTTTCTGTCTCTTTTCTCTTGTTTTTATTGGTTTGTTTCCTTATCACGTGTTCCCTATCTCTCTCTCTCTTTGAACAATGCATCATTTCTAGAGCAGCTAGAAGAGTTGGAGAAGATGTTCCAGGAAGACCACTACCCTGATAATGAGAAGAGGAGGGAGATTGCAACTGTGGTTGGGGTGACACCACAGCGTATCATGGTAACGGCTGTGTGGGTAACAATGTTGACTGTGCGATCTGTGCCAGGCTGCAGTGATGAGTGTGTGGCTCCTGTGGATGGACAGTGTATGAACAATCACCAATTCGCACTCACCCCCAAAAGTACCAAAATGACAGTGGAGCTTGCTGTTGTGTACTCCATCATCTCTTCCTGTTCTCTGTGAAGAGACAAGTGGGTGGGTAAAAGACTACAGAGACTGAACTCTTTATCTTGTAGGTTCTGTTATGGGCAATACAGGAAGCTGGTTGGGGTATCTTTCTGCTGTTATTCCTCTCTGCAGTGAATCTTCTAGGTGTTTGGTGGAAGAAAGGTTCCTTGAGAATTCTGGATTCACCTATGATGCATGGAGGCAGTTATTGCTGCTTCTTTGCCTGTGTTCTTGTATGTAGATCATTTCCTCCCTGAATGTATCCTTTCTTTCTATTTATCAGGTCTGGTTTCAGAATCGCAGGGCAAAGTGGCGAAAAACAGAGAAGTTGAATGTGAAAGGCAAGAAAAAATACTCAACATCAGCTCTGTCAGTCCCTACAGGGCCAGACAGTTCTGGGTGAGGGACTTAAATTTATTTTCCTCATTTCTCCATAATAGATACCTAACAAATTAATTTTTTTCCTGTGCCTTTTGCATTTAAGCCATGCTGAACTGACCATTGAGTTAGACCTTTGTAGCCCTTCTGTATTTTCCAGCCTGACAGACTTGTTGGCAAATTGTAGTGGGTCCTCTTAAAAGAACTTTTGGTTACCCTGTAGTACTGTTTTGAAATAGCTGTGGAAAGCCCTTTTGCTGAGGTTACATAGAGAGCAGAGGATGAGATAAAGGCATCTGTGGAGTCACTCCTACATTTTTAGTTTGTGTATATGTGCTGGCCAAGCCCTTTTTGGGAACTTGAGAAATCTTTTATCCCAGACCTTTCACCATCACTTCCCATTTTCTTTTTTTTTTTTTTCCACTTGGTGATGGATATGCTGCTTGCTCAGATCAGTCTTACAAAAAGATGGGCTTATCTGAAGAAATACAAGCTAGCACCTTTCAGAGTTGATATTGGAATACTGATGTTGGAGAGAAAAGGGAATATGTGAGAGGATGGGTCGTCTTTCAAGTGTGTGGGCAGGAGAAGTTTGTCTCCGGGGTAGGCATTTATGGCAATTAGGAGTGAGAATCTTGAGATAAGACAAAAACGGAATAGTTAAGTGAGAGATTGGAGACCACTTGACTGACTTCATTGCACTGTCCCTGCTATCTGTCCTTTCTACACTGGTAGTCCAGAACCACTCCCCCAATTACTGCTTGATACAGCATAAATTGTCCTGTGTCTTATTGCACTCATAAGTAAGCTAATATTTTGCTTTCCACCTGCTAATGATTTAGCATTTGCCTGTTGTAGGATAGTTAGGGTGTGTGTTTTGTGGTAATGTCTTGTATTCTGGTCTGTGCTTATACCTTTTATGTATAATTCTAGGGTCCCTCTTCTGCCCATGCCTCCATTGCCCGACTTTGTTCATGACCGGTCTGCTGTGTTGAATGTAGACACTACAGCTGGGAACTGCTCTAGCCTGTTCAGTGGGCATTCTGCACCACTTGCTTCCTCTTCAGGTGAGACCAATATCAGTGTGAGTTCCCAAGCATATATCCACATTTAATTGCTGTTGCAGTGTTGTTGAAAGTCAATGGGGTGTGCTGTTGGATCAGTTTTCTGTCTCAGCTGTATTTAGACTTTCAAGATTGATGGAAAGCAAAGAGAGGATTTGAATTGTGTATTCAGATGTGGAATATTGTAGTATTCCTTGGAGTTAGGAATGTTCCCTAAAGCACTTCATGTATATGTTTACTTTTCCCAATTGGCACAACTTGAAAATATTTTTACAATATTTAGAATAATGTAAATTTCACCACATCCTTAGGGAGGGATATCCCAGACAATAGATGTGCAAACAGGTGGTACAGTATTTTTCTGCTCTTTAGTGTAACTCATTCTTTTGAAATTTATGCCAACACTTCTGACCCCTCGTATTATAAATGTTTAAGTTTATCAGTATTGAGAGCAATTCTGTGCAGGTCACTTTCTAATATGACCCAGGGACTTTAATTTATCTTAATAGTACTGATACCTGATAAAATACTTTGGCATTGTAGAAAGCAAATGTAAGAACCTATCAATAAGTGTAGAATGCTAATAAATAAACATTGTTAAAAGAGAGATACTTATAAGAGATACTTTCTTGATATACTGTAATTCAGCACTTCTATCACTTAAATATGCCTGTCGATCTTCAATCTCAAGGCAGGGACTAGCTTAACTCTATGAGCTGTTTAACCAATATGACTGTAATTAAGTTAGTTAGTTTTTCCTCTTCTTGCAACAGAGTAAACATGGTCCAAGTGTTTGAATAATTCACTGCTTTCCAGAATGATGAAGTAGTGCAGTCATTGAGCCCTGTATTTAATTAGATAAAGACCAAGATTTTGCAAAATAATTCACTTAAAGGGAAACAAAGCAAACATCCTCATATTTCTATGCTTGTCTGCAGAACTCTCCTGATTCCTAAAGTACATCTGCAGTCATGCTATTTAGTCAGGAGGGAATGTCTGTTAGAGAAATAAATTTTCATTCAGGGATGTGATCTTGTCATCTGTCTGTATTGAGCAATTTTTTTCCGGAGAATCTGCACGCTGGGATGCAGTTCCTGATGTGGAAAACACAGGTTTTTTCTCTTGGGAAAGAAATGTCCCATCTGAATTCTTTGCAAAATGTGAATGTCCCTGAGGCTGGATTAGGTATGTGAGAAAATAAGTGATAAAGGTATCTTTTTTTACTCCCTGAATCCTTCTAACTTGCTTCTGTCATGTATTTCTTTTACTGTGTGTAATTCTAGCTTTTAGGAAATACATGCTTTCTTCACGTGTATGAAACCCCAGTATCTTCAGTATTAAGGACATGGGAAGGTGAGAATATACTTCATTCTGCTAGGTTTATGTAAGAGAACCAAGTTTTCCTTGTTCTCTTCATGCTAGGAAAGAAATAATGAAATCTATTTGTGTCATCTAAGGCTGGTAAATGCTTTCTAGATACAGATCTGTATGGAAAAAAAAGATTCTAAATCACTTTGCAGAAAAGAGGCATGATTTGCAGACAAACTGTGAGGTTCAGTGATTGTTTTTTTTTTTCCTAGTTTCCTGAGGGCAGGGAGGTGTGTAGTGTGTATGTAATGTGCCACGCACAGGTTGCACTCTGTTTAAGAAACCCACCCTTCCTTCCATATTTGTTTGACTCAGCCAAATGCAACAGAAGGTGAAAGTATTAAAGCTACATTTCTACAAGTTATGGGAAAATTGTCTAGGTACAGTAGAGATGTAAGTTACTGCTTTTTCTGAAGGAAAAGTATGCTACTAAATATGTAGAGCCCGCATAGGAGAGGGAGCTGCATAGCCCAATCACAGGAAAAGCTTCTGTCACAACATTGCATTACTAAGTGTGGGATAAGCATGAGGAATTAAGCCTTCTTCCCTCAATCTGGCATTGCATATAGGCAGACTCATTCAGCCTTGTTCAGAAAAAAAAGTTTTCAGTAAATAGGGCCATTCAGGGCTCACCTTTTTTTCTTTATTAGAAGTCTTCAGAAAATAAAGGCGACAAAACATGGATGGGATAAAATCCAAAGTAAAAGAAGCAAAATAAGAGTGAACAAATAAATAAAAAGCTCATCAACTGACAAAGCAAAAGCTAGTAAAAGTGGCATCTGTGGAAACAGCTGATGGCATGTTTCAGGAAAGTAAGCTGCAACCTGTGCAGTGCTGTAGTTACACCCAGAGATTGTGTCCTAATGGGGTGATTATTCAGATGCTTTCCTTGATAGAAGTGTTTAACCACTTTCAGCTGGACAAGCAAATGACTTACATGTATGAGAACAGCATGATCTGTTAGTTGACACCTTTGCAGTGCTTTCTTTTCTTTTGTTTTTCCTTATTCTCTAGACAGTAGTTCTGATTATCTGTTGTTTTTCTTTTTTTGTTCTTGTCTCACTGTTTGGTAAGTACTCCAAACAAGTTGATTAAAAATGTCAGCAAGTTGTCGTTGAGATATGTTGTTTCTTTCTGGCAGTTAGGGTTTCTGGTTTTGGTGTTAGCCACACTAGAGTCAATTGTGCTTCAGAAATTCTTACTTGAGCATGCCTTGATCTTAAAATTGTTTTCATACTACTTTTGATAGACAGGTAGCTTACTTTAAACAAAGTAGTGTGTGTGTGTGTTTATATTTGATATTTCTAGTTGTTTGAAGTTTCTCTTGTTTGTCTGAGACTTCTTACAGATATATTTCTTTGATTTACTGACTTAAATCATAAATAGTTGCTCAGAGATGAAACCCCAATGTCTCTTACTCTTCTTCTGACTGAACTCCCTTAGTGTTATGGAAAGTTTGGATGCATGTACAGTGAAATGCCTCTTATGTGCAAAACAAGATCAAGTTTGTACAGGTAAGCATTATGTACTGTGTGTACATAAAGTACAAATTATAGCAGTTCTTCAGGCCCAATTAGACAGCCAATTGTGCATGTTCTTGGATAATTTTGCATATTTTAAGAAATTTCTGAGTATTTACCTGATGATACCTACTTTGCTGAAGCTGTTTTTGGGCAGAATAAATACTTAGGTCTCCTTACCCCTTAAGAAAGAAAAGTTACTTTGTATGCCTCTGGTTTGTTTGAGGAAGTCTTTTTGCCCCCCAATACTTTTGTGGGTAGTATTTTGTTTCCTGTGGCTGTTTTGCTGAGGACACATGTTGGGAGCTCAGCCTGTGATTACCCAGTAGCAGAGATGGGAATGGAGTAGAAATCTTGGGAAGAATTATTTGAGGTTTGATGTGATCTGTCAAAGAACAGTAAATAAATTCCACAAGCCCTAATGACTTCACTATAATGCATGATTCTGGCCTTTGAACAAATTACTTTAAAGCTGATGATGTGGAGGTGATATGGCAACCAAGAGTCATATCTTTTAAAGTGGTAGGTTCCAACCTACTGAAAATCCAGAAATTAGACTGACACACTTATCTGAGCAGCATAGTTAAAGGCTGAAATTAGCTTACTGATCTTTACTCCGGTAACTGAAGAATGCTTTTGCTTCTAAGATTAACTTTCAAGAAGCCAGTTGCAAGATGTATGCATTTTTCTCATAAACTATAATAATGTAAGGAAGAGGATGCATCTGCAAAGAGGCATTATGGTGGCCCTTAATGTTCTAGTAAATGTTGTGATTACACAGGCAGTTTTAGAATAAACTGGATTGGATGGTGTGTGACAGACCCATAGTAACAGAGGCTTTTGATGAACTCTTGATGCTGGAGAAATCAGTCCTAGTAAGCAGACCATCTGAAGTTAGATTGGTTGCTCAACAGCACCTGTATTGTACTCAACACTGGGCTTGGTAAACAGTTAATCATGGTCCCCAGGCCTCCCAAACAGTCTGCAAGCAGCTGCTTAGTTATCTGCCAGAATTGTGGCAGGTGTCTCATGCCAAGGCATTCTGGAGTCAGGATAACGTGTTTTGAGTAAGAAAGTCATGTATGGCAGATGTCAAGAGGAAGGGCTCCAAAGCAGATAGGTGTCATTCAAATAACAAATGTTGTGACCGTGATCTGGTCTGTTAACAACAGAGAAAGCAGCTTCCTAGAATATAGCATCACAGTTGAGACCATGCTTGTTTTTAAATTCATAGATACCTCTCTAACATAGGTCTCAGTCCTCTAAAGTTTGGTGAAAGACTGAAATCAGGTATCTGGAGAGAAGTATACGCTTCTTTTTCATTTAAGACTCTATCCCATTCACTGGAAACTAGGAAACCCATTAAAGAATGGGTCTCTTAACTCTGCCAGGATGCTGAGAAAGCAGCTATAGTACAGGGAAGCAGCTGTGTAGCTGTTCTCAAGACTAGTGTAATGCCAGGACTGGTTCACGGACCGACTGAAGTGAGATCTGAAGCAGCAAATTATTAAACTGCTCTCCAAAAATTCCCAGGATTGTCTCATGGAGTGAAAACTCAGAAATAATGGAAGCAATGAACAAAATATTGTATTGTTGCATTCATCTGTTCACTGGAAAGCCTTCTGAGGATATCTGTCTTTACATCAAGGTCTGGAATGGTAACAGACTTGTAGAATGTAAGTATGATCTCAAGCCAGTGATCAGAATTTAACACTGAACAGAGTGCTGGAATCTTTTGTAAATACAGTGACAGATTTTAGCGGATTTTCCTTTTGTATGAATTATTTATTCGTATTGCATTTCCTATTTTGTTCAGAAGATAAAGATTTAGTGCCCTTGAAAGGACTGAAAAGTGGAAGAAATCGTAGAAAAGGCTGAACCAGCTCTTTGGAAGTCAAGTGTGCCGTCTTCACAGCATCATTGTCCATGATCCTATTGGTGTAATCCACAAAGATTATCTGCACTAAGTGTTGAAAATAGTTTTTTGAAAAATAGAACTTCACAGAATCACAGAATCATCTAGGTTGGAAGAGACCTCCAAGATCACCGAGTCCAACCTCTGACGTAGCACTAACAAGTCCTCCATTAAACCATATCACTAAGCTCTACATCTAAACGTCTTCTAAAGACATCCAGGGGTGGTGACTCAACCACTTCCCTGGGCAGCCCATTCCAGTGACTAACAACCCTTTCGGTAAAGAAGTTCTTCCTAATATCCAACCTAAACCTCCACTGGCACCACTTCAGCCCATTCCCCCTTGTCCTGTCACCAGGCACGTGGGAGAACAGACCAACCCCCACCTCACTACAGCCTCCTTTAAGGTACCTGTAGAGTGTGATAAGGTCACCTCTGAGCCTCCTCTTCTCCAGGCTGAACAATCCCAGCTCCCTCAGCTGCTCGTCGTAAGACTTGTTCTCAAGACTCCTCAGCAGCCTCGTTGCCCTTCTCTGGACTCTCTCGAGCACCTCCATGTCCTTCCTGTAGTGAGGGGCCCAAAACTGAACACAGTATTTGAGGTGCAGCCTCACCAGAGCTGAGTACAGGGGCACAATCACTTCCCTAGTCCTGCTGGCCACACTGTTTCTTATGCAAGCCAGGATGCTGTTGGCCTTCTTGGCCACCTGAGCACACTGCTGGTTCATCTTCAGCTTACTATCAACCTGTACTCCCAGGCCCTTCTCTGCCTGGCAGCTCCCCAACCACTCATCTCCCAGCCTGTAGCTTGGGGTTGTTGTGCCCCAGGTGCAGGACCCGGCACTTGGCCTTGTTGAACTTCATACAGTTGGCCTCAGCCCATCGGTCCAGCCTATCCAGATCCTCCTGCAGAGCCTTCCTACCCTCGAGCAGATCAAACACACAACTAACTTGGTGTTGTCTGATTACTTACTGAGGGTGCACTCAATCCCCTCATCCAGATCATCGATAAAGGCATTAAAGAGAACTGGCCCCAGTACTGAGCCTTGGGGGACTCCACTAGTGGCCGGCCTCCAACTGGATTTAACTCCATTCACCACAAGTCTTTGGGCCCAGCTACCCAGCCAGTTTCTGATCCAACAAAGCGTACACCAGTCTAAGCCAAGAGCAGCCAGTTTCTCAAGGAGAATGCTGTGGGAAAGTGTCTTCTCAGTGTTTGTGAACGCAGATTTTGAAGTATTTTCCTGGGCTATGTCACTACCACTGCTTGCATTCATCCTGAGCAAGACTAAGACCACCTGCAGAATAGCTAATCCTACTGTCATTGAACTGAAACTTCATAGACAGTTTTTCAGGTAAGTTGTGCCCAAATGGCTGCTGTTTCATAAAGGTTTCATAAAGCCTTGTGAACTACTTTGTTTTAGGCTAGAAGGGTCAGGAGGAACAGTGCAAATGAATGTTTTTGTAATTAAGAGATCTTCAGCTTATTTTCTGGCTAAGCTATTTTGACTTGTTAGGAAACTAAATATTGTCTTGACTGCTTGCTTTGTTGTACAGGACTTTATTTGTGCTATGTCAAAAAAAAAGGAATGTGACAAAAACCTCATAAAGTTGCCCAAAATGGAGCGAACTTAAATTTGAGAATTGTCTAGGAATGTGAGTGCTTTATAGAAGCCATCTTGATCTACTTTTCTAAGTGAGCTCAAAATCAGGAGTCTGGAAAGTTTTCACTGAAATGTCATTAATATTTCTTTCCATAGTTAGTGTGTTTGGAAAAAAAAAAGTAGGAAGATGCAATATTATAAGCACAGTTGCACAGTTCTCTGCGTAGTCTAAGAAATGGAGCTGCAAGTGGTTGAAGAGGAATCTCATTATCAGCTCTCTGGGCATGCATTCTAAAATTCTCTAAAGTTTGCTTGTGCTGGCTATGGCAGTATTATCCTTAGGTTTTATGCTTAAGGCCTTTGGCTTACACCTGGTGCAGTACATCTGATGTTACACTGTATGCCTGCAAGGGTGAAGTACAGCTGTAAACTATTCATATTACTAGCATTCCCTGAATGCTTAACCATGTGTGGGAGTAGACTAATTCTATCCAAACAGTAATGTCAGTGTTACTTTTCTTGTATCTGCCTCATTCTTTAGCTGGTTCAGCCTAGCTAGATATGAAAAATCACTTCAGTTGTCCTGCATACCTTAAGACAGTTACATTTCTCTAAAAAGAAAGAACTTGATGTTTGGCTTAACAGAAAAGCATCTTATTTTCTTGCATCACATACGGAGACGTTCAAGAAATTTGTATACTTGTTATTCTGGATCACCAGCATATATGCTTCTGAGCTTTCATTTCCTATATTGTCCTCTTTCCACAGAGGCTGCTCTGTAGGAAACTGTTACCTTTTCCTTTTCCAGCAGTAACTGAGGAGACAGGTCATGAAACAAGACTCCAGAAACCAAAAGGTGTTGATTTTCTTTTCCATCTTCCAGCTTTTTCCCAAGGCCCTTCAGCTGCCATCTTTTTTTTGTTTTTGTTTTTTGGCATGATTCATCAGATGCCAAACCAGGAGAGAAATTTTGGTTTAAAAAGTGGCCTAGACAGCAGATCTCCAAAGGCACATTATTTCTTTGAAACCAGTTATGTTTTTCAAAAGGATAATCTGTGCAGCATGATCTTCCCAGAGGACAATGGAGATGGAAGGTGGCTGGGGGATTTTTCCTGGCTTTTTTCCAGGAAGTACTTTGCTTCATTTGGCTGCCTCCTTGCGAGCTGAATAAATCCCATATGCAGAGACTGAAATAATGAAGGTAATTTTATTTAACCAATAAACATAATCCTGTGTTCCAGAGAGCTTGCTACTACTCCCTTTTGCTTTCAGCAGCAGTGCTGCTACTTGTTAACCAGTGTGAATAAAAGTAAACCTCCACTCTTTCATTGACATCTTGCCTTTCTGTTCTGCCATTTGTGTTAGACCCTGTGTTTGCTCTCTTCAGTTTTTAGTATGACAGTCTCTCTTTTTATTCACAGTCTCTTCAGTGGCAGGAATGGTCGCAGCTTGTGGAGCAGTTCAGACAAAGACATTACTGCAGTTCAACTTCAGTTCCAGCAGAACGGAGTGCTTCCCTAGTCTTCCCAGCCCTCCACCCATTCGCAGGGCCAGCCTCCCTCTCAGCCTGACCTTCGACCCCTACAACCATATTGTTCCTCTGATGCTGGACACTCCTGACAGTGAGTGCAGCTTGTCCAGTCAGGAAAATGGCTCCAGGGAGGCCTTCGCTTACAGCACCCAGAATCAAGGGTAGGAACAGATGAGATCCTCTGTAAGGGAGAAGGGGGCGGGGGGGGGGGGCGGCGGGCAAAGCTGGGACATGGGATAAGGAAATAAATGGGAGCATACGTGAGAATTTAGACATGGGACTGGGAATGGAGAGCAAAAGAAAGCAAACTCCTTTAAATGGAGTATGAAAAGAATGTATAATGTGCATGGTAGGACAAGACACCTGCTTTCAGTGAAGTGATGCCTTTTAATAATTGTACGCGTGTCAAGTGAAAGTGGGGTTCAGAAGCACAGTGAACAGGAAATCTTGAGAGAGGATGCATTAAGCACTGCAGTGTGCCTTTGAGACTGGGAGGAACTGAAGGAAAGGTAGTCCCAACCAATACGCTATGTTAAAGAATCCTGTGAAGAAGCTGTGAGAAAGCTTTTGGCTCAGGTGGTTTCTGTTTTTCTTGTCCTATGCCTAGGATTTGGCAGAAGGGGTTGGAGTCAGATCAGGGTTTGAACTGTTGTCAAGGGGAAGATACAGCAATTGTTTATTGTACAAGCTGCTGTAGCTCTTGACCCTGTTCTAATCTTTGAACTGCCTTTTTTCTTGCTCATTGCAGCTTGTGTTCACCAGTTTCCTGTGATTACCCTGAGCAGCTGGAGTCTGCAGGCAGCATAGAGACCCCATACTGTCAGTACAGCAGCCAGGGTGGAACTTACCAACTGCCCCAGCAGCGCCAGCTCTCCCAGTTCCACCATCTGCCAGTTCACCTGGCCAGCAATGTGCTCTCCAGTGTCCGCCTCACTCCTACAACACCCACCGAATCCAGTGCATCCTTCCTTCCCTTACCTGGCAACAGTGGAGTTGTAACTTATGGGACAGCAGGAACCACACAGGGCTATGTACAGAACCACATGGGGGGACGGCTTGTGTTACAGCAGCCGAGTGGAAACTCAGGTAAATTTCTGAAATCCTTTGACATCTTACTCTTCTGGAGTAACTAAATGTACCTGAAAGGTTCAGGATGATCAGTGGTTTAATGTACATACACATGCATAAATATACATGTATATGCTGCCCTTGTTTTATTTTATTTTTTTTCTCCTCTGTTCTCTTCTAAGTGTTGGGTGATCTATTAATTTGAATCAAAAGTTACTTAGTCTATGTGTCAGAGAACATTACTGTGTGAGTATGTCAGGTACTGCAGTGGTTTGGAATGGAGAGCAACTCTTCTCTTTCAGGAGTGCAATGTTGAACAAACTAATGTGCCTGTGATGTATGTAGGCAGTAGTCAAGGGTGCAAAGTGAAAAGGTGCCACAGCAAATGGAGTACTTGGAGACAGCAAGAAATACAGGCTTCTGTCTCTGCTGGACTTCTGCAGAGATGATTTTGAAATAATATGTGTCTTACAGTAGTGCAAAAGAAGAGAATTAGAGATATGGGGGCCAAGAGAATATGGATATAGCTTCCTTTTCTTCCTCTGATATGAATTTGCAATACTACTTAGAAAACTATGTTGAAGTACTTTAATCTTAAAAACTAATTAGGTAAAATTGGCATTATCAGTCTTCTTGTTTTGTGTCAGTGATTTGTATTTTGAATTTGTTCAAGCCCAAGTGCAATCGAAAGATCACAAACTATATCAGTTTATTTGCTTGTGCCATCATGTTCCTTAAATTAAGGTCACAGTCCAAAAAGCATATGACTCTTCATATAAGAGAACAAAATTCTTTAGATTACAAATGCTGCTCCTGTTTTTGTACCATTTTTGTGGGTCTTTCAGGGAAAGGACTCTGACTTGCAGGTTGATTGGTGCAAGCTGCCTCATTCATACTGTAGTTCATGGCTAATATTCTCCAGAACAGGTTGGCAGCACCTCTGCTATCTAGCACTTGGACTGGTTCTCCTCCCTGATTGTAAGGCATAATGATTATTTCTGTGTGTTTTTTTTTTTCAATTTGAAATGTCAGAAGTAATGAGAAGGCGGTATTCCAGCACACCAAATTAAAGCTTTTATAGTGTGATGCCAGAAGTGTGTGTTGTGTGCCTTTGGGCACATCACACGAGCATAAAGGTGCAAACCTTGGTAGGACTGAAGAATGAAGATTGCTGAAGGAATAGCATCTCAGAGTTGATACTCTGTTCTTCCTTACTTCTTTCTGGAGCACAATGGGTAATAAGTAGCAGTGCACAGCTCTTCTGTCCAAGGAGATCCTGTAACTCTTAGGCAATGTGGACAACTGAGGTCAGGGATCCAGCAGTGCAATGCAGAGAAAAACTGTCAGTGTAGATGCACCTTAAATTCTTAAGCATGTGAGCAATTTAGTTGAATTAATATATATAAACTTGAAAAAAAAAAAAACAACAAACCACCATTTCTGACTCCCTGGATTACAGCTTTAATAAATGAAAGTGCTGATTAAGTATCCAGCTCATGCTTTGCAAAACTGATTTGGAAAACAAGAGTGGGGGGGAAAAAAATTTGGGGAGTTCTCTAATGTCATTACATACACCCCGGATCTGTGTTAAAGTGACATCATATTCTTTAGGTTATTATAATGCTATGACTTGACTTTTTTTTCCCTCATAATAGCAATATTCTGGATAAATATGTTACAATGTAAACAACAGAATTAACATTCATAAGTATGTCATGTCAGCTCTGCAGTAAGCATTAAGGAACAACTAATATTGTTTTGCACTGAGTATGCGGTCAGAAGTAGAACATGATGTGTTTTTACATATACATGGTTTTATTCCTAATTTCCTTATTTTCATGCTTCTGACTATTCTTTGTTGCCTTTTCTTCAGCAGGCATCACTGCCTATCAGGCTGTCCCCTGGAATGATTTCTATATGCAGGGAGCTCCACTTTTGAATCAGTCGCACTCACAAATGCCATCTTCTAGCACAGCAGGAGGACAATATTTCTCAGAGCCAACTTCCTACACTCAGCCACTTTGCCTGCCCTCCTCTCCATATTTCCTTCAAGTGCCCAATGGAACAACAGTAGGATCCATGCCACATACTGGAAAACAGAAGGAAATAACACCAGGCCAGAATTCGTACCAGAGCCACCAAACAGAGCCAGAGTTGACATCACTTGCTGAAAGAGAGGAAGTAGAGAGCAGCAGCAAGAAGGGAGAGAGTGTTGTTGGTAATTGAAAGGGCAGCTGACATTTTTGTTTTCTTCTTTTTTGAGAAGTGCGGCTGGAATAAGGAAAGTGTTCCAAGACAGTGGTAGCTCCTTTGTATGCAGTTACGGGATCAAAACTGTGGCATGAATGAGAAGGAAACTTTTTTTTCTAAGACAGGCCCAACTATCCAATAGCTAGTTCTCAGACTCATCTCTTAGAAGTGGTGACTAAATGGGGTGAGTAAAGTAGGTGACTAAGTTCTGTTTTGCTAGACATCTTCTGTTGTAAGCTGAATAAACAGGACTGATTGTTTTTAAGATTTCCAGAGGCATATATATGTTTCTTCAAGGCAGAACTTCTTGAGAAGGAAGAGGGGAAGGGGGAGGGATAGATTTTTTTGATTTCCATTTACAGAGTTATATTTTAGAAACAAAAAGGTTTGCTGGAAGGTGTCCTGTGCCTTAAAAGTTCAAATGGGGGGGAGGGTATTTATTTAATTTTACAACATAAAAACATTTGAAAAACTTCAGGCAATACTGAGTACAGTGAGATCACATTGTCTTAAGAATCTGTTTTTTCTTCAGATACTAAAGAAGAAGCTAAGGACTGATGCTACGCTCTGAGAAACAAATAGAAGAGGAGACATTGCTATTTTAAACTTCAAAATAAGAGTCAAGACAAGAATATGATTTGCAACAGAAGCACTTTCTTTGTTGTTTTTTTTTGGGGGGGGGGCGCCCTTTTTTTTTCTTCCCCCTCCTGTTGCCATTATTATTTTCCTGCTGAGGAAAGAAGCAGGGACATTTCACTCAATAAAAACTTCTGGTCTGTGTTTTTTCTGTGTGTGTGTTTTGTTTTTTTTTTTTAATCTTTATTTTTCATAGTGAATTAAAATCTTGAGGAGCATGCAGAAAGAAAATAACTGATACAGGCATGAGAGTCCCCTGGGTAGACAGGAATTCCCAATCATGAAAGAGTTAAAGTATGGCTGGTATCATGGAATATGTATGGAGAGAGACCAGGAAGTGCAAGACACATACAAAACGGGGAGGGATTCAAGCAAGTACATCTAATTTTAGGGACTCCAGACAATGCAAGAAATATTGTGGGAAGTCCACTATGGGTTTGGTGTTTGCTAGACTTGAATTACTAATTTAACTAATGTAATAATTATTGACTGTCAACTTCTTAATTTTCCATATAGAACTATAGATGCCAGTGGTATAACCAGATCTCCATCAGTTATTAACGGTTTTGCATCCTGAGTGAACTGTAGGTGGGTACCACTTTCATGAGATCCTTGGCCATCATCTCTAGGTCTGACCTGACAGCTTACTTCTGAAGTGGCTCAGTTATTGAAAAAGGGGTTAAACATTTTACTGTCTCTTTCAGTTAACAGGAACTGCAGACAGTTCGTGTGGGCATGTCTTGCATTTACATCTGCATCCTGTTAGGATGTGTTGCAGTTTAATCTGATGGGATGTTTCATTGCTGTGGCTTTTCTCTCACATTCCTGCAAATCTTACTGTGGGAATATCAAGCTGCAGTGTTAGCAAGAATAGTTTAGTAGAGTAAGCAATCTTGGTTGGATAGTCTTGTTTGCTGCTTTACCTGGGACTGTCATCCTAGGAAACAGATAAAATAGTCTCTGAAGTCAGTCATCAGTGGTAGTAGCAGAGGAGTCAAGTGAAGAGGTTTTTTACCCTGGTTTGTAAACAAATGGCTACAAGCCTAGGAGCTGTAGTTTCCAAATGAGCTCTATCTAGCTGAATGTATGGGATATATGATGAGTGGCTAAAAAGTGTGTCAGGTTCTCACTGTGCCCTTGTGAGAGCAGACCGTTGTTTTATAGGAAGCTGGAGGTGCATTTCTTCTACTTTCTGAGTTTAACCCCAGGTCTTTCAGACACAGGCATGGCCTGAGTAATTTTTACATTAGTGATCTACATGCCCCTATTCTACTCTATGAAATTAAGCATTGTCAGGCCTTCTGTTTCAATTTCTCTATAATCGGTTGCAGAGGATCCTTGGCAGGAGTTGGGTGCTGCTGGTTCACTTTTTTTCTTTTTTTTTTTTAATTTCATTGTATTGTACAACACTGTTTGTACGCTGTGGCTGAAGACTAAGCAGTATAGACAGGAACAGATTTATACCATGAATCTACAGATTTGAGCAGAGATGCAGGAATTTTCATTTTCTGGAGCAAAAGTTTATGATTATCTGTAGCAGGCTGCGAACATGGTGGGGAATGTGCATTAGTTCACATTTGTTTTGCTCATCCACAACTGAACAGCCTAAACCAATATTTCCAAGAGATGTGAATAGGAGTTTTCATTGCAATGACAAGTGTGCTCTGAAAACTATTAGCGGTGATGACTGCAGAATTCTCTTTAGCTAGGGCTGGTTATGTATCTTGCCTGGGTCCAAAACCAACACTTCCAGGAGATGAAAAGGACAAGAACAACAATGGAATGCCAGCCATCTGCTCTTACCTGCCTCTTCTCTTACTCTGTTTTTTATTTAAAAAAAAAATTAATTTCAGAAATATGCCTTTTGGATGCAGTTTGGTGGCACAGTTATGTGGTGAACTTGCACATTCTGCCCATGCCACTCCCCATAAAAAATGTAATATAGGATTTTAGGACCACTTAAGCGCTGTGTGATATAATCTCATGAAGAATTAGGACTGAATGAGCATGGTCAAATTATTGAAATTGAAAATCTTTTGTTTTCAAACTTTTGGTTAAAATGTAGGTATCTCTGGTTTGAGTAAAATGGCTTGATTCATTTCCATGCTTGTATTTGTCAAATCTAATTTGGTTTGAAGTTTTGAATAGGTATTTTTACATTAACAGCTGGAAGAAAGAGTAGGTACACAACTGTATACGGAATGCCAGATTCATCCCTTTTGTGGTTCTACTGACTTCACTGGAGCTAAACAGTTTACAGGTACACAACTTTTTTTTTTTTTTTTTTTTTTTTTTTCTCCCAGTGGCACTGCCACTGGTGAAAATAGGGACAGCCTGTGGCTCTGTGCCAGACCGCATACCAAAGTGAAGAGGCTTGTGTAATGCCATAAGCTTGTCTGTTACATCTGCAACAGCAGTTGCACTAGTATCTTGAAATCTTATCACTTAGTCTCCTTGTGCTGTTCCCCCCTGCTGCAACGTCTCCTAGTAGTACTGGGTACATTTTACAAATGCTGTTTTTTTTTTTTGGGGGGGGGGGGAGGGGGGAGGAGAGAGAGGTGTTTTTTTATGTGCTTTCTTCACGTGTCAAATCTCAAGAAGGCTCAAGAGTACATAAAAACAAACAAACAAAAAATGAAGTAACTTGTTTTAGTCAAGAAAAATATTTTCTTACAGACTTCATAGTTCCTGTGAAGTAGGATGTATTAGAAAGTATCAACGTTTATTCAGCTTAGCAGTTGAAATTCCCATTTGTATCACTTATTATAAAGATTGCTATAAATAGCATGAGAAAATAATCTATTGATGAATGATATTTATTTTTCTTCATATTGCTTTGCTAAGCAATATTGCTTATTATAAGTATAAATATAAATAAATTATATTTTAAATATATTATAAATACATTATTATAAATATAAATAAATTATAAATATCTTTTGCTAAGAAGAGTACATGGGGGGGAGGGGAATAAATCCATTATCTGACAGTACCATGTATCTTCATGGATAAATGCTGGCAAGCATGGAAACACACCTGTGATACCTCATTTAGCTTAATGATAATCTTATCTTCAGAACTGATAATAAATCTGCCAGACGGCTATGGAGTGCATAAGATGCATGGCATAAGTCATTAAAACCAGCACAGAGGGACTCCCAGATGCATTGCTTAGTCTTCCTGTGCGTCCCATGTGTCAACTTCTGCACGGTCTCATCAGACAAGAGTTGGTAAATCTTCAATTTTACACCAGCAGCTTCACAGAGACCAGGTTTCCAATAAATAGCCCAACAGTTTTGTTGCTGGAGAAATGAACGCAAAATAAAGTCTTTGATTTTATGGCAAGGCATCTGTAAGTACCCAGGAACTTAAAAATTCTGGTTATATATAGGCATATGGGCCACCATCTTGGGATGCTTCTTGTCTCCTCTATGCTTACTATATATTTTTACAGGACCTAAAAAAAGAGGAGCTAATGTCCTTTTTTGGTTTCTTTTCAGGAATTATGAGCAAAATGTGAACAAGAGAGAAAGCCAAACCCCATTTTACCTGCAAAGTGTACATTTTAGGTCCACCTTGCCTACTGGTCCTGGGGGTGAAGAGGGAGCATAGCTCTTCCAGAGATCATTGCTGTGTTAGTGAAGCCTCTGTGTGTTTTCTGGGACTGAGAACTGGTCTCTCTTTCTTTATCTGTGTGAAGATGTTTTCCTCTCTACCTTTCTTCTTACCTTTAACACTGTTGCCTCTCCAACACAGCCTCGTAGGGAAGCTGTTTTTTTACCCATTTCTGTTTGTTTTTTACTTTTATGTTTTCTCCCTTTTCTCCTGGGCACGCCAGAGCAAGAGGTGCAGAAGAGAAGTTGTGTTAGGTTGTGCCCTGACACACCTCTGTGTGCTGGACAACCGTGTGTGCTCATGCGTGGGGTCACACCTGCCTGCCCAGGAGCCTGGGCAAAAGGCTCTGCACCCCTTATTTATGGCCAGTCTTCCTTGCACCATGTACAGCTCCACGAGGTGTCCAAAAATTAAAATGCCATGATATGTGGTGATGAGAGGTGGCAAGATTCTCTTTGAACTACTATAATTTTGGCTCTGAGAGGCGTGCATAAACACTTGTGGGAGAAGGCCAGAGCAAGAGTGCCAAGGAGAGAGGATAATCAGAAAGAGGGAGAGGCAGAACGGATATGAAAAGGTATGTTATGTGATCCCCTCCACGTGGTGATGAGCATCCCCAGCCTGTGACCTGCTCCAGTGCTAGTTACAAATGTCTCTATGCCTACATGACAGCTCTGCTTCTCTTGCAGCTGCTGCTGCTTTGCATCCCTTCCTGCTGGCTTCCTGCAGCTCTCCTCCAAGGGGTGAATCATGGATTGGGTTGCAAGGGTGAGGGGGACCAGCCATGGTGCTGGGGCACTGTTTGCAATCTGGATTTTTATGCTGGAATTGGTATGCTGAAGTATTACATACCCATCCTCTCAGTTTGTCTTCTCACTTTGTTGGGGAGTGTTTGGGTCTGTCTGAAGCCCTAGCAATGCCCTAATAGCCTTCATTGTAAGCGAGTGGCTCCTGGGCAATGACTCAATGTGAGTGGCTGTCAGGGAAGAAGGAACCAACGTGAAAGTTATCCCAAGACCCTTAGTTGGGGGTCCCACCCCTGAGTCCAGGTGCTGAGTTGCAAAATGGCCATGGCGCAGTGGCTGAAGCACATCTTGTGAGGCTGTCAGGAAGAGGTGTGTCAGCTCTCGTGCCAGCTTCACCTGCTGGGGCTGGTGAGAGGCGCTTGGAGGAGCAGAAACTTTCTGTGAAAGCCGACACCTTGCACAGGCACTGCCACGGCTTGGGGTTGGCATGTATCTTGAGTTGGTGTGTGAGCTGTGTGCTGCTGATACCCCCTATCCCACACACAGAGGCAGGCTGCTATGCCTGTGAGGTTGCTTACCCTTGCTCCATTTCAGACAACAAAGGCTGAAAATACTTCCCATAATTTCTGTTTGCTGTTGTCTACAGAGAAGACAAGGCTTATTTTTGCAGAAATCTTCCAGTTGGAAAGCACCTTCCTGTTTGTGCAGCGTTCCTCCACTAACAGAGTGATGCGTGCCTTTTGAGCCCTGGAGGAGAGGCAAGATGTGACTGTGCTCTGCAGAAACACTGCACAATGCATCTGGAAGCATGTTCTCTGCTGATTCATTTAGTTAATGGCTCAGGAAGAAAAGCCCTTTGTCTGTGGATGACAAATAGTAGCCGCATCATAAAGCAAAAATCTTTTTTTTTTTTTTTTTTTTTTTAATTAGGTTTCCCACCCTCTCCAAGCTGCTTTACTGAGTCATTCCTCTGACTTATAATACTGTTTTTAAACTTTGTCTACACAAAGAGAGGAAAGGGAGAGGGAATCCCCATCTCCCTGCCTCAGCATGGAAGAGGCTTGCCCTGTGCTGCTCCCATGGGAAAGCCTCTGCACTAGCGACAAGTGGGTGACTCATGGGGGGACTAGCATCTATATTACCTGTGGTTACAAAGTGACTGAAAACAGGTAGTATCAGAAGACTGTAACAGAGGTGATTGCCCCAGACCCTCTGCAGATGCTGGGGGAGGAAAAAGCTAACAGCAGAGGGGCAAGTAGCCCCCCTAAGTTGAGGCTTTTCTCTGAGAAGGGAGCTTTGGAAACTCCAGGGGTTGCATCAGACTAGCAGCGCCAGCTGTGCATGTCCAGAGGTGTCCCTTCAAGGGACTTGCTGAATAATGGTGGTGGCTAGGAATTAGGAGTGTGATGAGGAGTGCAGTGTGGTCTTATACCTCTCCCAGCATCCTGGGGTAGCCACTCCATTAGTCATGGGATGAGAGGGAAGAACCTTGCACCAGTAAGTACCCAAACTCACTTTGTGCTCAGGGTTACACTCAGTCTGCTTTCTGTGTCCTTGCTTTCTTAATTCCCTGCAAAAAGCAGCTCTTTCTACCCCAAGAGTGAGCTAGCCTGGTTCAGTGGGAAGGGCACACAGCCTGTAGGAGTGGGTGTGAATTCCTTGGGAGATAAAGCAACACCATCCCTCTGCCAGAAGATGGTTGACTATTTTAACATAAAAGGTCTCCCAGAAGTACTGCTGGCATTTTGGAAGGGAGGTTATGGCAAATATGAAAACCAGGAGGAGAAAATGCCTCCCTCCAGCCTGGAGGATGGTAGCTAAGTCCTACAGGGACTTAAAACACTCTGATGCTTCCTTTTGGCTGATTTTCATGATTCCATGGTCAGCAGCCCTGGCTTTTGTGAATCCTGTTTTTAGGAGCATTTCATCCGGAGCCTGAGCAGGCTCCAGTCTGTTGGTGATGGCTCCTCCTGTGAGTTTAGCTCTTGGTAAATAAGTGTGTGGGCAATGGTGAGACCAAGACCTTTGCTGTCTGTCCCTCCCAGGCTGAGTAACAGGAAAAAGAAGTTGGGGGGTGGGGGGGGGGGAGGGGCATGGAGGAGAGGGAACTCCCTTTTCCGCTCTGAAAACCGACCATATGATGTGATGCTGTCAGGGGTAATGTTCTAGGTTCTCTGAGTCCACCCATCCTCGAGAAGTGAAGGATCCAGGGAAACCCTATAGCAACCTTCCAGTACTTAAAGGGGGCCTACGTGAGAGATGGGGAGGGGCTCTTTGTCAGGGGGTGTAGTGATAGACCAAGGAGTAAGGGCTTTAAACTGAAAGAGGATAAGTTCAGATTACATATTAGGAAGAAATTTTTTCCTATGAACAGGGTGAGGCACTGGAAGAGAAGCTGTGGATTCCCCATCCCAGGAGGTGTTCAAGGCCAGGCTGGATGGGGCTTTCAGCAACCTAATCTAGTGGGAGGTGTCCCTGCCCATGGCAGGGGGATTGGAACTAGATGATGTTTAAGGTCTCTTCCAACTGAAGCCATTCTGTAATTCTATGATTATCAGATAAATTAGGTTTTTATTCCAGGAGCACTTTTTGCCCTCCAAGGTATTTGCACAAAAGTAGCCACAACATGGTTTTGATAGCAAGGAGTTACCTGGAGAGGGTTCAGAGGCAAGTCTGGAACTCTGTAGGACATTTTTACTGGCACCTGCATACCAAATGGAAAGTATTCTGCTTGCAGAAGAGCTGGCAGGCAGAAAACCAACACTCAGCTTAGAGACAATACACAGACCACATCTGATGTGCGAACACTGGAACACACCAGTAAAGGGGCCTCACATAGCCACTTCTGAGAGGGAAGAACAATGCTTTGAAGAGCATCAGTATTGCATGTCAAAAGACAGTAGAAAATTATTTAAGATAACAGAGCTGAGCATTCAAAAATTAGGAAAAGTTGCTGTGGAGGTGCAACCTGTATTCAGTCTCTTTTGTGCCTATGCATTATAATAGTGGGTCATCTTGTAATTACAGACTATTTTAGCTCAGAACCTCTGCCTCAGCCAGTGAGTAGCCAGTAATTTGGATTTTTTGTGTCTTTTCAGCCATAGTGTGACGGAGGCCATATTTATTCCATGTAATCTTACTTCCTCGCTGAGTAGTTAATAATTCCCACGTGGCATTTTGATGACGCATATAGCATTGTTGGTGAGCATCCCACAGATGTGAAAATATTCACATAATACCCTTCAGGAATAGGCACCACGACTGCAATTCTCTTCTGTATCTTTCCTTTACAGCTTGGGAGCTCAGGCACAAAAACAGTTAAGTTCAGATATAAGTACATGGCATTGAACTAAGACAATAAAGCCATAATTCTCCAGGAGGTGCAATGTTTTGTTGTGCATTGCTCTTAGAGACTTCAATTGCTGTCACGAGTGCCCAGAACTGCAGAAAAGTTAAGTACTTTACCTCAAACACATAGAAAATGAGGAATACAGTAAGAGGTCAGGTGTGTGATTTGCCCCACATCACTCTGGGCCTAAAGCTGGGGCTCTGTCTAGTTTGGAGGACATCCCTTTGTCTTCATCATGAGGTCACTCCTTCTCTTGAGTTCCTTGATATTAGCACCTTCAGTATGCTGCCAAAAGGGAAGCAGAGGTCTTGCAGACCTATATCACAGTGCATGAATACATGAATCAGTTTTCTTTCATGTTTTTAATGTTAGCATCACATGAGATTGTAATCTTAACGTAATTTATTCTCTGCTCCTGAGGTGTTTTCGTTATTGTTGTTAAATAAATGGCAAAATCTACATTTCCTGATGTAGGGTCGTATTGGCACACATAATGATCATCAGAAGGTTGGAAACTTCAATATCATCATCTGAGCTAAAGAGCTTGCTGGTGGACCTTTTCATAGCACTGGTGTTTCAAGGCAAAAAAGGCCTTTCTGTCTTTTATTCTGATCTTTTGCAAAACAGGGTTGTTACATTTTCTCCCAGGTATTACCTGTTGCTGTCATTCCCCACACTCATCCATCAAGCCTTGTCAACTTAAAGATTTGTCTGAATTACAAATCCTGTACAAGTTTATCCCATACTTGTGCTCTGTATTTGTCTTCCTCACTCTGTTTCTAAATCTGACCCTTTCTTCCATCCACAGTTTTTCTCCATTCCCTTACTTTGATGCCAGAAAGGGAAGTGGGGTGGAAGAACTGTGTGGTGACACTGACCCCTACTTATACACTTGAGGTTATAGTGGTTAGCATATTTTGAAGAAATGCCTCTAGCTTCTGCATGGCACATTTGAGGATTGGCACAAAGAAAGTTCACTGGCTACTCCGGGGTTCTTCATTTTTCTGCTGAAACAAAACAACAAAAATCAAAATTGTCTCAAAGCGAAGAGCATAACCCCCACGCTCACTGAACCATCTTAGCAATGCGGAGACCTGGCTGTTCTAACTATTTCCTTATAAAAGAGGTCATTGTATAAAATGCATGAACGCTCTTGGAACTGGTATCTCCCTTCTCCCAGCTCCAGGAAGCGCTATAACCACTGAGCTGTGAAGTTATGCTTCTCTATGAATGTCAGATTGTTCTGCGTATTGCAACACCAGAACACTGACGAAGGTGTGGGCATGAGAAGACCTGCTCTCAGGGTTGCAGCAGAGCAAACTGTTTCTGCATCTGGCACATTGCTCTGTTGTGTCTTGTGCAGTCTCTATAGGAACTTAGCAACACACCCAAGACAGTAAGTTTTACAATGTGACCATGGAGTACTTAGTGTAAAGGTGAGGAAATTAATATGAATTGTTTAACCAGAACAACTGACTAGAGATAGAGAAAAACTTCCCAAAGCCAAATCAGTAGCTTTTATACAGTGGATACCTCCTCCCCTTCTGAGATAAGCAACAGGGCACTTGGGATGGGAAACTACAAGCAAGCATACAAAATGTCTGTCTCCCTTGATGGCCCTAACTCCAAATTACTCCAGAGCAAGGCACCCTGGCTTTTGGAAATGTCTGGGCAACAGCAACATTCACTGCCAGGGGAGGCTGGGTACTGCTGGGCGAGGTACAAGCAGGTTAACCACAAACTATGACTGCTTTTATGTTTTTTCCTTGCAACCTTGTGTTCCCACACTCCTCCTAAGGACAAGCCTTGCTTTAAGTCTTGCTAGATGTATTTTGTTTGTGTTTTATTGCCAAGCCTAGGGGTGGGCAGGGAAAAGACTAGGTAACTCTGAATGAAACCAGTAAATTTCCAGTGTGTTGGCTCACTGGAGGCAGCAAATGGGAAACAGAGGGATATTTGCAGGCATTCCTGAAAGACGTACACCTCAGGACATGTTTCAGGAGCCTGGGTGCTTTGTGGCAGCCTGAAATGGGTGTGCCAGGCCTGATGCTTTCAGATTTTAGCTCACAGGGAGATCCCCTAAGGAGGGCAGAGAGCCGGCTCTCCTCCATGCAGCGCATGGCCAATAGCACACAGACCAGAACTGGGGCATCCATCTGGAAAGGTGTGTACGTGTGAGGGATGGAGATGTTAAGTCCCTTCGCTAACAGGGAGCTCTTGGGGCACCTCCATCCTGTCGTGTCCTTGGAAAATGCATCATTAGCCTCTGGAGTTTGGCATTATGTCCTGTCCTCTGGGCACACCACAGCTGTCCATAAGCAGGCACACAGCAGCAACCTTCCTGGGGGGCAGGTGAGGCCATTTCCTCCAGGGGGAGCCAGAGGCAAGAGACACGCTACCCAGCTCTAACCAGGCTGAGAATATGTGTTTGGCATTAAAGGACTGCTGATGTTCCCAGGAAAAGCCTGATGGTTATCTACAGATGTAAGGTGTGTGTTGGGCTAAGTGCAGGCGAAGATTTTGAGCTGTGCACTTCTAGCGCTAGGGACGTGCTTAGATGCCAGAGATCTTGGGTGGAGTCAGCTCCAGGTCCAGCAGGAATATACAGATGAAGGTATTTCCCAGAAACCGTGCTCATTTCCTTTCTAAAAAGCAACAGGCACAACAAAAAGCAAAAGCCCTTCACAACCCCATTGCCTACAAAATAAAGGCTATACATCAATTAAATGGTTGCTAGAACTTTTTTTTTTCCCTGCTAAGCTCCTTGTTTAAAATATTTGAAATATGCTGAAACTTTGGTTCATACAACAAAAAATCAACTTGAGGCAAGCAGCATCAAGAGTTCCATCCCAGACGCTTGAACTCTGACAATAATATGTAACAGGGTCTGATCATAAAACATGAGGAAGAATATAAATGGATAGTAGTAGCTGCAGGGCTTATTTTACAGGCAAATGTGACACAGCTTGTAAAGCAGAATACTTCTAGAAGGAAAACCTTCCAAAATTTTTAATATAAATTTACCCCAGGAGCAGAGAGGGTCTTTGCAGAAGCCCAGGGGGAGGGAAGGTTTGCTCACAGCCTAACAAAATGTTATTGGAAGTGAGCGGCTCCCTGTTTGGGAAGGGCTGGGGTAGCTCACATTTGCACAGCAGGGAAAACACAGGAAGCAGCTTTCAAGATATGCTGACAGGATCAGGAAGGGGAACTGATAGCAACAAAGTCTGCTTTTAATAACTGCAGTGCTAAGCCAAGGGTGGATCTAAGCTGGTCCTTGCTAAGAAGAGTAATTTACTCTTTCTAGTGGACCTTGGCATATCAGATTAGCAGCCCCACCAAAGACAAAGGGACCTTGATGGGAACAGTTTGGCAAATGGCACCTTTACTGGTGGTTCAGCTTTCTGCCCCATTTCCACCTTCAGATGTTTCTTTTCCATGATAATATTCTTGATCATGAGCACTCTATCCTTCAAAAACCCATAAAATACCACAAAAATGCTTATTGTTTTTCCATCAGTATGGCTGATCTAACCTTGGGTGCTAACTGACCAGAGCATCCCAAGGGAGAGCCAGAGGGCAGAGTCTACAGTTTCTCTTCTCAGAAAGCAGCTGAACAACAGCTGTGTCTGTGATAACTTTTCCCAGACAACTGCCCTATGTAAAAGACAATTGTTAAAGATCTTGCCAGAAGGGTGGTGAGGTATTTTCCCTATGTTTAGTGCACTTGCTTCTGTCAGGAACAAATCCTTAGTTAGCCCAGAAGTGGTACAAGTTTCCAGGTGCATAAAGAGAAATTCATTTTCAGTGAGGTCAATAACAAGTGGGGCACTGCAGGTGCCTGCAGGGAATTGTCCTGTTTAACAATTTTATCGATAATCATATAGAGATAATGGACTGCACTCTCCCTGTGCTTGCAGGTTACAGCAAACTGGGTGGACCAGTCAACATGCTTAAGGGCAGGGCTGTCATCCAGAGAAATAGACATGCTGGAGGAATGGGCCAGCAGGGACCCTATGAAATTCAACAAGGATAATTGCAAAGCCCTGCACCTGGGAAGAAGTAGCCCCACTACAGGTTGAAGACTGCCAGGTCAGGAGGTGGGCAGCTCTGCTGAGAAGGCCTTTGGTGTGGGGGGAGGTCTGCGTAGACAGCAAGCTGAACATAAGCCAGGAGCATGTCCTGGAAGCAAAGAACACCAGCAGGATCCCAAGCTACATCTGCAGGCTATTTAAGTAGTGGATTAAAGAAAATCATAATATTTGGCTTGTTAGCACTTAGTAGACTACATCCAAAATACAGTGCCCAGTTTTGGGCCCCCTTAATATCAGCCATTGACAAACTGGAGCGAGCTCAGTGGAGGACAACTGAGATAGTCAGCTTGCTGGAGCATATGCACTGTGAGAAGATGTTGAGGTTGTGGTGTTTGTCTGGAGTATGGAGACTGGAGTGGGGTGGGGTGTGGAGACACACACTCACCTAATAGCAGCCTTCCAATACCTGTGAGGAAGTTATGAAAAATAGAAAGCCATTTTGTCTGTCCTCTCTCTTCAATACATTTACGTTATATTTGCCACCTTCCTTCCTTTTCATGATTTATTTTTATGTGCACACCATGCAAGAACCTTCACCCATGCATGGAAGAAGCCACAGATTGTGTGAGAAAGATGATAGTGGGAAGAAAATCCCTTTCTGTCCCACAGACAGAATCTGAATGCTTACACAGCCTCCAAGAAAATTAAGAAAAATATAGAAAAATACAAATTCACTGGGAATAAAGTCACAGTGAATCGCAAAGGATTAATGAGTACCATTGAAGGGGCAAAACAGTAACTTCTATTGAGCATCCACTGCCGCTTTTATCAACTGACTGCATGCTGTGCCCTGAACAGCCTCCAAAGAGCATGCACAACTTGCTGAGAGCCAGCCCTATTTCCCCTCTTCCCCTATGGCATGGCTGATGGTGGGATATAGTGGGATGTAACCTGACATTCTGAGGTGCCAGCCTCCCTGCTGGCCCCTCACTCTGCACAGCATCTCCCCTGTGAGTAGACCCATGCTGGACCACAGGGTGAGGCAGCGATGACAGACTGAGGAACCCCAGCAGCAGAGGAATGTCAAGGATAGCAATTAGATGGATTCTTTTAATTACAACTCTCAAACATTTGCAGCACTGAGGTGAGACTGTGGCTTTGGAAAAGGCTGCTGAGCGCTGCCTCAGCTTTCCACAAGCAGAGGCGGTATGTGCATAAGCTGAAGGTGCAGTTTGCATCAGGCTTCACCCCTTTTCAAGATGAAAAACCTGTCAAGCGGCTCAACTTCCCTGGCTCTACTCCACCCATATTCCTTCCTTGTTCCAAGCCCCAGAGCAGCATCTCAAGACAAACTCCTTGTTACCAGCAGGACCTGCCATGCTAATGTTGATGCAGCAGGAGCCATTTCTTCAGTAGGACAGAGCAGCAGAAGCACAGCCATCCAGTGCGTGGCAAGTTACAATTAAATGTCAATGTTGAGAACAAGGCATAAAAGGTCACTTCTCAGCCTGAATATCTATTCAACACTAAATAGGCAGTTAGAGAAGAGAAGCATTCAAGTGCCATGAATAGCTGCCTTGTGGATTCATTTTGTAGGAGCCATGCATGTGGAAGCCTGTGTCCAGCAGTGGAAAATCTCACTAATCTATTTTTATCATTGCCAAAGTCTGGCAGCTGTCTAGATGTTCTAGGTTCATTTAAAAGTGACTTTTGATAGGGTTCAAGGTCCTCAATGCTGACAGTTCAAATTAGGTCATTTCTTCAGAGCTGCCAACAGGCAGAAACTGAAGAGGTGGCTATCTTATAATCATCTTAATTATACAGTGGCTGCAGGCATAAACCACCCTCTAAACATAGAAGCACAGCGAAACCCAGCCTGGACTGTGCTAAGTTTGTGCTTGTGCATGTTCTCCTCAGCTAGACAAGCAGCTGTCCTTGAGGGACAGCAACCCCCTCACCAAGCCCTCCCAGGAGCCCATGAGACATCCCCCAGAGATAGCAATCTGGCTCACTTTTGTGATCAGCATCTTAGTCCTCATCACTTTTTTCTCTGCCCAGTTGGTCCTAGCCCAGCTCTGTGACATGTGCTTGGACCACATATTTAGCCAGAAAACACTGGAGTAGTGGAGATGTATGAGCACTTCGTAAAAACTGTATGCAAACATTTCATAATCTTTTGTCCCGATGGGTGGAGGGGACACAGGATAGTCCTGATCCAGATAACCTGTCAACATAAATCCATATTTTTGCTACTGAAGCAATTCCTTTCCCAAGTCACCCATAGATAACTACAGCTTCTCTCTACCCTTTAGAAGTCTATTAATTGCTGAAATACTCAGAACATGAGCTGATGGTTTCAAGTTTATAAAAAAGTGTCCAGTTAGATATATTCTCCCTCCCAATCTGTTAGGCTTGCACCTTTATTTCCACTACTGCCAGCTTCTTCCCACGTCCCATTTCTACATTTCAGGGATCCATGATCATTTTCATTATACTTGATTCTATTTCTGGTGTGCTAGGACTCCTTTAAAATGACAGCATGCTGTAATATAGAAGTCTTTCCCAGCTCTACTTTAGAAAGAAAAGCTCTTTTCCCAGTGATATATCCTGTTCCTGTGGAAAACCAGGTTCTCCCTACCTTCTTCCAACATTGCTGGCCACACAGCAAGCTTGAGACTGTTTCTGAGGCAGGCTAGGTCTGATTTTAAAGTATCTTCTGGTACAAATACCTCAGATCCCTGGATCCAGTCTTCTCAAGAACTTTATAAAGGCCTTGCCACCTGGCCAAACATCTGTTTTCTTGAGCTTGTAGCAGCAGGTATGCTGTTTCCTGGTATAAATTTCCATATTTTGTACACTTACTCTTCCCCACTGTCCTTGGCTAGCTTACAAGAAATTAATAGCCATATACTTTAGCGGTTTGGCTTTATCTTCCCGTATTTTCCTCACAGCAATGGAAAACAGGCAAAGCTGACTGCAACCTCAGAGTAATACAGTGCAAAATTCACCAATGCCTCCATACACACAAAACAGAAACCAGCAGCAAGCTGTGTTCTGCCACTTTGCCACATGCATTTTGGCATCGTGCAATCTCTGCACATCATCCATTTGACAGCGCTACAGGTAGCGCTTTATGTTACTGCCTGACATTGGACTTATTCCCATGATCATCAATTAACACCTCTTGTGGTATCCCAGTCCAAGCAAGTATCTAGACCAGGGCTCCTGTTATCCCACAGCTCTTTGCTATCCACAAAGATGTCCCATATGTAAATATATAAAATAAAGTGACACATCTGGCCACAGTATCACTCCATGTTAAGCAAATTCAGTGCAAAGGATTAACACTACATGTACTTAACTAAAAAATCAGTTTACTTCTGTAAATAAAGCTACTTATGTCTTTTTCCTTTTTTCTAGTTGCTGATGGGGATAGTGAAAAAGAGGCAAAGTATTTTAACTCTTGCACATTTTCCCTTATGCTATAGACTTCACAATAGATACCACATTCCGCCTCCAGCATCTTTTTCCTCCAGGCCTTATGGAAGTACTTGCTTCTCTGCTGAGCCAGCCACCCAGAACAGGCCTTTCCCTAACAGTGGACTCAAGTGTCCTGACTCACCTCACAATTCCTTCACAACATTAGTCACTTCTGACATGGCATCTGCATGGAAAAAAAAAATTCACTCTAGCATTGCCTCAAATGCAGTGTTTTCCCTTCAGTAGTGTAAGTCCCCATTGCCCCTTAATAGAAAATCTGTTATCCCTTTTGTACTCCTAAGACTCTATATATTACTATTCAGAGCAGTATTCTGCTCCAGATTCAAGATAATCCTGACCTGATTTCATAGAATCATAGAATATCCTGAGTTGGAAGGGACCCTTAAGGATCATCAAGTCCAACTCTTGACACCGCACAGGTCCATCCAAAAGTTCAAACCATGTGACTAAGTGCACAGTCCAATCTCTCTTAAATTCAGTCAGGCTCGGTGCAGTGACCACTTCCCTGGGGAGCCTGTTCCAGTGTGCAACCACCCTCTCTGTGAAGAACCCCCTCCTGATGTCAAGCCTAAATTTCCCCTGCCTCAGCTTAACCCTGTTCCCGCGGGTCCTGTCACTGGTGTTAATGGAGAAAAGGTCTCCTGCCTCTCGACACCCCCTTACGAGGAAGTTGTAGACTGTGATGAGGTCTCCTCTCAGCCTCCTCTTCTCCAGGCTGAACAGGCCCAGTGACCTCAGCTGTTCTTTGTACGTCTTCCCCTCCAGGCCTTTCACCATCTTCGTAGCCCTCCTCTGGACACTCTCCAACAGTTTCATGTCCTTTTTATACTGTGGTGCCCAGAACTGCACACAGTACTCGAGGTGAGGCCGCACCAGCGCAGAGCAGAGCGGGACAACCACCTCCCTTGACCTACTAGCGATGCCGTGCTTGATGTACCCCAGGACACGGTTGGCCCTCCTGGCTGCCAGGGCACACTGCTGGCTCATATTCAACTTGCTGTCTACCACGACCCCCAGATCCCTCTCTTCTAGGCTGCTCTCCAGCGTCTCATCGCCCAGTCTGTACGTGCAGCCAGGGTTTCCCCGTCCCAGGTGCAGGACCCGGCACTTGCTCTTATTGAACTTCATGCGGTTGGTGATCGCCCAGCTCTCCAACCTATCCAGATCCCTCTGCAAGGCCTTTCCACCCTCATTCGAGTCCACAACTCCTCCAAGTTTGGTGTCATCAGCAAACTTGCTCAAAATACCTTCTATTCCTACATCCAGATCGTTTATAAAAATATTGAAAAGTACCGGCCCTAAAATGGAGCCTTGAGGGACCCCACTGGTGACCGCCCGCCAGCCTGACGCAGCCCCATTTACCATAACCCTTTGGACCCTGCCCGTTAGCCAATTGCTCACCCATCGGATGATGTTTTTATTTAGCTGTATGGTGGACATTTTGTCCAGTAGGATCCTATGGGAAACCGTGTCAAAAGCCTTGCTGAAGTCCAAAAAAATCACATCAGCTGGTTTCCCTTGGTCCACCATACGGGTGATCTTATCATAAAAGGAAATCAGCTTAGTTAGGCAGGACCTACCCTTCACAAACCCATGCTGGCTGGGACCAATGACTGCTTTGTCCCCCAGGTGCGCCTCCATAAGTTCAAGAACCATCTTCTCCATGATTTTACCAGGCACTGACGTGAGACTGACAGGCCTGTAATTGCTAGGGTCTTCTTTCTGACCCTTCTTGAAAATCGGCACAACATTTGCCAGCTTCCAGTCTACCGGGACCTCTCCAAATTCCCAGGATCGTTGAAAAATAATTGAGAGAGGTTCTGCGATGACGTCCGCCAGCTCTTTCAGCACCGGGGGATGAATACCATCCGGACCCATGGACTTGTAGGGATCCAGGTGGAGTAGCAAATCCCGCACACGTTCAGGGTCGGTTGGGAGTTTGTCATCCCCACCTTCCCGGTCCTCCAGCTCAGGGCACCCTGGGTCCCAAAGCCCATCATCGGCATTAAAGACAGAGGCAAAGAAGGCGTTAAGCGTCTCTGCTTTGCCTATGTCATTGTCTGTGAGGAGACCTTCCCTATCAAGGAGCAGCCCTATGTATTCTTTAGTTCTCCTTTTTCCATTCACATATCTAAAAAAAACCTTTTTGTTTTCTCTCACAGACACAGCCAGCTTCAACTCTAGGTGTGCTTTGGCCACACGAACTTTCTCCCTACAAACACGAACAGTATCCCTGTATTCTTTCCATGACACCTGGCCCTCCTTCCAGTAGCGAAACACTCTCTGTTTCCGCCTAATCTCCATTAGAATGTTCCTGGTCAGCCACGCCGGCCTCCTGCCCCGCCTGCCTGACTTGCGATATTTAGGAATTGCCTGATCTTGTGCTTCTAGGAGGCATCGCTTAAAGAATGACCAGCACTGGTGGACATCGAGGCCTTCAAGAGCTGTTTCCCAGGGGACCTTGCTGACTAGTTCCCTGAGCAGCCTGAAGTCTGCTTTCCCCATATCTAGGGATGAGGTTTTGGTGGCACTTTTCCTTCTGTCACCGTAAATTTTGAACTCAACCACTTCATGGTCGCTATGACCAAGGCGGCCACCAATCACCACATCTCCCACCAGACCCTCTCTGTTTTCTAGCAACAGGTCTAGGAGGGCACCTTTCCTAGTTGGCTCCGTTAGCGCCTGCACCAAGAAGTTATCATCTAAGTGCTTCATGAACCTCCTGGACTTGCTCGTGTCAGCTGTGTGGCACTCCCAGTTAACGTCTGGCAAGTTGAAGTCCCCCATAAGGACAAGGGGAGTTAATCTCGAGGCCTCTCTTAGTTCTGTAAAGAATAATTTATCGGCGCTATCGTCCTGGCCAGGCGGTCTGTAATAGACTCCCACAACGACATCCCCTTTATTCGTTTGTCCCTTGATCCTTACCCAGAGGCTCTCAACTTTGCCATTGCCGACCTGAAGTTCCACACAGTCCAGCCCCTGCTTCACATACATCGCCAACCCACCACCTCGCCTACCCTGCCTGTCCCTCCTGAAGAGCCTGTAACCATCTATCGCAACACCCCAGTCACAGGACTCATCCCACCAGGTTTCGCTTATGCCGATGATGTCGTAGTTGCGGGACTGGGCCAGGACTTCTAGCTCATCCATTTTATTCCTCATGCTGCGTGCGTTCGTGTAGAAGCACTTCAGGTGCGTCTCCTTACACTCTGACCGAAGGACCTCACTGGCACACAGCCCCTCTGATTCTAGCATACCATCCCTTAGGTCTTCACCGGCGTGCCTGGTTTTAGCCCCTTCCCCCTTCGATTCTAGTTTAAAGCCCTATCTATCAGCCCTGCCAACTCCTGACCAAAGATCCTTACCCCTCTCCGAGAGAGGCGCATCCCATCCGGTGCCATCAGGCCCGGTGTAGCATAGACCTTCCCGTGATCAAAGAACCCAAAATTCTGCCGGTCACACCAGTCTCGAAGCCACGAGTTTATGTGAACAGCACGCCTTTCAGCTTCGATCCCCCCTATCGGAAGGACAGAGGCAAACACAACCTGTGCCCCTGATCCTCTGCTTAGTCGCCCCAAATCCCTAAAGTCTCTTTTGATCGCCTTCGGACTTCTCGTTGCTACTTAAGAAGTGAACCCTCCCACTGCTCAGAGAGTCAGTGCTACAAGCTTTTTTTTTTTTTAAAAAAAATTGTCATCACTTAAGAACAAGTTCTTCAGGAAAATGGACCCAGTTGCTACTTAAAGTCAGCTTCATCAGAAGCATTTGTTTCTGAGAAATATTGATTCCAGACCAGCTTGCAGGTCTGCAACCAGGTTTTGCAACTATAGCTCATATTATTGCTAAAAGGAAAGTATTGTTCAAGTAATCATCAGTAGCTCTCTGATAAAATATTTAGCTATTTGTTGATTACTCTGAAAACATCATCTACACATACAGAATGTACAAGAAAGGCCAAAGACTGTGCTGTAGTACTTCAAAAAAAAAAAAAAGATGGGGTTGGCATCACTGCGGTGTGAAATGTTACCAGAAACACTGTAGTTAAGAAGGCAATGTGATGAAGTAGAGATTAATGCACACAGGAAATCTAAATTAAGCTCCTGTAGAAAAAGGCAACAGTGGGAGGGGTAAGCTTAGTCTTCTGGCTATTCAATTGACTTCTATGCCAGTTTGAGAGCTTCCACTACAGCTGATGCCAACCAGCTGCACTCATGCCATTACACAAACCCACCTCATGAGCTGAGGTGCTAAGCCTGCAGCTGAGTTCATTCAAGTCTTTAAGATAAAGTATGCTTTCCAGCTTGACCTTTTTTTTTTTTAAAGAAAGTACTATTAAATAGAATAGTGCAAAATATTACAGAGGAAAGCTGTATGACGTGCTGCCTAAGTCCTTAGACAACTACAACACAAAGGTAAGACATCCAAGCATCAGTCTATAGCTACAGCCAGACCACAACCCTCCAGTCCTGACATCTCTCATGGTAAATGAGAGCTTCCTTACCAGAGAAAGGTTGGAACTACCAAGAAGTTTATAGTACAAAGGACAAAGATCATAAATCCCCAGGAACATAGTTTTACATGACAGGAACATAGAATACAGGTATAGACCTTACCAGCAAGTTGTGCTGAGGTTTGTAGGCAGCCCCCATCAGATGTTTTAAAGCAAATACTTTTAAAGACCATTTAGGATTGGAATTACAGGAAAAAAAAAAGGGCAATTCTTTAGCTAGGGTTTCCAAAATAACATCTCTGCTCCCTCCCACATTTACTTTTAGACTGAAACAGGATAGCCACAGTTCTAGTTGCTGCTGTGAGCAGTGACTGCAGAGCAATACACTGACCTCTAATACAAGTTTTGCTCCCCCCTATCCCCACTTGGAAGTTTGAGATTTGGCACACTCCGTAAGCCCTTGAGACTGTACTTTGCAGGCTTTGGAGAGACAAAGCACAAAGCCAGCTACTAAGAAAAATTCTATGAGCACACATTATGGGAATCTGCTTTGTCAAAAGACTGAGGCCACATCAGATGCCACAGTCATGTCAGCACGCAGGCTGATATAAAAAAGCCCACCTGGCTCCAGGGGAAAGCCCAGCCTGTTTGCATCAGGGTACCACTGCCTGCATATCACCAGTATGACAGTCATCCTTTACCATCCTGTGTGAAGACGAGAGTAAAAAAAAGTAACATCAGTAACATTAGGTGTGTGTATATATATATATGTATACATATATCAGAAATGAGGAATCGTACGCACTGATAAAGTGGACTATGAACAGTTATCTTTGCATTCTTTGGAATCTTCTTCAAATAAGGCATTGATATCAGAGTTACTTCCTGTGTTATGCTAAAAACCCAGTGACTGAACACACATTATGCAAGCTCAAATTCATGCTACACATCAAACAATCTGATTAATAGACATAGAATCACAAAATGGTTTGGGTTGGAAGGGATTTCAGAAGTCATTTAGTCCCAGCATCCCCCACCATAAACAGGGACACTTTCCACTCAGGTTACTCACAGCCCCATCCAGCCTGGCCTTGTACACTTGCAGGAATGGGGCATCAACAACTTTCCCCCACAAACATACAATACATCTTACTCTTTATTAAGTATCAAATTGTCTCCAACATAAATTACATCCAAATTACATAAGTTTCAAGAAGTTTATGTACAATATTTGTCTTGAGTCAGATATACCTTTATCATTTTAACCTATAGCATAAAAAGCAAACCTACATCAGTACCAAATAAAGCATTAAAAAGGTAACAAATATATAACTTTTTAGAAATGCTTTGAGAATGCTAGAGTTAATGACAAAGATTTTATAGTGCAGGGGTCTTGGATTTCTAGCTCTTAGACCATTTCTCTGTTTCTGCGGATAGCACAGCAAAGAACCATACTGAATATCATGCCGAAAATCTGTAAAGAAAACAAATTCATTAGGAATTGTGGGGGAAAATTTTAATCAAAATGTAGACAAGCATAGCCTGTCTTCCCTGCTTACAGAGCAAGTTAAAATTTTATTCTGCAGTTCATGTCCCTGTCCCTCCTTTCCCTTACATCCCAAAGTTTCAGTCCATTCTCACCAATCCCCTTCTTCCTAAGAGCTTTATTCTCTTTTGAAGCCAAGTACTGTTGTAGTCTCTTTAGAGATCTTCAACATACTTTCTTGCATCTATATCACATTTCCTCCAGAGAAGTCAAACAAGTGCAAGTTTTCTTACAGGACAGTTATTTCACACCTCTAGCAGAGTCTCCAATTAGAAAGGAAACGAAAGAAAGAATCCCTGAGAGATAACCAGGATTAAGATTTGTCTGGTAACATGACCAATATATCTTCACCTTCCATACACCACCCTCACTTAATACAACTTTGCCATTGCTAAAGCTACAAGGAGGCAGATCAGAATCCAAAGCAGAAGTAGGGAAGTCCCAGACATGCCCCACCTACTGAGCTGCCTCAAAGCTGTGAGACACACACCCTCATCTTGCCAGTACTTGTCATTAGTGGAACGGGCTCAGACTGCATTGTCAGATGTTGTTCAATAGACTTGTGTATTAAGTACCTTTGGCCATGCAGCTACCCTTTAATCTCGGAACTCACCATTATTACAGCAATACCAAGGCCAACTGCTCCAATCACATTCAGTTTTGACTGAAATACATCATCGATGGCTTTAGGACATGACTGAAAAGAAACAGAGTTCATTAGTTTTGTATGTATGAAACATGCATTTGTTTGCTTGTTTGAGCTCAAGTCTGCAGACTGATGCTACACCTCTGACCAAGTCTACCTGCATTAGAGATGAAGACTCATCTTCCAAAAGTAGCTTTGAACTGGCCTGTATTTTCCACATCTTTATGGAAAGCCACAGATGCTTCCCAAAATAAAGTTACTAGAGTAACCTCTTCTTTTAGAAACCAAACCCCTTAAATGTCTCTTGTCAACAGCTACAGTTTATCAGGTAGTTCAGGACCAATAATGGCTCTACCAGAGCTGGCTTTTTACTAATGGCTGTCAGCACTTAAGCTGCTAAATTGCTCAGCTCTTCTCAAAAGAAATTTGAGGATGGTCTTGATACTTCCAACTACTGTAACTACAGACATCCCATGAAAACATGGTACATAGGAATGAGAGGATTTATTAAGCTGCATGCATAAGTGCTAGGGTGTGTGCAGATTCATAGTGTTGCCAGTTTAAAATTCCCAGGACAATGAACAACCATTACAACTACAGAAAGAATTAAGTAGTCCTTTTGCCAGCAAAGATGCATGGTAGCCAAGAAAGAGAACAAGGAACTTGTACATATGTATAGAACTATGGGACTAGTAGCTGGTCAGTCTCATCCTCTCCCATCTTATTTATTCCACTAACAGACCACAGTGAGCTGCTGCAAACCACTTATTTGATTGTTCCATATCCAGTCTTGGAAGAAAGACTGGTTTGAGTATTGAGGGGATATGCTAGTAAGAATGAATCACTTAAACCAGAGTATCAATACAGTACTACTAAAGAAGTCATGCAGATCAGCCACACTATTACATCCCTTCAATCTTAGAGTCTGTCTACTGTTTCTTCTACAGGTGGGACTAGGCCCAAAACACATTACAAGATGAACTCAATAGATAGAGCTGAAACACTTACAGTAACAGCAAAACCTGCATACTGCCTCACTTACACCTATATAGTCTAGCTCAAACCAGACAGGCTGTATGGCTAAGACCAAAGATGCAGTCTAAACACAGACTGACATGTTTCACTTCGTCAGATATTTGAAGGCAAAAAAACAGGGAGGAAGACAGCAGAAGTGATGTGAAAAAAAATTCAAGACACTAACTGACATCTCTGCATCTTAACAACCTCTGTTTCTGTGGAAGAACTGATACAGGCTGTCTTGGAACATAAGGCAAGAGCACCAAACTATTTTTAAGAACCACAGAAAGAGGGTAGTAATAACTATTAAAAACTCCTCCAGTGTCTGTGGCATACAGGCACATTTGCAGCAGTATTTCAATCATATGATCTCATTCAGAGATTCTGTTTCAGAGCAACATATCCACACAAACAGGCTACCAATGCATTACCCACCTCCCATTTCCAAAATGGAACCTTACTAAAATTTCAGACTTGTTCCCTCTCCATGTTGTCCTTGTCTCCAAGAGAAAGAGGAGAGAACAGCTCCAGTGTAGTACCAGGATAGGAACAGCCCAGAGAAAAGAGTTCTCCAGCATTTTATGGGAAGTTTTGGCCTTACTTTGTCCATCATGCCCCTGAATTTATTGATAAGGACTGCTCATTCTATGTGCAGATTCACACTTCTGATTTCCTGCTGATCATGTCTGCTATAAGATTGTGTTGATCTTCCACAGCTGGATGGATCATGTAGATCCATCTTGATAGCTGCCTATCAAGTGTGACTTAAGAATTCACTATGGACTGAAAGATTTTATTCACAGACACATTCCTCATTCTACTCATCTAGCAGACCTACTAAAGAATTAAGTCATGCATTACCATTATAGTAAATGACTCAGCCAAGGACTTCTTTGGACAGATATCCATGAACATCTGCTCAAGACTTCCTGTAACACCACAACAGTTCAGCTACAATAGAAAACAGGATGAGAACCAGGTTAAATAACCCTTATTTTTGCTCTGTACTTGGTAAAAGGAAGAAGTAGATTACATTAGATTTTATTACAGACCTTATGCAAGTTTGCTTAGAAATCCTGCCAATTTGACTGCTATAAACATATTTTTAAGAGGCTTTATTGCATTAAAGAACAAGATTCTGAAAGTGAGAGCTAAATCTCATTAAATATACACATACACATATACACATACCAGTGTTGGTGACAGCTTGTACTTATAGATGCAAAGTTGGAATTCTTAAACATATGCAGCTATGCATACTATGGTGTCTTTAGATCAAGGCCACAGATCCAGAGTTTCCCAGCTTGCTTGTAAGTTCATTTAGGAAAATTAGAACTAATACTATGTATTTCAAAGGGTCAAAGGCACAAAAAGGTGTACTGAATTCACTAGTAGTATATAAAAATATCTTGTCCACAATTTGTTACTAATGCTTCTTTGGTTTCTTCTAAGCCAGTAAGGTACTAGTTTTGTGCAGGACACTGGATGTGATAGAGAACAGTGTTAAATTGCATTAATTCCTAGTTTAACTACGTACTTACAGCAAAATGAAATGCTTTCAAGGTTTCCCTGGCAGCTGGTTGAGATCTCTTTTCATAGGTTTCCGTGTAGAAGTCCTTTAACTCTTCAATAACCTACAAAATAAGAGTTGTATACTGTTACTGTTTTACCTTGATTAATAGTTATAGAAAACTTGTTTCAGATAAAGCAGTCATTAGAACTTCTACAACCTACAATACATATCCTTTTGACATATAGAAAGAATGGAAACAGTCCATTCTGTAACTGGAACAAGTGAGCCTAAGGTCATCTTAAAAGCCAGACCTGAACAGTTAAGTTCTGCTTTCTCTTCCAAGCTATGAGCTCCTAAGAAGAGTGAGAAAACCGTCTTCACCCACTGGTTACACAGAAATATTTATTTCCTACTTATTTCTGTAACCCAGAAGTCACTATATTCCTCTGTTGCATAATACACGCAACAAAACAACCCTGAACCTCATCAACAAGTACCCCATATTTAGCACGTAGGCTTCTAGCTCATTTCAAAATAAAAATTCAGTTTATTCCACAGAGAATATCTGGAGACAAAGTTTCAGTTGCTTCTGATGTTTAAGACTGTTACCAACAAAAAGAAGCCTAGAGCCACATCTACATTACCAGAGCTTCCTGGGCATAGCAGGCCAGTGCTTCTTTACCTACAAAACTTTCCTCTCTAGTGGCCAACAGCACCTCCTCCATCCACATCAGCCAGTTTTGCTTACACAGCTCCGGTGATGAGGGATAAAACCACTCCTACTCCCGAGGAACTGCTAGACCAGCAATAATCTGTTGTACTCTCAGCCTTACTGAAGGGTAAAAGTGGCCTCATCCACAGGTCTGTACCAAGAATCACGCACTCTGCTTACTGTGGTGTAGTCAGGTAGACTCAAATCAACACAGCAATGCAGTATTCAGAGCATGTCAACATGCACAAAGGAAAATGAGATACTGTGGACTCAAACCTGTGAAGCACATAGACTTGTGAGGCAATAACACAAATCAGTCACTGCTTAGATGCAGAAATATTCAGCTTTTAACTGCATTAGCCAGCTTTTCTCTATAAACAGTAAAGCCTCACCAATGGCCTACTTCACTTCACAGCTCAGACAGGCACTGCCTGGAAGACACCTTTAAAAAGCAACAGCACCTTGGGTTCTGGCTTCTCCACCACAGTCTCCTTTTTAAGTCTTAGCATTTACTTAGTTTCTCATATTATTTGGCTGGAATGAGTCTTTCTCCTCTCCATTATCCAAGTAATTTGTGGGAGTTTTGACTAGTACTGGTACACTTTTTAGTAGACTTCTACAGGCACACAGGCCCATCAACTTTAAAGACAAGTCAAAGGCCAGAGTAAGTTTCAAGAAAATTACACTGCAGTTTAAGACCTGCAGCTTCAGGAAAAAAAACATTTGTATTTAAAAACCATGTAACTGAAAGAGTCAAACTATTAGACGTAGTCTTTCAAATGAACACCCACTTTGAGGTCTCAGACAAGAGGTTTTGTTGATTTTTTTTGGTTGTTTAAGAGCAACCTACCTTTTCTTTATTTGCAAATCCCCAGATGGCAGCAGCAATTTCAAGGGCGAAAATCACAAACAGAAATACAAAGAACTAGAAAAGAAAAACCATGTCATTAATCAAGGCCATCGCACCACAAAACATCAGACACACACTTGCAAACTTGTCTGGTCCCTAGCGTTAAACCTTGTGGGAACTGTCACTCAACCAGTTTTCAGTTGAAGGTTTGAAACACTGGTAAAAACAGGGAATATTGCAGTTAGTCAGCACTTCCTCCTGGCAGCGTCAGAAAGCCTGGCAATGTTTCCCAAGCAGAAATCCTGCTTTTTGATTAGTGTTAATTAAAACCAATCATCTCTTAGCTCAGACTTTGAAGTTGCACAGGTCACCCAGACACATCAACAGTTAACAGTAATTCTTTTCTCCAGTTGGTCACCCTTATTGCTTCAGTATTCATGACTTAATACCTAGCATGCCACCAGCTCCCTGAGAACTAATGGTCACTTCTGTTGTCTCCTATAAAAACAGAAATAAAAGCATCATCTCTGTGTTTAATTGACTACCAGGTCCAAAACACCCCAACCATTTAAAGGCACTTTAAAGAGAGATTCAGAACTAAAACAAAGGGCTAGAGGCATCATTTTGCAAGAAATATAAAGCTTCTTGCATGACACATAAAGGGAATTGTTCTTTCACCAGCTATAGTAGTCCTTTATTAAGGAAGTCTTCTGGTTATTTGGATGAGTAGCTCTACCAGAGGTACAGATGTGCCTGAACCCAATAAGCCACTGGCCCCTCCAGACCAAAAACAATAGGGTTGCTTTCCAACAACTGACTTGAAGAGCACTTGTCAATTAGAAAAGCCCATGCAGTGATTACAAACAGTAGAGGCTTGTTGTTTCAAGGATCAAATACCCCAGTTCTTCTCTCAGAGATTTAAAGACAGCATTCAGAATTCAAGACAAACTGTTTAATAAATAGCACTAGTCTTACCAAGATTTTTATTCTGCATTCACACATCTTCCCAGTCTTCATACTTTGAGTTATTGAGATTTAGACACTAAAGTCATTCTGCTTTCAAATGTAACATACATATTTGGGTTTCGTACCAGAAATGGGAACTAAGTGTCTTTATTTCATATTTTAGCATTATGTAGGTGACCATAAGTTAAACCATTATGGAATCCAACCTATTAGTATCTGTTCCCTTTAACTGCACAGCCAACTGTGCAGTTGGCTGCTCTTTTCTTTTCACACTTTAAACACTATTGTTTAAACACTTGCACTTACCAGGCCAAGCATACACTGTGATTCCTGCAATGCACCACAGCATCCCAAGAAGCCAACCAGCATCATCAGTGCACCGGCTCCAATTAGGATGTAAACTCCTGGGAGGAGAAAAAACAAAGAAATGGGTATACAAGCTAGTTGAGTCCTCAGCAGCAAGGTGTAAGATTAGTTGCTCCACAAATAAACCTTGGCAAAAATTAGATGCTAAGTTTCTTTACTGAGGTGTTCTAAGCAAAAGACAGCTGCGCTTAATTTTCAAAGCAAGAATCTCAAAACTTGTGGGGAAACTATTGATAAATAAAAGCTTCAGCTTATGACAGTTGATGTGCACCACAGTTACAGTTTCGTAAGTTTTAGAAAATGGGCAAGATAATACTGTCTGAGCCAAACCATAAATACATATTTAAAAACTGGCTCAAAACCAGAATTACACACTTACTTCCAGATGAAGAGTGTGCTACAGTTAGTTGAAACTAGTGATTTTATCAGTATCTGAGAATTCTTGATATCTACCAGCTCCAGGAGGACAGGTATCACAAGGCATCACAATGATCTGCCATAAGATTTTAATGCTTTCCTACCCTGCTTTTCCATCAGAAAACACTGAATTATTTTGTCAGCCACAGTGGTAAAAGCCTATGCTTCAATCGCCCAATCCAACAGCCTCTAACTACAAGTAATTCAGCATCTTCTGCCTTTATGAAAGCATATACTTCTTTAAACCAAGTGGTTAAGTTTGAAGACCGTTTCACCCAGAAGTCATGCAAGAAATGTGTTGGAGCACAGAGGGCAAACGTTTCTGGGCTAAAGGACTCCTTTATGCCAAAACATCTCCTCCTAATCTTGGAAACTACCAGCTTAGGAATGAATTATAGATGCTCTAAATGCAGCAAGAGGTAGCTAGGAAATCACAAGTCACAAAGGATGGCAGATAGGTATCACTGGAGTGGTAAAACACAATATGAAAAAAAAGTATCATCACAGAGCATTCCTTTTGAATATAAGTTAGTATACATAATACTGTAAGAGTTTGACAATAATATGTACGTTCCTTTTGAGAGATGAAGGGATACAGCTGTGGTTTTGGGTAGCTTGACATTTCTATCAATACAGATAAAAAGTTCTGATCTCTAGAGACCCAATCAATATTACTTAAAGGAAGTTATACTTAAGCATTTGCAAGTTCTATTTTCTAGATGCACACTAACAAATGTTAACTGCCAAAATAAATATATACTTAATTAGACATATATAGCTGAATATTCCTGACATTTCTTATCAGCAGGAAATTCCGGCATTAATTTCTTTACCCGAGTTGAAACTTTTTCCATCATGGGAAGAAATAGTCTACCAGAACCTCTTATTTAAAAGTTTATTTTCAGTAGTATAGATCACTTTAGAGGTAATTGACGGAGTCTTTTAACATACCATTGGAAACAGCAGCTAATAATTAGTCCCATAAAACATCAAAGCAATAATTCCTATTAAATTTTTTAAGAACTCAGTTTAACTTATAGTTTAAGTAGTTTTGTTTCACTATTTTGCTGCATGCAGTCAGTGGCTTAAATATCACATCATAAAACTTCCATACATTTTTTGAGGTGAAAGAGTTGTTTTAGACTACCCAAAATTAGACTTATTAAATATTCAGTTCAACTGCTAAGTTTAGATTTGTTCCCTTCCCAAGGTCTCACTAAAAGCATCTGGAAACCTCCTTGGCAGCTGCAAGAACAACCCAGCTTACTACCATGTCAGCATATCAACAGCTAAATACAACCTTTCTTACAGATGAGCGATCTGCATGCTTGGGGACTGCAGGGACTTCATGATGATGTAAAAGTATCCTGATATTCCCAACTATGGCCCCTAAAAAAGCATTTACTCCGATTCCAAACAGTATGCTTAGTAGGCACCGGCTACTCTGGTATCCAAAAAGGACAGTATGAGTTGCACCTATCAGGATGACTTGCACTGTTTTTACTGACTCCTTAGACTTTTGTTTGGATGCTGGAACAGCTCAAGTAATTCACCACAAGAAAGCTTACTTGGCAACAGAAAGACCAACCTAACCATGCTGGGGATGGCTACTTAATGACACAGCAAGTCCACATGCTACAGTGACATGAAATATATGTATAATGAGCACCCAATTATAAGGTGGCAGATGTGTGTGAGAAAGGTAAATATTTTATTTTTCTCTGTTCCCAAGTGTTGGAAGTCTTCAAGCTCAGCTATTGTTTCAAAAGAGTTTGAGCCCTCCACTGATGATAACCAAAGGAACGTGTTCCTCTGTCCAAGCCCAACAATGGGACTAGAGATCAAAATCTTTCAGTTAAGAGTTCCTAAGCAAGTCAGATTTTAAGTCATTAGAGTAACAAACCAAAACCATGCATCTCTATCACCTAGCTGGCAATCAAGCTATCTTAGCTTGTGAAAAGCCTTGACTAAGATCTTTTAAGACTTGAAAATATTGAGGAGTAACTTCTACCTGGCCTATGTAAAACTACAGTGATCTAGGTTGACTGTAATAGTTGCTCATATAGACTAAGATATTGGACATCCTTTTGAATATAAATTAGCATACATTATACTGTAAGAGTTAGACAATAGTATGTTCCTTTTGAGAAATGAAGGGATACAGCTGTGGGTTTGGATAGCTTAAGTTAGTCAATTCAGAGGAAAAAAATAGTTATTCATGTCACTAATTTTATTTTAGAGTGAAATTTTGCTGACTCACACCTGCACAAAGCATCAGGAAGATACATTCCCCATGTTTACCAGGAGTCCCTGGTGCCCACTAACAACACTTAGAGAGGCAGCCAGCCCAAGAGACACTACTGCTCTTAGCACTAGAGCTCAGAGCCAAAGGGAGCTATTCTCAGCCTGACTGAGGCTGTTAAGGACTATTTTGTTTGCAGACTTGAAGAAAGGCTTATAAGTAGCTAGGGACTCCAGGAACAAAAGAGTAACCTATCCCACTGAGTCCTCATCTCATACCTTACCTGTATAAAATGTTGTGTTGTTGGATTCCAGTTCAAAGATGCTTTTGGTCTGTGAATCAAACCGAAGCCATAGTCCAATTGCAAGAACTGCTGTTCCTGCAAGCTGTAAGAACAAATAAACCTTGTTAAATAATACCAATTAATATATTCACCCCTGCACTAACAGCAGCATCAGAAGTAATCACAGGATGCAGCTCTGTTATTTAATAAGCTGGTGACAGAAAGCCAGCATAAAGATAGGTATACCAAAACAAGAATAAAGTCAATTCCTGACATGAGGCATCTTGTTGACAGATCTGCTTACATGTTAAACTATAACACAGGAGAACAATGCCATGCTTGTTTGTAACTGAAAGTCCTCTAGGTTTACAGAACTGCCAAGTGTCAGATTTTCCACTGCTCTCTCCACCAATGGTTTTGTTCTGGGTGACTGTAACAACACTGTGTGGCTTAGTGATCTTATATCCATTCTATGAAGGACAGGTATAGTGCAAGGAAAAGCATCTTGTGATTTATAAGGCCAGCTAAAAGTTTTAGCACATTAAACAGCCTGATGAGAGTTCAGTATACTGCAGTACAGAGTTTAGAAAGAACATTCTCGCTTGCAAAGCAGGAGCAAACTAATATGCTAAATAACAACACTGATGAGAAGCAGAAAATAAAGGCTGCTAAAATAGCAACATTGCTGTGTGCTGATCCAGAACAATACAATTAAGTTTTAGATAATATTTAGCTTTTAATATATTGTCTTTGCTTGCGTGCCTCCAGGTTCCTTTTGACATAAGTACTTGTGTTTGTGGCAAGTTTATAAATAAAGTAGCTTCTGGATGAAACACCTGGCTGAAGGCATCATAGAAATGTTGCAAGAAATAGGGAATTGCACTTGTGTGGCAAATGCTGGCAGTTTGCTTTGAAAAGACCAAGAAGCCTGATCTTACATGCTCTGAGAAAGCAACCTGAGGTTTTCTTGTGTGCAAAAAAACAGAACAGGACAAACTAGAAAATTAGACAGTTTTTCACCTCTTGCTTCTTTCATTTGAAGACCATTTTACTAACAGAAGAAAAGTTCAAGACAAATATAATGCATATAGCAACTAATATAATTTTACAAAAAGCAGAAACTTGAAGCTTAGTAAGTCCAGAACTTCCATTGGGCTAATCATGCATGAAAAGCCTTATCTTTAAGAAGTCCCTTCTAGAAGTCAACAACATTCTTTATTTATCTCCAAGAAACTGGTAAGTGTTTACTTTAAAATGTCAATTTTCAGCAAGAATATGGAAAGAATTCCCACAGAAGGCTTATGTGAACACTTAGACACCACATCTAACCCCTGGCCCTGTGGTCTCCCCAAAGGGAGAGCAAGAGCCCTTTCTGCATACTGCAGGAATATTTGTATTTACTGAAGGCAGGCACACCTTTGCTGCCTATAGATATCTTTTCTAACCTCCTAAACTTGCTCTCCAAAAATCTTGGAAGATCAATACAAGACAAAGGATCGAGTTAAGCAAGGGTTTAAGGGAAGATGCCCCCCTTGTAGCTTCTCAGCAGGAAGTACCCTAACTGAAGTCTTCAAGGGCTTAGGTATTAGCAAGGAAAAGTGAGAGGGTCAACTCACAGAGGAAGCCAACCCTGCTGGAAAAACCAGCGCTACTTGTACAGCAGGTACCTGCATGCCAAGCCGGCCCCAAAGAGGAGCTGCAGGGTTGAAGCTGGGAAAGAGATGAAATGATACATAATGCATAAATAGCCAAACACAAACGGAGGTTTCCAGACCTATGCAAAGGACACTGTTAGTGTCATGTATGCGTAGGCACAGGGCTTACTCACAAAGCACACAGCAAGAACAAAGCCTGCACAGATCCAGAGCCTCCCTTGTTAGAAATATGCTGACAAAGTAATTTAAGTTATGTTGAAGAACCTTGATGTAGTACCCAGTATGTTGTAACAGTGTACTATCTCAATTTATCATGCTGTAGCACTGCCTCAGGGGAAGGGAGAGGTACAAGAAGGGGACTGGCAGAGAGAGGAGTTGCTGCTCCAGCTAATGCTTGCTGCTACAGCATCACCTGGAAAAAACCCTTTACAATCTCATCTCACTTCACTACTTTACTTCAAACACCAGGAGGGTTTGGTGATGAAAAACACATCTCATGTAATTCTAACTTACCTTCAAACCACCTAGTATTTAATACTCTGCTAAAGCCCTATTTTCTGTGGTCATGTAAAAGCCTTCAGCTTTTATAGGCATCTGGAGCATCATAAGAAACCTGCAGCTTCTGTCTTGCTTTAAGAACTCCCAAATTTCAGACCCAAGAGCCTAAGCATGCTTGGTTGCATGCAGCTAGATATTTCTACTGTTTGACAAGCCTCAGTGTTCTACCAGGGAGCTGAAGAGCTGTGCTGCAAATGGTGTAGAGCACAGCAAAGTTTTGTACGACTAAAGCCAGAGTTTGTACCCCAGCAGATCTTTAGAGACCAGACTATGCAGACTGTGATAAAACTAAGAAACAGTATGCTGTGTAGATAATCTTACAAGTCCAAGCAAAGCAGAAGGTTGTATTAATGATCTTTCAGATAAACAAACCATTTGGTTAACATTAGGAAGACCTGGCATACTTGATATGGCTCCTTTCAAAGTACAACCTTAACATACACACACCCACCCAACCACCATAAATAAAGTTCATTGTGGTGTTTTCTTCTTTGGAATGTGGCCATCCTGTGGGGAAAAAAAACAAAACAAACAAAAAAACCAACCAACCAACAAACAGTATGATCACAAGAGAAGCAAGGGACTTACGATTGGATAACTTAATAGCAAGAATGCTTGATGTTAGCAAGCTACTCAATAGCACTCCTATGTTTAAAAAAACAAAAAGCGCAATCCTTCTCTTCACAGTACCCTAAAAATTCAGCTTCCTCTTGCAAAAAAGTGACCTTTTGCTTGTTTCTTGAGGAAAGCAGACTTGAGTTTAATGTTTGTGTTCTTCCTACCTGCAATGACCACTGAACTAAAAATGGAAATTTTAAAGCTGAAGGTAAAGTAATTCAAGACTTCACATTTTCAACGAAACATCCGAGTAAGGAGATATTTGGGAACTAACTGGGTCTCAGAGGAAGAGACAAGAACAGCCCCATCGCACTCCTTGCTGGCAGAAGCAGCAGCTCAGGTTGCTCCAGCTCACTAGCAGGCACATGAGCAGCATTTCTATTCCTTGATGCTACTTCGGCAACTTCCAATAGCAGTGGCATGATAGTTTTAGTAGCTGTGTTTTTCCTCCCTGATAAAGGGGTTCAAGCTCCCTGCCCAGGTTGCTTGGAAGCAGAGCCACTGGTGGCAGCAGCAGATCTGCTCCAGAGGTTTTTTCATTCCAAGTGTTTTCCCAATTTAACAGACCAGCGTTCTGCATTGTGATAGGAGTTGAGTAATACCGGATATTTCTGAGTAGAAATATCCTGTACTGAAACAAATTTAACAAAGAATAAAACTGTCTCTTCCTGAAGCTAGCCACTCTGTATATGCATATGACCTACAAAACTAAAACCAACTGTTTTTCTGTGCTTATGAAATTCATTGGAAAGATTTTGTAGTAACAAGTATTGGCAAGGGAACTCAGGAGACAACTTTTTACCAGTCTGACCAAAATTTGTAGTTGAAGGGATACTATTCATTTACTGTATTGGAAAAAAGTTTGTGGCAGCAATACTCCTGTAATAGCATTTCCTGGCACAAGTATAACACAGACATCCCTGCTCAAGCTAGCTATGCTCCCCTTGTTTTTCCATAATCACTACTAAGCATCTTAGTGCTCCCAGCTCATTTCTCCTTGACTCATGTCTGTTTTACAGCCACAAAGGACATATGCTAAACAAGGATAAAAATCCCTAGTTATTCCTCCTCTAGTCCTATGGAGAGGTCTTGTCATTTTTGGCATCACATGCAAACACATCTCCATTGCTTCAAATGCTCTGGCTCCTGAATGCATCCCTTTGGCTGCTGCAACAGGAAAAAAGTGGCCTTTTCAATCTTTTCAAATATAGCCCTGCACCTCTTCTAGCAGATCTTCTGTGTGCAGGATTTCTCCCACCCATGCAGTCTTACACTTACAAGTGTCTTCCAAGTCAGCCCTTCCCACTTCTAAGGGCTTGCTTATTTAAGAATACGTCATGGTATTTACCTTCAACACTAAGGCTTCCAAAAGATAGCTGACAAAGGATCTGTACCACAGCAGAAGACAGTTATTCTATAATTGAGATGAGAAACAGCCAATCTATTCTGGAGGCAGAAGCTATACAGGATTTTCTGCCTTCTTCCTTCCACCATACTTTGGTTAGCTTCCGCATCGATTTGCAGTGCCAAGTCACTGGGGGAACTATCAAGCAATTTCTGTCAGAACTTTTTTGCAAAACCACCTGAGGTTTCACAGATAGCCTCCTAGCAGAAAGCTTTCACAGGGAGTAATTAGGTTTTTTGATATTGGTGTAAAAACACTTAAGTTACCACATGAGCTGTTCAGGCTAGAAATTTCTAATTTTATTAACATATCCCATGATATACCAGTGTCAGCACATGATGACCCTACTTTGGGAAGCTGGAAAGCTTGTTTTAGATTTAACCATTCTTTTACAAGGGCCATTTTGTTCAGTCCCTTCTAAACTTGTCACCTTGAAAGAGCATGATCCCCTCAGTCACCCACATGCTGCAGACACCTCACAGCAGATCACCCTTCCACACACAGAACCTGCTTTCAAGGGGCTCAAGGTCCAAGCAGTTAGCAAGTCCTGACAGCTGGCTATTAAAGCCTAGACTTGAGACCCCATAGGAAGTACCACCCAAGTTATATCACCTCTTCCTCTATATCCACAGCATAGATGCAGGGACAGGGAAGAAATGTAATTCTGCAGGAAATCTTGATGTATGGATCGAAGCCCATAAAAAGAGATTTTTGTACAGAAAACTCTAGTTTCTTCTATGTTAGCACAATGGCCAAGCCTATAGACAACTTACATCAAGTTCATGGCACTACCTCTACCAAAAGGTAAACCTGCATGTGGAAATATAACAGTCAAGAAATCAAGGCTGTTCTTAGTGTTGTCAGCTCAGCACTGCATGTCACAGAAGACTAAAGGTTTTCTTGAAGTAAAAAGGTATGTCAGGCCTCTACATGACTATTCTTTATGCAGGTTTTACCCAGAGTATGCCAGGAGTACACTGAAAAAGCTATCATCTTCTCTTTACATCAGAGAAAGACTTACAGCTAAAAATTGATTCAGATCTTCCTCTGCATAAAAGACAACTTCTTTCCTCACCATGGAAGAGTGCATATGAACAGGATCAGCAGCAGAACTTTTGCATAACACATATGCAAAGAAATTGAGAGCATTAGAGGGCATTACACGGAGTAATGAAGTGCTTGTTTCTGTCCTGTTACCTGCTGGCGCTGTCTAAATGAAGACCCATAAATGGTAAAAACAGATTAGGTACATAACTCTAAACCCATAATTACAACATTGATGTTATCCACAAGAAAACACTTTCGAATTTCTGAAAAACACCCAAACTTTCCCAACAGACATGCAATGAGTGCTAACAGTTACCTAAGAAGCTGCAGCTATTTCAAAACTTTGATGGGGGAGGGGATAGGTTGGAAAGGAAGTATTTTCTTTCTGCTTAAGCTGGTCTCAAGGATGCTGTGGGCTAAGTTAACATCACAACATTTATTGCAATAAAATGGCACTCCAGTACAGTAGGAACAGCATTACAGAATTCCTGAGCCACAGCCAAGAGCAAGGCCCATTTCATACAAGTTCCTATTCAGAAGGAAGTCTACTGTACTCACAATTTAAATTGCAAATAGGAGCTGGGACTGCTAGAACTACAAATACAAGTAGCTGGCTTCTGAACGCAACATCCTTTAGCTCCATTCCTGACTTCACAGGAATTTTGCCTGAGTTAAAATCCTTTAAGCTGAACCAAAGCAGCACTTGGTTCATGCACTGCTGTCAGCAGCTAATCAGTTGATTACAGAAAGCAAAACAAACTTCTGTTGCTTTTGTATGCGTCTATATACACATACACATGTTTGTGTGCATGTGTATATTTTTGTCCAGTCAGCAAGTTGCCTTCTCCACTTGAAGAGAGAATATCCTCTGAGGAAATCAGAGCATCGAACTGGCTGTTCCAGGTGCAATATAAATAACTGAGATTATATACTAGAACAAAGTCACACATCTTCAAGTTAAAAGAAGAGACCTCCAGGCCTGATCTAACTAATCTTGCTTTAGCAGGAACTCCCATAGACAGATACGCTTGTTTATAAAAGACAAAACACTCTGAAGGGCTCAGATTGTAGAGCCTGGACAGGACGGTTGCCTGATAACGTAAAGGCGCAAGAAGGTAATTCCTTGCAAAGACTCGACATGAACTCTGACCATACACTACAGCACTTCCTTGGTTATAATACATTAAGTTGTAAACATTAACAGCAGACTTCTTTGTATTCCAGAAAATTCACTAGGGAAAACTGGCATTAAGTTTAATGATGCAAGTCCTGAATTTTAATCAGAAGCAAGTTAGCAGAAGGAGACAGAGACACATGGTTGGTATACACAGCCATGTCAGGAGCTCACACAACACAAAGCTGCTTGGAACACCCTCCAGTTATTTTTAGGAAGAGACTTTGTCACCAAGCCTAAGTAAACCCAGTGAGCTCAGCTGAAAGTGCTAACTCATTACGCAACTTAAGGTAATCAAGCACACACTCACACCAAGGTTATTCAAAACCAGCTTCAGTGAGAAAACTGCACCATTCAATTTAAGGCACATCATGTGATATTTCCATTGTTTTCTTTCCCAACTCAAGTTGTCATGGCAGAAAATCTTTACATTAGGTCTTTATAACATCTTTATATGAGACCACACACCTCCCTTCCCCACCCCAACTCAAACCCCAAACTTTCAGAAGACCTGAACTAATGTGGCTTTGATTACACACAGGACCAAAGATGACACAGCCAGCACAGATAACGTTATGACACAATAACAGCATTCAAACACACTGGCCATAACAAAAGCAAGAAAAGTAAAAAAGGTATCAGTCTTATTATGCTTATAACCTAGCTCAGCATCCTGTGGATAGCCTCTTTGGGAAGGGTATCGGAACAGGGCAGAGCAGGCAGTGGTATTTCCCAGGACTAACCTCCCAATTTACATGTCAAACATTTACAGGCTATGCAAAAATGCAGACAGTACCTTTGGAGATGAAAAATGAACTGAAGGCTTGAACCACTAACCCACAACATCTGCTACATAGAAAGTAGCACCTACTGTGCAGACAGGCACATCTCTTCCCCTGAAGTTTCCTCTTTTCAGACTCTGAACCCCTTAGCTCTTACTCACTGTCTCTTTCAATACAGCTATGCCCTACCCAGTGCTCAGCCAGTTGTGAACCTACAAGTCTCTAGCATGTGTCATTTATCCCACCTCCCCCCACTCTTTTCAGGTTGAAGAACCTTAATTCACTTAATGCTTTCTGACAGCAGAAACCCTCCTCTTCGGTTCCAAGCATTACCAAGCTTCCATTATGTTCCTTTCAAGATAGGCAGAAGACCAGAGCTGCAGACAGTAGCTTTTCATGAAATTACTGTAAACCCTTCTCCTCCAGGATTTCATCCCTGTGACAATGCTTGCCTCTGAGCCCACCAATTTATAATCCTGGGCTGCCTCCTGCTCCTGTACATATTAGTTGATATCTGCCTGCAGTGAATGTCACATACTGCTTTGTCACATAGCCTCTTCAAGTCCTCCTGCTACGCCAGCATGCGCTCATCTTTATTGTCCTGAATGCTAGCCTAGCACCCAAGTGTTGCCTCACATACTTTTCCAGTTTAGGTAAGAACATATTGACAACCACGTAGTTACTGCAAGGGAACTCTGCTGGTTCTCTCCACTGCAAGAGACCTCCTCTTTGCACCTGCCCTCATATCATCCCTGCCTCTGCTCAGGCAGGAGCTTTATACCTGCCAGGATCTTAGTCCAGGACTGCTTAGATCCCCCAAGAACCCTTATTCTTCTGGGAGACAAAGAAGTAAACTAACAGTAATGAGCTCTCACTCCTCCTCCTACATAGGTTCAGACTTTTGAAGGCTTCAAAGCTACTTTGATTCTTCCTTCCCCTTACAGTAGCCATTCTCTTTCTTCCACAGTGTCACATTATCTCCATCTGTACAATGACTTCCTTTTAATAGAATCTTCTCCTCTGCCTATTCCAGAGGCATCACATATGCCACTCTACAGCCTCCAGAAAAAAATATAAATAAAAACCAAAAGCATCAAATTTGCTGCATCCAGTTCCCTGATCGTGAGGTGGCTGGCAAGCAAGATGTCTTTACCTAAGCACAGTGCATTTATAGTTCTAAAGTAACTTAAGTGGGACCCTGGCAAATTTTTAACCAGCGATTTTTCTTGCTGTTATTTTACAAGCTTTTCATCAAGAGGTCAGTTCAATTTTGTGAGGGATTTGGAGTCACAGACAGGTTATTACACAGAAAATTCCTGAGGTCTTCCCCAAACACACCAAGCAAAGTAAAAACTTGCAGAACTTCACTCCTAGCACACTTTCATACCCAGGCCAACTATAGCATTTAAGGACTCTGGTAAGCCTCCTAGTGTCTAGAAGTAGGGTATATTAATTGAGTTTGCTTTGGTAAGTTATTACAAAATCTTACTTTTAAGTTATCTTATTACATTTTTCTATTTGAATTGCCAACATTTATGAACTTTATGAACTTCAACTGACCTTCCTTTTTTTTTTTTTTTAAATAACCTCCCATACCCAGCTCTTTTGCTCTTCCTGCTTCTTCTTACCCTCTCTCAAGTCTCTTATGAAGGCAGATAGACGTCATCTAATATGACACCTGTAAATACCTGCATATTTGTTGCAGACCATTTATATTTGTCACTTCTGCTTTTGAGGCAACATATTTTAAAAATAAATACATAAACTCGATCACAGCTTCATGCAACCTTGTATTTTCTGCTGGTCCAAGAAGCACACTGGCTCTAACTGTATCAATTGTCACCACTGCCAAGTAGCTCTTGGACAATAACAGCCACATTAATATTGCATTTGAACACCCCTCCACAGGCTGTTTTAGTGGGGTACAAATACCAACAGCCCTAAGAGCCAAGGACTACAACTGGTTTACAAGCATCCATATCCATAGCAGACACCAGCTGTTTACATTTACTGCCTACTGATGCAAGCAGCCACTTGGAGAAGCAGCAGCACTAGTCTCCATTGACTTCTCTCTTACAAGGAGAAAGAACTTTAAAGGCAAACAACATTAAATTCAGACATCCATGCTTCAACTTCTTGTGAAGCAGCCATAACTTCTGAGTTATGCCACACTTCCTGATCGCACCTGGCGGACAAGAAACTGTTGCACCAGAAACTGCACTGAAGACACGAATTCCACTCGTGGTGGTGTGCTCCTACAGATGAAACAGTCTCAGGATTTTCTCAAAGAGGCGTTGCCGATAAGACTTGATGCAGACTACCCAGATTTAGCTGAGGGTTCCCCCAAGACAAGTTCATGCACAAAACAACTCCAAGCACTAGTTTGCAAGGAATTAGTTCCCCACCCTGTAACAACCCACACACCAAAACAGCCTCCAAAAGTACAACTGGCAGTGAGAGTTTCCACACAAGCGTGGTAAGAAAACAAACAACAAACAAAAGCTGCCTTTACATCTAGCACCCCCCACCCCCCAACACGCACACATTAACAGTGGTTCACAGGATACACAGTGGTTCTAGAACAACTAAACGAACAAAAAATAAGCAACAAAAAAAGAAAAAAAATGGTATAAATTGTATATAAAAAAAGCAACGACCTGACTACGAACCCTACCCAGGCTCTTGTCGACTGCACGGCGCGTTAAGGCTGCAGCAGGTCCCTCAGCCCCCCAGCTCCCGAGGGAGCGGGCAGAGGGTCCCGGGCAGCCCCTCCGCCCTGTCCCCCTGCGGCTCCCTTACCCAGAAAATGAAGTTGAAGCCAAAGAGCAAGTACTTGATGCACTTGGTGCCTCCTTTGACGGGCATCCTGCTAGCGGGCGAGGGGGCAGCGTGCGTGCGGAGGCCGGTCGGGGAGCAGCAAAGCCACCTTCCTACAGCGCCACTCCTTAAATCAGCCTCTCCTCGGGACTCTCCTCCCCCGGCAGCCTGGCTCCGGCAGCCCGGCCCTTTCTCCTCCCCCCGCCCAATGACTTCTCCCGGTGCCCTCCCTCCGCACCTGCCCCGTCCCCCCGCCTCGGGGCGCCCGTCGGGGATGCTCGGAGGGCTGGAGGTGGCACCGGGGGGCCGTCGCCCAGCTGCGGGACCCCCCCGGCTGCCCCCGTAGTCCCTGAGTAGTCCCTGTTGGCATGCTGCGAGCGAAAAAAGGGGTGGGGGCGTGCTGGACGGTGCTCTGCCAGCTCCGGTGTGGGTTTGGTTTGCCCTCGGTGCCTCAGCCTGGTTTAGGTGGGTGGCGGTGTGAGCTCACGGCAAAGTTGAATCGCTTTCGTGGCAGCTGTGCAGAGCTGGAAGAGCACAGTTTGGAAAAACCAGGTGGGGTGTTGCTAATCGGCAGCTGAGCCTGGTGCCTGGTTGTGTGCTTACCCTCAGTTCACCCCGGTTGTTAGACAAAGCTTGTAACTTGCATCTCAGTGAGGAAGTTCCTGTCGGTTTTAAAAAGATGTTCAACACAGCTTCTGAATCTTTTAGGAATGAAAACTGAGGCTTCATACCTTAAATAGGATGTGACTAGAAATTCAGCAGTTACTGAGAGTCAAAAGAAAACCCAGGCAGAACAGAAAGCACAGAAAAGAGTTACTGAAATGCAAATAAAAGCATGTTGGAGTTGTTGTTGCCAAAATAAATGATAGGATAGAGTACATTCCAGAGCTGATGCACTAGAGGAGACATTGAATTGGGCAGCTGCTTCCCAGAGCAGGTTGCAAAATATCGGTATGTTTCCACTAGAAAGCAAGGTAGAAAAGTACAGAGCTAGGAAAAATTCAAAGATGATCATGAGAGCACAAGCAGAGCCAAACCAAAAGGCCTCTGTCAGTGCTGCACTGCTTGTAGGAGCAGAAAGGGACCGTTCTGCTGCTCTTGATTTGGGGCCTCTGAGGCAATGGGCCAGTAGCAGCTCACGGGCTGACTCCTGGGAGCAGGGTGAATGGTGCTTAGCTCCACGCAAACTCTGGCCAAAGTGTTTTGGTCTGTTATTTTAGTCGGCAAAGGGAACCAGAGGGATGGAGGCTAGCCACAGCAATACAGATCCAGCAAGGCATGTGTGCATGTGACTAAAACTCTTGGGGTAACTGTCAGCTGAGCAGAGGACTGAGTGAAAGTATTGTCGCTTTCTTGAGTTCTGACCGATTTTCTTGATGGTTTTATTTATTTATTTTTAACTTTGCCATAAGAATCTATGCCAATGTCAGTAATATAACTTCCCTTACCTTTCTAAAGTTAAGGATAAAAATTGATTTAAAACAAGCAAACAAACATGATATTATTAAAAAAAAAAAAAGAAAAAAAAAGAAATTGAATAAAGAAAAACCATGATAGTACTAAGATTTTCAGGCTTACACTGTGTTCTTCCTTTCAGATTCATGGGTGGTAGCCTTTTGATCAAAGGCAGAAATGGACCTGATGGATCAAAGCCTCCTGTGAGTTTGTACTGATTTAAAGCTAAACTCTGCCCATTTATCCAGGGAATTTATTTATCAGCGTGTGAAGCTGAATTAAGCATTTTTAGTATTCTCAAGAATATGGAGTGAAAATAGTTGAAAATCGTGTTTATGTGGCTTTCTTTCTTTCCATATGAAGGGTAAGGAGACGGTATTCATCTTTCAGTCTTTGAGAGTCAGATGATCTGGTAGACGTGTCTCTTTGAACATAATCTGAGCTTCTCTGACTATTGGAATGAGACAGTAATCAATAGAATTTCTGCAGAATAGAAAACACTACTGGAAATTCACGAGTATTGTAGAGTTACATGAGAATGATTACTATTTCAAAACCTTGTATTTACATGGGGTAGTAGGCCAAAATATTTTGCACCAAGTATTTATTATCTGCACTTAAAATCGTACTTGATGATTAAACTGTTATTTTTCTCCTACTGCAACAGAGATGAACAAACTCAGAATACTGCTGAGAAGAAATCTTGGGTTTACCAGAAGCCTCTTAAAATTACCTTTCTAATAATCTTGGCAGGATCCTGATTTAGTTTTCATATACAGACCTGAATTATTTTCTCCCATTTTATTTTGAAACATCCTGTTCATGCCAGTATGGAAGAAATGTTTTCTTGTCATGGAGAAATGTTTTTCCCCCTTCAGACCACACTATCCAAAGGACCTTTATCCATTGATTAGCATAGCAAGGTAAGGGGGAGAAAGGGTTCCTTTCCCAGCTCTATTAAGGGGTGGTGGGAACCACCAGTAAGTACTGCAGAAATTCTGATGTTTATAGCCTCCTTGATGCATTTTACCCATATGTCTACATATATATGGAAGGACTACTGTCCTCTTCTTTGTATAAATGATTTCAGGTCTTTTAAATTTTTTCTTTCAGTTCCCTTAAGCATCCAGGGATAAACAGTTCAAAACACAGAGACATGAAATGCTTTCCCTGGTGAAGTGTAGGGAGTAACAGATTTTCCTGAGAAGCACAGATTACAGTAGAAAAACAATAACATTTTTCTTCCTTGTAGAAAAACAGTACTGTACAAGCCCATCACAAACACACACACACACACACACACAAGTTATTTTGCTTGCTTTTAACTTCAGTGATTTTTTTTCTTTGTAAGTGGATGCTCAGGTATACTATGTACTGGGCTTGATGCAGCTGTCAGATGAGGGAGGGGGCTATACAACAAGCCAGCTTCTCTGCTGTCACAGAATTGAGAGTTGATGATGACCCAGGTGACATAGTGTAGGCCCTCTGGCCTCCTATTTCCTCCTACCTTTCAAAATCCATCCCTGAGTTCATCCACAAAACTTCAGGTTAATATCTTAGTTCTTCTGGCCTAATATTTTCAAGAAAATTTTAAAGATCCTTATTTCATTTATTTTAAATACAGCAATAATTTGGAATGGTGTCATAAATGAGAAAGAGTCATGATGTGTAAGTGGCTCCTGCTGGCTTTTACACTGGGCTATGAGGGAGAGCTGGTCCTAGAGCTGGAGAGTCAAGATTTTCATGTTGTTGCAAAGATGACTCATAGGATCAGTCATTCTGATAAGAATAGGGCAATGGCATTGGTTTTTCCATTGCTAGAGGAAAAATGTTTAGTGTTTGGTATCCATAACAGTTAAATTGTGGATGACCTCATGCTGTTAGGAAATCTGTCCATCCTGGAAATCTGTCTGCCTTCTTCCATAGGGGAAAGGCTTTGAATTCACAAAGCCCCATGGGATTTCGTTAGAAATTGGGTCTTCCTCCACTACTGGAAGTGTAGGCGGAAGTAAAGATCTGAAATCAGACCTCTTTGTTTTCCACATTTTTAACTCACTTTTTAACAACAAAATTTGAAGAAGATTAGAAGAGATTCAGGCACATTCTTGCAAATATTTGGCATCAGACCTTTGTGTATAATACATTAGTGATAATGTCAGGAGTGTGACTGGAAAATTTCTATGCGAACTTAGGAATTCTTTTAAAATTGTTTCATAATCAGTTATCATTTTCAAGTTCTGAGATAAAATCCATGGGACAAAAAGCAGAAAGATTTTGCTCTTAGTTGTTTAAAATTAAACTTTTAATTAAAGTCTAAGCTTCTGTTCCAAATAAATCAGATTCTTGCTACTACCAAAGATGAGAGTACATCACATCAGGAAGGATGGATATGGAAAGTGTCATAGTTTTACTAAGGGAAAAGAAATCACACGTGCTTTTTTAATTGACACAGAATACAGAAATAACCCCTTATTTTTTTCATTGAAACGTTTGACACCATTGAATATATACCCTACAATTTATTTTTCAAGTGAAATTATGGTTTATTAAAAGCCTCCTACTGCAGATAGTAATATTCATACTTCACTTTCAATATGTGAGCAGGCTTGTGTTTGTAGGATCAGGGCCCAAATGTTTAAAAAACAGGATGCTTCTTGTAGTGTTACCGTAAAGAGTTGCAAAATCCCTTTTTGGAAACCATGACTGCAACAAGTATGCAGCTATAACATGATTCATCTAACTACCGCTCTTTTGATGCCTGTGTGTGTCAGACCTCTTGGTGTAGGTGAGGTTATTTTGAGATCAGAGGACACAAGTAAGTGGGGCCACAGGCTGAGGCTGTCATTGAGGTGCATGCAGGTAGGGGGATTCTTGAGCACGAGGACCCACCATATGCCACATCTCCCTTGCTGTAATGCAGCAGTGGAGTATGTGTGGTGACACATGACACGCCCTTTTAGATGTCAGATTAAAAAATCAGGCCACCATGGGATCATGTAGTATTTTTGTGGAAGGAGTGGGAGAAAGGTCCTAGCTTTGCAAATGCATGAAAGAAAGACACAGGTAGCATCAGGAAACAGAGAAATGGCATAAGATCTGTGTCTCAACAGCCAAGAAAACAGAGGTCACTGTGTTTTCTCATCATTCTAATGGGTAGGTGTCAATGTTCACCAGAGGTGACTAACTGTAAATCTTACTCCTTGACTGGAATTTTGATAAGGGATGAGTTAGCTTAAATTAACTTGCTGCTCTGAAGAGAAATGCTTCCCCTGATGATAGTGGCTGTCATAAGCTGGTGATGTGTGCTCTCTTTCATTTTTGCTTGGCACTTCATTCTAATCTGTCCCTGGTTTTCATCTGTATGTCCAGTGGAAGAAATAAGTCATAAACATGCCTCTCGTAAAACATCCAGTACCTCTTCCAAGTATTGTTCCCCCAGGGCTAGTCTCTAGCACTTTTATGCTACTGGAAGGACAAGGAACTACCTGTAGATGTTTAATAATATTTCCATTAAAATGTGCACTGCTGTGTGCATCAGGTGCGATGTTGTATATTTCAGGCACAGACTATTAGCAGAACAGATCAGAAAATGGATTACACAGTGCCGTGTGGCCCAGACAGCATGGCTACTCAAATTAGTGCTTTACCAAGAGATAACAAGTGCCTGTATCAGGCTTTCTGGAGGCTTTTTTCCCACTTTAAAATAAAGTGATGACTAGGTAACATCCCAATTCTGAAAATATTTCTGGTCTTTGCTCCATTCCCATAAGTAGCTCCATAATCTTTCACAGATTTTTTATGGTAGTCAGCTTTAACTGGGGGGCAATTCTCTCCAGATATATGTCTAGCCCTATGCATCTCATTCAGCTGTGGCTGCTTGGATTGAGCTGTGTGTGTTGGCTGCTACTGTTTGTTTGACCAAGCCAGGGGGAAAAAGTTCAGTGGATGTGGTTTCAGAGGCAGTGGCAATGCTAAGAAGAGACTGTTTGGTTAGCATTCTGTCACGTAGCACCCCTAATGCTCTTCTTGCGCCTGTTGGTCCTTGTACTCTTTTGGGATTTGCTCATTCTCCCTCTGCCTGCATGTGCTGCATGGGAGGGCTGCCAGGACTGCATGTGCTGTGCTGTACTGGCACAGCCAGAAGTGGATTTCCAGGTGTTTTCCCCAAATTCTTCAAATTCCCCATGTAGTCCTAGGGTCCCTCTGTCACATAATCCAACTCATGAAGAGCCAGATAGCACAGGTTAGGGAGACACTTGTAGTTTTCTTCTTGGTGCTGCTAGATCTGGCTGACTGGGAAATTGTCATGATGTTATTTTAAATCTGAGATTCATGGTTACATTATTAGTTTTACAATTTAAATTTCTGAAGCAAAGCAATCTGACTACACCGGTAGTATTTCAATTAAACATATTTCTAAATACTCTTTACTGTATAAGTGTATTTTTCACACTTGATTAGTAACATTAGAGTTACATGACTGAGCATTATCATTATTATTATTATTATTATTTTTAACTTTCATTCATTTTAAGAAATCAGGAAAGGTAATATTTTAAAAAGGAGAAAGTGGGGTTATTTTCCCTAATTTTCCAGGTATGTGGAATAGTTCCAGGAGATTATTCCCACTATCTACTTGGAAAGAAAGTAATCCTTCTTTACACAAGTGCCAAGAACAAAAAAAAGATAGCCAAAACAAACAAACAAGCAAACAAGAGACATGAAGATAAAAAAACAGCACATGATGCCTTTCATTTTTAGTGACAGAGGTTTAGTATTAGGAAATGGTGTTGTTCCTAACAAACAAGATGCTCCATAAGCTCTATTTTCACTGACAATTATCATAACTTAATTTGCAATTGGCTATTTGAGACTGGCTATTGCAGAGTAACTTCATATTTAAGCACTGTATTTGAAAGGGAGAAAGTTTTATTTCTGGTTAACGCACAGCCATTGCTGGTGAAGTTAAATCCTCTATTTTAACTTTGAAATAGCACTCATCTAAGGGAGATGACCTAAGAGCTATTCCAGCATAGGTTTAATTAACGAGGGACTAGATAAGGCTGACTTTGTTTTCTAGTACCAATCTCTTCGTAACAATCTCTTCAACTTTATTTGGCAGACACGTGGATTTGAATTTAAGCTCACAAACAGCTTAAATAACAGGTAATTAAAGCAACTACTCAAACCTTGGAGTATAAAAAAAAAGCTGATGCGTTTGATCTGATCACAGATCAAGAAATGCTGTTTATAGGACTGAGATTCATGTTTTCTGTTAATTTATCTTCTATCTTAATCCTCATCCCTTCCAACACCATTCCCAATTACTTTGCATATTTTGTTGGTTCTTTTCCTTTTCTCCCTTCAATTTCTTCTAACTCTTTGTCTTGAGAATCAAGGATAAGAGGAGGAGAGAGTGCTGAAGAGGAGAGAAGTTGCAGAAGTAGTTGGTATTGCTCCCTCAAATCTGTCAGCCATGAACAAGTCACAAGAGGTGTCAGAAAAAGTTTTACTGAACTGTATTTAAGGAAAAAAACACACACACACACACACACAACCCCCTTTATTTATTTTTTCCATTTTGGTAATGTCAATGCCTTTAATAGTTTCTGTGAGATAATCAGAAGAATAAGAATAGGATTTCCCAAATATTTCTGGTTACAGAATCTTAGTGTTGACATGAGGTCTGCAGTCATTTCCTCCTGATCACTCTGCAGATTGCTTCATAGCTTGAAAAACCTGGTAAAAATCACTTCCCCTTTCCATCAGCATCTCTGTTTATTTCACAAAATCCTTCCTGCAGACTTGGAACAACATTCAAGGTCTTCAGATAGCAACTATTGCTTTATAACATTGTATACGTCATCTCAGCCAGTGTTACAGGAGACCTATTATTATTATTTGTAGGAAAACTCCTAATAGGACTTTAATTGCCAATGTGGTATTAGGTCACAGATTGTCTTTTTATGTAAGACTCCATCATACGCTGGGGCCTGCTCTTTAGAAAAGGAAAAAGAGATGCAAAATTAAAGATGGAAAATCTGTGGTTGTTGTGATTCAGCCTAGAAGAGGTAGGCCAAGTCAAATTTGAGCTGATAGCCTCATCTTCTTTCAGTGGAAAGGGCTCAAATGGGGCTGTGTTTACAATAAGTCCAGAAGCACAGCAAGATTTATCAATGTGAACAGGTCGTTGAATGTCTTCCTCTTTCCATATGATACCATTAGGGGCTAGAGAATGTCCTCTCATCAAAGCAAAGACGTGATGGGTAAAGCAAAGCAGCATTATTTTTTGTATCTCACAATTATTCTTCCGTGTTTCTTCCTCTGAATCACACTACCTTGAAGTGATGGACACACATTTCTCCAATGGCTCCTCAAATCATTGTTAATTAAATGATGAGTAATCAAACTGTCCTGAAGAAATCTGGGCTAGCACATGCCCTGTGGCTTTCTCAGGAAGGCTTGTTTCCACAAGAAGACTAGGTTTTCAAAGAATAAGGTGTTCTAAAGCCACAGCATTGTATTTCCTCCTGTTTTAGCTTGTGTCATGTTTAACTGGAAATCTTTTCTTATTCTGGAATAAGGAATAACTATTATTTTAATTATGTTGACATAGCTTTTGAAGGAAAAAGCATATTCCTGTTCCAAATGAGTTGGGCGAAAAGCCCTAGTTTTTTTTAATTGTGTGATCAGACCAAAAATGAACTTAACTTTGCTAGCCACTCACCTTTTACTCAAACTGTAGTTTCTCATAGCCAGGGCCACAATATTCTTTGATTAAACCACAGATGAAACTGGTGTATGAAAACAAAGATCACGATACAGCATGATTGATAATCATCCCCTCTGTGCCTATCAAATCATGAAAAAAGGATTCAAAGCCTCCTTAGAAATGTATGGTTTGGTATGCACATTGCTGAATATCCTCCATACTTCTCAAGGGGGTGGAGTTAGAGTCTTTAACATTTAATTCTTGTTTATGTAATAGTGCCTGAGATAAATCTCCAACTGAGAAGTTAAAGAGGTGGCAAATAAGCATCATATTATTTTTTCTTCTTTTCTACACTGAAAGATTATTAAAATAATTTGGTTTTGATTTAGGATAGGATGTTATCTTAGTACACTTCTAAATTTAAAATAATAATTGTACCATACATAACAATATAATATCACATATTACCACCTAAAAGATGTGTTGGATCTGTAGCTTTCTTTTCCACTTCTTAGATAACAAATAATATCCATCTGTTTCCACTGTGTGAGCAAATCATCATCTTGATGAGCAGGTAACTTCAGTTTTGTAGTTGATCAAGCAGCCTCATGTTGGCTTTCAGGCTTTGAAACTGTCAAAAGTTCACTTTAGAGTGAATCTCATGGCATGGAGATGTGAAGGGGTGGATGAGTTCATCTCCAAATCACTGTGAGCAAGTCTGGCTCTCATAGTAAGCAAAGAGCATTTCCAAGGAAGTTGTAAATTTTTTTTGGTGTTACAAGTTGAGTGGTGTAAAGCCAAACTGTATAGGGAACTTCTGACTGGAGGAATCTCTTTAGAAGGCAATAGATTTTGATTCCAAACTGAAAAGGAAAAAAATGCTAGTAATCAGCATAGTTAAACTAAGGGAAAGTTATTTGCTCTTCAGAAATCTTCTGAGATACCTGAAGGTATTCTCTCTCAGGACTGGACTAAGTATTTTTTTTTTTTTCCCAAATATTACAGTTGCTTAATATAATCTCTGAAGACTCTTGGAGGAAGGAGGGGTAATCTCTCAAGGTAACCTATAGGGCAGGGGATTGATATAAGATTGACACAAACCTGGATAATGTATGTTAAGGAGAAAAAATAGATGCAATAGATTTCCTAGAGCCTCTTGGAAATTTTTAACAACCAGTCTTTAAATGCCAGTAGGCTGAGGTAAATTGTGAGGTGTGTCTCAAAATTTGCACATGACTCTGGTCTACCAATGACCTCAAAACTTCAAGAAACACCAAGCAATTAATCACCTTCCTAATAGAATACTACAGTCTTGCTTACATATATACTTTTTATTGTTCCTTGCCTGCTGAATTTATATTAAAATTAGATTTTTACCACTGTTCCTAAAAACTGTTAATAACCTATTACGTATCTGAACCTGAACAGAACCATATATGAAGCTAAGTTCTGCTTGTCCGTGTATGCTCTCTGAAGTCTTATAAAGTCTGTGGATCCGCTATTTCTAGTTAATATTAAAATATTAAATGTGGATACAGACGTAATATAAATACTGCAGCTTTACTTTTTTTTTTTAAAAAACAAAACAAAACAAAAACAAACAAAAAACAAAACAAAACAAAACAAAACAAAAACTTCCATTACTCGTGTACAAACTTGTTGCCATGAAGCTAACCAGTGCTTGTTATGACTCATCATGGAAACTTGAGAAAATGTTTGGCTTGAATTGCTAACCAGTCAGTTATATATAAAGCAAGAAAGGGTGGATTTTGTTCAGTCTCAGGGTCTAATATTGACTTAAGCTGTAATTCTCAGTGTTATGAGTGTCCTTAAATCCTAGGACCTTACTCTCATTAAAAATAAAGTTATTTTATAAATGCTCAGCTGTGAGTCAAGCATCCAATTACCTGTACTCAAGTCTCTAATATCTTGATATTAAATGCTTAATTTAAATTACTAAACTGAAGATATCGATCACTGTCTTTATTCTGAAGTAAGTCATAGAAAACATCAAGCTGGTGTGCTTGATTTCCTTTAAAATTACATTTGTGCTGTCAAATGTGACAAAGGCTGCTACATAGATAGGAATGGAAACTGGTTGCTAATAAATAGAGTGTGGTGTGAGCAGTAACATTGGAATTAACATGGTTCAACCTTGAACTGAAAAGAGCACCTATAAGTGTTTACCCTGCAGAATGGCACTCCTTTACCCTGTATGGGTGGCCACTGCTCCCATCACTGTTCCAGGACTGCTCTTGACTTAATTTCAAGGATGTGATGAGTGGTTCTCTTTTGTAGTAAAAACACATGGATGCCAGAGAAGAACACACCAGCCCTCCTAACAGTTGGCTACCAGCTATCTTTTGAGATGCTCTGTGTTAATCCCAAACTGTTAGCATCATGATATTGCATTTCAGGGCATAAGCAAGTAACCCTCAGCCTGTAAGAGGAAACATTGTGATAAATGTCCATCTGATTTCTGATCCATTTGATGTGTTACCTTGTTGTTGTACACATGTTCACCGAGTTCTTTTGTTTCCTACAATTTTTGTTCTCCTCTTGCACATCTCAGGTTTCTCTGTAAATCTGTTCTCCCTGCTTTGTGCTGCTTTTTAGCTACAACACAAACTTGGTGGTGCCACAGAGGGGCTTGAATCACTTCTGTAACTTTCTGGGTGGAGGAGAGAAGCCTTTTGAAAAGAATATGTGAACACATTGTGCAAAGAGCTGGGTTCCTACTTCAACATTATCCTGGAGCACACCAGGATAATCAGCAAGTATGCAGTACTGAAAATTTGCCAGATACCAGAGCTCTGGAGGACTGGAATATATTTTTCAGAAGGCTATAAGAGTTGAGTATACATCTATTCTTTTCTGACTGGAGAGGTAACAAATGTGAAAATATCTTTTTTTTTTTTCTTCTTCTTCTTTTTTTTTTTTTTTTTTTTTTCCTCAAGTTCTCAGCTGCCACTTGGTAGCAAAAGCTTTAGAAAAGACCCATTTGAGTACCTAGATTAGAAATGCATATTTTAAAAAAAGCCTCTGCTTCTGTATGAGGTCATTCATTTTGGTAACTAAAGAGGAGCTGACACTTGCAAAACTCAAGGGCTGGATTCTACCTAGGCTTTACAGACCATGGTTTCAATCTTGGGATTAGACAATACAGAAACAAATAAAAGTGATATTTGTGATGGATGCTATTACAGGGTGAGAGACCTAGGGAACAAGCTTGTAGAGCCTGGGAAATGACTGAGGAGAACAGGGAGCTAGGCATTCAGTGGAGGAGAAGGAGGAGTGGCTTTTCCAGGGATCATAGAGGACATAGTAACATCTCCTGCAGCCCAGGATGCCTCAGAGCTGGGCTGAGCGTGAACCTGGGAGACAGCACTTGTGTTCTTTGTCCTGCTGGTGTCAGGTGGAGAGGAGCTCCTTATTGCTCTTTTGTCACAAGTTGAGTTTCTCTTTTAAAAGTTTCTGGCTTTGGCCCTTTTGACAGTTTTACTGTCAGGCAGATGGGACAAAAAACTGCATTTGGGAGACAAGGCTTATTTCCTTATACTCTTATTTTCACAGCACTTTTTGCTGTGATCTCATTTATTTTTATCCTTTAAAAAACAACCAATCAACCAAATAAAAACCATTAGACATTGCTGATGAGTCTTCATATTTTTTAAGAGTACAGCCTGAGATGCATGAGAAATACTTTTAATCACAGGACAGGGAACTGAACATATTTGAGTCCTGAAACCTTATGCATGTATTTAACTTCACAAAATAACCACTGTATAGGAAAATAAAGAAAACAACCACTTTCTCCAGATAGCCTTTGGAAATTTAAGGCAGAATTGAGATTCCTGGTACTGCTGAAACTACATATTTATATTTTGTACATAATTTTTTTCATATGTTTAATGGATATGTATAATCTCAAATGTGTATACAGCTGTTCAGTTTTCTTGTTCTCTCCTTCCTTTTTTAAGTTGGATTATCACAAGATGTGAAAGTTGCTATATGCTCATTTCCATTGATCAGATATTTGGTTTGGGATGAAGGGGTGGAGGAGAATGCCATTCTCTCTACAGATTATTTACTTTTTGTGTCTGGGAATAAAGTCAATATTTCTTTTTCCCTATTATATTTCACTTCTGTGGTTGAATCCAGAAGTGACAGCCTTCCTATTAGTGAGATTTGTGGTTTGTCTGTTTTTACTTCAAGGGATCCTCAGTACAGATAGCAGCTACCCAGTAGGTGCTTCCCTGCTGAATGTAAATCCTGGTGTCATTCTGTCAGTTTGAGTCCCCATGCTTAAAGGTGCATTAAAAAATTATCCCAGAGACAAATAGATTGAATTGTATTTGCACAGTTAGAATAATGTAACTTGTCTCTTCCCATGGTGATCATCATGTATCAGCAATGAAAGGCTTCATTACTCATCTTCCCACTGGAATGTATTTGCTTTTTTGAAGATGCTCATCTACTTGTTCCCCCTCACCGTAATACCAGGTCAGCCTCCTATTGCTATTCTCTCTGCCAGTTAGAAGTATTTTTTCAGGACTCTTGTTTAATCCTGGCTGAGGATTTCAGAGTCTTTGTCTTCTTGGCAGTAATTGCGCAGGGCATGCAGTGCCTTATCTGCATGGTTTTTCTTCCCTGGCTTTTAATCTCCTCCTCTCCCTGCTCCCACCCTGTTCCCACCTGGTGTGGACATGTTTTCTGTTATTTTCCACATGAGGCATCATAAGATGTGCAGATTTGTTAAAATGGTTGGATAGAGGAAGAATGAAGGGACTGGATGACCTGATACATGAGGTTGTGAAGGACTTCTAGAGAAAATGGCTGATGGCCATCATGTTCTCACTGTTATTCAGTAGCTAAAAGAAACAATGGCATCAGTTGGGACCCAAATAGGCAAGAAATCCTTTGTAAATATCTGGTATGTTTTCAGCAGGTCAATATCTGACAGGCTTTGATCTAGTAATTTAGACTACATGCTTGTAAAGCATAGTAAATTTCTAAGACAATCTAAGTCAGTGTGAATTTTGGGTGATTAAAATCTTCTCTAGCCTTAGCTGAAAGGCTCTCAGCCTCCATTGTAGAAGGGTGCAAGGCTGTCTTCCTTTGCTATTGCCCATGCTATTACCCTGTATTTTTTACCCCTTTCAATGCACAAAGCTTTGTCTAGACTAGGATTTGTGTCAGTTGTGTGATTAGCTCCTTGATAGCTGTAAACTCTAGCCTAGACATGAATGTGTCTTTCTTCACTTGGAAAAGCTTTCCCTTCCCTCCATTCCATAGGATTAAAGTTGATGATTACAGTGCATGTGGTAGAGATCAGTATTTTTTCTGGGGTGGTGCTGATGCTATTTGTAATGCAGTAGCAGTTAGGAGTCCGAGTAGCAGATCTAGTCCCCACTTTAAATGCTATACAAATTGAAAATATCAACAAGGTGCCAGTTCCAAAACATGTACAGTGTATGCAGAATACAGGAGACAAAAGTTACCTGTTGATAGAAGGAGCACAGGAAACAGTGAACCAACAATGGCCAGCAACATTGGCCACAGTCTTGACAGTCTTGAAGATGAGTCACCATCCAGGTCCTATTCTGCTCCTTAAGGACACCCTGGTAAAGGTGGTGGTCTGGAGCAAGACAGCCTACCATCATGCTTTTTAATCTTTAACAGCATAAACAGCGTCAGTTGTATATACATTCTTTTATGCCACTGAACTGCTCTGCTTATGTATTGTACTGTGCAATGACCAGATAAAACCACACTGTAATGTCCTTTGGGCATTATTCTACTCAGAACATCCTTGTCAGATTTATCTTCCTGCATAGTTGATTGGCATTTTGGGGTAAGTTCACAAGCCTTCCTTTGTGTCCACTGAGAATCCTTCAAATGACCTCCTTGTTCTTCTGGTGTGATACCCGTTAAGCAAATTCTTTTATGAGGAGAGGCACTAGTGTACTGTTTAACAGGAACTATGGTTCCTGATTTTTCAGTACAGCTGTTCAGAGACTTTGCAGCATTGTCATTGGAAAATGCTGTTTCATCCCAATATATGTTGTGCCTTTGGTATCTTTGGTTTATCACCTTGTCTGATTTCCTTGTTTTTCAACATGCTGCTTGATTAGGCTGTTGTGGAGAAGGGGGAATCTAAGGCTTCTAGGAAAACTCCAAAGCTGGGATGAAAACTTTTTGGAAATGAAGAATTTTCTACATGGCTATTTTATTTTATTTTATTTTATTTTATTTTATTTATTTTATTTTATTTATTTTATTTTATTTTATTTATTTTTAATCATATTTTTTTTTCCTCAGCTAGATCCACTTATCATTACATTCAGGACTAACAGGAATTTCCACGCTCTGAGCTTCTGTGCAGCCCGTTGGGTGAGGAAGCAGGACAGGCATTTTTTTAATCCCATGTCAGATTTTCCAGGTGGAACATTAAAAAATACACATATGTAAGTAATTTTGTAAACAGTGGGAGTAGCAGAGTTGAGTTTCCTACAGGTCTGTACCTGTACCCCTGCGACTCATTTGTACTGTAATGACAGTTTCTCTTCCTCCTTCCATCCTCTCAGGCCTCCAAATGACCTGCACATTTCATCTCTCCTGCTGTCACCAAAGCCATCCCATAGAGCCGGGACTTCCTGCTCCCTACTGTGTTCACAAATTACAGTCAGGGTGGAAGACAACATTTAGTGGTTTGTAGCTGAGTGGATGCTTCAGTTTTTCCTTTGCTATGTTCAATTTATTTTTTTTTCTCCCCTCCCCTACATGAGCTTGCTGCTATTCATTAAACACATAAGAAAATCATTTGGTTAAAACTCGCCAAAGAATTTAAAAGATTAAACAAACGGTGTGTGAGACTGATGAACTATGTGCTTGAAAAAGTCTAATTTTCCTGAAATCAGCCTTAAAGCACATCCTTTAGGAAATTTTGAAATTTATTTCTAGTGGTGTTAATCCCCAGCCATGAGCTAGATGCCAAGACCCTGGTCTTGTGGATGGGACTTCAACATGAACTTCAGCTCAGTGCCCGTGAATCACCCCTCCAGGAGAGAGCCCTCTTATAGTTTAATCATGTATGTGAATATGGCATATAAGTTACTTTATCTTGTTCAACAGATATGGCAGCTTGATGTATTTTATTTGTCACAGGGTCTCTGGAGGGACTGTGTCTGAATCTTAGCCAATATTTGTCATTTTGTGGTCACTGATGCTAGTCTGGTTCTCACTAGTTATTGGAAATTCAGGCTTGAGTGTTTTCCAGCTTTGCTTTGAGGAGCACTTTCTTTGTTTTGTCTTCTGTTAACTGGTCTTTTTGCTCTAACTTGAGTTACGGATTTTAGACTACAAAGTTACAAATAGCTAAAAATGGTGCTAAAATATTTAAAGCTTAATTTACTTAGAAAGCTTGTATTCCCCAAATGCTCTAGGGCCTGCTAAATGATCCATAAACTTTTTTCAACCTAACTGCCTCACTCAAGATTTCTTTCTTTTTTTTTTTTTTTTTTTTTTTTTTTTTTTCCTGCTTGGGTTTGGAACAGTGTTTTTTGTCCTGGGATTGTACAGCACTGAACATAATTGGATATTGGTTTGTGAGTGGTCCTGTAGGTACTCCTAGGAGGTCTGTAATGGACATCTTTTTCTTTCCCCTTTATAAATAAAACACTTGCTGTGGGATGTGTTTCTACTTTAGTTATATGTAATCAGCCCAACATTTTTGAGTCTGGGAGAAAAAGAGCATGTGCTTATAAGAACTAAGTTTTTTGTTGTCTTTCAGCGAATGGGATGTGGCTGTGCTCCACATTTATAATGCAATTTTTTAGATAGTTTATTTTTTTTTCTTTGCTTCCCCAAAGAAATTCCAATGCTATAATAAAATCATGCTTTTTATAATATACTTTTTTTTTATTATTTAACAAAGAAGTTATTAAATTTTTTACACTGTCTTGTATAGAGTAATTGGTGGTTCTGTATGTTAAAGAATCAATGAATTTATTTAGTTTACAGTGTTAATTACAGTAGTGGATGTTTACTTCCAATAAATGAGAAAAAAGCTCCCTGGAATCAGTTTTGGCAGTATTATGAGCTTCTGCCAACATTGTAATTGCTATAAAATTATCTCTAAGCAATTAGTAATGACACCTGTTGTTATATATAATAATGCCTACTGCATATCTCTGCCTTCCTATTCTCCCAAGAGTCTGAAAGTGGTACCATGTCCTGGGATGTATTTATGAAATCAAAGGGAGAAGGAAAGAACAAATAAAAAAGAGTAGTGAATGACAGTGAACATAGTCCCCAGTCCAGACAGATGAGCAGGGGACATGAGGGAAAGGGAGCATGAATATATGGCAGCTCTCTAGCATGTTCTGTGGATGAAGTAGGTTGATGGGAGGGGAGACAGGTTTTCTATTGAAATGCATCTGTATTTGTATGGACATATTAACCAGGGTTGCTTTTTGTAGACTGAAAATGGCTGCAGAAGCAGTGAAGTGTTGTACTGCTCTAGAAGAGAAAGTATGTCACAGCATGTTAATGAAATAATTTATATTAAAGTAAAATGGATAAAGGTATGTTAACTTTTGGAAACCTTTGGCTTTCATTTTCCCATTAGAGTTGAGGGAAGATGTTTTCAGGCTGTCTTGAAAGGTGAAATGGGAGAGATTTGGAGATACCTTGCCAGTTAACCTGAGCACCAAGACAGAAAGGTGCTTGTCATCTTTTGTCAGCCTACTACATTCAAATCAAACTTGGTACATGACATATTTTGCCTATTTCATAAAAAACATAAAATCTTCTCTAGCCTTCTGAAGATCTACATACTTGAATATGCACACTCAGATCTCACCTTCCAGAAAGCTGGAATCACCTTCCAGAAAGCTTAGATTTCCTCTGGGAATCTAAGTGAGATCAAGAGATCAGTTTTGCATGTGTGTATGGCCCTGAGTATTGCCAGAATTGCTTCTATGCATATTTTCAAATGCAGTACAGGCAATGCTGAACCTGTGCTGTCAGTAGGGGAAAACTGAAGCAGAAGAAAGATGTGAACAAAACTAAACAGCAAATAAACAAAAAATACAGATATATCCATGCTTACATAAATCCTCAGCCTTCTTTATAAATTGCATTTTTCTGCAAAGCAAGGAAAGGAAAAAATAAAATATTCAGCTTTTGTTTGATACAGAAAGCAAGCATGACATTTAAGTTTCTTGTTTTCAGAACAATTCAGGACTATTATTATGTTAAATTATCAAACATTGATAAGCAAGGCACAGTCTTTATTTATTTATTTATTTATTTATTTATTTCCTTTCTTCATTCTAAAAATAAAATCTTTGGAGAAGGGCTTGAATAAAAAAGCAGTCCCTAGGCAACATTGAGGCTAACATTAAGGCTGTTCAAATACCAAACCCTTACCAGAATGCAAATTTTATGCAGTTTTCATGCCACTCCACATGGAGAAAAATTGGACTGCTTGACCCATGTATTTCTGCTAAAAACAGAGTGTTCAAGTTAAATTTAGAGGGTTTTCTTAATTTGCAATGCAATTCATTTAAAATTCCAAAACTTCAGTGGGTGACAAGCCCCCTGCTCCAGTTCCCCAATTCCTGCATTTGCATTGTTGACTTACCTGATGCTATTTTGGAATCTTATGATATTTGGAGGGTTTTAGCTTTTATTTAAATGCCAGATAAGGGATTTGGGAGTTTTTGTGAATATCTCAGCTTTGCTTTTCATCTTGAAGTATATTTGTAGCTTTCGTGCTTGTAAAGAAGGTCTTGTAAATGCTTATCTTGCATGCTAGGAAAAAAATCAAAAGGCAAAAGAGAAAAAAAAAAACCACAACTATTCTAGAATTTAATTGTTGTTTTATCAGTCTTGTGATATTAGGATGTGTTATGTAGCTCAGTATCTGAAGAGAAAACAGAAGCTAGAAACAACAACAAAAAAATTTCATCTCCTATCCTTTTAGTAGATGACTGCAGGAAAGAAAGGGTGGTGGTGGGGAATGTGCATAAGAGACAGATTTGTTGATCACATAATGGTGCCAATTGTTCACCGTGAGCAGTGAATGTTTCTGCGACTTAATTGTCCTCCTACAATGAGTAACATGCTCTGTCTTGCACTAGGGTAAATCAGCGTTTCAGAAAGAAAAACACGTGACTTTGTCTTAACAATCTACTTATCATTAGACTATGTTGTTTCTTGCTCAGCACTAGAAAAATGAGTTAAACATGAAGGGTGTGTATGGATGTGACTTCTTTCTCAAAACTGATTAAGAAAATGGAATAAACATTTCAGGTGAAATTCTAGCTTCCCTTGATCTGATGTAAGAGACCTCCACGGGCCAAGACTTTAGTCTTGGAAATTAGTCTTTGTAGTGGAGACCTTTAGAAACTCCCTTTGAAGAAATGGGGAACTGGCATCTATATGCAATTTGCTGTAAATCATAGCACTCTTCCTAATCTTCTACAGCTGTTTTGTTTGTGTGCAGAAGCTTCCTAACACTAGAAAGGGTATAGTAGCATTTAGATAAATTTCCTTTTTGTAGCTCGTATTCATATGACAATTAAAGTCAATGAGTCTGAGAGCATGTATAAATATTTTATTAGAGAAGGCCAATGTGAATACTGTGATTAAATCTCTGGTGAAGGTATGAAAGTTGAAATCCCAGCAAAGTTGAAATCACTGGAAAAAATACTCTAATGGACAGGATCTTCCTTGTCAACTGGTATCTCTCTTCTCCTGTACTTTGGCAGCACTGACAACATTTTTCAGGGAATTGTATATTTTTTCTTCTTTTTTGAAAATTCAAGTTAGATATTTAAAATTAATTTGGCCATGTATGGTTTTATATAGAAATATTTTTATACTTGTATAAATTATTCACATGTATGTATATAAAAGTTTTGCAGGATGTGGTAGTTTAGTAATTATGTTATGTTACTTGAGCTTTTTATCAAATTTGGTGGCTTTATGAAACAAACTTTATAAATCTTCAGTGAGATCACAACTTTGACAAATAATATTAATGCAACATTAATTCACCTGCCTTTAGGATTTGCTGTAGCATCATTTGGGTCACCAGAAAAAGTAGAGTGATGCACATAAACAAAAACCAACAACAACTGAATGCTCATTATATTGATTATAGCTGGTTAACTGATAATCACCCTTCTGAGACAGTCTGTTTCTAGCAGTCTTGATAGCCTCTCTCTCTGCTCTATGCTATTTAACACTACGAATCAGTGAACTGGTGGAAAATGCTAGTGAGGGAAGTAAAGGATATGAACCAGAAAGGCAATATTTATGCTCGTAGGGATAGTACTGGTGTCAGATAATTTAACATGGCTCTAGTTCTGGTCTCTACATGTAGAGAGTTAAAGATGAGCCATGAAAACCATTTGAGATGGGGGGGGGGGGGAGGGGAAGAGGTGGGGGAGTGGGAATGTCCTTTAGGGAGGGAATCTAAGATTTCAGTGAATAGCTTGATAACTTGGTAAGTGGATAGTGAAGAACTGGCTTGAACTCACTGTACAGGCATGGAGGTGGAGAATACATGGTAATAGATATTTCTTTATATATAATCCAGTGTCTGAAAACTGCATCTGGGCTAGCTGAGACCAGAGTTACAGCGTGTGTTTTTAACCAGGTGGGATGTTAATTGCTGTAACAGTTTGGCAATAGTTGGATCAGGTTGAGACGTTGGATGAACACTGATAGCATTCTAGTTGAAATAATAATTGATTTACGACAGCCCTACAGGGGTCAGCCTTGAATACAGCAGCTCCTACTGCCTCTGGGCTCTGGCTCAGCTGGGAGACATTTAACAGTTGCAGCCCTAAATGTAAACTTGTGTTCCTGCAGGAACACCTCAGGAAGTCTTGTCATTAGTAAATTCCATCATTAGTAAACCTCCCAGGACCTTAGACCAACTGCGTACACAGAGTAGAAGATGTTAATCAATTAATATGTCCCTTTTTGCACACCTGTGATGCAAATACAGAAAGTATTGTTCTTGTCTTACTACAGAAGGGGATAGGGATGAAATTGCTTCTCAAACTGAAAAGCAGCAGCATGGTGTCTGTTTTGTCTCCCTCCTGGGAAAGAAACACCTCATTCTGCAAAATAACTGCTTATGCTATTTAAATCTCATCTTGCAATCTATGTTTTGTGAGCTGTTGTTTCTGTTGTCATATTTGCTGAAATAAGCAGATTTATACTGACAGGCTTTTGGTTTTAGGAACAAAAGCACAGCTGCTTACACGATAGGAGTTTCAAAATCAAAGCATTAGTTGTTACAAGCTTCTGTAAATTTACAAATACCTTAAAACTTTTAATCTTTCATATGCTTTTTAAAAAGTCACGGAATTAACCTCAAAGCATTCTAGCATTGGCCATCCTGTCAAGAGACTGCATACACACACACACAAAAAGATATCTTTCTCTTTTTTATTTTTTATTTTTCTGCAAAATAAGTTGAGAAGGGTGTCTATGATATTTAGATTAGAGGCTTCTTAACAGGCTGTATATATTAAGCTACTGTATTTGCTTCAGAATGGTTTATTTAACTTTCAATGGAGTTTCACCCAGTAGCTTTCCCAGTGCTGATCTATCGCATGTGCTCACCATCCTGACTAGAAGTGTATGAAGGGTGCATATCTCTTATAAACAGATCTGCTCATCAGCAGGGATGTGCTGCCATTCTGCACGATGTTAGTGGAAACATTTTAAATAAAAGGACAAGGAATTCCAAGGTCATTTGTGTGCCTGCATTCATGTTGCTACTTCCCTGGTGCTTCTTGAAATGTGTTTGTAATTATCTACCCACCATAACAGTATTTTTTTTCCCCATCTTTTGGCCATTTCTGTTTACTTCTGCTCCTTTCTCAGCATGTTACTGTTTTCCTATCAGAACAGATGTAATTGGTGGATGTAGAAGAATTAATGTGTATGTATATTTGTATATTCATGCATTGAATGATTTGTATATGCATGCATTGAATCTTTGCTCTGTCTGGAACAGGCCAGATGAATAGAAAGCATCCAACAGGGTAACTGGGAGTTGGTAAAGTGAATAGCATGTCAGTATTGAGTACCTTGCTTAGAAAATCCCATTATGTAAATACACTGTGTAAACCAGAAAGGCTAGATTTTTTGATTAATTGAAAGAAAAAAGGCAGGAATATGAAACCCCAGTTCCAGAGGAGCTGGGGAGAAAACTGTTGAATTGGCTTCAGCTTGACTTCCTATATGCAGGGAATTTCAACCCAGGGGTAGAGGTTTAAAGCATTAACATGTGAAAGAGAAGAAAGCAGCTGTTTGCAAGAGATCCCCTCCCAGGTTGTGCTGATCTGCTTTAGGAACACCACCTTCCCGGGAATGCTAAAGCTTGGATTGGTGTCTGAGAAGCAGAATCAAGCATATATCCTCAAGATGATATTTAATTTACATGAAAGACAAATTGTCCATAGACCAAGAGAAAAATAATCTCTCTCCTGACCCTTTGTTCAGTTTCTGGTTACTCGTGATGTATGCAAATTTATGAGGTTTTTGGCTCTTCAGTTAGCACAGACTAGAGCAGCACCACTGATTTCAGACAAGCAATACTAGTTGACACCAGCTGAAGACATCAGTCGATAATATTATTACTTCCTAGAGACTTTATAAGGTTACTGTACAGGAGGTAGACCTTTTGCTTTGACACTTGGCTGGAGATCCCTGGGCTTACAGGATCTGGATTGGCTTGGAAATCCCCATTTTGGATAGGATGAAAGGGGCTGAAGCCAAGCAAAACACTGATTGGACTGCCACGTAGCAGGTTTGTGGTCTGGAGCTATGCCAAAGAGCTTTATGGTAACACCAAAGGTCCTTCAGGCTCAGGTGACTAAAAGGATAACCCGAGGCAATGCAGTGGCTTTAGCTGAAATCTGCAAGGGTGCTCCCTTGCCTCCTGATCTTGGAAATCCTATGAGCTTGCCACCATAGAAGGAGTAGTAAAAAGGATTCTCTTTAATAATGCATAGTTATGAGGGAGAGTACCAGAACATTTGTTTTTTTCTTGTGAATTTCTCAACATGTGGAAGGATGTCCAGAAGCTGAGGGCTTAAAAGTACAAAATGTGATTTCCACCCAGGTGTTCTCCCTTCCTCTGTTAGAGCAGTGTCTTTCTTTAAATTGTGTACCATTAACTGTTCCAGGCAAAGGAACTGGGCATTGATGACCTAAAAAAAAATGCACTGAAGCCCTGGCAGTTCATACTGGACCAGAACACATGGCAATGTTTTGTTTTCCGAACAAACTTTCTGGTCATTTCAAATAAATGTATTCTGCTAGTTCTTCCTGCAATTTGTTTTGCTCTGCTGTGTGCTACAAATACAGCCCTGCTAGGGCAACTGCCAGGGGGACAGATCATAGTTTCACCTTTTTTGTAGTGCTCTGGTGTTGAGGAGCATCTTAGATGTCTGTTTTATCACTCTGAGTTCCTACATGGCACAGAGATGGCAGAAAGGCAATGTGCAGCCTCTTGCTCTGGTTGCCCCAGGGGCAAGCATATACCACTACTGCCCTGCTCAGGGGTATTGGGCAACCTTTTTAGCCACCCCTGATGTGAATCTTTTGGTATTGTACTGTGCTGCTAAGGCATGGTTCATTTGTTGTTTGAGCTGTTACAGCTGTCTGCATGTCCTCCTTTCTCTTGAATACCTACAGTTGGTTTATTTTCCCTACATTTGCTTATGCCCTTAAAATGTGTTAATGAGTAATTATGCTGTATAAATCTCATGCAATGCTCTTCTGCATGGGGAAGGTTTTACCTCTAATACTGACTTTAATGATGGTCACCCCAAAATCAATACTCTTTTTCATTACTAGAGCACTTTGTTCATCTAGCTCAGAATTTTCCTAGGAGAACAGTAGCCTAGAAAAAGGGGAGGGTTCAAATACAGGGTTATGACTTTTACAGATGATCATCTCATATGCTGGTTTGTGTTTTTTATTTGTTTGTTTGTTTGTCTTTTGCCTTGAACATGGGGAGAGTAGGAGGTGATGCAGAAAAAACTTTTCTAAGAACGTACCCTGTGTTATTTCTGGACTTCTGCTCTGGACTTCCAGGATCTGTCACAGGAGGCTCTTATTTTTGGAACTGTTTTCTTATTTTAGCTTATTCATTGTTACTTATGCTGAGTTTCACTGTTGGGTCATTAATAGAAAAGTTAATGTGAATCTCTTTTGTGGAAAACACAGAGACATTCCTTCCCTCATTTTGGGGTGAGGACAGCTATCCTGTTTTTTGGACCAAAAGCTAGGATTTTGGTGGCTAACAGCTGTTGCTTAGGAGTAGTTATAAGAGTGAAACATAACATTAAAGTATGGGATTTCTGCTTCCACCACTCAACAGGGTAAGCCAAGAGCTGCGCTTGATTCATCCTTTTACTAGCCTGTGGACCAGCCCTTCATCAATTTGTCTAACTTGCTTTTGACAGAGTGACATGTGCTGAAGCCTTCATACTGTGCTGCCTGGAAGAAGTCCATCCTTTTGCCTGTTTAAAAGCAACTCCTTGAGAATTTCAATGGCTGCCCCAAGCCTGTGTACTGGCAGAAATAATGAATACTTATTTCTTGCTTACCTTCTCTGTTCCTTTTGTGATATGGCAGATGTTCCTCATACTTCTATTTTTCTCTCTTATTTTCTAAGATTGGAAATTTTCACCCCTTGCTACCAAACTCTCTCTTTCTCTAATCATCATTTTATCTTTTCTTTTTCCATACTTGGAGAAGACTGGGAGATAGAAGGGGGCTGAAGAGAGGATTTTTCTCTCTTGTATTTTATCTTTGCCTGATTTATAAAAGTGACAGGTTAATTAAAAAAAATATATCAGATATGGTCACAGTAATAAATACTTATGAATTCTACCGTTTTTGAGATAGATAGACCAAGAGCACAGACAATATTCAAGATGAAAATATACTTTGTATTTATTGGATCGCATAATAATGTGGGTTTTTTTTCTTACCTTTTTCCTGTAATTCTTTCACCTTCTTTACTACTACTGAGCAATGAAGCAACATGGCTTCCTTTCCCATAAGTCTCTGCTTAAGAACTTTCTGCTAACTGACAAGGCACGTCTTATATTCTAAATACTACATTTTAATGTAAACTGTCCTTCATTTGATTTTTGTGTAGCATTTGGGATTTGAGTCTATTTAAAATGCTAAGAACACTTCTAGACCTCAGAAAATCAATCAAGGACTTTGTCTGCACAGATGAAATTATGTTTACGGAAACAAACTTTGTCCAGAATAGAGCACTCCAACTCAACATGCTCACAGCTGGGCTAGAATCAGCCTGAAATCTTCAGATTAGATGGCTCTATTTGATCTATGTGTTGACATCCTAGATTGGATTGTTTCTCTCTAAAAACACAATTTCAAATAAAATTTTGTTACTGAAGGTAATTGGAATTACTTTTGTATTTTCCTTGAATAAGATGAATTCCTCTTACAGCAGATACTTGTATCTTTTAGATGGTCTTAAAATAACATCCTGTGATGCTTCCATAGCTAATCTAATTTGTCAGTTCCTAAGTGCAGAATCTAAATTCATTATTGCTAGACTTTAGTTTTCAATTTTGCCTACATCAAGGTATTGTTGTTGTTTGGACCCTGTATATTTCATCACTGTCCTACATTCTGGTGCAGATCTCATAATACAGACACTTTGCCTCCATATTTGCATGTGTAACAAACTTGGTGACAACTGTGGTATGCTGTTTAATACCTTGCTGTGTATTATTATATAATTCCAAGTAAATATTGGACTTGTTCAAATACTAGGTCATGTGTAACAAATCCAGGGTTATCTATAATTTTTCTCAGAAGTCCTATTCCTTTAAAGAAACTATAAGGGACTTTCCAGCAACAGTGTATTATACTTTATATATTTCCTCCTGTGTCTCAGGTGTATTATTTGTAAAATTACATGTCAGAACTGCACAAACATTACTAAACCTCACAATAGAGCAATGTACAATGTCAGACAATAAATGTGCTTTTTACCATTTCCTTTTTTGGGGGAGAGGGGGGAGAAAACAGAGCCAGGAGGGGAAAAAGAGGAAATTTGTTCTTTGGATTTAGCCCAATTAATTTTCTTCGTTATGTCCTCTGAGGTCTCTAAGGCACTTAAGAGGTGTTGTGATGTCTAGCTTATCTCAGTCATCTATTAAATGTTGGCAGTGGGAATTGCAAGATGTCCCCCTGCTGTAGAAAAAGGGTCCAAACACACAGAAAAAGGCGTTCGGACTTTGAGACTCCATTCAAGTTCAGAAATCTGCCTGCATGTGGTCTGCTTCTCTTCAAGGCAATTTTTGGTAGTCTCACACTTTCTTATGGTTTACTTTCTCTCTCACTGGTGTTTCAGATAATGCTTGTCAGTATATGAAGGCATTCACACAAAAGCTAATAAAGGAAGACCTTGGCCATCCTTCACAGTTATAAATTAAGCAATCCTGTATTGTTGAAGAGATGACCCCTTTTTATAACAATGGTAAAAAAATCACTACACAACAAAAACAGTGATGTCCCCCTTTTAAGGGGTATTTTAGTCTAACTCTATCATGCATGTGCTAAACAAATAAAAAAGCCTTCAAAAAGATTTTGAAAACTTTTTCAAAAAATGAAAGATACCTGTTAAATTTGCAAAGGAAGTTAACAAATGAAGGGATTTATTCAGAGCTCAGACACTAGAAGGATTAAGCCTGAGCAGAAGACAGAAGACTATGGTGACAGGAGACCTTGTTCCCCATACCATGAATAATAGCAGGACTTGGAAATCATCTCCCTTGGTGAAAGGTTTTGGGAACATCTCTCTGAGATCACTAATGCCCAGGATCTCAAAGGTATCCAGGACCTGCTTAGAGTTGCCAACTGGACCCAAGAATGATTCCCAGTCAATGCTATTCCTCTCTCTTCAACCAAAACCAGAAGGAGAAGCAAGATTAGAAGAACAAGAGGCATCTTGCCTGTTCTCTCTGCTCACTTTCGCACCATTTCTGCCTGTTGTTCAGCTATAACTTCAACCCTCAATGCTGTTTCTCATGAAGTGTCTCTAGCTCTCTCCATGGAGTCATAGCAGGTTTAGATTGGGTGAAGTCCCTGCAAGTTTCAGCAGGGTTAGAGGCTCTGTACTTACTGGTTCTTCTATTAAAAGGTTCCTGCATTTTGCTGTTGTGCCCACTAACGCTTCTGTACATTTATTTGACAAAGATATCAGAGATGTATTTTATTTTTTTAAAGCCTCAGCTTGCATATTTTTCCCATAGATTTTTCTCCTATGGAAGTGTAGAGGAACATTTTGGGCAGAAGCCAGAGGAATATTTATTGTTCTTTCCTGGTACTGTATTGAAACAGTAGGAATTGCTAGGAACCCACACTAGAGGGATGTCTCTGGAAGCACAGTGAGGGCCATGACTGCAGTGGATGCGAAGTTTCTGTATCCATAGAAGACTTTCTTGGGTGGTCCCAAGGATCTCCCCTGATGCTGTCAGGTGTTGGCCTTGCATTGCCATGATTGCAACTGGGACAAATGTTATTGCTACTGCAGAAAAGGCAGGAGCACCTGATTGTGAAAGATCCTGACAGGAAATATTCATTTAAAAATCTTTTTCACTTGCTTTTTACATGGAAAGTGAAAATTTAGCTTGTCTTTCTTCTCCTTTCTTTCTTTCTCTCTTTCTTTCTCTCTTTCTTTCTCTCTTTCTCTCTTTCTCTCTCTCTCTTTCTTTCTTTCTTTCTTTCTTTCTTTCTTTCTTTCTTTCTTTCTTTCTTTC
>CM021697.1:75146265-75162753 GCA_011074415.1 Stictonetta naevosa
TTCTTTCTTTCTTTCTTTCTTTCTTTCTTTCTTTCTTTCTTTCTTTCATGTGTTTCTGTAGCACAGCTTTATGACACTTTGACATGCAAATGTCAAGAGTTCACACAAGAGAAAATAAGTATGGCTAACAAGATCTGTAACTCTTCAACCTAAGCAGACTCACCACCTAAACTGTCTTGAAAATAATCCACTGCCATTATGCAAGGATCAGCCTAGTCACCTCTAGAAACCATAAGGAAAATTGCCTGGAGGAAGAAATTATTATAATATATTTATTTTCTATTTATTTATTTATTTTAAGTGTTGCACTATTGGTTTTCTAAGAAGTGTGTGCAGGAGCTATCATTCTCAGAACTGCCTGCCTCAGGAGACGTGTTTTTATTGTTTTGCATTGTTTTTATGGGGTTAAAGTAAGGACCTGATTCTGTGAACTAGTGGCAGGATATGATTTACAGGGAAATGTGTTGCCTTCTAACCCCTTTGGTATTACTATTAGCTACTGAAAATATGATGTGTGGGACAATGAGAGTAAAATATGGTGTCATCTGCTCTGCATTTCTTGCTCAGTGCTGTACATATGCCTGCAAAACTTTTGCTCACCTCTGTAAACAATATGTGCATGATTAACATATTGTTCTAGAGGGTACCTCTATAAGTACAAATACAAGGAGTGAATGTGTTGATCACACAGAATATGACAAAATTTGTGTGTGTTTCATATGCGTTTTTAATGTAGAACAAAAGCATTACTAGCTCTTTTTCCTTTCACCTTTAAAGCAGTTGTTCACAGGAAAAAGTATTATATGTGCTCTAGTTTTTGAGACACGGAGTATTCTACTATTCCTCTTTAACAATAGTCTTTCAAGCAAGTATACTATTGGCTCAGCCAGTGAGATTTGTCACACATTCACATGCAAAATTTATTTCAAAGAATTATCTGTCATGTAAGTTTTTAATACTACTTCCCCTCATTGTAACTGGCTGGCAATTAAGGCCATTGATTTACACCACAGCAATTTAAACTATTGTTTGGAGAATCAGAAGGATGTGACGTTTGGTCTTTATCTTTCCTTTTAAATGAGCAAGAGTTCCTGGCTTGTACAAAAACAAGAAATTTCAGACCAAAGCCATTTCAGTCCCCTCTCTTGAGGGAACAATGGTGGTGTAGAATAAAGGTGGAAACTGGAGGAGCTTCTTTTTCATGTGCAAGAGGAGTCTCACACAGAAGAAGGTACATTACTTTCTAATTAAGTTGGTGATAAAAATTATGGAGGGTTATATACTGGAAGATATTACTGATTTTATCCTGATTTGTTAGTGGCACCTGCTCTATTCAAATTGGGGGAAACTTCAAGTGAGCAGCTTAAAACAGACTGGGAGATTGAAACGGGCTGAAAAGAGGGTTTTTATATCTTTGCATGCTTTATAAAATCAAGAGATTAACAAACAAAAGCAGTATCAGATTTGGTCACAAAAAACAGTACATGCACTAAAAATACACCACCAAGTGTTTAATCTGAGAATAATGCCTATTTTTTACCACTGTTTTGTTGTCACATTCCCATGCAGTTGCCAGTTCTTAGCTATCCTGCAGAATTAACAGCCTTATGTCATAATGGCATTTGCAGCATTATATGACCAGCTTTTATAATAGATGCTTTCCTTTTTTTTTGCAAATAAGGTAAAACTTTTATTTATGTGGCCATGAGTTGGACCTACATAACTGACATTACTAAGTGTGTGCCTGTAAGGTGAAATCAGGATTTGGTTCTTTGTAATGTATTTAAGTATTTAATTGGAGAGCTCTTTTATGAAAAGGTGTGTCTGATCTCCTGGCATTAATATATTAAGTATGGTATATTTAAGCCTCTCTGGTGGCTTAAACATGATCGCTGAAATTAACTCACCTAGACAGAGCTCTGTGAAGCTTTCATCCATTAGTTGCTAAATGTCTTTCCACAGAACACATCTGTAGTTCGTCATCTGCATAGCACTCATATTATTATTTTTAGAGGCCTGACATTACAGGAGGTAGTTTATAGACATATGGGCAACAAAAGTCAACACTGTGATTGTAGAAAGTAGGAGGCAACAGTAAAACTGATTTTGGTGAATGGAAGTTTTCACCCTGTGTTTCTAATCTTTGCACCATTTCCTCCCTTTACTTCTCACCCCTTATCTTGAGTATATTATCACCCTGAAATCAGTAGAGTACCATGTGATTATAATGGTCTGCCAGCCAGGCCTGTTGGTTGATGTAGAACTGTTATATTCTTTCTCTTTGATGGTTTTGGGCAAGATGCAAATCTTACGCAGCAGAGGTGACTTCTCCTGGGTTGGCAGATCCAGTTTGAATGGCTTGCTTCTTTGTGTTGGGTTGTCTGATAAACAACACAGTGTATCAAAGAGCTTTGTGTGTGTAGTGTACTAACTTGGGTAAATCAGAATACATGTGTATGCTTGGTTGCATTTCCTGTGAAGGTAGCCCATGTTTCCTTGCAGTGAGAAGACAAAATTGGAACAAAGAATTAGATTACTTACTTTTCAAGGCATGGCTGGATAACTGAATTACTGTGAAAGTCTGTATGCATTATAGCTTTCTGAAATGGTGTAGAACCTAAAAAGTAACTATATAAAAAAGGAAAGAAAATGGTGAGACATCGTGAAACAAACCAAACACCCTAAACTAAGAATATTCTAACATCTCTCTTCATTTTTGACAGATGCTCCTCTTGGCAGTTCTGCTAACAAATCTACTCCTGGGCACTGTAATAACAGGTAGGAAAACACGTTTGTTTCCTAATGTCTTGGAACAGAAATGTATTTTCATTTTTTCTTCTGTGAGATTCTTTTCCCCCCTCTTTTTGCCGCCTAATCCTGCAGTCCTGGAACAGGCAACATTCTCCTCATACTGGAGACATCAATAAAGTTGTTCCTTTCTTTAACTTTCAACAAGCACTATGTTAAGTCACAAAGACTCCCTGAAGTCAGTGATGTCTGTCTGCCAAAAGTATGCCCGAAGTACTATTATCCTATTGTTTTTGATGGGATTGCAAGCAGGCATAAATATATGAATGTATGGCATTCCTTAAAGCACTGAAATTAGCCTTGTAGGGTTTAGGTCAGTAGAAATAAAGATAAAACACCTTTTCAGTAATGTGTACAATACAAAAAAATCTACTTGATCCTATGGACTGTCATGCCAGATATACAGTGTTCTTAGAAAACAGAGCTGAAGGCCCAGGACAGCTGATGTTCAGTGGTAAAAAATATCCAGCAGATAAATTCCTAAACTACAAAATGATTGTTTTACATTGCAAGTAACATTGTGTTTCAATATTCAGGATCATCAGGTTCTTTGCTTCAGGAGTCATCAGTTTCCCGTTGCAGCCTTTTTGGGAATGATCATATCAAAACTTTTGATGATTCTTTCTACAATTTTGCTGGGGACTGCAGCTACCTCCTTGCTGGGGACTGTCATAAGCACTCCTTCACACTCTTAGGTGAGTTTGAGCTACTACTTAAAAGTAGTGTCAAATGAAAAATGTTGTAGATATGTGACATGGCCTTATGCTGGGAAAAACATGATTGTCCTTTGTTGTTAGGATAAACCATTGCATAAAGGTTCTTAGGTTTTCTTCTGAGAGTAGGATTGCTTCTGAGGAAATTCCATCACTTTGGCTTGTTATTCTTTAATAATATAGCTCATGCTAACTAAGCTGTAAAGAAACAGAGATTTTCTTATTGTTTCTTCTAAAGAGGGGAAGTGAGACCTTTTTAGTTTTTGTATTTGTTAGACGGGTGTGATTGTTAAAGCTGAGTACAGGAATAGGAGCCACATGACCCTGTAAAACTGATTTTACCTACATGCTAAATCCCCATATTAAAAAAAAAAATAAATCCCATCCTGCAGGATAAAAAGTGTTTGAATTAGCAATGTTATTCTTAGGGACATGTCAAATGATAAGAGAACCAAAACCCTAAGTTTCATTCACACCAAACTCTTTTGGTAGGTATTCTTAAATTCACTAAGAATTGTTCTCTATTAATCTTAGTTTAAGCTGACATTGTACTAACTGTAAGTAACTGTAAGTAAATTGAAGTAAACTCATCCCATCATTCTGAAAAGGAACCATATATAAATTTAAATAATTTTGTTCCTAAACTCAAGTGACTTATAACTTTTTTTTTTTTTTTTTTTTTTTTTTTGTATGTGGAAGAACCGACCAGTATATGTGAAGTATGAATTCATTGCAGTATTTTATGTGGACAATTAAATCTTAAAAATCATGAGCAGAGGCATTATATCTATATTAGGTACCTAAGTATAGTATAGTCTATTTTTGATTCCTATCTCAGCATATGTGCATGGGTTTGTTTTGGTTTTGGATACCAGGCTGTGAAGTACAATGCATATTGCTGGGTAAAACATCCTCATCCTGGGACTCTCTCTGTGTTTTATATTATCTGTTTTGTCCTATAGTTGCTTAGGTGGCCCTTGAAAATGTTAGAAGGTATGCTCCCAGCTCTGCAACGTGTTCTTACAAGTTATCCTCCTCAGTCTCAGAGCTAACAATGTTTGCTTATGTCCCATCTCTTCAGGTGACTACCAGGATGGGGAGAAAATTGGTTTCTCTGTGTATCTTGGAGAATATTTCAATGTTCACTTCTCTTTAAATGGAAGTGTGACACAGGAAGACAAAAGGTACTGTTGGAACAGCAAGTATTCCAGCATTAAAAAAAAAAATAAATTAAAAAATGTGCTTTGTATGTCATATTCTGAGAAATTATTATTTTTTTTCACAGGGTTTCCATACCTTTTGCCTCCAATGGCTTGTTTATAGAGAAGGAGGCAGGTTATTATAAAATATCCAGTGATGAGCATGGCTTTGTTGCGAAGATTGATATCAGTGGGAATATTCAGATATTCCTTCAAGAAAAGTACTATAATAAGACCTGTGGGCTGTGTGGCAACTTTAATAAATTTGCTGAAGATGACTTCAGAACTCAGGAAGGTAAGACTAAGACTAACTGCTTGTGTTGTGATATACTTACTCTCTGTACACCTAACTTCATGGGTCATTCAATGATGATCTTGCTGATCCTGCAAAATGTTTCCACAAAACCTGTCAGGTACCTCATCTTGACAAGCTGAAAAACTGTCCAAGTTGTTTCATCTTCCCTTCCTGTTAAAGGGAATTGTTGTCATCTCATGGCTGAGCAAAACTCAGAGCTATGAATGTAACCCTTGTATTTCAACTTTCAAGGTTTTTACTAAGATGAAGCTATGGGCTAAATCATGTGTAATTCGGTGGTGGTGGGGAACCAACTAGGATAAGACCCAGAAAAAAAAAGATATAAATAATACTTATCAATTCAACTTCTAATATATTAGTGAGTTAAGCAAATGAGAGAAAGAGTAGAGATTGTTTCAATAGCCGAATATGAAATCCAGGGGATAGCTGCTGGCAAATTTAAAAATGGATTTGGCACAGGATGCTGTTCTATAAAGTGGTTATGCTTCAATTACATTTCTCTGCTCAGATGGGTTGTTGTGTTGGAGGTGCATCTTATACCACAGCAACTCCTAGCAAGAGGGAGAGACAAGATTGCTTTTGCTGCTTTCTGCACATTTATGCAAAGCCTGTTGTTGTGAGTGAACACTAAGGGTTTTGGAAAAGCCCTGAATGTAATTTTGAGGGACCATTCTCAATTCATACTATTTCATAGTGTCTTGCAATTCTTATCAATCACTTGAAGAGAAAAGGTTGAGAGTAAAATAAGTTAATTCATTAACATGTTAAATTGATAATGTAAAGTATTTATTAAAAATAAAAGATACAGAAAATAGAGAGAGACAAAGCAACTTAGAGAAGAACATGGCACTGCTCCAGGGGTGTGCATTACTGACACTTGGGGTTCATAAGCATGGCTTCGACATACAAAAAGAGCTGATTTCAAAGTGTCTTAAAATGATTGATCAGCCCTTCAGCACTGTCAATAATAAGAAACAAACTCATCTTACAGAATTGCTTGGCAGGACTTGGAAACTTCAATGTCTGAATGTGTTGATATATGAAGTTCACATCTTTTTCTCGAGACAATATAAAGGGGGTGAGGCTACTATAAACAGTAAAAGCAGCAGAGACTGTATTGCCTTGGACTGTTCAGATATATGATACTCCCAACTGCTGCTCTTGTTTAAATGTTTCTTGCTGTATTTATTTAACATGCCTGAAGATTTATCCTCCCTTTTATAAAAACAGTGTTTTCCCAACCGTAGATTTCTGAACATAATGAAGTACATGGCAGGGTTACTTGTTGGAAGAGCTGAAAAATAGAGAAGACAATAAGAACATGAATAGCTCTTATTGCATGAAGACCCTGACTTCTGTAATGTGTGTACACACAAATCTGTGATTTTAACCTGAAGAATAGACTCATATCTCAGCAAATCTGACAGTTTTCCACTCTGATACAATAGACCTTTCATTTTAGCTGATCTAGAAGGAATTAAAATTGATTATGGTTGAATTTGTTTTATCAGTGAGAGACATCACCACTCCCACGCATTGTTTACTTCCTTGGCAGCTCTGCTGGCAGGGTGGCTGATACGAGCGCCTCTTAATAGGGTCCAAGTAAAATCAGCTTTTTATTAATTCAGTCATTTTTTAAGCTGCTGAAGCTAACTTCCAGGTGAGGGGCAACCCAAACAGCTGGGAGAGGTAAACTCTTTAAAGAAGTATCTAGAAAGAGTATTGGTAACATATATAACAGTTTACCTTTAATTTTTTTTTTTTTTTTCCAATGCAGTTTTTATTTGCTCCCCTTTTAGCTTGATTAGTTCTTGTAAAGGTCAACCCAACCCAGGATGTGAGACTGATATAATGACTTACTGAACTGAGGGCACAGAAGGGTTATCTTAAGGTTGTCTGCAGACTGAACCTGGCCATTTCAATGTGTCCATAGCTTCCTGTCAAAATCTGGGCATATATCAGATTGGGCCCTCAATTCCAATACATTACATGTATTTCTGCATAGGATTTATATTGACAATAAATACAGTAATATCTGTGAGCCCCAGAATAAAGTGTATTGTAAGTACAATGCACAAAGGAAAGACTAATGTGAAGATTACAGGATGTCATCTGGGAAACCATTGGGGAGCACTATGCAGATCTGTATGTCTGAAATAAAGGAAAAGAGATGATTGTAGATGTTATGGATTGGGTATTTAGGCTACAGCCAAAGAGCATGCTGGATAGCTGAGGTGTATTAAAAACCATCCTGAAGGTTTTTTAGCTGGGCAAGCAACTCAAGATATCCTAGCCTTCAAACATTTCAGCTTAAATGAAAGCTAGCTGTTGGCTAATAGTTCTTGCCTGGTAGGAGGGGAGCTTGTAAGAGCTGCTGATTATGGGTGTGGTGGAGAGAGGACTGAAGCTGAAATGTTTTTTCTGTCTCTCACAGACTGTAGATCACACAGTTTAAAAGCTAATGCAGTAGTTTTATACCATTTCTGCATTTGCCTGCACAAGACGGAACTTGTGTGATTTGATGACCCATTCCTAGGGATTGTGTGTGGCAACAGACAACCACATCCCAAATTTGTGCTAAAGTCAGAATCATGGACAGAATCTAAACCATAAGCTCTGTCCTTCCTGGAGTATCACAGTTTTTGTCACAGTTTAAACAAAATGACAATGCTTATGTTGAACACAAATGAGAACACAGATTTAGCATATTTTAGATACAAATAGACCCTCTAATTTAACAACACTGGCCACTTTTGCTCAGGAAAATAATTAGTTTGGTTTTACATGGCTTGCTCCCATCAAAGTAGATTATGATGTAGAATTTTGTTAATTTATATTTGGATTGTGTTGAGGTGGTGGTGAAATAAGAACGAAATTGTATTTTTGGACATTACCATATACTGAAAGTAAAGAAAGGTGGCATGAAGGAAAATCCATTTAAACTTAGTGATGACTGTGTGATGATTTTTCTGTTCTGTTGATATATTTATACTCATGTTATATAATCTCACTAATTACGTGCTGTTGTCTTGGCACTTTCAATGTGTTTTGGTACGGAAGCCGAGAACTGACATTCTGATTAAAGGATAACACACATCACTTTTCTATATAGTTTTGATGCTCTCTTAATGAGCTCCCGGAGGTCTGAGTGATGTAACTCAAGCTATGATACTCTAACAAATTAACATTGTATTGGTAAAACCCAGCTTACCAATTTTGAAGGTAGTGGCTTTTTGCAGTAACTGTTGAAGCTCAAGAAAAAGTGTATACAGCATGTTTCATAACTGTAGACAGACTCTCATTCAGACAGAGGATGCACTGCTGAGTTGTTTACATTGATTTTGGTAGTAACTAAACTAGTTCATGTGTGGAGAAGTACTCATGTCCTGTTGAGACTTACAAATAAGATTGTATTTTATGTGGTTGCTTGTCTATTGGGTATGGAAGTAGAAAAAAGCCATCTGCCCCTCGGGAATTTGTTCTCACACTTCAAGCATAACTAAAATATCAAAGGAAAATTCTTGTGAGATTTCCAGTCTTTCTTTCTCTCTTTCTTCCTCTCATTCTTTCGCTTTCTTTTCCTTCTTTCTTTCATTCATTCATTATTTTTTTCTCTCTAGATCCTAATGAAGGAACTAATTTCTCCTCTACTTTTTCCTGCCAGCTAAGCTCTGTTCCTTTATAACCATCCTGTGAATACTTCCAAAACTTAGTAATTAAAAAACCTCATTCTTTTCTGATGTGATTGTGTACTTCTATGTGGTTGAGTCCATTTTAGATGCTCAGATATCTGTTTGGAAGCCTTCAAGCCATGGCATTTGAGTGTCACAAGATCACTGACAGGAGCATTTTACAATTGGGGATCCAAAGCAGTGACTAGAAGAGATAACTTACATAATACTACTGAGGAAATTTGACACAGACAAAAGTTGATCCTGAAATTTCATCAGGTCATTTTCACATGAGTAAATGACCAACAGACCTTGCAGTATATCTGCAGTCATGCTCTTACTCAGTATATCTGTGGGCATGCCTTGCAACAAATGTAAGGCAATTTCTTCCTAGTGAGAGAGGCTGTGGTTCAAACTCACAGAACTTTTTTTTCTTTTTTCTTTTTTTTTTTTTTCATGCCTGTGGCCTCAGTCTTTGCCAAGTACTCTTATCGAGATAAGAGTCTTACAGTGGTATTGTTGTGATAGCATGATAGGTCATGATTAAAGTTTATTTGTGCATAGCACCTCATTTGAGTCCAACAGTGGGATCTATCATTTCATCATTTGTGCATGTAACACACTCTTAGTATTATGGAAAAACAAAAACAAACAAACAAAAAAAGGCAAAGAAAACAACAACAGAACTAAATCGATCTACTACACTTCTTTAGGCACTGACAGGAAGCATGTTTCTGGAAATCCATCTCCAAATCACAAAGACATTAATGATAAAACAACATCCATAGCTAATGCTGGATGAAGGCTTGATATTCTGAGCCTGCTCCAATTGAGTCTGAAATTGTCAGGCAAGACATTCCAAACTTCTCTGCTGCTGAAATACAGAATATATGATGCTGCTGGAGAGTAAATATAGGTTAAATAGTTTGAAGCAGACAGCATAGTACAGGAAAAATCTGATGTTTCAGGTAGTTTTCTGTTCTGCAGTAGCATAAACACACATGAATGAATATGCAACTTCCCTGCGTGCAGTACCTTGTATATTCTTAGTACCTCAGCTTATAAAGCATATTCCAAACCTGTAGTGATGTTGGTGCAGATTTTATAATTTTATATATATATATACATGTAAATATAAGTAAAACTTTGTGGCTGAAAAAAGTAAAGTTTGGGATCTTGACATTTTAAAAGATAGAGGTAAGTTGATTTTAGGCAAGTTTAAAGCTTTTGCTTGACCTAAGCAAATAATTTCATTTTATTTCTTGCATTTTAATTTAAAAGCAAGAGGGATAGATTCACAAAGGAATTAAGCTGTCATTTGCAAGCAGAACAGGCGAAGGAAGAATCACAGAATCACAGAATTGCAGGGGTTGGAAGGGACCTCAAGAGATCATCCGGTCCAACCCCTCTGCCAAAGCAGGTTCCCTAGAGCAGGCTGCCCAGGTAGGCATCCAGACAGGTCCTGAATATCTCCAGAGAAGAAGACTGCACAACCTCCCCAGGCAGCCTGTTCCAGTGCTCCGTCACCCTTACCATGAAGAAGTTCTTTCTCATGTTGGTGCGGAACCTCCTGTGACCCATTTTGTGGCCATTGCCCCTTGTCCTGTCCCCACAAACCACTGAAAAGAGGTCTCCCACACTTAAGTTATTTATAAACATTGATAAGATCCCCTCTCGATCTTCTTCTGCACAGAATGCTTGCACAGTAACCGTGTTTATTATATGGCATTTATCTGAGGTAACAGAAACCGGTATTCATAACCCCCTCTGCTTTGTTTAGAGTTGGGATTCAAAGTTAGGTGTTTTTCTTGTGAGGAGTGTGTCTTAATCACTAGGCTATGGAGTTTTGGAGCTGGCTTTTTTACTCTTGTGCTGAAACTGTTCCAGTTCATAATCCTGATTTAATATGGGCCTATGGTCATGTGGAAAATCTGCATGAGGTCCAGGAAGGGAGCTCTGGGTTTCTGCCTCCCACTCCCATGCTTTGAGCATGAGTTGGTTATTGCTAGCACATTGCCTTTGAGATCAGTCTCAAGGTAAACAAGCAGCACATTATATTCACATAATTACAGAATGGTTGAGGTTGGAAGGGACCTCCCGAGGTCCTCTGGTCCAACCCCACTACTCAAGCAGGGCTACATAGAGCCAGTTGACCAGGACTGTGTCCAGGTGGCTTTTGAAGATCTTCAAGCATGGAGACTCCACAACCTCTCTGGACAACCTCTGCCAGTGCTCCATCACCCTAAAACCTGATGGCAGATGTCAAGAGGAATTAGTGATTTTGAGACCCAAATATCATAGTGAATGCTGGGGAGAGTGGACATTGTCTATCTGAAAATAAAATAGGTGAAAGCATGTTATTACCAAAACAAACATACAAAAAAGGGGGTGGTGAGGGGTTGCCCAAAACGTAGTTTTTTGTTTTGTTTTGTTTTGTTTGTTTGTTTTATTTGTTTTAGGGTTTGTTTGTGTGTGTGTGTGTGTTTTTGTTTGTTTATTTGTTCGCTTTTCTTCTCCAAAGAGACAGAGACATGAGGGCACCAATTAGTTTGCTAATCCAATAAATTGAGCATCTGTGACCAGCCTCTGGTTGCCCTGACTGCTGCTGTGGTGGTTGGCACACATCTCTCTCCTGGGTCATGTTAGCAGGGTTATCAAAGTGTGGGACACTTCTGGGACATGCAAAGAAGGTGAGATCTGGGTTGTGCTTTAACAGCTACTGCCTGAACTCATTTTGAATCCTTCAAGGAGACTGCACACTAACTAGCTGCCTTGGGTTCTCAGCTGGTGAGCCACAGGTTCTCATGCTGGTATCAGTCCACACACCAGACACTAGTTCTTGAAGTACTTGGGTTTTGATCCAACTTTGTTTTCATTACATTTTGTGACACCATCCTTTTATTCTTCTTCTTCCTTTTTTTTTTTTTTTTTTTCCCCTTAAACAAACTTCTTTTAAAACGTAGGCAAAACAAATGCCTTAGAAAAACCATACCCAGGCTGTATAGAGGGTTTCCGGGTGTACGGCTCTGATGACTCCTAGTTGGGCTTTGTTTTTCCAGGAAATTGTCTATTTACAGAAAGAAAGAAAATTGAACATGAAAGGAACAGAAGCAAAACAAAGCTCCGAGCCTACCAGATGAAGAAAATGTGTGTCATAAATCATAGAATCATAGAATATCCTGAGTTGGAAGGGACCCATAAGGATCATCAAGTACAACTCCTAATAAATGCTCAGAGGAGGGATGGGAACAAGAAAAGAGAGCAGGGCAGAGAGAGATATGCAAAAACTTTGCATCCCAGATACTGTGTCAGGAATCAATCAAGAATCAGAACAGGCTGAAATCAAACTAAGAGCCTCTTGTTAACTGAAGGGAAGGCTACACAGCTAAGCAAAAAGGCCCTTTAACAGAAAAAGGTCACATTGTTCATCATCAAAAAGGCAGCCTCTGCAGAGAGGATGGTAGCTGTGCTGTATGATGGATGTGTAGTGACAGAGCAGGCAGCTGAACTGCTTGGCTGCTGTAAATACTATCACTTGTGTACTTAGGAAATTAACAGGAGTTTTAGGCTGTTCAGGGTGTTGTCCCCTTCACTGTCTTTCCTTTCCTACACCCTCATGCCCTTCAGCAGAACAAAGCATAGATTTCAGGTGAAAGACATCAGCAGGTGGTGGGAAACTGCTATTCCCTCTGCCCATTGCACTCAGACACAGTGGGGACAGTTCTCCCTCCCCACTTTTCTTCCTGAAACCTCATAATATAGAGAATTACCACACTCATTGATAGGGCATGTAACATGTATGGTTTGAAGAGTCCTTTCCAAAGAAACCTTCTGCTGAAATAGTTTAATTCCATAACCCAAATTTGTTCAGTAGGTCCGTGGCCACAGAGTCACTTCATATCTTCAGCTTAAAGCTCTTGTGATGGTCAGTGAAACTTCCATGTCTAGTTGCTACTCTGAGAAAAATGGGTATACATTTTCCTCCATGTGTTATATGTGGATAAAATTGCATTTATATGAATAGATATACTTAGAGCTCTTTCTTTCAGGTCAATCAGACATTGCTTACCCAGTTAGATTATAATTTTGGGGAGGAAGGCAATGCCTTTGTTTGTATTTGGAAAGCATCTTATAGCTTGCACTCTGCTTCTCCCTGGGGACTAGACAACAATTTTTGAATGAAAGATCCCCTTAAAGAGAGTAGCTCTCTCAAGCTGGTGAGAAAATTGGAGTGCTTGTGGCTCAGTGGATATTCTAGTAAGAAATTTGTATTGTAAAATGTAAATATAACATTTATTTATATTTTCTGATACAGTTATGATGTTAGTTATTAACAGAGTGGGCATGGTCTGCTGTAAATATCTGTTGATGGGATTCCACACAAAGTCCTTCATCTTTCTTCCAGTAAGAACTGAGACTAATGGATTTGAGGTTGAGAAGCAAACCTTGTTAGTAGGAAGCCTGTCACTACATGCTTAGCAAACTAGGTTGAGCAGGACTTACTTTTCATGAGTCTCTCTCCTTTATTCCATTTTCCTTCCTGCTTTCTTTTCACCTTTCTAGGATTAAATCTTACTGTGTATTTGTAAAACTGCTAGTTCAATGAAAATGCAAGTACTCTTCAAATACAGGTTCTACCTACCCCATATTATTGGAAGTAATAAGTAATGATATTCAGTAAAATATGGAGTATCTTTAGTGACTGTGTTACTTATGGTTGAGTACAAAGTTTCCGGGGAAAAGCAGGCTGGCAAACATGCATGTAACACTCTCATTGTAAAGTTGAATGACTATATAGCCCTTTATCATAGAATCATAGAATGGCTTGGACTGGAAAGGACCTTAAGGATCATATAATTCCAACCCACCTGCCTTGGGCAGGGACACTTTCCACTAGACCAGGTTGCTCAAAGCCCCATCCAACCCAGCCTTGAACACTTCCAGGGATGGAGCATCCACAGCTTCTCTGGGCAACCTGTGCCAATGCTCACCACCCTCTGAGTAAAGAATTTATTGCTAATGTCTAATCTAAATCTATCCTTTTCTAGTTTAAAACTAGTGCTACTTGTTCTATCACTACATTCCCTGACAAAGAGTCCCTCCCCAGTTCTTCTGTAGGCCCCCTTTAGGTACTGTAAGGCTGCTAGAAGGTGTCCCCAAAGCCTTCTCTTCTCCAGGATGAACAACCCCAACTCCCTCAGCCTGTCTTAACAGGAGAGGTGCTCCAGCCCTTTAATCATATTCATGGTCTTCTTCTTGACTTGTTCTAATAGATCCGTGTCCTTCTTATGTTGGAGGCCCCACAGCTGAATGCAATACACCAGGTGGGGTCTAACAAGAGCAGAGTAGAGGTGAGAATCACCTTCCTCAACCTGCTGGCCACTCCTCATTTGATGCAGCCCAGGATAAACAGGCTTTCTGGGCTGAAAGTGCACATTGCCAGCTCATGTTGAGCGTTTCATCAACCAAAACCTACAAGTCCTTCTTCTCAGGGCTGCTCTTAATCCATTCTTTGCCCAGCCTATATTCGTACTTGGGATTACCCTGTCCCAGGTTCAGGACCTTGCCCTTGGCCTTGGTGAACCTCATGAGGTTCTCACAGGCCTATCTCTCAAGCCTGTCCAGGTCACTCTGGATGGCATCCCTTCCCTCTAGCATGCTGGCCGCACCACACAGGTTGGTGTCATTGGCAGAGTGGCTGACGGTGCAATCAATTTCACTGTCCATCTCACAGACAAAGATGTTAAATAGTGCTGCTCCCAGTACTGACCCCTGAGGAACACCACTTGCTATTGATTTCAACTTGAGCATTGAGCTGTTGACCACAACACTTTGAGTATAACCATCCAGCTACTTCCTTACCCAATGAGTGGTCCATCTGTCAAATCCATGACTCTCCAATTTAGAGAAAAGTATATCATGTGGGATATCTGTTGCCATAGGTCACTTAATTCTAGATTGGGCCAAGTACAAGAAAAGCGCACTGTTGAATGATCTCTCTTTATTCATTACTTGCCTAGTTTTTTACTATCATATGTTGAGGAGGCTTATCTGGGACAAGATCTCGAGCTGTTGAGCAAACCCAAATCCATCATGAATTGCCTGTCCTAGAACAGTTTGTAGCTTAATTTGAGGGCCCAAGTACTTTACAAGGAGGCAAAACTGCTCTGGCAAGCTACGGGCAAGTCCCTTACTCCTGTGGATTAGTCTGCTAAGTGCCTAGACAGGCACTGGCAACAAGAGGTTTGAAGAGCAGGGTCCAAAAGCGGGAAGAAAAAAGGTTTTACATGATTTATTTATTTTTAAACATTTTTACTTTAAAGTATTAATCAGAGTACAGTAAAAAGATTAAAATGGTGTAATAATAATTGCTGCCTAAAAGAAGTACATAAGAGGTGTAACTCCAAGCACCACAGAAAAAATAAACAGGTGAACAGCATTTCAGGGTCAACAGTTGTCCCAACCTTCAAATCTTAAGTTGTGGGGAAATGGGGATCTTGTGGTACCTGCTGTTGGGAAGCTCAATATCAACATGCCTTCAGAGCCAGAAGAACACTAATTCAGAGCATCTCTTGCTATTTAATATTTACTGTAAAACTGTATTATTGAAAATATAAGGAGATGTATTGAGTTTAGTGCTGTACTTTTCATCAGACTAACTCCCATCCTTACTCTAATCTTTGCAATTTGTGGTAAACCAAAGGGTTCTATTTTTCTTCTTGCTGTTTTTTTCTTCTTTTTCTGTGTTCAGTTCTGTCTGTGTAAATAAAAATGACATGTTTTTTTACCACCTCTCACTTGTCATCATTTTCTGTGTTCCTCCATTAACATCCGCTGTATGCCTAACCTATGTTACATTTATGAGCTCCTGGTTTTTAGTTAAAAAAAAAAAAAAAAGGAAAGAAAAGTCAAGTCTTCTGACTTTACTACATCCCCCTTTGCATTCTCTGTGTAGTTTTCATGACTATCAATTAGATTAGGAACAGTCTTAGTGATCAGTATATTCTGTGATTGTTCTCAATGTACAGCACATTGCTCAATGACATTTTGATCATATGTATATATATCTACATAACACTACGTAACATATATATTTAAAAATAAAAAATATAATGTTTTTGAACCATTTCACTTGTTTTTTGGGTAATGAGGGGGGTCATATTTCAAGATATTTTCTGCATAAGGTCTTGGAAATTAATTAACAGTGACAACTGTTATTCTTGCATGCAAGACAATAGGAGTTTAAAAAGCAAAGTCACAGAACTGAGAATCACAAAATTAACTATCTTGTAGCAGGTACCTATCAAAGGAAATGGAAGTAGTCCCGCAATCAGGGGCCAAAATAATGGGAGACAAAATGAGGAAACATTCCCTTTCTAGAAGGATCCCCCTCCTCAAAAGGATGGAGCAAGAGATGTGGCTTGCATTTCCTAGGAAGCAACAGATGTACAGATTAACTCCTTCGCTTTTGCTTTTATGCAAAATATGTGCAAATCTAGACAAGTCTGGCACAAGATCTGCTTGTAACATGGAGGAGCATGTTTCAGGAGAAGTTACACTGTAATCACACCAAGGGCCCAAGCATTATGGCTTATATTAAGCTTCTTTTAAATAAGATGTAGTTTCAGACAGAATGAGAAAATGAAGGCTAGATGTGATCAGGAATGCTAATACTTCCATTGCTTTGGGAGACCAGCTTTCTCTTTCTTTCTTTCCCTTCTTTTTCTTTCTTTCTTTTCTTTCTTTCTTTTCTTTCTTTCTTTTCTTTCTTTCTTTCTTTC
>CM021697.1:75165936-75217211 GCA_011074415.1 Stictonetta naevosa
GCTGGTAGGTGAGGGAAACAATAGATCTGCTTCAGCCTGTTCCTCCTCCCGCGGCCCCCCACTCACTGCAGATCTGGACTTTTCTTTGCCCTCTCTTCCCCCGCACATCAGCCACTAAACCAGCATCCTTAGAGAGGTGGCTTCTGCTTCGCTTGAGAAATACAGTGAAACTGGAAAGCTACATTGCTCCTATCCGGAGCCCAAACTTTGGCAATGGTTTATAATCAAGCTTAGAAGAGTTTGGAGATGGTGTGCCTTGTGCTGTGTCTAATTCAGTTTCATTTTCTGAGTCTACTTGAAAGCTGCACAGAGTTGGTGGCTGAACAAGTGGAATTTCCTCAAGGAGCAGATGTGTTAGATCTCTGTGCTGCCTGGTCCCATGGGTGGGTGCTCATGGTGACTAGGAGAACCTTGTGCCACATGAGAACCAGCTCTCAGCTGGGTGACTGGTGGAAATACTGGTTGTTCTTTTCTGTGTGGAAGCCAGCTAGAGCTGCTGGTGGTCCCAGCTCTTTAACTGGGTATGCTTCCTCTCCTTCACAAGGTTTGATCTTCCTGTTTTGTTTTGTTCCAATCCACTGGAGAGACAGCAACAGCACAATCTCCTGATGCCTACTTGTCTCTTCTTTCCTTGGAGTTTCTTTGGACTTGAATTGTGCACAACACATCTTTAAATCATAGAAAACATGGGCAATTTAATGTTCTTTATTAAGAAAGTGCTCTTATTTTGATTAATGCTGCTGTGTATCAGCTGAGGGTCTGGTACCAGCTCACAGTTTTACCCCACTGCTGCTCTGGGCCCCTCCCTGTACTCCACCTCCAAAGCACATACACGTGTTTGACTACTGCTCTGCCTGTAGATATGGTTTCTTTTCAGATATATGTATTCCCCTCCTAGGGCTGGATGCAGTTTGCCATCTACATGGTGGAGATGCCTGCTATCTACCTTGTCTTGCGATCCAGAGAACATGCCAAACTGGGCAGTGTTGGAGGGATGGAGCTACAGCCTCCCTACCATGAATGAGCTTCTCAGTTTTGTCTGATCCATTTTTTCCACTACATAGCTGTGATGATTTAGGCCATCTATTCCATGAAGTACTGCAATCTGATAGCCTCTCAGATGTCCAACAGCATAGGCAACAAGGATCTCAAAGTATTAAACTGAGTGAAAAGTGTGTAACTGTTGTAATGAGTCGGTATTGAAAACATAAATATGTTTTAAAGAATTAGTATTCTTTTATGCATTCTTAGATGTCTTAATTTTCCAGATTTCATCCCTAATGGAAATGATGTATGAAGGCCACAATTCACTGTATTCTTCCTTTATTTATTTATTTGTTTACTTATTTTTGTTAGAATACTATAGCTATAACATGTTAGTTGTGAAAGTGACTGTAGTTCAAACGTGAAATTAGAATTCAACTAATTTATACTTTTGCTACTCTTGCTGTAATTGGTACAAAATACACTCATATTCCATGGAGTACTTCCATGTGCAATAAAGAAACAACATTTATCCTCAAAGCTGAAAGTAAGTGAGAGAGGTTTGAGACTTTTGGATCATGATAATGGTAGAACTCACAAGCAGGTCAGCAAATACATGGACATAAATTATTGTAATATATTTCAGGAGTGAAAATGAAGCCTACTTTGTCCAGAATCTCATTTGTCTGCTCCTGAAATCTACATATCCAGTGAAGAAAGGCTGAGAGAGTTGAGTTGAGGTTGTTCATCCTGGAGAAGAGAAGGCTCTGGGGACACCTTCTAGCGGCCTTATAGTACTTTAAAAGGGCCTACAAGAAAGATGGCATGGGATTATTTAGCATGGAGTTTAATGATAGGACAAGGGGTAATGTCTTTAAACTAAAATAGGGTAGGTTTAGGTTAGACTTTAGGAAGAAATTCTTTACTCAGAGGATGGTGAGGCACTGGAACAGGTTGCCCAGAGAAGCTGTGGATGCTCCATCCCTGGAAGTGTTCAAGGCCAGGATGGATGGGGCTTTGAACAACATCATCTAGTGAGTGGCATCCCCACCCATGGTGTGTGTGTGTGTGTTGGAAATAGGTATTTCTTAAGGTTCCTTCCAACCCAAACAACTCTGTGATTCTATATTAGCTGAACCAGAATTTAAGTGTCTTCTGTCTGTCAATATGTTTGTTCAAAGATGTAACTACCATTTGATGTACTAAACATACTGGATTTGGATGTTCTTTACTTGGAAAGATGGGAGGCTAAATTATTCTTCTTTGATAAGTGAAAGAAAATAAGTTTGTCTGAAAGATTATACCCAACTATGGCACCAAAATATATCCTTCTTGGATGATATAAATAAACACTCCTGTGTATCCATGTACTGTAATGTTAGAATTCAACAGAACAATAGGGTATCTCTGCTTTCTTCTGTTACTTTTTCAGTTTTTCTTTCTTTAATGGCAATCACTAAAGAATAGACAAATGCAATTCATGCAGCAGCATAATACAATGCCACAGAAATTGGAAGAATGTATAAAATGCCACCTACAACTCTGTGTGGTGGGACTGGGGAATAAAGAAAGTCAGTAGGCTTGTGGTCAGCAGGACTTGCCAGTGCAAGGACACTGCCTAGGCTTTTAAAGAAACGCTTAAAACAGAACTCATGCAGAAGTAAATGAAGTGATGTCAAGAACTTCACCTGTATTTCAAATACTGCAGTCAGTTCTGATGGTTTGATCTTACAGCCCTATGCATTCTAAGCACTGTTTCAGGCTGAGGCTTTACTCCGTAGTCTGTTGGTTAGGGGCAGTTCCTTTTCTGTGTGAAACAGCTTCTAGGACTGTTATTCTGTAAGCAGGAACACTATAGCCATGGGTGAGATGGCTCTGGTCTCTAAACACAGGTGTACTGTCCCCTGACTAAAGAACTGTGTTAGTTCAGCTTGACTATTCAGTTCTAAAGAAAGGAGATAAAATAAAAATAATTTGCAGAATTAATTAACTTGGAAGGGACCTCTGGAGGCCACCTACTCCAAACCCCTGCTTGAAACAGGGCTGCTTTAGGTCAGGTTGCTCAGATCTTTGTCCGGTCACATTTTGATTATCTCCAAGGTTGAAAGATTTACAGCCCCTATGAGCACCTGTTCCAGTGTTTGACCGCCATCATAATGCAAATATTTTTTATCTTTTATATAGTGGGATTTTCCTGTATTTCAGCTTGTGTCCATTAGTTTGTCATAATACATAGCTGAGACATGTCTAAAATACAGGAAAAATAGATTTACAATTTCTTGTATAAAGTCGGTTGAAAATTTGAAGCAATTTGAATGGCAAGAAAGCCTTTAAACAGAGAAAACGAACTGTATGGTGATTTCTGGCATATATGACTTGTTTTCTTGACAAGCAGTTAAAGGTCAGTCATTAGGTATGTTGTTATTGAACAATACTAAAGAACACCATAGGGAAAAATAATTTTAAAAGTTTTTGTTGTTGTTTTTAGTCTCATTTAGTGATATGTAGTGAACATGATCCAAAAAGGTTGTTTTGACTAGCTTTGTTGTCGCCATGTGTTTTGCAGACTGTACAGTCTGAGTTCTATTGCAGCATAACAGTTGAACTGTATTACCTTTTTAGCAAGGCTATTACCTTGTTAACACAGCCTGTGAGTGGGCTTATTGCATATGTCATTTTTCTATTGCATTTGACAGTATCTGGATCAGGGCTTTGGTCCAAGAGCTGCTGCACTGCTCATCCTCTGAGCAGCTCCCAGCTCACTTCTGGTTACATCAGTTTCATCTTGAAACTCTGCTTTAATAGCTCATTTGGCTGTTTGTATTTTTATTACTTCCAGCCCTGTGGCACTTTGTCAGTTTTCTCATACTTTGTGTAGTCTAAGAGTAGTACCAACACTATTTATGCACTTCTTGCTCCCCCTTTCTAGTCGTCGTTCCAGCTCTCTCAGCATGGTGTCTGCTGTTTGGGCAACAGAAATATTTCAGGCTGGATCTATTCTTCTGGAAGACAATCATGCTCAGTTAGCATTGCTTTACATTCCCAGAGACCTTTCTCAGAAGGTTCAAGACCTCCTTATACATGCAATTATTCACTGAGCTCTTTGCTAAACTCTGAATATATTTTCAATTTTCAATAGATCAGACATTTGTGTTTGGTTTGTTTTCATAAGTCAGAAGTTCTGTCTCAGTTCAGGCATTACTAAGTTGATCATCCAGACAAAACACCCTCCAGCAAGTAAAGTCTTTCCTACTCAGCAGTAGAAACCTTAGCACCTCTACTATGCAGGTATACCATCTGCCATTTAGAGAAGGCATCTAGACATCTGCTAAAGTTTGTGGGTTTTATTTGCTCCCCATTTTTCACCTTTCACCTCACCTCACCCAAAATTGGAAACAACATGACCAGACACTTTTTTTTTTTTTTTTTTTTTTTTTTTTTTTTTTTTCTTCCAGCTATGAATCTATAACTTCTGTGTGCTGTCATCTCAGGTACTTGTTCTTACTGTGAAGGAACCAACTTAAGAACCTGTCGTGTCATGCCTCAATGATAGGCCTGAAATGTAGAGCATTGTTACAAATGCTTATATAAAACATTGATGAATAAGTAGAATAAAGTTCCACTTCATCTGTTTATGTTAGGGTTGTATCAGACATTGTTTTCCCACTTATCTAAGCACATTGTCATCCTTTCAGAAAGTTGCATTGAGGACTTCAGACTTATTGAACTGTGACATAATGTAAACATAAGAGAAAATCTACTTGGGAATCTCCTTCACAAAATAAAGTGAACTCTTATTAGGTTGTGTTCCATTTACAGTTAATTCATACATAGCTTGTTGCCATCTGAAAAGGTAAGTTTTGGTACCTTCCTCCCCATCTTACTGTGCAGTCCCATCCTTGCACTAGCTGTCACCATGCTGGTTTAACTTACTAGAAAAGCAGATTTTTTTTTTTTTTTTTTTTTTTTCCCTGAGTTATTTTTCTGCCATTTATCCGAGTTAAATTGACCTATCATGCATTGGACAAGCCAGCAGGAGTGACAGGTGTATGAGGTCAGAAGTAGAAAACAAATTGATTCCTTGGATCCCAGTCAGACTAGGTATTTCAGTGAGAAACTTGCTCTGTTCCCTCATTACCTGAAAGATGGTCTGTCTGGTCATTTTTCTTCTGAAGTACCTTAATTGTAAGTTCCTCTCTCTTGCTGTGCATGTGTTCCTGGTCCTCCAGACACCATCTGGTACTTCACTGGACAGCAAGCATTTCTTTGCTTTCCTGCATTTGATAACTGATTGACCGACATGTTTCTGTGCGAAGCCTCTCTTATATGACACTATGTTTTATGTTAATCAGCGTATTACTGTACCTCTGTTTATATATGGATGTAGTGAATAAATGGATGTAGCCCACTTTTAGCTATTGACTGCAACGTTTATGTGTGACTAATAACCATGATATTATTTAACGGTGACAGTGTGTTTGGAAAAGCTTTTTCTTCCTAAGTTTATAGTAAATAAAATATTTTGTCCCCTATCTCTCCTTGCACTGGTCATGCAGGCTCTCATGGAAATCTGCCAGCTGCTAAGAACATCTTTGACCTTTTCCCGGTGCCACCATCTAGTGGATCCAGAGCCATACATCCATGTCTGTGAAGAAGACATCTGTGCCTGTACCCATAGCACAAACTGTCACTGCTCGGTGTTCCTTGATTATGCAAGAAACTGTGCTTATGAAGGAGTGATTTTGGATGGGTGGCCTGAAGAGAGCTTGTGCAGTAAGTTGATAAAATTATTCCTGAGCTACTTACCCCAAATGAGATCATGCCTGTCTTGCAGATTTACGTGCTGCAGGTAAGAGCAACTGTTGATTTTTTAGGATGTTGTTTCAGGTTGATTCAAGTAGGCAAGTTAAATTTTAATGTTCCCATCACTACAATTTATCTGAAGTACCTTTGTTCACTCCCACTTTCAGCTCCCTGTTATTTATCTCTTTGCTAGAAGTTGTTGTCCCTAAGTGAGGATTGTTTGAACCACATATGAATCATAGAATCATAGAAACATTAAGGTTGGAAAAGACCTCCAAGATCATTTGGCCCAACCATCCCCCCTACCACCAATATTACCCATTAAACCATGTCCCTAAGTAAGAAAATCCCCATGAAGAAGATTCTGAGCTGCTACACATTTATCTGATCACACAAAGCTGCCAACTATGACGTTCAGTAATTATTTCACACTTGGTTCAGATGTGTGACTTTATCCAGCCTATACTTGTAAGACAGCATCTTCATGAAAGGCTCTCCTTAATGCTCCTGGGTAAAGAGAATTATTTAATCTTTTATTTGCTTGAAACAATTACATTGGAATTGGGATGTTTCCTAATTTAGCCATTTTTTTTTCCTAAGTCAGAGATTGCATCTTGAAGTGTTGTCTTTATTAACCTAATTTTGTCAAGGTCAGAGGTCTTGATTGCATCTCCACAAAGATTCTGCAAGCAGAGAAGGATGTAGATTGACTGGGATGCCTCTATAGAGTAAAGGTCACATTTGTACCCAACATGCAGGAGTTCATATACCTGTGTGCCTCCACGGGAGAACCCCAGTTAAATACACAAATGAATATAAATAAAAATTCTTTAATATCATGTTCTCAATGATTTTTCTCATGCTTTCTGTATTACACAGGAAGGACAGTTTTCTCTGAATGTTTGTAAATTAATTTCCTGGGCTAACATGACAGATTTGTACTGACAGCACTTACAAGCCAACTTTCTTCTCTTGGTAAAGTTACTCTGTTAATAGCCACCACTGAAGAAAACACAATCTTCAGATTACAGTTAGGGCAGCAAGATATTGCCAACCACTTATTCAAGGGATTGTACACCAAAGAAGACTCTTTCTTGAAGTAATTTTTTACCTTTATGTTGGGATATAAAAGGATCTAACTTGTTTCTTTGCTCAAGATGCAAACCAGAGGACCCATTTTAGCTAGGGCTTTCTGTAAGTTTGACTAAATCCATGAGAGAATGCATCTCTATTCCCAGAACTCATTTTTAACCCTTGACTTCACAAACCACACTTTTTCCAAGCCAGGAAAGAGAGGTACTACCCAGGTATGCTGCCACAGCAGGATCTTAATTTTCTGTCATCCTTCATCTGTGCATCACCCTTCACTATCATGCTGTCTCAGTAAATGATGACAGTAATTGTATTGGAGGCATGAGACGTTGCTGTGTTGCAAGGACTGTAGTGCTGGGCACTAGTGAGCCACAAAGGGCAAGAATACTCCTTTGTTATCCTCCCACCTCCTTCATTAGAGGATTTGCTGAGAAAGGGCAGGCTCTAATCTTTTCTGCCCACTGCATGCCCATGCAGTCTTGTGGGATATGCCTGTGCATCAAAATGAAGGAATGGCTATAGTTTGTGCTTGCATAACAGCCTCGCCTAGATAATGACAGCAGTAAAGATACTGCAGCATGGGTGTTAGCCTGTGCTAGCCATTCTCTGGAAGAAGGGTGGGATTTCAGAGTCTTAACTGTCTCCCTGCTCTCTCTGGGAACATGAAACCTCAGTGTAATTTCCCAAATGAATGTAGTAACTGTGTAACTTAAAAGTACAGAACATGCTTGTTTATCCAAACTACCCAGATACTATTGCAATTTTTTTTCACCGTGTTTGATTGTTCTTAATGGCACTTGGTTCTAGTTATTGAGACTTGATTTGTTAGATAATAAATTGGCTGTAACCCCTAAGTATTTACTAGGCAACCTAACTGAAAAATCAAGCTGAAAATCTAGTGTTCCTTAGATGTTTTTGCTTCTGAAAAAAGAAATCATTGATTAGAGGGGATATGACCTTTTTGGTGTCTCTGTGGCCCAGCCTTTGATAATTAAGGGAATTTATTTATTTAAGAGTTTATTTATTTAAGAGAAATTTGCATTTCTAATTTCTTGTAATTGTTTCAGGGCCAAGATGTCCAGTTGGCATGGAGTATAAGGAATGTGTATCTCCTTGTGCCAAAACCTGCCAGAGCCTGAATATCAATGAAGTGTGTCACGGACAATGTGTTGATGGCTGCAGCTGCCCTGGTAATTTATTTACAGAGCTGTTTACAGAGAAACATTTGGCAGTGGTGTTACCTATTTTATTAGAAGAAGGAAAGCAGTGTCTTCTCTTAAATTTTCCCGAAATCAGAAACACTTCTTTTTTGGGACCATGCCCTAGAATAAACTGGTTTCTATACTGCCTGTATGCTCACTCTATGAAAAGGCCCTTTTACAGAGCTAACTAAAAAGTAAATGTTTCTGTGAACATCAGCACCATCTAGTATTCTAGGATTGCCTTTCTTGCTTGCTGAGGGACTACCACTACCTACCACTGACATGTCTAGATTCCTTCTCAACTGCTTTTGGCTAGAAGCTGCCTTCCTCTAGAAGCTACAGGAAGAAAGGATAGAGAATATACTGAAGGCATTTCTTATAGAAAAACAAAACATGTAGAACTTGTGCAATATTTTCAAAGATCTTCAGGATTTTAGATTAATGATTTTGCTTGTTATTGAATCCTTTCAGAGGATCCTGATCAGAGGAGATCTGTTTGGCTTAAAGGTAGCAGCCCAACCACAACTTTTTTTTTTTTTTTTTTTTTTTTTTCCCATGCATGGTCTTTCTCCTCTGCTTATGGTACTTAACATGACTGCAGGAGGAGAGTTTGATTCCTGTCTGCAAAGATCCCTATGCTCCCTTTTCTAGCTTTTATTATTATTTTGAATAGGAATTTCTCTACATTTCACACTTCATATCTGGACTTTATGTGAATGTACAGAAGTGTTTACTGTCCCTCTGCACTAAGATACTAAATGTAACTGAGGTTTACTGAGCAAGTAGTTTGATTTCCAAAACAAGGCAGTGATGATGATGTATACCTTGTTTCAGGAGTCATTAATGCATTCTAAACATTTCCAGTCATTCAAAGCTTGGCAGTTGCCCGTTTAGCTACTGGTCTCTTGTGCATTGGAGGTTTAAAGCTGTCATTCTGTGGAAGAACTTGAATATGTGTATGGGGAAGCTGGCAGGTGATAGAATTAGGCACAGGAGCTTATTTTGTTGTGTAGCAACTAGCTATTAGATTAGTACAGTCCTGGGACTGTTGGGAAAAGCTGAAGGTGTTGAATCCACCAGCTGCATAAGGTCCCTGGCTATTCTTTCTTTGGTGTCTGCTCTGGTCAGTTCAGCACAGGAAAGGTATAGAGGGACAGAAACTGAGAGGCACAGAGACAGGAGCTCAACAGAATGGGTATTACATGAGGAACCCGTACATGACTAGAAGGAACTGAATGATAAGAAATAAGAATCAGCAGCTCAATATTTTTACTGTTATTTGGTGCACAGTATACAAGAAAGAATTTTTGTTTGAGTTGAATAGAAAGTGAGGAAGATCTCAGAGATGAATAGAGAAAATTGGGATTTAGGATGATTATTATACCTTCTCTTAGCTTCTTTCCAGTTGTCCAAGAGTAAAAATGATCTGTTTAATGTTTGTGTCTTTTTAACTTTATTTTATTCTCCCTTAAATGCAGCACACAGTGATTTTAATAGCAGTAAATAGAATTACTATTGCCATGAAAAAAACATGGACAGTCTGTTTTCTTTTGCTCTCTGGAGAGCCTTAAATTTTCAGATCTTGTTTAAATATCTCTCAATGGAAGGATTTTCTCTACAGTAAACATCCTTCCAGGCAACTCTACAGCAAGAATGGGAGAAAAGGGACTTACCTGTGTGTCACTGTCAGTGGTGAATGCTGCTGCTAGGGAAATCTCTACAGGTGTTTGGAAGGATTCCCTCAAAGAGAAAGAAAATGAGTTTTTAGCAGTCAAAATGTTTTGTTATAGCAGCTCTTTTTTGAACAGAGGAATATCAACTACCTATCAACATATGGATGTGAAAGAAACAAGAAACTTGTCCTTTCTTCTACTGCTAGCTTATGATGCAATCTCAAACAAGTCTTTATAACTGATATGTGCCTCCAATTATCTTTGTAAGATAGACTATATATAGAATAGGTAATTATAGTTACGTAATATGGAAACGTCAGAAACTGGATCCAAGTTAGGAAATTAGCCTTCTCACTTTGTTTCTGCAGAAGTTGAAAAGAGAAACCAGATCTCCACATCATAATGCTGCTTTCTCTCTGACCCTGATTTGTGGCACAGTGCCTTCCCAGTATTTGTTGTCCAAGACAGCTGAAAGCACACTGCCTGCATAGGTTTCTTCTATTGCTTAGTCCTTGTCTGCTGGATTCTTGTTGTTGTTCAACTTTGCTCCTTTATTCCCTACTTTGTTTTTCTCCTCTTCTGTCCTCATATAATGAATGCAAAACCTGTCTGGGAACTCTTTACTTCAGTCAGTTCTTGTTAGCTCTAGAGTTTATGCTTTGCATTATTTCTAAGTAATGTGCATATATTTTTTGAACAGGTTTCTAGATTAGCTCAGATCAAGCTTGATTGTGCTCCCCAGATTTGACTCCTGTATGTTCCAATATACAGGAGTCCTATGTATATATATACTGACTCAGGGACTGAGTCAAAGAGCTTCTCTGGGAGCACTAGAAATGGGTACCATTCAGTACATCTGAAGGAGACGTAGCATTGGAAGAAAAGTAGACACCAGTCCCCATGAGGCTTTTTGGCAAGCTACATTCTTTGTAATTGCTCTCTGTGCAACTATAGGTAATAATGCATATGAGGTCTTGCCAAAGTATATGAAGAACCAGAAAATCTAATCATATTTATGTTTCTGTCCATGTTTGTGTGTCGTATGTGCATGTGCTGTTACCTGATCTATCCAGAGGGAAAGCTCCTTGACGGTGAACATTGCATTGAAAGCTCTGACTGCTCCTGTATCCACTCTGGAAGACATTATCCTCCTGGGTTCACCATCTCCCGGGATTGCAACTCATGGTAAATTCAGTGTTGCTCTGGTATGGTTGCTGTTGCTCTAGGGTCCTGCACACATTTTTGGTGACTGTTTTAGATGATCTATCTAGATATCTCTCTCTGTCTCTTCTTAAAAATACTTATTCTCATTGGCAAAGGACATGGCCTCTTATCGGAAACGCCATCCCCTTCCAAGAAGTGAGCTGTTCACAAATATAAAATCAGCTTCGCTTTTAAAGGGATATTTGGCCTGATAGAACAATGTGAGGGTCATACTCCTTCAAACAGTAGAGAACTACCTGTTTCCTGTGGATAAGACAGACTGGCAGGTTCCCATGTCTGGTTGGTGTCAGCAGTGGTGTCTTTGTTTTGACTTCCTACATGTATTTGACCTCTAAACCCAGTTTCTTTCCAAGAGGAGTTAGCTCAGGCACGTCCTTGAAACTTCTCACAAAGCTAATGGATCTTCCCAGCTGCATGGCTCACAATTTTTCTTTCACTCACGAATTCCATTCTGAAGGGGAAGGCTAGCTGCCTAAAGAAAGGAAGGGGAATGAGTAATGTATTCTTGATCTGCTATGTGTAAGCGTGAATATATTTGTGTAAGGAGTTCAGACAACACCGAGCACAGATGTTTCCAATTAGACCAAAAAAGAGGGACTGAGTTAGAGCCACCGTATGCAGAAGAAAAATGGCGTATGTGTCATCACTATTAACCAGAAGTTTTTCATTACTGGAGCCATGTATCACAGAATATGAACCATAGTCATGACATTAGCATTTTGTCTTTTTTTCTGGAACTGTTTGCAGCTTTGAGCTTGGCCACATTGTTCAACTATAGTGTTTTTGAGAGGTTAATGCTGCCTGATAGACTGTATTGTTAGAAAATGTTTCCTGTTATTCAGATTTGATACTGCTGTGGAGAATTGTTTGGACTTGATGATCTTAGAGGTCTTTTCCAACCTAAATGATTCCATGATTCTATGAATGTTGTTCCATCAGCTCAGCATTCACCATCCCAAGTAAATTGACTCCCCACAAGTGGTTTTCAAGGGCTGGAATAATTAAAGAAATAAAAAAAGTCTAGCATCTCTTGAAAAATTATTTCAGTTGGAGATGCCAGGATTGACCAGCTTGACATCACAGATCCAAGAATGACAGCAATCTCGATGACTGTCAGTGCCTGTTACTGGTTACTGGTAGCACCTCTGGGGATGGCACCACCAAAAGACATTAAACCAGAAAAAAACTCTTTCCAGAGAAAGGGAAACTGAGCAAGAGGAGCTTAAGTCAGCATTGTACAGTTACAGTGATAAAGGTCTGCATGAGCAGTCTTGCCAGCTAGCAAAGGACAGGGCTTATTGCCTTTTGGGTCAAACTGACAAGGCCATGCCTGGAGTAGTGAGGCCAGTGCTGGTCAGTACTGGTATAATGGCCACGGCAAGAGGGAGGTTGATGAACTGGAGATAGTCTAGTGGAGGACTCTGGAAATGACTGGGGAGGAGAAGCATGAGGAGAAGCAAAGGGATCTAGATTTGTTTAAAGGCTAATGGGGGAAACTTTCACTACCTAAAGGGGGGTTGTAAAGAAGACAGGGACAAAATCTTCTCAGAGGCAAACAGCAAAGGAGCAAAAAGTAATGGACACGAGTGTGGTGGTTTTACTCGAGTCAGCAGCCGAGCTCCACCACAATCGCTCTCTCACTCCTCCCCTCCTCAAAGAGGAAGGGGGAGAAAAGACAACACAAAGAGCTCGAGGTTTGAGATGAGAATGATTTAATTAAAGGGAAAGGGAATGGGGAGAAAAAGAAACAAAAGAAACAACAAGGCTGCACAGAAGCACAGAGAGAAAGGAAAAAAAAAAGTTATTCTCTACTTCCCATCAACGAGCAATGTTCGGCCACGTCCTGGGAAGCAGGGCCTCAAAATGCGTACCGGTTGTTCAGGAGAGCCCCTCCCCCACGAGAGTCCCCTTTTATTGCTGAGTGTAACATCAGGTGTTATGGAATATCCCTTTGGTTGGTTTAGGTCAACTGCCCTGGAGATGTCCCCTCCCCATCAATTGCCCACCCCCAGTCTGCTGGCTCTTGGGGGCTTGAAGGGAGTCCTGATGCTGTGCCAGCACTGCTCAGCAATAGACACAGCACTGGAGTGATACCACTGCTGTTCCAGCTACGAGTGCAGAGCACAGCACTGTGTGGGCTTCTGCAGGGAAAGGTGACTCCATCCCAGACAGACCCAACACAACGAGTTGAAACAACAGAAATTCCATTTAGACATTAGAAAAAAATATTCTCTTGAGATGGTGTAGCACTGAGACAGCTGCCTAGAAGAGCCATTCTGGATATTTCTAAAATCAAATGGGCAAGGTCCTGAGCCACCTCATTTACCTTTGAAGTTTCCTTCCTTGAACTGGGGGGTTTTAGGTATTATTTCCACAGGTTAATTTTTTTTTTCCCCCTCTAAGATTCCATCCTAGTAATAGACGTATCTTGAGAATTGCATTTAAAACTCATTCCACATCAGTGGAATATAGTTGTAAACTATTAAATGTTTTGGGAAAAAAAGAAGTTCTTTAATTTTGCAACTATATTGTCAGCAGTTGCTGTCAAATGATGGTAGAAGAGATCAGGAGGATGGATATATGATATATTAAGAAACAAGAATATGGCAGATTGAAAGGATGCTGGGGGCTGGTCTAATTTCCTTAAAACAGGGGCCATATCTCAATTATTTGGGAAAAGCTTGCAACAGAAGATATGAATTCACATATTCTTGAATAACTTATAATTATGTTTCCTAGCATTTGTCGACGGGGCATCTGGATCTGCAGCAATGGGGAATGCCCAGGTATGTTGGTCCTACTGTTTTTAGGTTTTGACAAGTGAGTAAATATTGTCTACATCCCTCCCATTTACATCCAACATACATTTTTTTTTTCCACACAAACAGTGAATTTCTTTATTTTTACCTGCAAACTCCAGTGCAAGCCAGATGGTACTATATTTCAGAAGTTCTCCCAGTGAAACAAAACAGATGTTGTACTGTATGTTTAGCAATTAAAATTCCTGTTTGGTGACAAAATTGGTTCCTCTTTTGATTACTTTACCAAAATATAAGGGTCTGTATGATCAGAGGAACAGATTTCAGGTAAAAGGAACACTGTTGGGCTGCTTTGTGCAGGTACCATTCCCTAGCCAACTGTCTACACCAGAATGTTTTTACTGATATTATAACTTGAAGTACTGGGAGTAGATTGGGTAACTCCTGATACCCCCTAGATTTGGGCCCCAAAGGTCACCTGACAGGTGAAGGATCTCTAGCCTCTAGGAGAAGGTGGCTGCCCTTCCTTCCAGAGGTGGTGGCAGACAGGAGGGGCAGCTCTGCAGATATTCTTGCTCCCAGAGTTCTTGTTCACCACCTCCCAAACTCACCAGTACATGTGGCTACAGCTTTTGCCTACATGGTCAATGTGACCTTTTGTGCTGTGCATTGTCCAACAAAGCGTCTCCTTCCTTGTTTCCTCCTGGCAGGTCCGTGGCAAATCCTCTGACTCAGTTCCTGTACTATGTTCAGCCACAGAAAGGCCTTCTTGAGCTGAAACAACATCTGTCTCAGCTTGTGTTGTGTATTAGAGCCTGCAGGGAGAGAGCACAGATCTTTATCTTGTTCTTCCTCATTGCTTTTGTGACCTGAGAGGTGAAGAACTGAGAAGGAGACCACGGTTGGAAAAAGGAAAGCAGATAGGCTATTTATTTATTTATTTATTTATTTATTTTGACATGCCACTGTGCAATCGCCACAAATTAGGAGAATTAGAAATGTTTATCAAAGTCTGTCTTTCTATTAGCAGTAAGCTTGCCTGACCTGTTAATGCAGCATTTCCTCCTGCTTTGGACTAAAAGAGTGCTTGCCCCAAAATGTCATCAGAAAAAAAAAAAAAAAAAGAAAAAGAAAAGAGTGAAAGAATGGGTACGCAAATGTTCAAAATAGAAATGACATTTTTACTGTGCTATGCCAAGTAGGACTGTGAGAAACCCCGTGCTTGAGGTTCTCAGTAGAGATCTCTCCAGGTACAGGGAGTCTCAGTACAACACAAAATCAAGGACACAGATCCAGGTGATTTATGACTTCTAGCTAATGGGAAGTAACATGTTTACAAATGAGGAATAGGTCTTTTTGAACTTCACTTTTGAACTAGAGTATAGATTTTAATCTCCTTGCTTTCTGGGTTACTATGAATAATATGTGGGCCAAATTTTTATTCTTAACCCCAGCCATTTTTTCTCAATAGATTATAGAAATGAAGGTAAGCCTGAAATTGAGGCCTGCAATCAGGTATCAATATACAGCTTTGTGCAAGGGGGAATATAGTATCGCTACCTTTTTCCGAGTTGGGAAGCTCTGCAGAATCAGAAGTCAAAAGCAAAACTAACTTATTTTTATGCCTTCAGCCAACATATCCAAATCATTTTTCAGCTAGGCTTGTATAAGACCCAGAAGGTCCCAGAAGAGCAGCTGTTGTACAGGTACCCACTGACATCTACAAATGCTTCTATGGCTGGGCAGCAGAACTTCCTGAAGTAGCAGTCTTTGATAGCAACAGTAGCCACGCTAATGTTGTACCCTATCCTGTTCTGTCTAAATTTGAAGCAATATTACAGCATATTTTTATTACTGATTGAGTATTTTTGTAACAACTATTTCTGAAATCATGTGCCACAGATAGTTCATACATTTAGACTCCCAAAAACTCAAGGTAATTTCATTCTTTTTTACTAACAATTGTCAGGAAAGGGCTCCTGTATCTTGTATGAATGAATTGCCTAGCTGTAAATTAGGTGATAAAGCTGGGTACCCAGCTGGAGGCGGTGTTTCAGAAGACAGTCCTGTGTCATCCAACTAGCAATATCAGGATAGCATTAGCAAGAAGCTCTCAAGCTGGTATCATAATTAAATTAATTATGAGGGCTATGCGTTTCAGGAAATATCATGGGTTGCATTAAACCAAATGGAATAGATAGAGGGACCCATAAGAAGAGACTTTGCCAGAGGAAAGAAATCTCAGTTCCAGGAGCAATGCCAAAGGGCTGGGACTTGTCTCAGGGAGCAGGCTATAGCTCTTCAGGCTGCAAACCTGTTTTTTGGGTTCTTGGTTGCAGAGAACACCCTGAAAATCAACCTGCACATAATGTGGTGCATTATCCCTTGTTTTCTTTAGATCTGTTCTCCATATCTAGTAGTTAATTGACTGTATAGTTGATTAGAGTAACACTTGTTTTACCTTTGTCTAAGCTTATTCTAACTGAAAGTGTGATTTTTAAATTTATTTTTATTTTTGTATTTACCAAGCTACCCTCCAAACAGATGGGGGATGACAAAAATTCAGTGAGTACTAGGTTTTTCTTAGGGTGAATCAGAGCAGTGCAGCGTTGGGGCTCCTCAGGATTGGTGAGGTTGTTTTTTAACAGAGGTTGGCTTAAGGCAGTTAACATTGAATAATATGGTGAAGAGAGAAATTTCCTTTTGGCATTCATTAGACAGAGCTTCCATGGGACTCAAAGGCAGTGGAGAGAAAGTCATGGGGTTAACCTGCCAAATTGTAACATTAAACTTTCACCATCCTTTGTCAGCATTGTTAATGCAGGCCCGGCACCTGAGCTTTGTCCTAGGCAAGGAGATTCTTCCTGCCTTCTTTGCAGTAGGAACATCTCTATGTGTGAAGCTCATATGAAAGACTTTGTTTGCAGGTTCTTTGAAGTTGATACCTTCCTAATGTATTTGCAGAGGCTGTAGCATAGCAGGGGTCTACATCCCAGCTGTGTCTCCTGAATACTGCAGTCCTGAAAATGGAAGGCCACAACTTACAAAAATATGTTAAGATGTTGAAATGTTTCAATAGCTTCTTTTTGTAGAAGTGTGGGCAAGACAGACTTTTGTATTATTCTGTAAAGACTTTAGATTTAGCTATTGTAAATATAGTTTTATTTTTATCTTTATTTATTTTACTTTATTTAGTTAGTTAATTAATATAATGGTTGAGAATAATAATCTGCATAAATTCTGCCCTTGGAAGAACTCCATCTGTGATTGTCTTCCAGCTCTTCATTCTGATAAAGATTTTTACTTTAATGTTAGAAGAAATTACTGGTATTCAAGGAAGCCCAACAAGGGAATCAACACTTATTTTGGGGCTGTGTTAAAGGAGGCCATTGTGAAGGAAGCTTTCAGACACTGTTGCCTTTATGAAACCATACTGTAATGCTATAAAAGCACAAGCAGATTGACAGACATGGCTGTCAGTCTGCCAGGACACAACTTGTAACACATACTGAAAATGAGGTACCTCTGCAGAAGAAGAGCAGGGCAGCAGTGAGAGCCCAAAAAGTATTGCTGCAAATTTTGATCTTTAATTCTGTAAAAACTCCTGCATTCTGTAATCAGGTCTGTGGGTGTAGATGTGTGACTCAGGGCTAAGTAAAAGTGGTTTTCAAGTGTACTAAGCCAAGATGTTGCAGGACCATGCATAGGCGTAAAGAGGCTCTGTGGCCCAGAGCACAACACATGTCAGTGCTGCTGGGGAATCCTGAGTACCTTTCTCAGCTCTGCCACAAATGGGCTGTAGCGATCTTGGACATTAGCACTTCCACCCTCTGTGCCTCAGTTTCCTCATTTTATAAAGCAGGAAACTTGGTTGCTACATTAAAGGGAGCAGGGAATGCTGTTTAAAATTGGCTAGTGCCATCAGCATCCATTAGTTAGACTCTGACTAAAATACCTTAAGACACATTTCAATTAGACTAAAACCTCCAGTTCAAAGTTCAATAAACTAGTTTACTTAAACTGGTGTTATTTGTGTATAAGCCAGATGGATGAAACCTTGAGAAGCTGTGCTGATTTCTCAGGGCCACACAGGTATATACCACAGAAGAATTAAATTCACTTCAGTGCAGGGAACTAAGGACTTCCCATAAGTTTCCTTTTGAAGCATTGGATAGGCTTTTCTGTGGACATGAATTTCAGTTGAGTGTGATTTATACCATGTTTCCCAGCTTTTGTTGGCACCGCTGTTGCTACTGGTAATGACTTACAGGAATAAACAGTGAGATAAGCATCTTGTCTGTGCTCTCTGGCCTGCAGGGGACACGGTCTCTGTGCAGCCACCCGACTGCTGTTCCCCTTCCATGGCATGGTGGGGCAGGATTTTGCTCACAGCTGGCACTGGGGTGATTAACTGCTCTACGTGTTTTCCAGGGGAGTGCTCTGTCACCGGCCAGTCCCATTTTAAAACCTTTGACAACAAGTATTTCACCTTCAGTGGGATTTGCCAGTACTTATTTGCCAAAGACTGTGTGGAAAATTCCTTTTCTGTTATCATCGAGACTGTCCAGGTAACAGCAGCTTTGGCTTGTGCCTGTGTGTGCGCATGCTCTTGAGAGAGCGGGAAGGGCTGTGGGAGTATGATACGAGTTGCAGATGCACAGGCAAACAGAAATAATTTTCCTATGAAATAATTAGTTTAAATAACAGATGCAGTCTTTCTCCTTGGTTAATAAGCGCTTTGCTGCCGTTCTCAGGAGCCTACCTGGAGATTCAAATTCATAATGCGATTTGGAGAATGAGCTTCTGCTATCTCTCTGCCAGCTGAGCAAACACACACAGGAGAGGGTGCACCCCCTACTAAGCTCCCTGAAGGCTGGTGGTTCACCAGCGCCTACGGAAAATGCATTTCCTCAGACACTGAGTGGGGTGCAGTGGCAGAGTAGCATTGTGGGTTACTTTTCATTTGGTTAAGCAGCTGGATCATTCCTAATGCTTACTGGCCTCTCAGCACCTCCTGGCTTTCTCCACTGCCTCCTGTGAAGAAAGTGAGAAAGGCAGCTAAATGGTCAGTGAATGGAGACAGGTTGGAAAGGGAGCTGGAACAAAATGGGGAGGGAAGGAGACACTGTAGGGGGTGTCACAGAGAGGTGAAGCCTGTCTTTAAGCTGATTGACCAGTTGTGCGTGGGAAGAAGTGAACGAGCTTGGAGACTGGAAGGGTTCTGAATCAGGAACAGGGGTGGGACCAGAGGATCTGCAGGTAAGGAGAGGTGCGGCTGAGTCAGGAGATTTATAGGAGCAAGGGGAAGTATCGGTCTGTCTTGCAGGAGGAGAGGAAAGAGGCACAGGGACGAGCAACAGAGAAGCTGCAGGCTTCTGAGGAATGGGGGTGTGACGGATATACACACCATCTACGTCTGTAGCCTACATCAGAAAGCTCTGATAATGCAGCTCTGACTCATCTGCGTTTGGAAACTTGCAAAACATGTTTCCACTGAAACTGCTTTCGAAACCAGGGAGGAAAACTGGGGCCTTGTTCCTCATCTGCATAACCCACAACTGGTAAAATAAACACCCTATCAGTCCTGGGTCGTGTGAACTACAGGGCTCTTTCCCAGGGTGATGGGCTCCGTGGTGGATTGTGTGCCCCCACGGCAGCCAGACCTGCGCAGGCTGCCCTAGCCTCCTGCTGACGCCACTGCAGTGTAGTTTCTGCGGACTGCTTTCCAGGCCAAGAGGTGCAGAAAGCTCCCTGGTGTGTGGTTAACAGCATAATGGAGGAAAGACTGCCAGCCTAGTGTTTGTGGGCTTCAAGGCTAGGTCTGTAAAACCATCCAGACACTTAACACCTCCTGAATTAGATGTTGAAATGCCTTTTGTGGGCCTGGGGCTAAGTCATCAGTAAAGTGATATATTGAGGTTCAAGGCACATTTTCACTTCTCTGTAGTGTGCAGATGATCCTGATGCTGTATGCACTCGCTCAGCTTCTGTCCGAATCCAAGATATGGACAACAGCCTGATTAAAATGAAACATGGAGGAGGAATTTCACTGAATGGACAAGACATACAGATTCCTTTGCTACAAGGTGTGTTTGTGTGGGATAACTTTGGCCAGCCACTGAAAGCGTTGAAAACTAACTTTGTTAGTCTTTTCTGGAACATTTCAATCAAAATGTGCTTTCCATACCAAATTCTCACTTGCTGCCTCTGTATTTCCGTGTTCTAGAAGTTTTGTCATTCCACCTTCTCCAGCTGACACATTTTGGGTCAGCACTTCTAAAATCAGTAGAATTAAGTTGGTCTGGATTTGGGTGATGTTGAAAACTGCTATTGGTATATTCATTATTTTTTGTTATTTTTAAAATTATGACTTTATATATATATATATACAGAAGTTTAAAATCCCACCAGTTATCTAGCACAATGTCAAAATTAATACTTGATTTTTTTTCAGAATTCACGTTATAGGGCTCCTGAGTACTGTAAAGCAGAGCCTATGGACAAGTTCACACAATTGTAATCTGCTGAGCAGGCACAAAGATTGGGACGCCTGAAGGGGGATAGTTTGTGCTCCTTGCTTTGGCAGACCTATGTGTCCCTGTTGCCCTGCTTCGTGGCAGCCACCCTGTTCTGTTCAGAAGGCCGCAGCAGTCCCAGAGAATGAAATGACACATCTAGACTTGGCTGACACTTTGTGGTTGCCTTAAGGTGCACTTCGGATCCAGCACACGATGAGGACTTCGGTTCGCCTTACCTATGGGGAAGATTTGCAGATTGACTGGGATGGCCATGGTGAACTCCTTGTGAAGGTACTCTTTCTGTCTGCTTTATTTCTGTCTTTTCACCACCTCTTGTCCCACCCAAACATGTACAGAACTTTTCTTGTCTGAAGTGAGAAATTGTTTTCTATTGCATGTTAGGAATTCCATTCTCCTTTGCTACCCCCAGAGCAATATACATGTCCTTTTGTACTCCAGAAACAAACATTTTCATCCTACAGCAGCATGTTAGCTCTCTCTTTTTTTTTTTTTTTTCCCCTCATTTTTGTGCAATGACAGCCATTATTAACCATTAATAGTTTTATGTTTTGTTCAGCAGATATCCTCCAAACTGATTTTTTTTTTTTTTTAATTAGCTCTGACTGTCCTTTCTATAGCAATGGATTCATATGACTTAAAATAAAGGAAGAATGTGGCTCCAGGGACACAGTTATTTGTAATTTCCAGGAAAGATCAATTAACTGGTACAATATATGTTGCATGCTTCTTCTACTATGAGGAATGTTTAATGTCAGTCTTGATTAACAATTAGGATTTGCCTGTGCTGTAGACAGCAGTAGAATGCTAACGCCAGTTTTAAAATAAATGAATTGTAAAGGAAGCAGTTTAGCTGCAGTAACAGAAAGTTTCATGCAACAACCTTTCATGTATATATATATATATATATATATTTATATACAAATATATGTATTTTTCTGTTGTAAGCTGCAGAGTAAGTTGCAGTGCAGAAAATCCTGTGAGGGAGAGGAATAAGGGTGTTTACTGTGGAATATTCTCCTGATAGCTGATAAGCCAACACACACACATGACCCTGATCCAATGGCTTCTGGAATCACTGGAATGCTTAAATTGTGAAACCCCATACCAAGAGATACTGTAGCTCAAATAAAAGAGAACAAGGTGCCAGCTGAGTTATGCAGGAGGTCAGGTTACATAGCCAGAGTGAGCTGCAGTGGTATTTGCATCTGCCAAGAAGATAAACAGGAACTTAGACTAAGTCATTCATCACCCTCCTGCTTGTACAAGAAACTGTGTTTCTTTAGATTGGTAGGTCCTGGGGACTGCAAATGTTGTCTCTGAGGGCGTACTTGCTCCCTCAGAAGTGTGAATCTGCTTGTAGCGTTGCTTCCTGGTGTGAAGACCTGCAGGCTACCGGCACTAAGCCAGCCAGGGCATGCTCCCACGTGATGCAGGGTGGCTGCGGACCTGTATCTTCTGCCGTTCTTGTGTGGACAAGTGCTTAACCACAAGCCCTATGTATCTGAGCCCTGCTTGTAAATGGGGCTCTGCAGCTGAACCCTGTGTGGGGCAGTTTTGCTCAATGAAGAGTTTAATGAAGAAAACTGTTTTTCCCAGAGATTATATTTTTACCAAGCAATGAGATTTGCCATTTCAGAACCATAGTATGGCTTTTACCTTCTCCTTGCCTGCCCTGAAATCTGTCTTAAATGTCATATCTGGCACACGCATAATGTTCATCAAAGCTCATTCAGGAGTGTGCACAAGAGTTGATAGGACAACAGGGAAGAAAGATCAGGAATAAGTTTGGAAAGCATATGTGTAGGTTTTATTGTTGTATTGATCTGGTCAGAGACCCATACAGTGGATCAAATTCCTCCTTAGAGGTAAAACAAATCTTATTTTCTGCTACAGATCCTTTTCCTTTGAAAGCAGTGGAAGTTTCTCCAACTGTCTGCATTTATTCAGTTCTTCTCTGAGTTCCCTCCCTTGTTATGTATCTGAAGCATCTTTTTAATTGCTTTTAGAGAGTTAATTTGTGTTGTATTTGTAGGCTGACTGTTGCCAAATGTTTCTGACAATTCGCGGAAGTGATACACTTCCATTACATCAGCCAGTCTCCTGGCAAAAAAAAAAAAAGAAAAAGAAAAAGAAAAGAAAAACAACAACAAAAACTGTTGTGTTCCTCAAGAAACACTCCTCCCCCCCTCCCTCCCCTTTCTGTGACCCCTTGATACTTGTGATTCAAACTTCCATTCAAGTACCAGTGTTTTGAAAATTTGTCAGAATTTGGATTTGTATGTAGCATTGTGTGTCTACGGAGTACATGGAAATAGTACTGTCCTTGGCCATTGAAGCAATAAGGATACATATCCTCCAAAAATTCGTGATTGTTCCTTTTGATTCTCTGTATTTATTCTCTGACCTCTGTGTTTGAAGGGAGGTATTAGTTTATATATTGGAGAATGTTTTAATTTTTATTTTTTAATCATACAGAACAGGAATTTTCTTCAAAAATGTTTTGTTCTAGCTTTTTTTTTGGTTTCTGTTTCACTAGTTACTCTTGCCAGTGTGATTAAGAGCACTCTAGAAAATGCATACAGAGAGCTACTGTAGCATTAAAGCACTGAATTAGCTTCCAAGGAAAGTTGGCAATATCTGTGATGTATCAGATCTTTACTATAAACTGACAATTCTTACTGAAATAAAAGATATTGAGACCTTCCTATTAATAATATTTTTTGGGAGATTTTCTCCTGTGTTTCTAAATTTAGGGTCCCATTTCAGATGTCTCTTGGTTTGCACTAAGAATAAGGCAGGGCAAAAAGTACTTTGTTCTGTTGGTTTCTTGCAATGTTTCTTTTAGTGTGTGATAAATTTCGCTAGGTGGGAGGAAGCTCTGGTGAGAGGTAATGTTGCTTTGGGATAGTGCTCTCTTCCTTATTTTAATAACATTTCTTAACATTAAGGGAAACAACTTCAACATTGTTTCTGTTTCATCACAAAACAATCTGTTTAAATATTCTTCATCTTAAAATTTTCTTTTAAAACGTGAAATGGTTTCAGGTGCTGTATCTTTTCCCAAACTACTTTTCCATTAGTAATATAATCATCTCATAGGGGAATGGTTTTAAAGTAAAAGAAGGGAGATTTAGATTAGATATTATGAGGAAATTCTTTACTCAGAGGGTGGTGAGACACTGGAGCAGGTTGCCCAGAGAAGTTGTGGGTGCCCCAGACAGGGGGTTGTAACTAGGTGATCTTTAACATCCCTTCCAAACCAAGCCATTCTACGATTCAGTGATCTCACTATATTAAAAAATGCCACACATACTCCCCTGCCATCATCCTGTTCATTTATATGAATGAAAAGAGAAAAAGTAGGAAAGATTACACTAGACTGCTGATTAAGGCACAAAAACAAGCCATTGTTTCTCCTATTCACCCTGTTACCATCTGAAGTTATCACTGTAGCATGCAAAAATTTTCCTGCAGCTACTAATAATAGCATTTTTGTGAGTAGTTTAAAAATGTAATACAATGAAATTGTGTCTATAGTGCTTTAGAATATATTTTAGAAATTCTTTGATTGTTAAACTATGTATGGTTCATTCTTTAGAAAATTTTTGCTCTACACTGGTGACCTATTCCGGAAGATGACCAGGCTAACATTGTGTTCCTTCCTTAGTTGTCTCCAGTCTATACTGAAAAAATGTGTGGGCTATGCGGAAACTACAATGGTAATCAAGGGGATGATTTTCTTACTCCTTCTGGCATGGTGGAAACTCTTCTGGAAGATTTTGGAAACTCCTGGAAGCTCAATGCAGACTGCCAAGACTTGTTAAAGCAAGACAATGACCCCTGCAATCTCAATCCTCATTTAGGTACTGAACTCCATCCAAAATTAACATGTCCTGTTGTGCAACAACCTGTGATCTTCCATTGTATATAATAGAGGAAAAAAAATAAGAAAAAAAATAAGGGGAAAACAAAACCAACACCAATTAATTGTAGTCTTACTGTGGAAAATGTAATGTTTTGTGAAAATTTAAAACAAAAGTCAGTAATGTGAGATCATGGTACCATTCAGTTTGAATGACAGTTCCAGTTAGACCATTACAGCCACTACACAAATGTGTGCCACTGATAGCAATGCACTCTTTATCCTCTGGGTGGACAGAACACCTGTCCTTTTCACTCCTAAGGTGGCATTACACCTTAGACACTTATCTCGATCCCTTGTCTTCCTGCTCTTACTGCATCCCAACAGTCAGCTTTCCTCTTCTCCTCTGTGCTGCTTGGCTGTCCTGCTGGGACACTGGGAGCAGTTCTCAGAGCAATTTTCTTGTGCCAGGTGTTACAAGAGGCTCCAATTTCTGGGAAGAGCAAGCACACAGCAAATTTTGTGGCCACAGACAAGATCAGGCACTGGTGATTTGAGAGTGGAGTGCAGCCTAGAAAGTTTAATTTTACAAATATAAAAAGCAGCAGAAAGCAGGGGCCCTGTAAAAAGAAGTGCAGTGCTAGAAATAGTGGTAACAAAATATAAAATAATTGCTTTTCCTTGATTTGTTTAACTAGTGAAACATTATTCTTTTAGTGGAGCTCATGACCTATGAGCTATGATGCTATCTATGTCTATTTGATCCTATGTTCTTCTGTTTTTTTTTTTTTTTTTTTTCCACAAAAGCAAAAGCAAATGCTTACTGTGTCTCTTCTATATTTTCTTGAAAGCCACTGATTGATTGGATGCACGTATATAATTTTTCTCTTTTCAATTTAGCCAAATATGCTGAGGAATCCTGCTCAGTTCTGATGTCTTCTGTGTTTGAACCCTGTCACCGTGAAGTCAGTCCCATTCCCTACATAAAGAACTGCCGCTTTGATGTTTGTTCTTGTTCCAATGGCAAGGATTGTTTGTGCTCTGCTATTGCTAATTATGCAACAGCCTGTGCTAGGAAAAATGTTCTGGTCCAGTGGAGAGAGCCCAACTTGTGCCGTAAGTGAAACGCTCCTAAAAACTACTTGCTTTCCTTTTCTTGGAGGAATTTCTTGGTGATATTGAATGATAAATCTAGAATGAGATGATTTCTGCACTTTGCCAAATATTTCATGTGGAAAATGTTGAGAGCGTGCATCTTTCCTCCAGTCCAACAGTGGTGCAAGAACTGTTCGCAAAAACTGTTCAGCAGTGGGGGAGAAGCAGTCATCTGAGAAGCCTCAGAATTTTGACTGGATTTCCATTTTCTGCTGCATTTAAGTTTCAGCTACTCATCTGAAAACTTTTTGCATGTCCCAGGGTGGGAATCTCCAAGAGATTTGTAGTAATGTATGAATGGCTTTTCTGCTGCCTTTGATGGCCAGGGTTCCCTGGCTCCTGACCTCATCAGTGTCTCCTGACCATAGAAGAAGTTGAGGGTATGGAGGAAGCAAAAAGGCAGGTACTCAGTCAAGTGGTGTCATAGAACATAACTGTGAAATTATAGATCAGTTTTTATCAGAAGGGACCTCTAGCAGTCTTCTGCTTACAACAGGGCTAATTTACAGCAGATTTCCTAGGGCCTTGCCTAGGCTGTTTTTGAATATCTCCAAGAATAGAGATTCTGCAACCACTCTGGCACCTGTCCCAGTGTTTGAAGAACTCCCTAGGAGTTTGATTACCACCCTGTCAGTGCAGAGGTCTGAGATCTATGTCAAATCTTATTTTCATGTACACCATTCAGCTAGTGGGTGAACATCATTTTTCTGACCACACATGAGCTCCTTTACTTCTTCACCTTGTAAAGTCTGATATGATTTGAAATCTAGTTCAAGATGACAGCCTGAAACTTGATTATCTGCCTGTGAATTGTATCACTGAGCACAACAAACAGCTTTGGCTGTGGCATTTTGTGTAGATATTTAACTCCTATCAGAATCAACAAGAGCTGAGTTTTGAATTCCCCTATGGATCATTTACAGCATCCCACCTGTAGTAAGTGACAACCCTGGTTCAAAGGCTGGCAGTCTAAAAGATGAGATGTTGCAGGAAGATAAAACAAAAATTCAGACTGCAGATTTGAGGAAATGGGGTAAAAAAATGTTTTTGCATAGATCGGTCCAGTACTAAGATGCTGGAACAGAAAGAGCACACACTTTTTATTTATTGCTTGCCTTTCTGTTAGGTCAGTATGGTAGGAAAAAAATCCATTGCAATGGAATTTTGATGGACACATGCACACTTTTCCCCATAAAAATTTGTGAAATTGATGTTTTTCCATATTCCCGAGCAACTTTTCTATTAAGGAAAGAAGACAATTGAGAATTTTGGTGAAAAGCATGTAGGCTTGCAAGCTTTCCAGATCTGTTTCATACTTCTTCCCAAACTGAGGCTGGGAAAAACATTTATAAACACAGTGTGTAGAAATTAGGAGGGAGAGAGAGGGGTAGAGAGAAAGGTCAGTGGTGTTACATTTGATAAGATCTGTACCTGTAGGGTCAGTGGCTATAGCTTCTGCAGGCTGAATAGTACTTACTGCAAATGAGAACAAAACCAGTTTATATTAAACTGCTGCATGGTTTCATAATATTTTACCTAATTTATGTAAATGTTCAGATAGTGGAGCAGTAATGTAATAAAAATCCTTTTAAAAATGTGCAGGTCTGGAGGCTGAAAGAAAGAGCGGCGATAATGCACCATCGTTCTTTCTGTAATTGAACAAGTCAATTTTCACAATTAATCTTTAATAGTGCAGTGCTGCTTCCTCTTCTCTGTGCATTACAGAGCGCTTTATGCTCTCATAAAGTGACGGTTTCCCTGATTGCAGATCCATCAGTCCCCATTAAATAATACTGATGCTCCAGAAATCTCGTGTCACATGAAGGAGAACATATCCTCTTTTAATAGGCTGGAGATGTGAATGCGCAAGTTGCATAATTTGTGCTGGTGGGGGTGCACTAAACACGTGCTCCATTTCTACATTGGTCAACTGAGATTCAGTTTTTCCAGAATGACTTGACAGAAATGGTCTGCTTGATTTGAAGTGGCAGGGAGGTAAGTCATTAGCATGGCAAAGTATTTCTGCTTCCTATCAAGCTAACAAACACATTCATCTCCCACGTGTCTGAAATGATTTTAGTTAGTTTGTTTAAGAGCTGACTCCTGCTCTTCCAGCCTACTGTGAATAACCAGTAGAGCCAGTCCTTTTGTGGTGTGTGGAAGGAGCAGATAGGCCGTAACGTCAAGGTCTATGTCACTGATGCACATGCATGCCTCTTGTGTGTGTGTGTATGTATGTGTGTCTACATATGTATGTATGTGTATAGTGTTTGGTGGCAAAGGAGAAGCAATAAACAGTTCCCTAGATCTTTCTTCAGGTTTTAGGGACCTGTTGATCAGCCCACTATTTTCCCATATCTGTTGGGGGTAGGGTGGTTGCTAATTATGTTTGCATGGCTTCTGTGAGAGGATTTGTATGGTAGATCTAGGAGTGCTGGATCTGAGCAGCATTTGAGAATGACTGCATTGCATTGTGGGGCTCAGCATACCAGCTGGTGCAGATGGAGCAACTGTGTTAAGTCTGCCAGGGTGAGTCTTTGTGTAGAGCCTCTGACTTAGGTGTGACTGTTTTCATCTTGCACTACCCAAGAAACTGGTAAGGACTTATGTCCCTTTCACTCTGGGTTGAAAGCCTGTCCACAAGAAGCTGTATGAACAACCTCACAAACAGAAATTTTCCAATGACTTCTCACTATTTTGCATCTTATCCCCAGGACAGGCTGAGCTTTAGAGCACAGCATTGAGCGTTTTTTAGTTTTATAGCAGGCATCAGTAGAATGACTAGATGCACCTGCCTTTTCCTCTAGTTTTCCTGGCAATAAGGGGATCTTTTTTTTTTTTTTTTTCTTTTCAGTGATGGTGTTATTACAAAGTGTACAGACAGTAGTCCCCTCCCAGGTCAGTTGTCTTGCCCTTTTGCTGTTAAAAACAAATGTTGCTGAGAGGTGATGTAGTAATGTACGGGGACTTGGAGTGTGAATGTAGCCTTAGGTATTTGAACCAGAAAACCAGAGGATGTTTTACGTGTTAGGAAGTGCATGGGCAGGTAAGATGAGTTACAAAGCTTTAGCTAAAAAAGGGATCCATTGTAAACACGTCCTTGTAGGCAGGGAGTGTTACCACTAACTTGCACATGCCTTTAGCAATGAAAGTTACTTTTGAAATGGTCTTCAGCCCTGACCTGTGCCTATTCAGTATTTGATTTACTGCAGAGACTGTGTTCATGTAAGTTAGAAGCACTGTTCAGTGAATAGCTGCCAAAGACTTCTATAACCGTGAGTGAACCTGTCATCTATTTATTGCTGAGTTAGGAGATATTTACTCTGCCTACTGTGTTGATAAGCACATATGCATTTCTAGATTTTGTGTTGTGAAAGGAAGGTTAAATAGTTTGGACACAAGTCCCTAATTTGGGAGATCTCTGCTCTGAAGAAGGCTTCAAGTCACCTTTGATGCCTGTTGCCTGGTTCCTCAAGTTAGGGGTTTACACTCCCATGTCTGGATTACAGATACCTCAATAGAAGTTGGGAGGGGATGTTGGTGCAATCACACCTCTCTTCAGTAAACAGAAGTAATTCTTCATTTCAGAAGAATTTTCAACATTAGGCATTTGATAGCATGTTAATCTTGCTTTGTGATCTTCAGTGTTAGTTCAGCTCTACTAGCAGCTGTGTAACATTGCAGGGTTTTAGCCTTGCTATATTTTTTCTTTTACTGCCATTGCGGCTACAGTTCCTGGGAATTTGTGATCACAGAACAGGGGAGCAGGGATTATTGTCTCATTCTACAGGGATTATAGGAGGAAGAGCTGCCTTGGTTTGAAACCTCAGTGTTGGTTTTTGCACAATACAAATGTGCCTACTTTTGTTTGCAGCTGCTTTCCTCACTCCACTGAACATCCTATCTCAGAACCTTATGACCCTGGCCATTTGCTTTGGAAGGTTACTACAAACACGACAGGTTTTGTAAATCCTGGTTAATAAGAGACCTGTGAAAAGCCCATGGTAATACTAACTTGTTTTCTCATCTTTTCAAATGTGTTGTCATAGCTGCCACCTAGTGCTGTTGCTGGTGTATGCAGAGGAGCTTCCCTCAAAATTAGTACTGTAGAATTGAGTTAAACCTTTATAAACAAAGAATCCAGTATGCCTCCAAAGCCATAATGAGGTCTCCACAAAAATGAATTCATCATCAAAAACCATTAGTTTCCAAGGTTTGGCTCCACAATCACTAAGTGACTTCCTTATTTGCACCTGTTTCCACAAACCCCTGAGAGCTGGGTTGTGAGGCTTTAGACTGTTGTAGTACAAAGGCAGAGACATACATTTCTAATTATTTTGACCAAATTGTCCCTGACTATATTGAAAAGAAAGAGAAGTGTGAATGTGCACAACATTCTTGTCATGCTTCTGACTTGTAGATGCAAATAATGCAAAAATTGGACAGAGCCTGTGTTTTTCATTCTGGATGAAATTTTGTGGTTGGAATTCCATCACAGGGGTTGCAGTTAAGTCTCAACATTTATTGGCAACTGCACTTGTTTTGCTTGTTCATATAAGCAATGCCCTAGGCTTCACTGTTATTACAGAGTTAAAGACAGCCACTGTAATAGAGGCCTCAATTGGTGAATAAATTGAGTAAACACATTTTAAATCCACAGCTTTACAGTCTGGGTTAGTCAGGTTTTCCTTTAGTTGTCTTTAGATCAAATTCCAATTTCCTTGATGTGCACATCTTTCAACAGCAATGACCTGTCCTGAAGGCCAAATTTACCGGCAATGTGGGACACCGTGCAACCAGACCTGCAGATCTCTGTCCTACCCAGATGAGGACTGTGATGAATTCTGCATGGAAGGCTGCTACTGCCCCCCTGGGCACTACCTGGATGAGAGCAAGGAATGCGTACCAAAGTTCCAGTGCTCTTGTTACTATGATGGCGAGATCTTCCAACCAGAGGATGTCTTTTCAGATCATTACACCATGTGGTAAGTGCAGTGTTCATAACTTATCGCTACGTGCTGTGACTCAGAAATTTTTGGATAGTCTGACTGATTTTGTTCCTTAGTTCCTTTAATGCTGCAGAAACTAGATTAAAAGTGAACAAGATTTTGCTGCTAACAAACTAAATAAGTTTTGCTGTTTCATCTCTATCCATATTATTTCAAAAGCCACCCTAGTCAGAAAACAGGATATTAAGTCCTGTTCCATGAACAGTTCCCAACAGTTCTAAATGGAGTTTAATTACTGACCATAGCTACTTTGTAGGCTTTTAAAATGACACTTTAATGTACTATAATATATTTCTTAAATGTTAAAACCTAATTACCTCTACCAAAGAGATAAATATTAAAAAGCATTTCTAATTGTTAAATTGAGTAGCGGTACACTGAGAGTAGTAATGTAATTGCTGGGTGGCTCCCAATAAGCCCAGGTTTGGGAACAGTGTCTTCTCCTTTTCTCTTGTACCACAGAAGTCATATGTTGCAGGCACTGAGTGGTCCCTTACCTTTGTCTGCAGTGGGCCTGACTATTGTCTTGCTCAGCTTCATGCCTGTGCAGATGCATGAGATTCAGTGGGATGGGGACTAGCATAAAGCTGGGCTACCACACTAGTACTGCACTGTGATTATCTTAAGGAAGGCTGGCCTTTAACACTGGTAAACACAGTGGATGGAGAGCCACAGATCAGTTCAAATGAGAGGTGTAATTTTGGTGCTCTCACTGGTTCCTTGCAGGCCTGTCTGAAAACAACAGCATGAGTGAAAGCTAAATGTCACTTTGTTAAATATAAATCTGTTTGTTTTTCTTAGCTATTGTGAAAATGGTTTAATGCACTGCAGTACAAACAAAGCTCCTGGTGCCTTCCTGCCAGATGTTTTCACTGATGAGAGGCCATCTGCCAGAAGTTAGTATGCATTAATTTTTGTTATTATTATTTATTGTTGCATTTCTTTTTCCTCTTTGGTCTCTTGGTAATTCAGGGTAGGGAAGAAGTATCAGAGATTGTAGTACTTGTGCTGTTGTGAGTCTTCTTATTACTTTGTTGTTATTTATTTATTTATTTATTTTGTTACAGATAGAAACAAAATGTTTATATAGGATTATGCAGGGCTCATTTTGTCCCACCTCTCAAAATTATATTTAGCCAACCACCGTTTCTTAGCAGTTGTAGAGGTTAAGGCGTTCTTTGGTGGACTGAGGCTCCCAATTGCTGTTTGAGGATTGTATGACATCAATAGCTAGCCGGCTTTATACCTCTTGCTTTTGACTAGCAAGGTCTCCTTTCCAGTGCAGACAAAGCTTTTTTTGTGGCCTGAAGGTTAGACTATTGCCATGCACCGAGTGTGCCTTCTGGCCACAAGGCATCTCACCTTTAAACCTCACAGAGACTGAAAACTGCTTTGCTGAGCTAGGCACTGTGTTGGAAAGCACCAATGGTCTGTGATTTTCTCTGGTTCATCACTGCTACCTGGATAGAGTTTATGGGATTGTGATGAGAGAGCAGGGTCTGAGACTGGATCCCTCTCAGAGAGAACAGGGCTAGTGGGGATTTGGTGAGGCCTGGAAATGTCCCTACAGTCACCAAGAGTAACCACAAATAGAGCATCTTCCATGGCATATTGCCAAATGCACTTGCTCAGGGTGTTTGTAGAAAATGTTTGATTGATGACTTTGAGACAAAAGTTTGTTAGCCTTTGCTTCCTCTGATAAACTACCAGGCATCCTTACTGCCAAGCTTCTGGTGAAAAGCACTACAAATCTGTCTGATTGGTACAGCACAGTGGCCTGCTTAACATTTCTTGGTAGATCACCCGTAACAGTGTTGCTGTCTGTCCCCCTTCAGGTAAAGTCTTATTAGGTGTACATCATATTGACCTCTTACCAAACTCATGCTTTAATGCTGTGAAGAAATAATTTTACTGAAGAGGGTACATTAACACTTACAAAACTTCATGCTAGCATCACTTGAAAAAGAGTTCCTTGGGAAATTCTAATTTTCTATCAGAAATTGAAGTTTTGGAGTTTGAAAACTTTGTATTTAAGCTAAGAGTATTGTTATTAACTATTGTTATTAACAGTCACCAATGCAGTTATACTCAGTTTTGGAGGTGGGTCTAAATGCAACAATATATGTTGCTGGTGCTTCTCAGAGCGTCATTTTTATGCTGATATTGCTAGTGCACACTGCCTACAGATTGAAATATGCTTCAAATTAAAATGTGCTTGCAGCTCTAATGCAATCTGGAGTCCAAATGTTTATTTCAATAAAATGGTATTTACCCTAGTGCAGATTCTTTGGCTTCTATGTTAGAATACATACTTTTGTGCTAGCCTAACTGAGGTCACCCCAGAAAAGGGATCTGTTACCTTTACATCATAATGAATATTAGTGTAGTGGTATTGCCCTATTGTATATTCAAACTTAGTTTTCTAACACCAGTGTTGATCCATCCTTTAGAAGAATACTTGCTAATAATACTTGAGTTCTAATAGCAATTTTTGTAAATTTATTTCTAAAAGTAAAAAGGAGCTTGACATGCAGATCACCTATGGAAACATTTATCTGTCCTGCAAACAACCCAAGAGCTGAAGGTCTGGAGTGTGCCAAGACTTGCCAGAACTATGACTTGGAGTGCATCAGCCATGGCTGCATATCTGGATGCCTATGTCCAAAAGGGATGGTAAGCAGTCTTAACTGCACCAAAGGGAAGCAGACCTTCTTTTTCATTATTTCCTATCAACAGTCTTCTTGCAGATTAGAAATATGTGGTTATGCAGCATTCCAGAGTGACTCTGTGGTTTACAGCTGGCTTAAAATATATATATTAGGACAGGTGCTCACTCCTTCTAAGTAGTATATCTGCACAGAAGATGAAGTTTAGCTTGTAATAATTCATAATGAAATAGACAAAAACACTTTTTTTTTTTTTCTTTAAGACAAATTTATTCTTCCTTCATCTGTCCTCCCAAATGCTTCCTCAGTCTTGCTGAACATCCCTAGTCAGAGAGAGAGAAGTACACAGAAATCCAAATTCGAATTACCCACTCCACATCCAGCCAAACCCTTCTCAGTGTCTCCTTGTCAAGTCTCTGCCTGTTTTGCTGCCGCCTTTTGCATTGTACCAAACTGAGAGCTCCCCATGAGAGGGAAGGTGGGACATTGTGGTGGTTTTACTTGGGTGGGTGGCCAAGCTCCACCACAATTGTTCTCTCATTTCCCCTCCTCAAAGAGGAACGGGGAGAAAATACGATGAAAAGGGCTCAAGGGTTGAGATAAGGATGAGGAGATTGCACAGTCATTATCGTGACGGGCAAAACAGACTCAGCATAGGGAGATAGTAAGATTTATTACCTGTTACTAGCAAGCTAGAGAAGCGAGAAACAAAGGAAAGAAACTAAAAGCGCCTTCCCCCCCCCCCCCACCCTCTTCCACTTTCTCCCCCTGAGTGGTGCAGGGGAACGGGGGAATGGGGGTTATGGTCAGTCTATAGCGCTTCTTCTCTGCTGCTCCTTCTCGGTCACTCTCGTCCCCTGTGCTGTGGGGTCCCTCCCACGGGATGCAGTCCTTGCTGAACTGATCAGGCGTGGGCTTCCCCCAGGCAGCAGCTCTTCAAGAACTGCTCCAGATATGGGTCCATACCACGGGGTCCATCCCTCAGGAGCAAACTGCTCCAACCTGGGTCCCCCATGGGCAGCAGCCCCTGCCAGGTCACTGCTCCTGCATGGTCTCCTCTCCACGGGCTACAGGTCCTGCCTGAAATCTGCTCCAACAGGGGTCTTCCACATGCTGCAGCCTCCTTCAGTGTAGGTCCACCTGCTCCACTGTGGTCTCCTCCACGGGCTGCAGCGTGGAACCCTGCTCCACCGTGGTACCCTGCTCCACCGTGGTACCCCATGGACTGCAGGGGGACAGCCTGCTTCACCATGGGCCTCACCACAGGCCACAGGGGACTTCTGCTCCGGCCCCTGGAGCACCTCTCCCCCTCCTTCTTCACTGACTTTGGCACCTGCAAGGCTGTTCCTCACTCCTCTCACTCTCCCAGCTGCTGTGTTGCGCAGCATTTTTTTTTTTTCTGTTTTAAATATGCTCTCACAGAGGCACGAACAACATCACTTACTGGCTCGACTCTGGTCAGCAGTGGGGACCTTACCTAACATGGGGCAGCTTCTAGATCCTTCTCACAGAAGGCATCCCTATGGCCCCCTGCTACCAAAACGTTGCCACATAAACACACTACAGACATGGAACTTGCTAGGATGATGCCAGAGAGTGTCTTGGAATTGCAGGTAGTGTGTTGAACATGCTCTTTCCACTGGAAAGATACTTTATGGAATCCAGGGCTATGTCCCCCTGTAACCCTAATCATTTTAGTCATCTTCAAATTGAGCAGTTACTTGCTAAGCCAGTGACTGCAAACTCACTATCAATATAGAGCCCTGATAAAAAGCAGACAGAGTAGAATAGAAAGCAGATTGCTCCTGTTTTTCTCTGAGCAACAGAAAAATAATCAGTGTTCAGTGCTGTAAAATACTGCCTGGACAAGCAATGAGTTGTGTGTAGGATGTTGCTTTGGGTTGGGAATTGGGTGCAATCCTGAGAGTAACATGAAATAGGATAGAGGTGAAACATATGGTACACTCTTTAAGTAAATGGCAATTTTGAGTCATCTGCCCAGGAAAACTATTGGGAAGAAGTTTGTGATGCTTGATGCATGAAATGGAGATGAAAATATCTGGTAGATACTGGAAAAAGAGAATTGAGGTTCCATCTTTATTGTGTCTGATGGCTAAAATATTGTAAAATATAAACTTGTTTACTACTTATGGTACTTCGAGACATGCTGGTACAATTTTTTGACTCAGAAGTGTATACAGTGTATACAGAAGTGTATACAGTAACACAAGAGGTTTTCAAATGCTGCAACCCAGACAACCCAGAAATCGCTCTATTTATTTATTTATTTATTTTCTGCTCTCTTATACCTGCTCAGAGTTTAGGTTCAGATTAATGTGTACTGAATATTACTGTTTGCAAATGAAGGTATGGGTTATTACTTCTAGAGCTGAGATGCATGTTTATATTTAGGCTTCAAGTCTAATGAAATGACTTTATGCAATAGTTAATTATTTTTTTAAATGGAATTTTAACCTTATGTGATAATATATTTTTATAAAGGTTTGCTTTTATTCCTCTTCTGTAAAAGGTGTTTTTCTCCCTCAGAATTCCTTCCATTGTCTTACTAGAAACAAACCTCCGGAATTCTCATAATTTCTAGCATTAATGTTCATATATTTTTTGAATATTCCTAACATTTTTTTTTCTGATAAAATGTGTCTTTCTCTGCACATAAAAGTCAGAATTAGCTGGACCTCTTTTATTTGGTGAAGGGGTTTGGGATTTGGTTTCAGTGACAGGGTTTGGTAATAGTACACTTTAGAAATATTAATGTAAAAAAAAATTATGGTAACTACTCAACAGAAAAAATAAATCAACTTCCTAGTAATTCATCATCCTCTTTATTATATCATGTCATATTCCTTTTCAGTATGTGGGAACTATTTTTCAAACAATTGTTACAAAAAATTCTCGCCAGACAAAACAGTCACTGATATTTTGGAATGAGAAACTCCAGTCGCTTCTGGACTGGTCTGACATGCCACTGAATTCAACATGGTGGTTTGTCAGGCTTTTGATAGAAGAGTTGGGCCAATTTAAAAAAAAAAAAAAAAAAAGATAAAAAACAAACAAACAAACAAAAAACCCCACCCAACTAGTAAAATAAGCTCTTTTGTCCGCTAGATGACAGTATGGTTCAATCTTCCAATAAACTCAGTCTATAATTGCTTCTCACTTGCTCCCTGTCTGGCATGAAATAAAAATACAAAAGTTACTAGCATATAGAGTGCTTTACTGTAACCATAGCAATGCAAAGGTAAAATCAAAGAAATCGAAGTTGGTGCTTTCTAATGAAATGTGGTTGCACTTTGCCGTGCCTTAGACTCGAAGGGTGCTTGTATGGGACATGCCAGCTTGTTTCCTCTTCATCACCAATAGGTACCTAATGGCTTAGTGCATTTTCCTGGCTCTTTTTTTTTTTTTTTTTTTTCATTCTGCAGGGAGCCTTTGTGCTCCCTGTTAGCAGTTGCCAAAGATGAAAGGACTTAGGCTGGTGGCCAACTGACCACCTTCTCCTTGCTATTGTCCCTCTCTGTACCTGTACTGAGGAAAAGCACTGCAAAGTCATGAAGTCTGTGTTTTCCAGACTTGTACCAGCAGAACTGAGAAATAAAGGGACCAGGAAAAGGTATTACTATTTCTTTACTAGTCAGTCTCCCTTGTTGGTATTCCGTAATCTTGTTTAATTTACAAGAACTCACAAAGGTGAAGTACGTTTATAGGAATGTCTGTGAGCAATACCAGACTAGTGAACATTTATGGGAATGAATATTTGCATACATTATCACGCTGGAAATACCTATGCCATTTTACAAAAGTTTTTTTTTTTTTTTTTTTTTTTTTTCCCTGCTGTTCAATAGCATATGAAAATCATGAATGTTATTCAGTAATTCATTAACCAAAGAATCAATCGTCTTCCTTCTATAGAACAGGAAACACAATCAAAACTATCTACTTTACATAAATAATTTTCCAGTGTGATTTGCAAATATGCGTAGCAGCTAATATGTAATTGAGTGTAATGTTATCACTACATGTGTAGAGGTATTTACAGATCTGTTATTTATCTGTCTTAAATCAATCTATAGTCTAAAATCTTTATGCACCAATTGGCTTTCCATTTTGAATTACATATCTGAAAAATAATTTAAAAATTATAATCAAGGATTGTTCATGAACATGATGCTCGAGTTGGCTAGATTTTAAATGAAAAATTTGCTGGGTTAGAAATTGCCAATCAATCAATCAATTATTTCTCCAATTGGAAAATGAAGAAGAAAATTAATTTCTTTCAACTGATTTTTATTCCAGTTGAAAAAAAGTTTTCCAGTTAATCCTGACTGGAACTTTTATGTTATTTTGATTTCTTGAAAATAAAAATGTTCAATATGTCATGAAAAGTAATTCTTTTTTTCTGTCTTTGATTGTCTGGAGGGTGAGAAATTCTCCATACTTGTCAGTCTTTTGCACAGCAGAAAAGATAAATCATAACATATGTGCAGAAGTGTGAGGAAAAATATGCTTTCACAGATTAGTTTATTGCACTCTGGGTTTTTCCCATTGGAAAATATTAATAAATATAGAAATGGAGTGTTAACCACCTTTCTGGGAAAAAAGAGGCACAGAACATTTTGAAAGCACAAAATCTAGACACTCCAAAGCTGGAAAATGAAAAATTTTCAATTTCCAACAACTAAAGCAAAATCAATGTTTAAAATTGAAATGAAAAAATCTATTGTATTCTGATTGCTGAAATAACAGTATTCCTAACTATGATATGTTAGTTGAAAAAAAAAGAATAAAGCTAAATAAAATTGGAAGTTTTTTTTTTTTTTTTTTTTTTTTTCTTTCAAACTGTTTTTACAGAGACTTGCTAGACTGTTATTTTGTTTTTCCTACTTGCTGCCTTGTATATTTTTCAGCTTAGGCTTGTCCTGTATGACAATCTTCAAGGGGAGGTGGTAGCAGCTTTCTTGTATGTGCATCAGCCCAAGGATAATACTTCATAAAACAAACATGAGAAGCAGACAGGAAACATCAGAAAGAAAATTCAAATCCCAAACCCCATATTTTGAGTGGTCCATCCTAACATGTTTTTGACTTGTTTTTGTCTACATAGGGATGGTGACAAGCTCTTTCAGTTAAAATCTATCAGCTATTCGGTTCTAATCTGACCCACTACCTTTACATAATCCTTTACTCCTTCGTACCTTTGGATGACTGGATAACTGCTGAAGTTATCAGGCTTCTTAGGAGGAACAGAGTGAAAATTCTCATTGAAATTGTATTGTCTAAAATAGATTCAGATTCAGCCTCAGCAAGGCAAAGTTTAGGGAAGAAGAATTTTAAAGATTGCGCAATCTGTAATATTATATTTCTTTTTTGAGATTTGTCAAGGCTTAACAATTAGGAAGGCAAGGAAACAGTGGACATTTCTGTTGGGTCTCCAAATGAGTGGGTAGCTTAATCAGCTAGTCAACCATTTGAAATCCCATGGATGCACTGTCAGGAGCATCATTGTCAGGTGGTGTGAACAATAGCTTTACTAATTACAATCCCATGTTTTTTCTTGTGTTTTCTACTTGTGTTCCCTATCACCTCAGGCACTCAGAAACGTTTGATCTCCTGTATTAAATGCTATCTATGAATTGAGATAATTCCACAGAAAATCCAGCTGTTTGTGAATAATGCAACTGGCCTAATAAGTACTGACTGCATGGTACCGCACTCAACACACATGTAATCCAGCATGGCACTGAGTAGCCAGATACAGATGTTGTGTCAATATGACCAGTAGGTTGTGTGTTGTCATTAACAAAATCTTCATTCATTAAGTTTTGCAGCAAACACAAATTGTCAAATTCCACTCTGGGTATTGATGTCTAGCTTTTTAAATCCCACCTGCTCACTCTGCACTGTTTAGAAAAGGTAGTTTTACCTCTTTGTGAACAAATTAATAGTTTTTGCACTGTAACTTCAGTGGTGGCCATATGTTTGTGATGGAAAAGTGAATATCATTCTGTTCAGTTTATCAATTTAGGATAGGCTGTGGTTAGCTTCGTGTAGACGTGTGAGGGAGCAAGTAGGAGAGGTCCTAATCGTCCTTTTACTAACTGCAAGTATAATCCCAGGTTCTGTTTCCAGAGGCTAGCACTCAAGTCTATTGTGAACAGTGCTGCTCAACAGTGTGGAAAAATTCAGAAATGTAGCTATGAGTGAAGTCATGTATTACATTTTCCTAAATGCCACCAGGAAGGAAGGATTAAATGCCCTATGAAACACATGGTATTCTCTGGCCTGTTTTCTCCCCGTCCTTTGTGGAGATAAAGTCCAAGGTAGAGCTTCAGCTGTGTCATCGAAAAAATCATGTATTTATTTCCATCTTGATTCTATTGACATGACTTTATTTGGCATAATATAGCTCCCCATAAGCCACAGAACTGCATATAAATGAAGGGTCTCTGGGTTGTGAAATCCTTTTGTTAGTTGTTCCCCGTGGCGCTTCTAGGCCCCATAGGAAAAGAGAACTATTCTACTTTATTAACCTGGCATTCTGACTACATTGATCTCATTGGCCTTCATTTAATGGTAAAAAAGGAACAATTTTAGTGATTTTACAGAACAAATTTGAAGTGGGAAGGTGATATTTTGTGACTTTTGAATGAGAAGGAGGGGAAGTGCTCTCCATTTCACTGTTCCATTAAGCAAGAGCCAAACCTATCACTGGCTTTGCAGAACCACGCTCAAGTGAAAAACAGTATAGCCAGCCTTAATTTTGTTATAGTCTCTAAAACTGAGTATCTTCAAAATAGAAAGGGAATCGAGAGAGAGAAAGAAAGAGAGAGCAAGGTATAAAACCATTATGTTTTGTTTGTTGTAAGTGGGACAAGTTGTTTTTATGCCAAAGGAAACTAAGCTTAGTAGGGCAAAACTAAAAAAGAAAGTTTTAATGTTCTTTCTCAGTGACAGAGCCTATGAAGGTGGAATAACGTCTATAATGGACTTATACTAATCTGGTCTTTCTGGTCTTGTGGATAGTAAGTAGGCATTTGAAAGAAATTGAGTGAGTACTGCATACTTCAGAGGCAAATTGACAGAGAGCTTTTTTTTTTTTTTGGTGGAATGTCTGTGACAAAAGAATCTTTACTTGAATTTAGACCTTTTTGGCACCACTGCTTGTCATCTCCTCCTCTCTGTTTCTCTCTCAGCTGAGCCATGTATCTGACTGCTTTTCTGGTAGGCCACCCTTCAGTTTGTTTTGTGTGAGAAGCATGTAGTATTTACTTGGTCTCTGTATTTAGGTTAGCCTATTTTATCTTCACCAGATCATGGTTTTGGTCAAATTGGTCTTTTTCATCATGATCATAATCTATTTCTCCAGCTGGTGTGAGGCTCTTGAAACAAGCCTGTGATTTATGTATCTGTAGCTCTACTTTTGTTAATGGCAAAAAAAATATTAGCAATACTGTATATTTCTAAGTCAGATAGTCTTGAATCATTTTGTTGATCCTTTCCTTTATCCATCTTTTCTTGTGTTTATTCTTCTGAGTACTGGCACATGCCATCAGGCCTGCATGCTGATGAACTGTGTGTTTTACTTAGGTGCGACATGAAAACAAGTGTGTTGCTCCTGAGAGGTGCCCGTGTTTTCACAACGGAAGAGAATATGCCAAGGGAGAAACAGTGACTAACGACTGCAATACCTGGTGAGCCACTGGAACTGCAGTTTTCTATGGAACACTTAACGTATTTCTAAAATATATATAAAATAATTGTTTGCTTAATGGATCTTTTTTATATGAAGTCAGGCTTTGTAGTGCAACAACAAACTTATTACACAAACCAACATCTTCCCTTTGCATGTGGCATAAAGACCAGTGAAATGTCTGGCAAACTGTACCTGGTGCCTCACAAATAGGTAGCCCAAGTAGAATCATAGAATCATTCAGGTTGGAAAGGACCTCTAAGATCATCTAGTTCAAGCTTTAAATTAGTGCTAAAGTTCACCACTGAAGTTCACCACTAAACCATGTTACTAAGTTCTACATCTACACATTTCTTGAAGTCACCAGGGATGGTGACTCAACTGCTTCCCTGGGTAGCCTGTTTCAATGCCTCACAACCCTTTCAGTAAAGAAATTTCTCCTAATATCCAACTAAAAACTCCCCTGGTGCATTTTTGAGGCCATTTCCCCTTATCTTACCACTTGGTGCTTGGGAGAAGAAACCAATCCCCACCTTGCTATAGCCTCCTTTAAAGTAATTGGAAAGAGCATTAAGGTCTGAGCCTCCTTTTCTCTAGGCTAAACAACCCCAGCTCCCTCAGCTGCTCATCATAGGACTTGTTTTCTAGAGCCTTTACCACCTTCGTTGCCCTTCTCTGGACACGCTCTAGCACCTCGATGTCCTTCTTGTAGAGGGTGGCCCAAAACTGAACATGGTATTTGAAGTGCAGCCTCACCAGAGCCAAGTACAGATAGACAATCACTTCCCTAGTCCTGCAGGCCAAACTATTTCTGATACAAGCCAGAATGCTGTTGGCCTTCTTGGCCACCTGAGCTGTCTCATATTCAGCCAGCTGTTGATCAATACCCCCAGGTTCCTTTCTGATGGACAGCCTTCCAGCTATTCTTCCCTCAACCCATAGCACTGCATGGGGTTGTTGTGCCCTAAGTGCAGGACCCAGCACTTTGCCTTGTTGAACTTCGTACAGTTGGCCTCGGCCCATCGGTCCAGCCTATCGAGATCCTTTTGTAGAGCCTTCCTGCACTCGAGAAGGTCAACATTCCCACCTAACCCAGTGTCATCTTCAAACTCAGTGAGGGTGTGCTCGATCCCCTTATCCAGACCATTGATAAAGATATTGATGAGAACTGGCTCAACACTGAGCTCTGAGGGACACCACCATTGACTGGCCTCCAATTCAATTTAACAATTTGGGTCTGGCCATCCAGCCAGGTTTTAACCCAACATAGTGTACAGAATCATGGAATCACAGAATGGCCGAGGTTGTATTTCAGTTTGTGCCTGTTGCTTCTTGTCCTGTCACTGGGCACAACTGAAGAGACTGGCTCCATCATCTTGACACCCTTCCCGCAGATATTTTTACACATTGATGAGGTCTCCCCTCAGTCTTCACTTTTTAGGCTAAACAGGCCCAGTTCTCTCAGCCTGTCCTCAACAGGCATACACCCGTCCAAGCCTTGAGATGCCACCTTCTTCAGGAGGATTCCATGGGAAATGCTGTCAAAAGCCTTACTGAAGTCTAGGTAGAGTATATCCACAGCCTTTCATTCATCCACTGAGTGCATCACCTTGTCCTAGAAGGAGATGAAGATTGTCAGGGATGACTTGCCTTTGATAAACCCATGCTGACTGGGCCCGATCACCTGATTGTCCTGTAAGTGGTGCATGATGACATTCAAGATAATCTGCTCTATGAGCTTCCCTGGAACTGAGGTCAGACTGACAGGTCTGTAGTTTGCCAAATCTTCCTTCTGGCCCTTCTTGTAGATAGGTGCCACATTTGCTAGCTGAAATTTGCTTGCTTGGACCTTCCTGATAGCCAGGACTGCTGATAAATGTTGGAAAGTGGATTTGTGAGCACGCCCACCAGCTCACTCAGTACCTTCATGTCTGTGTAGGTCCTCTGTAGGCACTAGGATTTGCTCCTTGGTCTTGCAATGCAAGAAAAAATGCAGGAACAGTGGGAGGAATGGAGCCTGCATTTTGTTATTAACCTCTGCTGTCATGCTTCCCATGGAACCTACAAATCAATCCTTTTCAGTCAGGAGCATGCATCAGCAGAAGGGCTGTGATATGCCAAATGTATGACAGGAACCCTTCAGGCAAATGCTAAAGAGGAGCCTCAGGAAAGGTATAGGTTATTTGCCTGCTGGATATCTCTTGACTTTTGCCTGCCCAGCACACTAACTGGTTTGGAGAGGCATTTTGCTCTCTGTGCTCTGTACCATTGGTACAGAAACTGTTCTTTTTGGACTTCTTTGTGCGACTAATTGGAACTGGATCAGAGAATCAGCACCTTGAAAGCAGTGGGACTGCTCATAACTAGTTAGATTTGGATATGAGGTTTTATGGTTTTGTATGGAAATAGTTCCCTTCCAATATATTACTTTATGAATCATGTATTACAATTAAACGGGGAAAAGTATGTTTCAAGGGAGGAAGATGGAGGGGAAACTGAGTTTTTTTATAGATACCTATATTGTAATGTGCTTACACTGCAAGTGGGTAAAAGTGACTCAGTTAAAAAAACAGACACAATGATAATTTTATTCATATAGTGAGGTGTAAAGCTCCTTCATATTGTTGTGAAATTTGCAAGATTCACTATTTTCTTCACAATAACCATGTACAGTCTTTTATTTTCAATCATTCTTAAAATCTTCAATCTTGGAATAGTTATAACCATATTGCTTTGTTCTTGTAACTGGTCTTTTGTTTTTTGACAATGACATTGTAAAGGACATTTCCTCTTAAACACAGAATTTTCTTCAATATCAACATCAAGAAAATGTTAGAAAATATGCTTTTTCTCATTGGTTAGAAAGCCTTCATTTTATTTTAGATATTTTTTAGTATGAAAATAAGATTGGAAAATAAATTCCTTTCAAAAAGTAGCAATAGGACTGTTTAAACTATAAAACTTTGAACAGCTTCATGATAGTTCTCAGCAAATATCAAGTCAAATGTCATTTAGAAAGTGATATAGGAAGTTACTAGTGCTTTGAGAATTAATAAGAATTGAGAGTATGCATTTTGGAGCTCAGATCGTCCTTTTCTTTTGTTTTTGCTTTTTGAACTGCTGTTGCAGGAGTTGTCATTCTCACTTGTTCTTAGCCAGATGTGAACACCTGCAAACACAATATATGAGTCAGAGGTGTCAGATTTGGCGTTTACATTTGTCTTGACATATGGGAGACCCTAATTCATGAACAACGGAATGTCTCCAAGTCTACGCTAGAGGCAAAACTTTTGTTATGCTATGTATTGGGAATTCGTTGTAGAGCTCAGTGAAAATTTTGCAATAACATTTATGAAGCTGGACACAAAATAAATTTGCTAATCTGAATTTTGCTAAACCATATACTTCATAATCTGTCTTTGTACATACACACAAAATCTTGGTCTTACTCTACATATTCGATTTAATAGAAGATGGTGTAATAGGTTTCATGTTAGTGAAACTTCATTCTTCGAAGAAAATGGATTGCACAACAATTTATTATGCTTTGAAATATTATCAAGATTAAGCAATGATTACGCTTGGGTTAAGGCATTACTCTGGGACAACAGAGAACTCAGTTCAGTACCTGTTTTTGCTTTGGTTAGCAATTTGATCTTGGGAAAATACTTTGGGTATTTTATCCCTCAGTTTTTACGTCTGTAAAGTAGCGATAAAATTCCCCTTTCCCTGCCCTTACAGAGCTTGATTAGAAAATCCCTAGGGCAGTGAAGTTGTCCATCTGCATTCATATACATTTTGTAGATGAATGCTTCTCCCACCTCATGCAAGCTATTGCTTATTATAATATTATTATTATTAGATTAGATTATTAGATTGTGTTAGATGCTATTCTAAACCCTCAAATTAATAACAAATGTGTGAACAGAATTTCTGCTTCATTGACCTTTCTTTTTATTTTGGTTGCTCAGCTTCTTGCTAGTTAACAAATCAATTTATTTCATAGTTCAAAAGCATGGGGATGCCAAGTGAAAGATCCACTTTCATACTTGCTGCTTGTGTATCCTGTTAGTCTCCAGGATACAAAGGCTTGGTTGGATACTCTGAAGTCTCTTCTTATCTTTGGTTCTGAATTTCCCTTATTTTAACATGAGGATAATGGTATTTACCTCCTTGAGCCTTATTTGTAAGGGTACTTTGTACGATTTAGATTGTTATGTATCACAGTAACAAAAGAATGCAAGGATTCTTGGCAACTCTTAGAAATTTAATAATGTTTGATGTTGAATATGTCCAGTTTGGTATCCTCATGAAGAATAAGAGGTCTGATATTTTTTATTCAGCCTGTTATGCTGTTATAACTGCATTGAAATCAGTTGATTTTACAGTAAGATAAAAAAAATAAAATAAAATAAGTGGAGGTAGGGGGGAAGAGAGAGATAACAACAAAAAAAAAGAATGCAGTCTGTTTCATCACAGCATCACTGCAGTTGTATGATAATGATAGTGCAGTTCAACTGCTACAGCAACATGGGTATAATGATACCAAGAACTTAACCCTGTGCCTGATTTATCTTCAGAATTCCCCTCTCTATGAAAAGACAAGACAGTATCTTACATGTCAGGCTATGCCATCCTTTTCTTCCATAATCTGTGCTTGTGAGGAAGACTAGCAGGCGTCCTATGTAACATTACTTGTAAGCTATACAGGCAGGGAACAGCTAGTGTACCTAATTTCAAGGTCACGCACTCTCTTGTCACAGCTTCTGTCAAGTAAACTGATATTTAGCTTGGAGTCAAATGTGTTTGTATGTAGCCAAATGTGAATTCTCCTATACAGTGGATATTCTGCTTTGACCACCGCAGGAGATCTCAGGGGACAGTATCACATTGTAGGACATTCCTCAGAGGGTGTATGTACGTGTGTACCTATGTGCAGAAAAAGAAATATTTCTATTCATATGTATGTTTTTGTCAGACTATGAGGTAATGTCTTCAGTTGATAGGTCATATAAACTATGTTGAAGAATTAACTTCATTTAAGAACAGACACCTATTAAAAGAAGGGTGGTATTATACGTAAGTATATAATCTGAACAAAAGCCGCTGGACAGACTGAGTTACAGTTCTGGTTACTTTGTCCCAAAAATTGGTCACTAAAGAAAATACGTCCTTTGGCATTAGTTGAATATTACATTTACTACTATTTTGGATTTCAATGAGGAAAAAATGGACAGTACTGCAGATAAAAACAGGGTTGCTGATATTATACTTTATATTTAAACTGTAATGGTCCTTAGAGGGCAAATTGTTTTTCTAAAAGGATGCTCTGCTCTGAGCAGAACAGGACATCCAAAATAAAGTACTACTAGTATGATGAAATATTCCAGAAGGCTCTGTTCAGGCCTCTCTTTGTAATACAGATGTTCAAAAAGCATGTATTACTGTGTGCAGCTTGTAAGAAAAGGGGAAACACATTCTTTAGGCATCGAACATGTAAATTCAGTATTTGGATTTCTGCACCCAGAGTTATTGTATGTTAATTTATGCTGATGAGTGAGGTTGTCATCTGGTACATGGTGGTGTAATGAAAACTATCTGGGTAGCCCCGAGATGATCTGCTGTGGACACAACTAAGGACGGACAGCAGCACAGAAAAATGCATAGATTCCTCTGAGTTGCAGCTAATGGCCAGATTTAAGACATGCAGGGGAACAATGCTTCCATTTGGTCTGCAGTAGGTTACTCCCTGACCTGTGCACAGGAAAAAGAAGAGAACAAGGTTCAGGTCAAATCTCGCCCTGAGGAATTACATGATTTGCCCACAGAAGACAACAAGTCAAATGCTGAAACAACTTCCCCCCCTCAAACCAAAACCAACAAACCCAAAAATGACCAGCAAGAAATATTTACATCAAAATGTTTACTCTTTTATTTCCAGCTTAGCATATTGAGAATGTTATTTATTTATTTATTTATCAAAAATCTGTTGCTTTGATGTACTAGGCAAATGATTTCTTAATGTATCTTTAGATAAGATGATGCCTGGCTTGATCTCAAGTAAATAAATACATAAAAAAACAAAACACAACAACAGCAAAACATTAGACAGTAACTCTGCATTTGAAATAGTCACTACACACACAAAAAATCTGTTATATAAAAACAATTCCTGTATGTTGCAATTGCTCATATCATTTCTTATTATTGGTTAATAATATGCAGTTACCTATACATTACAGTGCACCTTTTGTCCAAAGCTCCATTTCCTGTGTGGGAGCATCTCTTTTAGAGATGAGTTAGGTTTTGACATTATTGCTTCCATTGCAAGATAGCAGAGAATGACAAAGTCATTCAGTTTATAAAGATATGTATGTGTGCTTCTTATTGTGGACGAATCATGAACACCTAACCTCATTTCAGATTTACAGAAAGCTTATAACAAAGAAAATCAAGCTGAAATATCAGCCTTCAGCATTTATAATTAAACAAGTTTCAGCTAAGAATCTGCATCCTTAATATATCTGTGCCTACTACTTACTGCAGAGTTTAATTGCTGGCAGTATTGCTCAGAAAACTTGGACTCCAATTATATTTTCAAATACCTCGGTGGAAGAGATACTTCAGTCAATATCAAAGTCTTGGGTTCAAAGCGGAGGTGACTCCTGTCTCACTGGAAAGTAGATTAGAAGATCAAATGACATCTTCTGGTGTCATGCTCTACAAATCTATGAAGGCTCAAAAGATGCTTTTTACCCTTTATTATTAGGTGTGTTAAGTGCATTTATTTTTGAATATTTTGTCTGAAGAACTCAAAAATGGCTCCATTTTAATTAAGTGCTGAACACGCTTTATACTGAAGTCCCAACCCCTTTTAAACTACCTTGAACTGAGGACCCCAAAATCTTTGGGTGTTGTTGAATATATAATCAGTGAAAGACAAGTATAAGTAAAAGCTTTGTCAAGCAGACAGTGAAAGATACAAGGTAATAACTGTCATCATTTGTTGTGTGTCCTTTGAATAATCATCAGATCATGAGCTCCTGGAGGCAGCAACTTTTGCTGTTTCTCTTTGCCTGAAGCACCTTACATTATCTTACTTTTTATATACATTTGAAATAATGATAATTGTCACTGATTTTTCTTTGTTGCAGTGTGTGTCGTAGTCGAAAGTGGGAATGCACCAAAAATTCTTGTGATGGCACCTGCACTGTTATTGGTACAGCTCATTATTTGACATTTGATGGATTGAAATACAGGTTTCCAGGAGACTGTCAGTATGTATTAGTTCAGGTAAGAGTATGTCAAATGCCTAAACTGTCTGATAGTGTATAAAGTGTGTTACACCAGGAGAGAAATCCAGCATCTAGAAAAGTCACAGTAAAATGATCACTAAGTCACGTTCATTGCAGAGGAGAGCAGAGCTTATTAATGGCTTGATAGATACCCTGAGAAATTAGACTTCATTGTGTTACAGAGAAGTGAATTAGGTTGTGGTATGTCTACCTGGCTGTCATAAAACATGCGACAGCAGCATGGTATAGAGAAACCCTAAATCTCAGCTCTAGCAATGGAGTTTAGATGCCTGTACGTCAATCTTTCCTTGCTTCCCAGTTGCCTATTCATCCTCTAGTGCGGATGGCTTATTGTGTCAGACTTCTCCTTCAGACTAAGCAAGACAAGAAGTGTTCAGTGAACCTGCTTTAAATACTTCCAGAGCAGAGATTCTACTCATTCAGGTTGACAACATCACTGTCCTGTTCTATGCATCAAACTGTTTGCAGTACACTGACAATATCTATTTTCCTCATAGCAAAGACGAGAGGTGAATAAAAACACAGCACACTAACATCAGCCTGTGATTTGTGGGAGCAGCTAGAAATTTAGAGAGTTACATGAGAATAAGGCTCAACTACAAATGCAAATTGTTGTGTATTTATAAGCGTGTGTGCAAAAGAAGAAATTCTCTTAACATTTGGTCTAAAAGATGAATCCACTGCTAATTGATAACAATAACTTTCTGCAGTTAAAAAGCATTATCTTTCTTAGGTGAGCTACTATTTTCCCCAGAGACCCTTTTCATTCCTTCTTGCAGTTCTCCTTGGACTGGAAGGTGTGATCAACCTGTCTGACTGGGTCTTTGAAATATGTTCCCACCTTGATACCATCTGGGTCACCTTAGAAGACTAGCTCTGATGCTAGGAGAGCTCTGCATGAAAGCCTTAGGGACAATAATAGCACGCAGTGCTGCAATACTACTTAAAATGAAAATTAGATCCTCAAATGACAGATAGAACTATAGCTAGTGTGTTTTTCTTAAAAGGTGTATACTTAAAAAAAAAAAAAAAAAAAAGGTCTGATAGTCACAAGTCATCACATAAATGTAATACTAGTTTTCCATGGATCTCAGAAACATTTTACTTAGAATCAATACAGTAAGCTACAAAATTGCTCCCCAAGAAAGAGATTGACGTTAGTGTAGTTATTATTTGTGTAAAGGCGGGAAAAAAAAGGGCATCATACATTTTGCTCAAGACTGTGCAGTAAGTATCTTACTAACGTTTCTTTCTAAACTAACATTATAGAGTTATATCTTTACTTTATCATTGGAGCTTGAGTCTTGTTTTCACTGTTGTATCAGTTTGTGTATTAAGATGTACACAGTGACTGATCTTTGAAACATCACACACTGTAATAGAGTGAATTGTCCCTGCTGAAGAATACCCTACAAAATATGCAGGCAAGTATATGTGTATGTCACTGGCAGAGTGTACCTTATTCTTGTAGAGGTAGACCACATGAATACCAATGCTAAGAACTAAATAAATCAATATGGGAATAACAGACATGCAAACATATATCTTACTGGCTATGTAGAGTATTATTTGAGGACTCATTTTTCTCCATAGATCTGTATGTGTTTCTCAGATATCCATACTAATGACTCATTCATTTATTTTTGTCTGATAGGATTTCTGCAAGGATGACTCTGGGACATTCCGGATATTAATTTCAAATGAAGGATGTGGCTTCACTGGAGAAAAGTGCTCGAAAAGGGTTATAATTCTGTATAAAAGTGGAGAAATAGAGTTGTTTAGTGGAAATGTATGTAGACTTCAGTTCTCTTTCTTTCCCTTTTTTGACAAGATCGTTAAAATTTCAGGATGCTTGGTAACATGAGGGATGAATAATCTCATGCTCAGTGGTTCTTGAAAACCAAATTATAAATTGAACAGATTAGTAAGATAATAATAATTATAATTATAAAGGATTATTGTAATTATCCATTTTTCTTCCAGAGACGTAATGCCATTTTGGTATTTCTGCTTTATGTCAATAAGTTTATCTTGGATAAAAATGCTGTTTAATGCAAGCTCATTTGAGGAATGTCCTTTCTAAGTGTGAGAGGTCTAAGAATATTTCAATCAAGGTTAAACGTAAGGAAGAGCTAAGAAGTGACTGTCCCATGACTAGTAAAACTTCAGACCTAAATTAGCAGTCTGAAGGACTGAGCACACAGGGAAAGTGCCTGTAAGTTGATTCTGCAGAACCAAGTATCAACTATCCTTTTCCTTGTTAAATTGTCAGATAGGAAATCTAGATGACTGGATTCCTCTTTTTTTCCCCCTTTCCTACCAACAAACAATGAAGAATTGACAAAGAATCATTTCTACCTCCCATGTCACTACATGACAGGAAATAATCTTTCCAAAGGACAGAGTTCAGCTCTTTTCCTTGGCTCTGTAACAATTAAGACTGTCTGTGTGCTCAAACATTACAGAGCTATAGTGAATTACAGGGTTTCAATTGCTCAGTTTTCAGAAGTACTGGGCTCTAAACTGGCATCTGGACTAGAGATCTGCAAAAATGTTCCCAGTGAAATGTGAAACTGCTCTACATTTGCCTTGTTTGGGTTAACAGTCAAAGCTGAACCAGGTTTTGCACAATCTGCAAATTGCCTGCAAATTGCTGCTTGCCACTGATACTTGACAGGAACTTGTAAAACATGGCCATTATTAATAGTGTCTGTACAGTGCACCTTGACAGCAGATGATACACGTAGGCTTTTGGTTGCTGGAGGAATGAACACAGGACATTTGATTGCACAAGCAAGTCTTCATTTATACTGATTAAAGAGTCTCTTACCTGAATGAAGGTGAATATTAGTGCAGGGATCAGTCCGCAAAACCAGGTATAGTCTGAGAGCTCCTTTAGGAGACATTTTTCAGAAGAGGTATGATTCCACTTGGACACCTAAATAAGGGGCAGAAAAGGCAGGAGGTAGAAATTAGGCAGCTGGTGAGTCCTAGTGAGAACATCAGAGGTGTTTGTTTTCTGAGAATGTCCTTGCAAGAACCAGGTCTGTATCACAAGACAGTCCACTGAACTTTCAGTTGTCTTTCTATTGAGTGCATGATTCCATGTAATAGGGTAGGTTTTCTTAGAAATAGCAGCAACCAGAGAAGGGATTAAGAAAAACCTTCTGAAGACTGGCAAATGCTCGTACAGGGATGACTTTCTATACTCTTTTTCCATGCCAGTCCTTAGAAACAAGCAAGAGAATTGAGTCTTTTTATTTATTTATTTATTTACTTGGGG
>CM021697.1:75217311-75283682 GCA_011074415.1 Stictonetta naevosa
AAATATTTCCAAGTGATATTGTTTTAAGATGGTAATGTTTTGAGAGCAGTTTCTAGTTTTAAAGCTAAATAGGGCTTAACTGAAGTATCTATATATTACAGTCATGCCTCATATTAAAAATAAATAAATAAATATTTTTTCCTCTTCTGAAACAAGTATATTTGCCACTTTGCAAGGTCGAAAGTTTACAAATTCATGGTTGGTCAAACAGCCTCCTTAAACATAGAAATTCTGTAATTTAGGTTAACCTGCCAGCCCAGCTCATTTTTGTCCTCCTTTGTTGTTGCTTTTTTGTTGCTGTTTTTTTTTTTTTTTTTTTTTTTTTTACTGTGTTTGAAAAGATAGAGAATACTATAGAAATTTAGATGATACATGACCAAATGTGTCTAGATAGTATATGCATAGAATAAGTATGTATGGGCATTGAAGAAGATGAAAATGCTTCCAGTTCCTAGAATAGTCTGTCTTTTAGCATATTTTTCCCTACACACATTGAAAGCCCTTTCTGGGAGATCCTTCAAGAATGTAAGCTGTTTTCTCTGGGGAAAAAGGCTTTTGATCACACTGCTGAGATGAAGAGAATTGAATTACATTGCAGTGTTTTTATTGAATTAAGCAAGAATGAGCAGTGGGATAAGGAGGTATTTTGCCCTCGAACTAGGGTGTGCATGAATAGTTTCTGGGTTCCCCTTTCTCCCATCCCTTTATCACTATTTGTACTGATTAACAGGTTTCCTCTACCTCTTCCACAAGCTAGCAGTTAGCAGTTAATGTATTAGTAGTGTTTAAAGTAACAGCCATTCCAGACCTTTCTCTTGAAATGTGATTAATAATCCTATTAAGGTTCCCATTGAAAAGGGATTACAATGTGAAAGAAAACATTTTAAATGAATTTCTCAAGTTCTCAGTAGCTGGAGGCTGTGAATTGGCAGTCAGATGGAAAGAGAGAGGAGAGGCACACAGGAGAAGTGAAAGTGATGGAAAAATAGAAAAGAAAATAAACGACCAAAATGATCCTCTTAGGATTTTTCCTATTGCTGTAGGTGGTTGGGAAAAAACAAAAACAAAAAAACCACCACCAACAACAAAAAACTCCAACCAACCAACCAAAAAACTTCCTGACTTCAGAATCAGGGTTTGGCCCTTCAGAGACCACCCATACATGTGTTTCTCTCAGTTCACATTACACCTTTACCAAGCCAGCCTTTTTGCCACTATCTGCCTCAGGAGCGCAGAATTGTTAGTTTCCTTTTAATAAATAAATTTTAAAATATATAATTATTCAGCGAGCTATTACTGAGTATTTACTGGTATACCCAGTACTCTTATCAACACTGCTTCAGTTTATCAGTCTTGGTTTTTGTGTGTCAGTGTTTATGGTGAATGTATGTTTTATCTCAGGAGTGCATAAGACATTACGTCATTCAGTGTTGTAGAAATGTGATGGGGTTGAAATACTGTACTTTTATCCCTATTTGCTATTCAGCAGTGCTGCTTTCAAGGCAATAATTTACCCACTGTAGCTTTTCAGAATAGAGAAAGGTCTGTAATCAGTCCTGCACACATACTTTGTTAGCAGTTTTGCAAGTACTCAGGATCATCTGTTGGATGTCTAGGATCTGTCTGGTCTTTGGCGAACAACATGTTTGAAAATAGCCACTAATCTATGAGTGCATGTCCCACTGGGAAAGTGACCCACATATATAAGGAATTAGAGAGACTGTTGATAACAGTGTTTTTCTTGTTCAGGTGAACATCAAGGTACCTCCTAAGGACAGTGATGATTTAGAAGTCATGAAATCTGGCCGTTATTACATCATTTTACTGGGCAACACCATCAGTGTGACCTGGGATCTTGCCATGGGAGTCTCAGTTATCTTAAAAACCAATTTCAAAGTAAGTGTTTTTTGCTTTAATTCTTACTCTCACTAAAGAATGTACTTAGACTCTCCTTGAGGGATAGCTTTTTTTTTTTTTTTTTTTTTTTTAATGAACGCATGCAGATAGATTTGCATGGAGTGCTTATTTGAAAATAAAGGGATTTTTTGTAATACATCAGGGTCGCTTACTTTTCCCTATGGTTCAACTGTAATGGCAAAATTCTGGGTCTTTGGAGATGAGCTATGATGGAAAAGAGGAATGCTATGGTGCCTCAGAATAACTTTGCTTTGAGGGACTGAGATAATTTCTTCCATGTACAATAGGAACATAAGGAGCCAGATTTACTAGTGGTGGTGACATAATGGTCATCTTGAGGAATAAGATGGTATTATAGGTAAACTTCCTGGAGCCACTCCAAATAGAGCCTACAGTACCACTAGTCAGAGTTGTGTTCTTGCATTCTGGAGACCTTGGAAACAGACTGGTCCTACATTCAACATTCTAAACATTCTCTGTGACAGACTATGTGAACTTGGCAGGACCAGGGACAATTCAGTTTTTAAGCCTTGTGCCATTATAGTAGTAGGCTAAAAGACTTCTTAACAAAGCTCTGAGCCAGCCTACAGATGTAAGATTTATGTATTTTGTGTTTCTTTCCCTGCAAGGATCAAGTGTGTGGTCTGTGTGGAAATTTTGATGGAATCCAAAACAATGATTTGACCAGCAGCAATGAACATGTTGAAGTAGATCCAGTTGACTTTGGGAACTCTTGGAAAGTTAATACTTACTGTGCTGATGTCAAAAAGGTGATTATGGATAAACAGTGAAAACTAATTTTGTGTGGGTAATGAGCTTTGAAGAGAAAAATAAATAGAAATGAACTCCTTCTCCTATATTTTTGCCAAATAATATTCTTTCTTGAAATCTGATAAAAGATCAATTAACTTATTTAAGGCCTCTGGGCAGCCTGGCTTCAGATGAATGTTAAAACAGCCAATCTGTGTGGTAGAGGCTATTCATAGAGTTTGCCAACCCAGATGCTAGAAATCCAGGTATAACTGGAAATCTCATTTTAGAGCTTAATAAAAAAAAAAAAACAAAAAACACCAGCTGTAATTTTCAGACAGGAGGAGTTCAGATAAAGATTTCATATTTCTCCATCGAAACTCTGTATCCCAAGTCCCCAAGTCTTAGTCCATTCATTTTTGAACAGCTCAATGCACAGATTGATTTATTTCTTTATGGTTCTTGATGTTTTTAGATAGCTGTCAGTTATTACTTTCAGATTAGAGAGGCATGAGCAGTAAAGGCAAGATACAGGAGCGAGTGTAAGACCTTATTGCCATGTTATCACAGCTTTTGAATTCTGAGTGTTACCTAAGTCCTCATCCTGGAGATTAGGTGATTTCACAGGGCACTAGTTATGCTACACATAACTAGTGTACTTCCTCTTTTGCAAATATTGAGTGTTTTTAAAATTATTTTTATTCTTTCCTTAAAATGTTTATATTGTCAGAAAAATATTTATTTTTGATCACATGAAATCTTTTGGGTTTGTTTACTTAGCCACAGCATTATCTTCCTGAATGCCTGATTTTTTTTTTTTTTTTTTTTTTAATATGACTTGACTGGAGCACAGGAGAAGTTGTAGTAATGGGGACTGAGACTTCTGGGTAAGACTGAGAAGGAGCAGCTTCACATTTCAGTTCAGTTAGCACAAATTACAGCCTACAGGATATCTCTGTGATAAATACCATGTTGATACTTGTGCTCCTTGTTCTTAGCTAAATTAAAATGAAGAGAGGCAGACTAGTGAGGCTTTTTTATTCAGCAGTGACCTTGACTATTATCTGCTGAAGAGTGGTATTCTCTGTGAGGCTCACAGGCCTTCTGGAGAGCTGTGAACAATTGTTTTTCAGGATGTATGTTTGGTACAGTGAGACTTAACATTATGAAAATATTTGTGTTAAAACTGCAGTATACAAACCTGGAGACAATGAGGGAGATGACCTGCTCTACTTTGTGTTCTTCCACTGCAGAATTTGTTCGTGCCATGTAGCAAGCTGAAACTTTATTCAAAGAAAGAATTTACTTTGTCATGAAAGGTTGGTTGGACTAGATGATCTTATGATGTCATTTCCAACCTAAATGATTCTATGAAAAATGTCTAGTGCTAGTGAGTCTCTTACTTCAGTTTGAAGAGTCCCTAAGATCCTGAAGTCAAGACTAATGCAGTGTGTGATTGTCTCTTACAATATTAACCACAAACAGGAACAAGCCTTGGTGTCTCCATTATGTAATGGCAACATATTGAAGCAGGTGATGGTAGAAACATCATGCAGCATTTTGTCTGGGAATCTCTTTGAAGAATGCAAAAAACTTGTAAGTATTGTTTCCCGTGTTCCACTTCCTTCAATTCTTCATGATCTGTGCTGTCAGTGATTATAGCTGAGGGGAAAGTACAGTTTTGCTGACAGCATACAGGACATGAAGGGGACTGACTAATTGTCGTTCTCATCTGTGACCCTGTCCCGCAGCTGACGCTTTCTGGGAAAATGCAGGAATTCCCCTAGTGGAAAGCTATCGAAAAACTTCTGCTTGAGGGAAGTTTTACTCTAAACCCAAGACTGACACATGAAGTCAAGCACAGGGGTTGAGTTTTTGTTTTTGTTTTTGTTTTGGAGGAGGGGGGAAGGAGGCAGGGCAGGGTGAGGAAAAAAAAGCCCTGAGCTAATATAATGCCATTCATACTGCATTCTACCCCAAATGCACAAGAGGGTTTGGTAACAGGGCCCCAAATGTATAAAGTTGCTACATATCTGGAGTATTAAGGGACAATAAAATGCAATGTCTATAATAACTTTGAGAATGTGGACTGATTTGAGTTCTTGCTGGTGTCAGCAGAAGGATCTCCACTGATTTTTGTGGCATCTCAACTCTTGGCAAATGGAGCAGGCAAACCACCTGAAGATTAAATATGTATAGAAGAGGGGGATGAAGGGAATCAGTGAGTGTACTGTACCCTGAATTTATCTTTTTTTCAGGTGAATCCTGAACCCTACATAGATATTTGTATGTATGACACTTGTGCTTGTGAATCTACTGGGGACTGTGCTTGCTTCTGTGATGCTATAGCAGCCTATGCACATGTCTGTGCGCAAAAAGGTGTTATTGTTCACTGGAGATCAGCAGATCTGTGCCGTAAGTACAGGGTAGATGGAGAAGAATTGGGAATGATTTTGTATGGAAAATAAATTGAAAAGGTTCAATCTCTTAATCAATAAACCATTGGATCAGCTAGACTGTTCTTATCCAGCTCTGCTCCTGCTGATGCCCAGAGAAATTCTCTTTAATTAAACCGGGCTAGAAGCTCATAGCAACATTTCCCTTCCCTTTTCTATTTATGTTCAGAACAATACCTAGAAAAGCCATTCCCTCAGTAAGGGAATATAATACCTGTGGGACAATCAAATCCAGGGAAAGAAATATTATTTTCTGTACTTTTTCTTTTTTTAAAAAAATTAATGTCAATTCTTTTCAATTGTTTTTATCAAAAACAAATCTCTCTCATCCAGAGCAAGTATTTCATTATATAAAAAAAAAGAAGTTTGAAGATGTGGCCTGCCATGGAAGTAGTAGAGAAAAAAAGAAAAGTTATTTTACTATGTACATTTTTCTTTTGCTATGCATATATGGCCTACCTTGTACTCAGTTTGTTGTCTTAGCTTTGAGAGGTATGGTGACTATAGTCTGGTTTGATCTTCTGCCTACAATTTTTTCACTATTTAGCACAAAGCTGTGAGCACTTGAATAAACAAGAATTCGATTATCAATGTGAATGGCGATATAATAGCTGTGGACCCGTTTGTCTTATAACATGCCAGCACCCACAGCCTTTGAAGTGCCCTCTACAGTGTGTAGAAGGATGCCATGTGCACTGTCCTGCAGGTAAGTCCATCTTTTGATTTAGTCAGTTATTTACCTTTTTTTGCTCTGCTCCTGTTACTTTTTGGTATTGTTGTTCAGTTATTATTATTATTATTATTATTATTATTATTATTCTCCACACTGGATGTTGCTGTTGCATGACAAGAAGTATTACAGTCCAGGATTATTCACAGATTGCTAAGGCTGGAAATTGCATAAGATTTAGATACTGCAGTTAACTCATCAACAGTCTTACTGATGCCAGTCTTACTGACCGGACCTTCTCACTGCCTTTGGGTCTCTGGTGCCCTTGAGAGTGCTCAGCAGCTATCCTCCTCTGAGCATGAGCTTTCGGCCTAAATGTTCCCATCAGCTCTCTTAGAAAAAATACAGGGAGGAGAGGAAAAGATAGAAAGGGAAAGTGTGAAAGACAAATAAGATCCAAATGGGGAGTGAAAACTCAGATGAATAAATAGCTTGTAAGTTCAGAATGAGAAGACATGAAGGCAAAGAAAGTAGGTATTTTAAGACCAGAAATAGTTATTCTGGGCTTTGGTATCTCTCTTTTACACATTTACAGAAAGGTGAGGGGAGAGCCTTCTTGGATATATCTTTATGTAAGTGTTAAATATAATACTTGAGCTTTCAGTACTAGGTGTTTAAATTGTACTCCATTATGATCAGAGCTAGGAGGTAGGCAATATGGGGCGAAATCAATAATATACAGATAAAAAGGAAAAAGCTACTTTCTCATCATATCTTTACTACTTCATTCTGAACATATGTTCACCTTCTGCATGGTCCTGGCTGTTGTAGGTTATACGCTGAGTTAAGTATTTACAGTATCTCACTAAAAGTGGTTATGAAGAAATGACATATTTATCTGTGTCAAACTTGGAGTGACCTTAACACAAGCAGAGTATTCAGAACTCTTAAACCCAATTCACAAACCTTGTCTTTATTTTTATTTTTATTTTTATTTTAGCAGGTTAAATGCAATGATTGTGTTTGCAATTAATGAATATTGGCATTTTTATACTACTATGCTATTTCAAAACAGGGAAAATACTCGATGAACTCTCCCTGGATTGCGTCACTCCAGAAGACTGTCCTGTGTGTACAGTTGGAGATGTCAAGATTCCACATGGAAGGAGAATAGTTTTGAACAGAGAAGATCCACAGCACTGTAAATCTTGGTATGACAGAAAGATTTATGCAGTGGAACAGCATGTCCGTTGGGTAGGATGATGGAAGAGAGATGGAGTGAATCCCCATGAATAAATTAAGACTTAACTGTAAATATACCACTGAAGATGAGGCTTGGTAACCCTCTTTTATGTCAAGGCCCCTTATATAATCTGAAGCTGAGGTTCTTTGTTAATAGTTGGGATTATTGGATGTCATTTGAATTTAAGCAAGTGAAATCCAAAAATTCCTTTCAAAAATGCCTTTTCCCATGTGTAGAAGGCCCCATTAACTTCAATCATTCCCCTTCTTTCTGTGAAAGGTGTGATCCAACATCAGTAAAGCCATCAAAACTCTTTCCTCTTGCTGGTACTAAAAAAAATCCTATATATAGTGCAAGATCTTAATGTGCACTCAGTGTAGAATTTGCTGAGATTATGTATAGTTGAAAGTGTGTAGTATAATTGGAAAAATAATTTCCCCAAGATTTTAAGATGATATCCTGTGTCTTGATCCTGCATGAATGCTTTTCCAACTATGATGAAATTAATAGAAGGATGCATCATAATGTGGGATTAGGGTCTTCCATTGCAAAAGTGGCAGAGACAGATTTTAATTCTGTATACTGCCCAGTGGCATATTACACAAAGGTTTATATTACCTGAAAGCTTGGAATTCTCCAGAGGTCTAGTCACTTGATGGATACTTTCACTAGTTACTTATAATGCTGTCAATGCAGAAGAGTTTTCCATCATGTAATTTCACCGTATTTAATAGAATCTGAGTTGTAAAACTGCAGTAGCTATTAGCCTAGACTAAAACCTTAGCTCCAGACACTTTGAACCTCACAGAAACTCGAATGGGTATGAACTTTGAATTCCTGGTGACTTGCTGGAGCTAACATACATCTGTGATATAAACGCAGGGCATTACACTGTTAGACTGATCAATTTACATATGTATATTATATTATTTTATAAGATATATTTGTATATATAACAGTATATATAAAAAGCCTTGAATTGCATCAAAAGGTCAAGAAAGAGTCTTCAAACATGAGTCTCTGTTCCCTAATTTTTGTAATACTTAATAATAATTTATCTTATATGTTGATACATTGGCCACCGGTCACAAAAGATTTCAGAACATTAGGAAAACTTACCTCACTAGGGAAACATAGCTGTCACCTAATTTAGATGCCTACACCATCTGTACAAACAATAGAAAATATTGCACAAAAATGAATTTTATAGCAAATATCCAAAGGAAATTGGAAACTAGAATAGTCTTGTTCATATTAGGATTAAAATAATAAATCTTCCATTGCTGTGCATTAATGCCAAAAGTAGCTGTGCATTCCTTAATTAAAAAGACACTAAAAGAAACTCAGAAAGAAAACAGCCCTGGGAGAATTTAAGATGCCACATGTAAAATGACTTATTTTCCTGGAAAATGGTACCTTCTTCTAGTATTGACTTGCTTAGTTTGTACATCCATGGTTTTCTTTGGCAGTAAAAATGAGCACTTTTTGGTCCTTGCTCCTTCATAGATGCTCCCTATACTGTTTCTTTGGCTGTCCAGTAGTACAAGGAAATATATTGACTGCATCTGTACTACTCTATCTATGAGTACAGTGATGTTCTTTGCTCAGATAACTAAAGTAAAGAGAATGATACAACCAAGAGTTAGCAGGGAAGAAGTGTTAAAGCCTTGCTAAAGATAGAAAGAAATGAATTATAAACAAGTTCCTAAAAGGTGAAGAGTGACAGAGGTGAAAAATCTCATGGTATTAAGGAAGGATGAACAGTGGAAAAGACAGAGATAGAGGGGAGGGGGTAGAGGGGGAGAGGAAACTAAGAACTGAGATGGAAAGGGGAAGAGAAAATGTACTAACAGATGCGAGTAGAAATGGTGAGGGAAGATAAATCACAGAATCACAGAATCACAGAATAGTCTAGGTTGGAAGAGACCTCCAAGATCACCGAGTCCAACCTCTGACCTAATGCTAACAAGTCCTCCACTAAACCGTATCCCTAAGCTCTACATCTAAACGTCTTTTAAAGACCTCCAGGGATGGTGACTCAACCACTTCCCTGGGCAGCCTATTCCAGTGACTAACAACCCTTTCAGTAAAGAAGTTTTTTTCAATATCTAACCTAAACCTCCCCTGGCGCAATTTTAGCCCATTCCCCCTCATCCTGTCCCTGGGCATGTGGGAGAATAGACCAACCGCCACCTCGCTATAAATAGAAAGAAAAAGAGAAAAGAGATATAAGTAAAATACATCATTCTTTTTTGCGTGTATGGACACAAAACCAGGACATAGTAAGTAAGAAGAACATAAAAGAAACATTAAAAAAAAAAAAAAAACACAAAAAAAGAGGAAAGATAACAAAAGAGACATTTAAAAACAAACAAACAAACAAAACAATAAAAAAACATATAGGATGATATGTGCAAAAGCTGCATTCAAAGCAAAATTAAATTAGGAAAAATAAAAGGAAACTAGTGAACTTTAGAGGTAGAGAAAAAAAGGATGCTTGTTGTTTTTGCTAAGGTTCAAACCTAGGTAAACAAAGCAGTTTGCTAAGACATATCGGAGTTAAAATTGTCTTGCCTACTCTAGGATTTTACTTTGTACTACCTACCTCCAATTTGCCTCATGGTTTTTCTTCCTTGTGAAGCAAACCACATTTGCCAGTTAAGTCCACCAGTGGCCTGTAGGTAGCCATACTGCTCAAGCTCAGTGGGTTTTTAGACAATTCCTAGACACAGATTTTAAATATTCTACCAAAAGCTATAATAAGAAGAGTATCCTCTGACAAATGTACTATATGTTTTCATAAGCTTCCTGCACCTAAACAGACATGCACAAACAGTTCCTTCTCTGAATGAGTGCTAAAAGGTTTGTTTGTACAATTCCTCATAGAGAAATGGAAGGTGTCCCTCCCCGCCCCCCATCACTATTTTATTTTATTTTTTTTCCATTTCTGAGATACGTAGCCAGTGGATTTCCTTTTGTTAGATGTGGGTAATGTGTTATTATAAGCACTGATTTATTTACCATTAAACTTGATGATTTTTGTAGTCTGTGTGAAGGGAAGAATTTATCCTGTGTATCCTGTGAACCAGTGGAAGAAATCCTAACACCAACAACACCTGCTCCAGAGGAGGACATTGAACTAGCACCCAGTGAATACTCATGCAGCAAGATGATGGACTTGGCCTTTCTAGTGGATGGCTCCAATAAGCTGTCAGAAGAGGACTTTGAACAACTGAAGACTTTCATAACTGGCATGATGAAGAAACTCCACATCTCCCAAAAGAAAATCCGAGTATCAATTCTGGTATATAGGGCTGGCCCCACAATCTATCTTGGCCTTAAAGATGTCAAAAAACAGTCCCAGATGAGAAAAATTGTCCAAAACATAAAATACACAGGTGATGAAGTAGCGTCTGCTGCGGAAGTCCTTAAATATATTGTGTTTCACGTGTTTGGAAAAGCGGAAAGGACAAATGCTGCCAAAATTGCTGTGCTATTTATAGCAAGCAGGTCTCCAGGAAAAGTCCGCACCATCATCCCAGCTTTGAAGAATAAAAAAATCACTGTAATACCTGTGGGGATTGGACCATATGTTAATGAGGAACAAATCAGGTTCATTGAAAAGCAGTTACATAGTAGATCCTTCTTAATGAACAATGTGTTGGAGCTAATGGAAAACAGAGATCTCCTTATTGATTATCTATGTGATCTTGGACCTGAAGAAAATCCTCTGTTAGAAGCTCTATCCACTCCAACAATGTCTAATGTCAGATATCCCCCTTGGATGCTCACAGCACCACCATCCCTTTCAGAAAAACCCACCCCAAAAAGTCTGGACATTGCTTTTGTTGTTGAAGGATCGGACAATGTAGGGGAGGAAAATTTCAATATCATCAAGAAGTTCCTTGAGAGGGTGATCACAGGAATGAACATAGGAAAAGAAAATATTCATGTTACTGTCATGCAATATTCAGACACTGTCACTCTGGAGTATTCCTTTAGGGAAATACAGTCAAAGGAAAGTATTATTGAGAAAGTGAGAAGTATACCCTACCAAGGAGGGAAGGCTACCAACACTGGGCATGCCCTTGATTATATTTCCAAACACACATTTACAACAGCAAATGGGGGCAGGCAGGATGTACCTCACTTGGTATATATGGTGTCAGCCAATCCTTCCACTGATGTTATCACACGACATCCCAGAAGCATAAACGTTATTCCCATAGGCATAACCCCCAATGCAAATGTCCAAGAGCTCAGAAAGATTAGTCAGCCTAATAGTCCAATAATCTTGCATAGTTATAGCACACTTATTGAAGAAGCACCTGAATTAGTGCTGCAGTCATGCTGCTCTCATAAACGTTGGACAGAAATTCCAGGTAAAGTTGGAGGTCTTTTTTTGTGCAATTTTCTGTTCCCTCTCTCGTATCTTCTTTGTTGCCACTCCATGTCTATGAACATTCTCATCTCTCATTTGGTATTTTGTCCAAATGCCAAGGAAGGACCATTTATCCTTATTGGAGTCAGATGATGCTGCCCCAGTTCATCAGTACAGTCCACTGAGTTGCAGCCAATCATCTGTAGGCTTAGAAGTCTTTAGCTGTATTTTTCAGTAATATACAGTAGCTTTCAGATAGTATGAAGAGTGACAGAAGTAAGTAAGTAGTCTCATCTGCCTGCCTCAAGCAAGTAAGCAAGTTCCTTTTATCTGAGGTAACTTCATTGTTTTGTGTTTGGTTTATTTTTACTTTTTAGTCCCCTAAGAGTAAAATAACATTAGCAGAAAAGCAAGAATTGAAATATAAATCTCAAGGCCTTCACTAAGCAGGCATTGCTTACTGTTTCAAATGGTTGCTATCCTGCTTTGTTACCCAAAATGCAGCTATCTGGTATTTCTGCTTCTACTGATAGATTAGTAGATGACATTTTGGTTATCATTTGATTATCAATAACACCCCACAAACACCTACAAACACATTGCATTTATTTATTTATTTATCTATTTATTTATGTATTTATTCCTTCCTTTCCCCCCTCAGAGTTGTGCAACAAACCAATGGATATCATGTTTCTTCTGGATGGAAGTTCCAATATTGGAGCATCAGAATTTGAGGAAATGAAAAACTTCGTACAGGCATTTATTGAAAGTGCTGATATCAGTATGTATCTGTTTTAACTCATACACACAAAGACGTTCTGTATTATTTAATTCAGAGGGCTTTTGCTTCAGGCTTGGTCAGACTGCAAGGTTTTGGTCTTTGGAATACGCATTTCTGTTTCTGATCAGCTGTTTGGGGCTAGCCTAAGGCACTCTGTCTTTTTAAAATTTATTTCCTGACCCATGTTGGATGACAGGTGCTTTCTGGGAGTGCTCGACTCAATGATCATGCAGATTATGTACTGATAGGAAGTATACCTCTAGTCTGGTCATTTAGCATATTATCAGTGCAGTCATCCTCCAGAATGTTACATATCCTGGTATATATGAAAGGATGAAGAAGCACAAGCAGTGAATTAGGAATTGTGTGCCCTTGCTCCAATCAGCATTAAATCCAGCATTAAACCATTTTGTGGTTTTCATGGTGTGGCAGCTGCTGGTGTTTGCCACTGTGTGTTGACATCTTTGTATCATACCTGTATTTTCAAAAGATTACCAGCAGTTATACTAATTAGAGAGCTCACAGAGGAAAAGTATAGCACTTCTGTATGTCTAGAATAACTTAAATTAGTTAGAGATCATACTTGGACGACACTTTTTTTTCTTCTGAAAATTATATACAAGGAGATATAGAGAAGCAAGCTAAGTAAAACAAAGAAAATAAGCAATAAAACAATAGACAATTTAAGTTAGTCTGTCTGTTTTGCTTATCTTTCAAGCCTGTAATAGTAAATGTTACATCATTAACAACACAATAGAAATAATGGAAATGTGAAGTGAGTCCTCACTAGAACCTTAGTTTAAAAATCTTTGAGAAGACCATGGACAAATTGTAGAGTGCAGTGGGTAGAACCTTAGAATCATCCAGGTTGGAAAAGACCTTCAAGATCATCAAGGCCAACCATCAACAATATCTGGATTTGTATAGGGCTGCAACATTTGGTACATGAAATCACAATAAATATTAACTTCATTCATAAATGTTTTATGAAGCATTGATAAAAAATAGTAATGTATTATGTACATGTTGTAAGTACCTTCAGTATACAGTAGAAGTCCTTCTAAGGCCATGGCAATCATTATAAACAAAGTATTGCCCAGTTCAATTCCACTACAGTTGGCCACTGATTATTTATATCAACCTACTGTTAATAGTTTTATTCATACTTCCTACATAATGTATAAACAGAACCAGGATGTCAGAGAATAGCAAAACTTGGAATTTCTCTTAATTCCCCTTTGCAGGTCATGCTCCCTGGGAGAACTGTCACATGGTGCAGCCTAATGCATGTCACTCAAGTAATACATGACAGAGAAATTTGAATGAAATATAGTCTTCTGGGATTCTGGGCCATCAGGCAGGTTGGGGGATAAAACTACCGCTCTTGCCAAACAATGTGCATGTAAAAAGTGATGTTTAGACAGTTTTAACAAGAAAAAGAAAAACATTTGGTGGTCAGTAGTGAAATTCTTCGATCATGGTCAAATTAATCTGAGACAAAATACTACATGCTGATTCTCAACAGAAAAGCGACTGTTTCCAGAAACATGTGCATAGTTTTTCCCCTAAGAATAGTTCAGTTTTGATCTTCTGATTGAATATGCAGTTTTCACACTATGATGGAAAAATCCCTGTCTAGTTGTGTTTAATGTAAAACACAACCATAATGTATCTTTTAGATTTGATCTAAAGACATTCATACACATTGCTTAAAGTGTTTGTTTTCTGCTTTTCACTTCAGGCAATACTTCAATTCATGTGTCAGTTCTCCAGTATGCCAGGGAAAATAATCTAGAAATTTCATGGAACATACCTCAAGAGACTGGAAATCTTATAGAGATGGTGCGCTCAATTCAACAAAGGGAGCAAGGTCCTACCAGACTGGGTGAGTGATTATGTGCATGTTGATGTTTAAATGAGAGGGGGAAAAAAAAACGTGCTAAGTATAATCTGGCTCCAATCACCAATTTCTCTTCATGCTCTGCACTAGGGCTGTTGGCTTTTAGTTCACTTATATCTTTACTATATGTAAGTTTCTTAGTAAATGTTTAATTTTCTTTATTAAAATGTAACTAATGTATCTCATATCAGGGTTTACCTTAGTGCATTTTGGAAAAAGGAAGGCCAGTTTCTTTTTTGCCCTGAAATAATTATTGTGTTTTAATTTATTACTTTTCAAGAAAGCAGAACATAAGCAAAAAGTAAATACTTTGATCATTAATATTTCAGCATCAATTACTAATTAGACATTTAGCAGCAGAGCTGCTTATACTCACTTTGATATCTTCCCTATCCAGCTCTTTGTTACTTTGTGCTGAGCCAATGTAAAGGATCTGTTTCTCAAACAGTAGTTATGTTCTGTGTAGGTTAGTTCCCTCATCAGTTTTCCATGCTGGTCCCAGGAAGACTTAGGCTGGCACAAGGCTGGGGATGGTGCCAGGGAGCAATGATCACCTAAGCTGGCACCCTACCTAAGTTACCTGTGAAACATCATCTTCTGTTCCAGAAAACTGCATCCTGAAAACACGTCCACTTTAATTTTCATGTACTAAAATGTAACAGATTTACCACTGGGTCTGTGGAAATTCTGTACACACATGTATCAGTTATAGGGCTCAGCAAACAATGATTTTCCTACAGCATATCTGATCTTTCAGCAGATACCCTGAGAATTTTGTTCTTTTGGACTAGAACTACATTTGCTCTGGCAGCAGCCTAGCATTAGGGTCCTATAAGAGCTGAGGAATATACAGATTTTTAGGGTCTTTGGCCTACTTTGGACTGTAAAGAGTTATTGGTACAGAAAATTGAGAAATAAAACCTGACTTCCATAGTTCGCAGGAGGATTAGCCATGATTGCTTTCTCAGCCTGGAGAAATAAAAATACCAGATGGCTGATGAGACTTCTATAGGCTCATTGTGGGATAAACTATTACATACAAATAGATAAGTTTTCATGAAGTCGTCTACGGTAATGTGTATAGTAAGCCACACTGACCTGCAGGATAAACAGAGAAAACATGGCCTTTGGGAAATGAAAGGGGAGAGGCAGCCACATGACATACTCGTTAGTGATTTGTTTATGTCTCATTGGAAAATGCTCAGAGACCACGATGAGGGATGTGGTATAATGAACTAAAATGGAATAGAGTAGAAGTAGTTCCTCCCAGTGAAGTAATGAAAATAAGTCACAGTGGTCCTGTCCTGCACCTTGTAATGTGTGTGAATTCAGCTGACTGAATAGGAGACTCGACATCCATGGGAAATGCATGGTTGTTCGTTTCATTCTGTCTGTGCTCAGGCCTTTGAAAACGCAGAGGCTACTTAAAAAGTTTAGATGGCTCAGTTAGGATGTTGCAGTTCCCCAGGTGACTTTTCTAGCTTATAGAGGACTTGATCAGATTTACCTATCAAAAAATACCATTGCCATGAAACCTGAACTGTTTCTTCTCATCTTCTCTGTTTTCCCTATGGTAGAAACACAATTCTGTGTAATCCTTATGCAATCTTTACTGATGGAGATCATCCTGTTTCAGTCAAAGAATGCAGAAAATAACTGTGGACTTGGGGTATGTGACTGACTCTTCCATTCCTTAAAACCGTGGCACTAACAGGGCCACACGGCTTGTCTCCTAGGGTGCTTGCTTGCTCTCACATGCACAGTGTGAGAGACCTGATATGTGTGCAGTACTGAACATGTAATATGTGCTTGGAAATCATTACTCCTGCTTCAAAAGCTGGTAGGTGCAGACAAGATAGAGATGCATAGCACCAGGACCTGAAGTGTGCCACAGACATACTTGTAGGGACCATAGCTGCTCATGTGGAGGGTATAGTTGGATTAAAACAAAGGTGTCTTCTCACTGTTCTGTACGGAGTTATTTTCAGAATGGGACTGTCACCATTATAGCAGTGAGTATACCCTGTGGGGGTAAATGTCCGTCTTTAAATGGTGACCTCACTATGTGCGAACAAAAGTTTCAGGTGAGTTGTTGCCATTGCTGTAAAAGTCTAACTGCATAGAGCTTTCTCTTTTTATGCTTTCTTTAACAACATGGAAACTCCATGAGAAACATACATTTTATTAGTAAGAAATAGTGAAAAACTACAGAATATTTAAGGACCAGAACAAAAAAGAGCAGCTTTTCCATGCTTCTGAAATAAGGTAACACTGTGTATATTTAGGTTCAAATTAACTATTAAAAGGAAGTTATGGGGATATTAGGACATAATGAAATAGTGTAAAATTTCACCTGAGAAACAACTGAAAAAAAGAAAACTAACTACAAGCAAGAGCTGACTGTATAAGCCTCCCTTCAGCTAAAACAACGATCTGTACACGAGAACTGATGTGCTTCTCTTCAGTATTCATGGATATTTAGGAGGGTTATAGGAACCGGTAAGTATCACTTAAAACTTTATAAAACCATGATTTTGATTGCTTGCTAAACATAGCCCATTTTAGACTGATGTTTCTGAGGCTACCTGCCTCAGCCTCAAAATTTATAGGAAGCATGATCTATATGTGTCAACGTTATCAAAAGTGTTGTTAGGGATAGATATGTCTTTTTTCACATTTGGGAAAAAATCTTGAATGTTTTTACTGACTTTCATAGCTATTAGCATGTTTGCATAGCAGCATTCAGCTTTGATGCTTGATTAAGACAGTATAAATGTTTCCTTTCAAAAAAGGCCCCTGTTGTTCAGCAAGTAAAAGCCCACCATAGCACTGTTCTTGACTCAACCCTCTGCTTTGATGATTCAGTCAATACAGAATGTTCAAAGTCTGGTCTCCCACTACTCATCAGAGGCTTTGGTAGCAGCTGCTTTGATCTAAGGGCTCTCATCCATTGAAAGAGAGGTCTGGCTTGTTTGTTCCCCCACTACATTTTCTGATTTAGTAGTGCCAGCTCCTTTCTGAAGCCAGCTTTGGTTACCTACTAGAGCTTCCCTGAGCTGTTCCAATTCACACTCCTGACATGCTTTTTGCTCTCTTGCTTGTATATTAGTTCATTTCTTACAAGGTTTGTGAATTAAATTTGTTGCTGGTGGAGTCTGGGGCCATCAGAACCCCTTGAAGGTAAGAGAAGTGCAGTATTTGTGATCTGCATACCCAGAAAAACAGAGGAGAGGGTTTGGGAACTAGTAATCTGCTCGGTTCAGTGCTGGGGGACTGCTGAATATATCTGTGCTGTTCATAGAGTCCAACCATTCTGTTAACAGGCACACATTAATGCCAGAATATCAACGTGTTAAGAACGGACCAATTAAAGCATCTGTCTTTGGGATCAGGTTGCAATAGCTATTCTGTTTCAAAATTAAAATGATCTGCTATTTTCTGCAAAAATAAGTAAATAAAAATCCATCATGTCAAAACCCTAAATTAAGATACAAAGTCCAGTTTCAGGTTTATTGTCATGGAGTGTTGTTCCTGATTTAAAAAGATCTTTGGTTAATGAGATGCAATCTAGGCTATCCACAGGCTACATAGCCTTTGGCTGCTTCTATACCTCTTCAAGTGTTGAGAAGCCATTTCTTTTTTTGCTTCTTTCTCCAGCAGCTTTCAGTGCTTGTGGGTGGTTAAGACTTCTTGTAGTACTTTTTCTTTTTGAGATGTTGCAGAAGTGTTAGCAAAACCATTAAGGCCACTTAAGACACGGATTCGTATATTCCCATCAGGAACTTCTGCATAGCTGGAATCTCCTGCCTGTCACAACTCCACAGCTTTACATTCTATTCCTCATTTCACATGAAAATTAAGAAAAGAATTGCAAAAGTTGCTTTAAGCAGTTTCTGCTAACCCTGAAGTACCCACTGAACTGTTAAATGTATCAGTGTTCATTTATTTTCTTCTCAATTGGCTTATTTTGGGATCAATCTTGTTTTTTATTTCTTGGATATATTTCCAACATTTTTAGGGCACTTTGTACTCTCTCATTCCTTTCCAAAATGTTCATAATTGCTAGCAATTTAATATCTGTGATTTAGATTATTATTCCTTTTTGCACGTTCTTCTCCCTTTATCCAAATCATTAATGAAATTTGTAGGATATCTTCCATTGTTTTCACTTTATTGGTATTCCATCTATGACTTTTGTTATAGTATAGTTAGGAATTTATTTTTTATCAGCACTGAAAGACAGGGAGAAGGTGCTGTGCTGTGGTGCTATCCTTTAGAAGGACTGACCTTTCTAGAGTAGCCCATATAGATCAATTTTGTTGTTGTTGTTGTTTTGTTTGCTTTGTGTTTTTGTGTTTTGTCTTGATATCAATTATTTCCTGGATGTGCCATGATTAACAGCCAGGTCCTCCTGACTGACCTGAAAGGCTGCTGGGGGCTCAATGCACCTGCAAGCTACAATTTCTTTTTCAGTTATTCAGATAAATGTTTAAATGAGGAGTGTGGGTGTGCATGCATGTGTGAAATTAATCTTGGCCATTATGCCTGTCAGAACTAGAATGCTTGTAATGTGTGCATGTCCACTGCCTTTGGTAACAAAGTTGTTATACGGCTAATAACAATACTTATAAAATGCCCCCCCCCCCCTGTACAGGACCTGTGTACAGGACCCATGACAGTCTCATAGAGGCTGAAGCCTGTGTGGCTCAGACCTGATCCTTTTAAATCTAGCTCAGTTATGTCCAAGGTGCTGCAATCTCTCTTTCTAATCCTAATATAGCCTTGTGCTTTGCGATATTTGTTTTGGTGTAAACACTTTAAAAATTTCCTTATTTCCTTTATCGGTATGAAAATGACAGATTACTGCTATGTTGCAGTCTTGTAGTAAGAAAATGTTCAAACACTATCAGTGGACCAGGCTGATATACTAGTAGTCAATATTCTTTATAATAGTCTCAGCGTTTTGCTATTACTAGAAGTAGAAACAAAGAGCTGAGAAGTGGCATCTTCTTGCTTGGGATGGCAACTTTCTGAATCTCTCAATGTGTTCATTTGATCACATCTTCAGGCACCTGGCTCTCTTCTGTACAGCTGGCTCCAAAATAAGGGGAGAAATCCAAAGAGGTTTTTAGGATGCTAAAACAAATTTTCCATGCATTAAATTGAGTAATTGTTTTTTGGGGGACTTTGAAATAGTCTCTGGTTATATTACAATGGAACTTGATTTCTTTATTTCAAATTATAAAAATAATCTTTTTTCCAGTTTACAGATATGTACGAGTGTTTCTTCAAACTTTCAGAGTTAATGGGAGAAAGAAAAATAGAACTGGTGCAGCTGGTGACCTCACAAACCACACAAACTCAACGTGGCAATAAAAAAAAGAAAAGAATAAGAAAAGCACAGAAATTCCTAGTACTTTTCACAAATGAACGAAAAAATCAATTGTAATTCTTACTTTGCAGAGGTTTAACCTAAATCATTTGAAAGTTAAAACCTGAAATACTTTCTTAGCAATTATTTATAAGACAAAAGGGAAATGAGTTAATCTTCTGGCACAGGGACCATCCTGGAGGAATCTGAGGGATGGGAATATACTCATATTATTATTTTCTGTATTTTGTAGTATCCTGTAGTTATTTATAACTAACATGCCATTTTGCATTTAGCATCAGCATCTACAGACATATAGAGCAACTTTCAGAAAGCAAAGTATTTGTAGTAATGATTATGAGACAGCTTTATATTATATAAGCTAGTACCTGGGACTAGTTATTTTTTCTAGTCAGTAATAGTAGCTTGTGGAATGAAATCAACATCATCATTTAGTTATGATATTTTAAAATGTTTTGTTGCAAGTAGAAAAACATTCAAAATTTTCACATTGAAAGTTTTTACTGAATGGAAACTCTGAAGTTTTAATTTCTTATATAAAATATAATATTGGAATTATGGTGTGAATGAAAATAAAATGATAGGAACAAAATGAATCTACACAGGTGGAAGACTGAAATTAAACTTACACTTGTCTTTTTTTTTTTATGACAATAATTGATAATGGACATTTCCAAAAAGCATTTTTATTAAACCAACATACACCTCTCTGCTTGAAAACTATTGCTTGAAATAATAGGTTACCCTTCCTAGACAGGAGATTGCTAGTGGAGGTAAATGATGCTCTAGACAGATGGAGTTTTATAGGACGAGAACCTGATTTTGAATCATATTCCTGCGGTAGGTGGATGGCAGTTCCTGGTGGGTCCCAGCTCTTCTTTCTAGTTATGGGCATCTACATGTGTGGAGAGATGAGACATGAAGATGAGGCTTAGCCTGTAGGGAGGAAATCATGATAATGAACTAATAGGGGTGTCTGGATAATGTTGGAAGGAAATATGAGGCTGTCAAGTCATGGACTGTAGGCTATTGGAGGCAACAGGAAAGGATGGGGAAAGCAACAGTATTTGAGAAGGTAATAACCACCTCCAAACCAGTACTGTGACAAAGGAGACATTTAGGCTTTTTCTAGATACCTTTTCTAGGCTAGATTCTTCCAAGGCTTTAAATCCTCCTGAAAGCCTAATTTCATAAGTTAAAGCATTGTAGAATATCCATTTGGGGCTCTCACGTTATCAATTGTCAATGTGCTGAGTGGGCTTCATAGAGGCTGTCCTTGCTTACATTAGTTTAGGAAAAGGATCTTCACTTCTGCCAATTAAAAGGGTGGGTGACAATATGAAGTCCAAAGTGTCTAGGTGTGCAAAGCTATTCTGGTGGATTGATGGTGTTTTACTATGATCTGACTTCCAGTATTTTACAAATGTGTCTGTTATTCAAAATTGGTCAGCAAATTTCTTAGGCAAACACATTTCTGCTCATCAGTTCTTCGCAGATTACTTAGTGGAATCAGTCTTTCACATATTTATTATTCACCATTCACTGTTTGCCCTGAATGTCACATCTGTCACACAGTATAATTTCTACTTCCTGACCTGATAATTTCCAAATCCAAAGGAGCTTTTAAGAAGTGTGCATATGATCATTCCCAGTATAAATATATGCACAAATACATATCTAAATACAAAGTGCTCTCTTGGTGAGGTCATGATTTTGAACAAAAATTTGTCTGAGTGTTCACAGATGTTAAATGAAAGGAAAATAGGTACCCATTTAGCCAATTTGTGATTTTTGCTGAGGCTGATTTCCTTGGTACATGTTTTGTTTTGTTTGTTTGTTTTTAATATGGGTTGCACAGTAATATTATTGGTTAGCCTGACAAGTCTAGATTTCAGAGAATTTGCTGGTAATAGGCAGGATATGCTTTTCATACCCAAAGCAAAAATTGATCACATTTGCGAAGGGCTAGATCTCTGGGAGCTGAACAACTTGACTGTACCAGTAATGTAGCATGAAGTTGTAGTAGTTCAGATCACACAGCCACTGGATGTCACTGTTGTTCTGCTATTGGGAAATAAGTACATTTTTCAAGATTAGTGATCTTTCTTTTTGTGTAACGCAATGGTAATATTTCTGGAAAAGGTAATTACTAAAGCAAGAAGCATAACTTTATCCTCGTAAACTTAGGAAAGATACTAAATAAAATTACTAATACATCAGAGATTGAAGAGCAAACGAAGTTTGTGTTGGGAGGTATTAGTAATACTGGTAGGCTCTTAATAGCTAAGATTTTTCATGCGATAGCAATAAAGCAGACACTAAAAGTCCTTTGAAAAGAAATCCTGTAATTTTCCGGTGCTATATAACCTACTAAAACAACATAAGATTTAATTTTATATCCCTTTGTATGATTCTGTGAAAACTCTAATGGTTTGGGCTGAAGGGAACTTTAAACATAGTCTAGTACAACCTCTCTGCCATTGACTGAGACACCTTGCACTAGACCAGATTGCTCAAAGCCCCATCCAGCTTGGTCTTGAACACTTCCATGGCTGGGACATCCACAACTTCTTTGGGCAACCTGTTCCACTGCCTCACGTCCTCATAGGAAAGAACTTCTTCCTTACACTGAATCTAAATCTACCCTCTTTTAGTTAAAAACAGTGATCCCTTGTCCTATCAATACATCCCCCTTCTATCATATCTTTAATTTATCTTTTCTTCTTAGGCAAAGCCATTGACTTTGTAGTTCAGAACACAATGTCAGAATCCCACGGAGGGAGACCAGGCGCATCTAAGATAGCAATAGTCATCGTGTCAGCGAAATCAGAAGACACCGTGGAGACTGCTGCACTTGCTGCAAGAATGAACAGTAAATCTCATTTCACTGTCACTATTTTTAAGCAGAGTTGTTGGTTCTTAAGTAATGCGCTAGAACAGAGGGTAAAAAAATCAGGCACTGGTATGTTGATTTCAGTTCATTGATACAACCTTACTGTATGTAGTGTTCTGGTAAGAAACAGGCCTGAAGAAAACCTTCAGAATGAAGATGCCAGGTAAAATCAGGATTAATCTGCAATTTAAGCCGAACAGTTTCCATACGATTTCTAAATTAGTGGTACTTCATTTTCCTGGTCCCTGTGGATAGACAAGGATGACAGAAATGTGATTTAATGTTATGTTGTGGTTTAACCCGGCTGGCAGATAAACACTACACAGCCGTTGGCTCACCCTCCCCCCTCCCTCTCTGGGATGGGGGAGAGAAACAGGAAAGTGAAGCCTCTGGGTTGAGATAAAGACAGTTTATTAAGATAGAAAATAATAATAATAATAATATGTACAAACAAGTGATGCACAATGCAATTGCTCACCACCTGCTGACCGATGCCCAGCCCAACCCCTAGCAGCCAGCCCCCCACCCTGGCTAGCCACCCCTATATATTGTTTAGCATGACGTCAGATGGTATGGAATACCCCTTTGGCTAGTTTGGGTCAGCTGTCCTGGGTCTGTCCCCTCCCAGCTCTTGCTGTACCCCCAGCCTGCCCGCTGGCAGGACAGAGCGAGAAGCTGAAAAGTCCTTGGCTTGGTGTAAGCATTGCTCTGCAACAATTAAAACATCAGCATGTTATCAGCACTCTTCTCATCCTAATCCAAAACATAGCACCCTACCAGCTACTAGGAGGAAAAATAACTCTGTCCTAACTGAAACCAGGACATGTTATAAATTCAACACTGTTGCAGTACAGTGTATCTTGAAAGATTCATAAATAAAGGGAGGATTTGGTCAGGTTCTGTATTGACTTCTACGGGAATTTGGTTTTGGTATTGATGTGTGCTGCACGATGTCTTTTTTTTCAAGTTTTTTGGCTGTAGCCTCTGTACCTCAACTTCCTCAAGTGTTTAACTGAGGAAGAGTGACTTTCTTTGCTGATTGCTTTTGGAGCTCTTGAATAAGACAAGGCATAAATAGCAACTATTATTTTTTAATTAAACGGCTTGAAAATAATCCAGTTGCTGTGTAACTGATGAAAGAAAAAGACACACTGAGATTTCTTTACATTTGAAAAAAAAGTTAAGATGTTGTCATTAAATCTGCAGGTGCATTTTGTTGACCTTACATAATCTTATTATTAGTGTTTGGGGTGAATAAAGTTCATTTTAGCAAACATTGTGATTAGAACATCACTATTTCTTCCCCAAATTGCCTTTAACCTATGTGATGCAAGTAATACGCAAAAATTGACTGTTGAAATAAAATTTTTCTAGTTTTTTTTTTTTATTATTTTTTTAAAGGAAGCAAATGAAAAGCAAAAAGCAGCAATGATCTTCTCTTGTGCCTTACCCATTTAAGACCTTTTATTCTCTTTTCCTAGGAGTGTCCTTGTTTCCTATTGGAGTTGGGAACAGATATGATGAAGAGCAACTCAGGATTTTGACTGGGCCATCAGCTGTTAATAGAATCATGAAGCTGCAGAATTTTGAAGACTTATCCACTATGATCACATTGAATAGTGAATTTATCAATAAAGTGTGCATGGGTAAGTCCACTATAGTTGTGGCCACATAATTTGAGCAAAAACAAAAATCAAAATGCAAAAAGCAGCAAAAAGAGTGGCAATGTGCTGTGATGTTTATTCCTGTATTGATTAACATAACTTTCACTTAATTTCAGACAAGAATCCAATAATTTTTCTTTGGCTTGGAAGTCAAACTAATTCTTCTTTGTTACTATTTCACTGACAATCATCAAAAATGTTAACCTAGAGCCCCCCATCACTTAGGTGTAAAACTGAATCTGAGCACTTTCAGCATGTAGCCAAATTCTATTCTGATTAATCAGCTTTTTGCAAGTCTATTAAACTGCCTAGCCTTGAACTTTCAAGATACCATCTTCTTAGTAATCGGGGCTGGACATCAGAAAAGCTCAACTCGTCATGAATGAGTGGGGGCATGCTTCAAAATGTTAAAAGCTAGTTGTGATTAAAGATTTCAAATAACATATTTTTCTGCACAGATTTAAGCATTGGTATATGTGTGTCTGCAAAGGATTTAACTGAAGTGTAAGAAAATAAAGGATAAGAAAGACTTAACTCTAAACTGTTTCTGAGAAAAAATAAATACTTTGGGGGAGATCGGGAAGATGTAAAATGTTTTAAACAAACATTAGTTTATTTATAGAGATCAGTGCCCACCAGTTCAGCTCTGGACATATTTTACTTGTTTTGCCTCCTTGGTCTGTGTGTGTATAGGTATTTATTACTCCTGTTGTTTTTTATTACAATAGGAATTACGTGTCCTCTCCACAAACCACTGTCTTACTGTGTTAGACATTGCACATTTACTAGCTTTACAAGTACTTAGTTAAGTCTCCATTAAAATAAGTGGACTTTTTTTTCAGAGCCAAGTACCACTAAGAATGAGGATGTTGCAAAGTGTGCACAGTACAGCTTAGAGATATCCGATCAGTCTCCACTGGGATAACTTCTGGCATTTTAAAACCTCTCCAGAGCATCAAACAGCTGCCATTTTCTAGATTTAAACAGCTGCCATTTTCTTTCTTTTCTTTTAAACTAAGCTTTTAAAGAAGCATTTCCTCTCCTCACACTGTAAAATGTGATTTTCTTGTCCTAAATTACATTTAGCCACGATATAGGATGGGGAACAGGAATTTGAAACCAGTAACTATTGCAATCTGTGCTATAACCTATTGGTACTAGATGTGGAAGTTTTATATTATAAAAAACAATTTCAGCTTTTCCAACAGGACAAAGTGTGTGATGAAAAAGTTGAAGAAGAGATGTCTTTTATGAGAAATATCTGAAAAATTTGGCTCTCCCTTTTGTTGGTGGTAAAACCTCTGTTATAAAATGGGAAATGATCTTCCTTTTTTTTTCCCTTTTCATTTTTTTTCTTTTTTTTTCTTTTCTCTTTTCTTTCTCCCTTTTCCTTTCTTTTTCCTTTTTCTTTATACCTTTCTCTTTCCTTTTCCCCCCTCTTTTTCACTCTCTCTTTTCTTTTTTTTCTTTTCTCTTTATTTCTTTACAAAAGTTATTTAAGTTTCTTACAGTCTGTTAAGTATTATTTTCCCCTCCAGACTCCTATAGTTGAATTTCTTGTATGGAGGGAGTCTTGTTTTATGTATGGAAGTGTACCAAGAATAATACTATTATAAAGATTTAAAAGATTTCCTAAGTGCTTTCAAAATACATTACTTGTCCTGGAAAAGACAGAGTATATAGTGTATATACGATAGCATAATGTAGTACTGTATAAAGAGTTTTGCTAGTCAGTGTTTTAATTTCCTCATCACATTGCTATACTATACTACATATACCTGTTTCTCTTTCAGACCCTGTCAGAGAATGTATAGATGAGGATGGAAACAAAAAGAAAGTAAGTGCATTGCCTGTTCTTCCACCTGGTTTGTAAGTTACAATGTTTATGCAGGACTGAATACTTGCATAGATGCCTTCAAACAAGAAGTGTGGGGCAATATTAAGTGATTCCTTTCAAGATTTTTGAGGAGGAAAATGGTGATGTTTGAACTGATGGGATTCGTTTACATCCCTAGAGAGTTCCTCCAACAACACCTGATCTTGCAGTGTGTAGAATGTGATTGAAGGCTGTGTGGAGCCAAATAAAAAAAAAAAAAAAAAAAAAAAGACAGCATTTGTATTCCCAGACAAAGAAAAATGTATTTCCATCACCTGGTAAAATAATTTTTGTGAAAGCTAGACATTGCCAAAATAAAGGCATTTGTATAGGAGAAGGCAACATTATTGTCCAGATGCTCCTTTTACTAAAAATGCAAGCACCTTTTGCTAAAAATGCAAGAACTTTCTCCCTGTGAAAATTTTGTCAGAAGATTATTATTGTGTGATAGTTATCTACCTAAGGAAAACCCACCATCTTAAGTTACGGAATTCTTAGTGATTGTTTGCAGAGAAGCCTTTAGTAATCCTGAGAAAATTACCAGAAATGTTAGTAAACCTGTCTGATCTCTTGAAAGGGATCCCATCTGAGGAAAGATGTAGATGTTTTAAATGGTTCAGATACTTCTATCTCAGGTGAAATGCCAAAGTTATTGAGTGTGTGTGATACTTCATACATTTTAAAATATCAACATAAGTTTGTAAATAGGGGCCAGTTATGAGTTCTACCCTATGATTTATCTTGAATTTTCAGTATGTTAAAAATATCCCTTTGATTTTTCCCTTGTGAAGACATGAGTGTGAGGAAGGATGTGGCTAATAAGGAAATACTTATGAATTGCCTAGACACAGGAAATATATATATTTATATCCAATTTGCTTTATAATGTTGACCTCAGTCAACTGGTCAGACAACAGAGTAGTTAAGCTTCGGCTGGATTAGACGCTAAGTATGACATTGTGGCTGTGATGTTTGTCATAAGGTTTGTCATCTAATTAAGGAAAAAAGAAAAAAACAAAAAAACTAATATTAAAAACTCATTTAATCAAGAAAGAAAGGAAGAAGAGAGAAGAGAAAGGAAGGAAGAGAAGGGAAGAGAAGAGAAGACAAGACAAGACAAGAAGAGAAGACATTCCTCTTCTGACTCAGGGGTAGTAACATGCCATTGTAGGCTTGTTACCTCTTCCAGACTAGTTTACAAAACCACTGGGATGAATAATTGAATTCTTCATCTTCACTGTCATGAGTTCTATCCCAATGCAGAAAACACAGACTCCTACACTGGATCCACAATACTTCAGACGTACCTTGGAATTACTGCAAAAGACTCAGCTCCCTAAATGGGACATCCATCAGGCACATTCAGATTGTGGGAAATGACCTCTTGCGGTTTTCAAGGAAACCAAAGTTCTCAGAATCAAAAATCTCGGCCTGAATCTAATCTAATATCAGGAGTGATATGATTCATTACATTTTTCTCTTATTACCTTCTACCCTGGAGATAACTGTTGAAAGAAATTTCATGGTTAAGATCACTGTCAGTAGCACAAGGACAGAAGATCAAATGTGCTAAGTCAGGGCAAAAATCCATCCAACTCGCTGTATTATGTGACCAAAACTAGAAGTCAGGGAGGAATGTAGGTTAAGTATTTATGATACTTCCCAGAACTTTCCTAGTCTTGGGCAATTTTTGACTCAGGAACACCCTGAACTGCAAGTGGTGCATTTTTGTGTTTAGTAGTGCTCAAAAGTTTTCTCTTTCATTAATTTGCTCAGTTGTTGTTCAAATCTAGTTAAGTTTCAGCACTTGTTGTGTCCTGTGCTGAGTTCAAATAGCTCTAAATACAAACTGTGTAAAGAGCTGCTGTTTTAGTATCCTTTGAACTTGCCACATGACAGAATATGAGAATGAATATGATAGATTGAGTTTTTTTTTTTTTTTTTTTTTAATATAGTAAATTCTCATTGGTAGTCTTGCTTTGATGCTTTTAAACAGGCTTACAGGTGATAACAGAAGCGTAAAGTGTAAATACTTGTCTTAGAATGTTAGGACTTCATGGTGAAGTAATCTGCATAGCTATCTTCTGCATTTCTGCTGTGTGTATGGCAGTAGATATCACATTCCTAAACTAGCAGTTGGCCTAACCAAACTTTTCTAATATTGTTCATCACTTGATTTAGAGAAGAACAACCAATCAACCAAAACACAGAGTAAATTAACAGCTTCCAGCTGATGAGTCCAGTCCAGGCATATGGCTCTTTCCTGTGCATCCACAGTAATAGAAAGAGTGTTCAAGTCTAGGTCTGTAGATTCAGAGCTCCCTCAGAGAGGAAGTCTGAGTTTTCCTCCGGTGTGCTGGCAGGCCCATCTGTTTCAGCATAGTTGTACTTTACTATTCAGAAATCTTTGCTTTTGCTTTCTATCCTACTTTTACTCCTACAATTTCATATCAGTTGGGATTTAGGATTTCTTTGTCTTCATAGTCCCTCAGTTTTCCTCTGCACTGTAACTCTTGGCTTAGTTTGGATCCTTCAATTGATATTTTCATTTTAATGTGGTGTGCTTTGCTTTTCTTGTCCAGCTCTTAGATGTTTTCCAATAGATGTCATGTAGAGGAGTGAAATAAAAACAATTAAATATGTATGGAAGTCAGAGAGTCTTTTGCCAGACTTGCACAGCTGTATATGTACCCTTCCAGGTGCTCCACTTTCAGTGAGTTTTAGGCAAGACTACTATAATTAAAAAACATTCAATTTTTTCCTATCTAAATATTTTTTTCCTTACTTAAAGCTCTTCATATTACTTTTCCATGGTTTTCTCTAGGCTCACAAGCCTGAAAAGTATTAAGTCACTTTCAGGACAAGTTCCCTTCTCAAATCCTGAAACATACAAAACATGCACAGCAAATTAAGTCATATTTAATATGTACGTTTTTATGGCTGCAAATCTGTCAGTTCTCTTTAGATCTGATGATATCCCATAGCTCAGAGCTACAAAGCATGACTTTTACATCACTATTCTAGGTCTGCACAATAGTGAAGAATAGGCTATGAATTATGTGAATTATGCTATCTACCTAGATATTTTATCACTTTTTTCTTCTCTTTCATGGGAGAGAGAAGCTAAAGAGGAGAGGATGGGACATAATCTAACCCAATAACAATAATATTTTCTTTGCCACATATTTCTGCTTGTGAATATCAAGAAATGTTATCCAATGCACAGAAACACTGCCTCATTAGTCTTACTAGGGCTTCTGAACTCACCTCTGTAGAGATAGACAGGTCTGGAAAGGGCTGTTTCCCACACTTGCGAATCCTCTTGGGAGTGCAGACCACAGGGATGAGGACTCTGTTTTGAAATTCATTGAACCTATTTATGGGTTTTAGAGGCCTGTGGGATTGGGGCCAGAGAGCTCAGCTTTTTACAGATATGAATCTTGAGCTATTCCAGATTTGTGACCGCATCTATTTCTTTGTCATTTAGCAGTATGCAATCCCGCAGCCTTAAAATTTTGATTATCCTGAAGGATAGTCTTCTAAAGAAGATGAGGATGTATTTTACAGATTATTTTTAATGTTACAATAATACTGTGTATATCCTATAACATTAATCGGGTAAATTAACAATTTCCGTGTTGGCAGGGATGAATTGTTATAGAGTTTTGGAGCTGTGGATAAAATAACTACAGTATTGCATGCCTTTCTAGCTTGGACTGAATATTGTTAATTCCTGCTGTGCCATGACCATCTGTGCTCACAGCTCTTTCTAAAATAATTTTACAGCTTATGAAAACTAAAGGCTTTGACATTTAAAGAAATGCCAAGGGGAATTCTTTATTGACCATGTTATCTATGCATGCTGTAGGATGGCTAAGCTAACAATAGATGGAGTACCAGATACTTCATTCTATTGTAACCAAATGTCTCCTATTCTAGACATCTCTTGCTTGGAATTTCAAAGTCTATTTCTTGCAATAGTGCTACATTTAACTTTCTCATGCTCATGAAGTTCTTAATACACTGCATTCTATTATTTAGTTATTCAAAGCTAATTTGAGTAGCACTGCTGTCAGTGTCACTTTACATGCTAGCTGGAGGTTATGGAATGGAGTATGGTAGAAGTCAAGTTTTGCGTTTTTCTCCCGTCAACCCACCTCAGACCCCTAATGATGTTCTCTTCAGTTACTATATATTCATGTCTCCTTATCCAGCCTGGTGACAAATGGACATTACCAGATCAGTGCCACACTGTGACATGCTTTCCAGGTGATTACACCGTTCTGGAGAGTCACCAAATTAACTGTGAAAGAATGCCAAAACCTGTATGTCACAGCAATCTTCCTGCTGTTAAGGTTGAAGAAACTTGTGGCTGCCGATGGATGTGTCCATGTGAGTATCTATCTTTGCATGTATGTGCCCCCTCCCCATCCCTTGAAATATTTATCAAAAAGGTAATGCTGAATTAAATAAAGAGATGCTAAGCCACTGAATAAATCAAAGATGACTGAGGTGGGAGGAACTGACGGTGTACGTCATTTAGAGAGCTACATGCATGAGGGTCTCACTGATGGCTGGAACATGTAGTAGTATTAGCAAGTTCAGGGCCATTATAAATTCATTTTTACATTAGGATAGCTACAGTGCTTTATCTGAGAATCTTACAATCAATTTCCAAAGCTGTTGGAACCAGAAATGAGGATGCATGGAGGAAAGCAGAAATGTATCTGAGCAAACTGTAAGCAAATGATGTATTCTTGGTCCATCCCTAGGCTTTAGGGTTTGGCCTGACCTCAGTCAAGCACATGTACTGAAGAGACAACAACAGAAAACTCTCCTGCTGGCACAAAACCTCACACTGAGTATGTGAGCAGAAACGGTGAATCACTCAGCAGAAACCGTGTGATTAGTGCCTTGGCTGAGATGGCAGGAAAAGAAATTAGGTGCACCCACTTGAATTTACAGAGTGGAGGGATTCAACCCCGAGGCTCGTGCTCCAGTTTTTAAAAAGAGAGATTCTTTAGGATAATCCCACATTGGGATTTTTCATTGTCTCTTTCAGAGACAACATTTCTGTTTTGATATGAAAACTCCAAAAAGGTAAAAAGACTTGAAACATCATAAATATTTTACAGTTTAAAAGGTAGTCATAGTGATACCTACTCAGAAGGCGCATCTCTAATAATCTTCTTAATTCTGAATAGCACCATGAAGGCATTACTCTTGGCATTCAAAACATGTCTTCATAAAGAATTTCGGAAGGCTTGAAATGAAAATTACAATTCCTATCATTAGTCAGTTGTCACGAAGAGTCCTATAGTTCACTTGAGATTGCTACTCTTTAACATGAGCAAACATTTGTTTATCTCTTTATAAATTTAATGAACCATGATACCTCAAGTTCAACATAATTTCCCAAGATGAAAGCTTGTGAGGGAAAAGTGGTAAATTTTCAAATGTTATAAGAGGAGGAAAAAAAATGCAAACACCACCACCCAGTTGATCAAAAACCCATGGCTAAAGCACACTTGGTTCAATGACTACTTAGTGAAAGCAGACTGATGCCGTGTCAATTATACCAACATCAACAGTAGAGCTGAAACACACATCAATGTCTAAGCTTCACAGATGGGAATGGCAAAATAGGTCTTTAGTGGGAGGTCAGTGTGCTTTCGTGAGTTAACATCTCTGTTGTTATGGATGGAGTCAGGTTAGGTATTCTGTGCTGCAGAAGCATAGCAGTGCATGCTTAATTGACTGAGATTTAGGGAGGTAGTACTCAGTTATTTAGAGATCTAATGCCCTTTCAACAAATTACTTAACAGTGTAGCAACAGAAGTAATTTCTGTAAAAATCCCAGTTAATGTAATTTCATGGAATGGTTTGAGTTGGAAGGGACCTTAAAGACCATATAGTTCCATCACCCCTGCCATGCACAGGGACACCTCCCACTAGGCCAGGATGCCCCAAACCCCATCCAGCCTAGCCTCAAACACTTCCAGGGATGGGGTATCAACAACTTTTCTGGACAAGCTATTCCAGTGCCTCAGCACCCTCATAGGAAAGAATTTATTCCCAATGTCTAATCTAAATCTACCTTCTTTTAGTTTTGAACAATTATCCCTTGTCCTATTGTTACATTCCCAGATAAAGAGTCTTTCCCCATCTTTCTTGTAGGCCCCCTTTAAAGTACTGTAAAGCTACTATAAAGTCTCCCTGGAGCTTTCTCTTCTCCAGGCTAAATAACCCCAACTTTCTTGGGTTGTCTTCACAGAAGAGGTGCTCCAGCCCCTTGATCATCTTTGTGGCTCTCCTCTGGACACACTGTAATAGGTCTTTCTTATGCTGGGGCCCCAAGGCTGAACACGATACTCCAGATGGGGTCTCATGGGAGCAGAGTAGAGGGGGAGAATCACCTCCCTTGACCTGCTGCCCACACTTCTTTTGATGCAGCCTGGGATATGATTGGCTTTCTGGGCTGCAGCTGTACATTACCAACTCATGTTGAGTTTTTCATCAATCAACACCCCCAGGTCCTTCTCAGGACTGCTCAATTCACCACCCAGCCTGTATTTGTGCTTGGGATTTCCCTAACCCAGGTGCAGGACCTTGCACTTGGCCTTGGTAAACATCATGATGTTCGCACAGGCCCACCTCTCAAGCCTGTCAAGGTCCCTGTGGATGGCATCCCCTCCCTGCTGTGTGTCAGCCACACGACACAGCTTGGCATCATCAGCAAACTTGCTGAGGGTGTACTCAGTCCCACTGTCCATGTCACCAACAAAGATGTTAAATTACACCAGTCCTAATACTGACCCCCTAGAAACACCATTTGCCACTGGTCTCCACCTGGACATTGAGCCATTGACCACAACTCTGTGTGGTCAGTTGAGTGTGACCATCCAGTCAATTCCTTATCCACCAAGTGGCCCATCCACCAAATCCATCTATAATTTAAAGGCAAGGATGTTGTGTGGGACAACGTCAAATATTTTGCACAAGTCCAGGTAAATGATGTCAGTTGCTCTTCCCTTATCCACCAATGCTTTAACCCCATCATAAAAGGCCACCGGATTTGTCAGGCATAATCTGCCTTTAGTGAAGACATGTTGGCTGTCACCAATCACCTCTTTGTTTTCTGTGTGCCTTAGCACAGTTTCCAGGAGGATCTCCTCCATGATCTTGCTGGAGCAAGACTGAGGCAAGACTGACTGGCCTGTAGTTCCCCAAGTATTCCTTTTTCCCCTTTTTAAAAGTGGGAATTATGCTTCCCCTTTTCTAGTTGAACTTCACTGGAATGCCATGATTTCCCAAATGTGATGGATACTGGCTTAGCAACTTCATCCAGCAGTTCCCTTAGGACCTTCAGATGCATCTCATCAGGTTCCATGGGCTTGTGCACATTCAGATTCCTTGTAAAGTGTCTTGAAACATTGCTTGTCCAAAACCGAAATCAAAGCCCTACCGAAAATTATAACTAAAATGTTCTTCATTTATAAACAAAAGTGTTTTAAAGACTCTGTACCTGAAAAAACAATGGCATAAGAAGTTGATATGCCCCCTTTGAATCATCATTCTTTTTCTCTCTTTTTTTTTTTTTTTTTCACTTTTCCCTTCTTATCTCATTGAATTATTTTCATAAAATTAGGAGGAAAATGTAATGTTTCTTGCAAAAATGTCTACCTACTGTATGTGTATCTGAGCCCTGAAATAGACAAATGCTTTTGCAAACAGGAAGTACTTGAAGAAGTGTTTTAATTATGTCATGTAACTGAGTTCAGAGGATCAGGATAAGGAGTTGTGCCATAAAGCTGCTTGCTTGCTGAACTAGTTATTAATGTTATAGCAATATGATATGCTGTGTGATTCATGGCTCTTGGGTATTTATGGACAACATTTAAATGGAATGCATTCATACATTTTGTGCTACAGAATACCTATGAGAAATTTAAAAGGATTCTCATTATCCTTAGAATTTTTTTTAGATGTCCATGAATAAAAAAAAAGGTTGAAAAACTTTGTTTTATTGCTAACTTGTTTACTTGTTTCACTGTTGTTTACACAAGAAACTTTACAAGCTGGTTCAGCTGGGAAATGCAGTTTGAAGATCAAGGAAGGGGAAACAAATGATTCTTAGCTCTCAATGGAAGCCAACTTGCTGAATTGTTAACAATGAGAATTTTCTTCCTGCATTTTTAGCTGACACTTCTTTTATTGCCCTTATTGTCTTTAAGCAAAAGATTTGAAAATGTATGAATCCGAATCATCCTTTTGTTCAGGTTCTGTTTAGGTACTTGTGGTATTTGCTTTCCAGTTTATGAAGAAAGAAAAGAAAGTGTTTATAACATAATGACCAGAATATTGAACTGTCAGTTGGCTATTACTTGAGCCTGCATACATTTTTTTCTCTTCTCTTTTAATGTTTCCCGTCTGAAAAAAATAAAAAATATCCCTTTGAATTAACTTTTGACATTTTTGATAAGAATGAAATAGTACTGTGTTTGAAACAAAGTGATACTGTACAGAATAAAATGCAATGTCACAATAAAAACACTGCGAGATATAAAAATAAGTATATTACAGCCTTTCTACAAATAGAGAAGGTATACAGTTTCCTTGATTTTATTTTTCATATTAAATTTATTAGTAGATCACGTTCAATGTGAGGGAGCTTCACACTAGGCGATTTTCCAAAAGTTGATCCAAGTATTTTGTAGTACTAGTGGCTCCAGACAAAGATACTTTTAAAAATGTGATTTTTTAAATAAAGTGATTTTGTGATTGTGTTAATGAAAGTTTCTTGTCAATGATTTGCTGCAGCATTTGCAATTCAATAACTTCTTCACTTTCTTGATTAATTAACTGCATGTGCCCATAATGATTGTGATAGTCTAATTTGAAGGAAAGCAAACAAAAAAAAAATTGAAGGAAGGCTTTTTTTTTTCATTGATTTGCAGGTGTCTGTATGGGAAGTTCAACTCGGCATATTGTCACATTTGATGGGCTGAATTTTAAACTGACTGGCAATTGCTCCTACAGCTTGTTTCAAGATATGCAACATGATGTTGAAGTTCTTCTCCATGAAGGGCCATGCAGAGCAACACTGAAGATGAACTGTATGGACTCCATTGAAGTGAAACATCATGGTGTATCTGTTCAGCTCTTCAGTGACATGACAGTAAGCTAAACACAAGTGCATTGTCTGCTTATGCTGTAGAATTTTGTGTTAGGAGGATAGATTTTTTTCTTTTATCCAGTTTCTGCTCTCCTTGCAGCCTATTCTTAGTAATCTAAGAACATACCTCATTTAAATTTCATGATGCATTCTACATTCAAATAACCCAGCCATATTTCTCTTCTTGTTCTTCTGATTGTGCTGGGGTGACAATGTCAAGGATGTGGAATTTGGCAATGTCTCCCAGACACTTCCGCCAGAAAGGCAGAGATTATAGACAGGACATACTGCACTCTGATTCTTGTTTGTTTGCAGAGGTTCTTCACACAATGTTATCATTTAGCACGTGGGAGAGCAGTCTCTATTCTTTACACACCTATGCAAGACTGTGGCTACATGAAGAGTTAGGTTATCAGTTCCTTAACTTTTGTGCTAGTGGACTCCAGCCTCAGAAGAAACACCATCTTAGAGATGTTTTTGCATATTTTATAGACAGAAAAGAATTCAAATTCCATATGACAAATTTGCAGTCTCTTTGTTCTAAGGCATATGGGAGTCAGCTAGCCTACAACAGTGATCTATCTCTTCTGACTCATGAAGTAAAATAGGATGGACAAAACCACTGGTGACCAGTCAAGGTGGATAACCTTGACTTTCACTGATGTTTAATGATACTCAGGGTCTGGAGGTAGCATTTTAGCTTAATGGAATTAAGCTACTGGTCTGTATATACACAATGTGGAATGAATGTCCTCATATGGAAAAATGCTGAAGAAGTTGTTTGAATAATACACAGAATGTAGGTCAAGTAATTCTGTGCATTAGAACCAATTAAAAGTTTCAGTTTGCAAAATTAATTCTTATATCCAGGTCCAGTCAAAATGTGTTTAAACTGTAAGAATGGTTTGATTTTTAACCGCTTGTCACAACTGATGTGATGATCTTGCCTTTGTGAAAACAGGTGGCTGTTGATGGTAGAAGCGTTCATATTCCCTATTCTAGCAATTTGTTTGAAGTCACTGTCTATGGAGCAATAATGCATGAAATCAAGTTCTCCCATCTTGGCCATAATCTCACATTTACTCCAAGAAACAATGAATTTATTCTTAAACTTAATCCAAAGAGGTTTTCTTCAGGAACACAAGGGCTTTGTGGTAAGTTTGAAAGCTAGTGATTTTAACAGCTTCCTACTTGGGCCTGAACTATTATTTATGTTGGAATTTGTGTGATCCTGAACCCTGTAAACTCTCAGAGCAGATCCTGTGTTGCTGGCACACTGATAATCTGTGTTGTTTTTCTACTATGCCCATCAATATAACAGCTCAATGATTCCCCAAAATACCTTAAACAGAACAAGGCTAGGCATCTGTCATGTTTTACTTATTTCATGTTATCTGTTTAAGGAGATTTTTTTCTGTTAAATGAGGCTTTAACCTTAGGTTCTTGCATATATTTGTGCATTTATGTGAGAGGCATATCCTATGCTTGGAGTGAAGGTGAAGGGTTTGTGGGGGATTCCTGTACTTAGGAGAGTTAATTCTATTGCACCTTTTACAATAGGTTAGACATCTATGGCATAATATGTGTCTCCTGTAATAAGGAAACAAAACTCAGGGTCTTTATGCCTATTTTGATAACTGCTATAAAAAATATCGACTCATCTTCCCCTTGGAGTTCACTGAGCAGCTCCAACCAGCTCTATCTTGTGCATGTTTTCTCTACGTTTATTCTACTGCTGACTGTATTCAGACTGTTTTTTTTCATTTTACTCACCCTCCTAGGGGTGTGTGACCAGAACCATGCCAATGACTTCACATTACGTAATGGCTCTGTCACTTCTGACAGTGGCATATTTATTCAGGACTGGACATTGAAAGAACCAGGGAAGATCTGTGAAGTCCGGAGAGAAGATGGATGCTCTGAGCATGCTGTAAGACATTGCCACCTCCTGCTCTCCGATCGGTTTGCAGAGTGCCACAGGATAATCCCTCCCAACATGTTCTATGAGTCCTGTGAAGAGAGCAGCTGCTATGAGGATGAAGCCTGCGAGATGATAACTTCTTACGCTCACATATGCAGGGAAAATGGGATCTGCATAGATTGGAGAACACCCGAGTTCTGTTGTAAGGAATTTACCATACAGTACAACAGATGCATAAATTGCTTGACTCAGTGATGATGATGATAATGGTCATCTTGTCAGTGCAATATTACCTTTTGAATACCATGTAATGGGGCAGAAGTTGCAGGTCAAGTTTCATGTATTCTTCTCCTGGCTGTGTTTTCTTTCTATGTTGGCAGGTCAAGTTTCATGTATTCTCCTGGCTGTGTTTTCTTTCTATGTTGGATGTGAGGAATTTGTAAGTGCTGTGAGAAAGGAGTATAGCAGGATGTGAGAGCCTTGCAAATGTCCAGAGCCTAATAGAAGTGCTAGTGCTAAAATTGGCCAGTTGTTTTGTATACTCACTCCCCTAAATTTTTATATGCCTAAGAATTCCTGCCCTATCTTCCTTTTTTTTTTTTTTTTTTTTTCTGTGCTTGTTCACTTCCACTGTCTGAGCTTTACTTGCTCCTTCTTGGGACAGTGTATATGTTGAGTGGCATCTGGTGGACTTCCAACTTTGTCTCAGTGGATGGGAATGTGTAGTGAGGAAGATTTCCTTTCCCCAGTGCTACACTCAGACTTGTGCTGCAGTAGCCTATAGCCCATACTGACAGCTATGTAACTCAGACATATAATATGCACGCCTTGAGCAGGCTCACCCACACAGCAATGCTCGCTGGATAAAGTTTCTACTTCAATAATAATACAAGCTTTATATTAGCGTGAAGATCATAGGGATTGCTGACAAGTCACTGAATTACCAATATTGGTACGTTGGGATTCAGCTTTGGGTGGAGAGGAAGCTTTATTCACCTGGAAATATGATGGACCTTGGTACATTTATTCTGCATTTACAAACCAGATGACAGCACATGTGGAGGTGACCTAGTCAGTTTTGAACTGCATAGCTTAGGTAACAGAAGTAGTTAGGAAGTTTTGCTCAGAAAGCAGAAATACTCAGAAGATAAACGACAGCAGAGTGCTTTTCAGCAGCTTTTTCAGCTCACTTATGTGCAGTGTGGACATGTCCTCTAGGTACTTGCCAATACTACCTTCTAGATGAATTACATTTGGATAGGTAGTTAATCCTTGCACGGTGTATGAGACAAAGACCTAGCTGGTACAACTCAGGAAAGCTGAGGTTCTTTAAGCAGGATGTTGGTTGTACTTAGAAGCAGGGTTTCCTTGAAAAATATTTTGATAGAAAACATCTTTTATAAGCTTATTTCTTTTTTTTTTTTTTTTTTTTTGAGGGTTTTGTGTTTAGTTTTTCATTGTGTTGTTTTGCAGGCACAGGTTAGAAAACAAATGCATAACAGACTGCTGTCCCCTCAACAGAGGTGCAGTGACATCTGGTAGAGAAGAAAGGGCAAGGGTCAGGAGGAGGAAGCAACGAGTAACATGAACCCTTTTAACGACCTCTGCTAAAGAAAGGCTTGTGTAGTCAACCTACCCTGAGATTGTCTGCTGTTCCTCATCCTCCATATAAGCAGGGCACACTGGCAATGACCATAACAACTGAAGAATTTAAACCATGATCTGTAATCAACAGTATGAGGGTGGCTTTATGACTGCCTTCAGCTGATCTCAGCCCAGAAGGCCAGTTCTTTTCTCCCTCTTCCATCTCCAGCTGTGCATTCTCACTCCTTTTGCTGTGCTGGCAGTAGTCTTCACAGGCTTCCTGGTGGTCTCTGAAAACTACCCATAAAGGGAAAAAAGTGCCAGAAAGAAAGAGCAGCTGGGGTGAGTTATCTCTAAGAAAGAGAGGGGACTGCACCTTCTAATGGCAGCCCTTGTCTAAGTTGGTTTAAAGTGACCTTGAAATCCCAAGATTTAATGTGACCTTTGGAGTGATCCCAAGAGCACTGCACAAACCCTCCTAAATATCTTGGTTTTGTTAAAGAAGACCATTTAAGGGAAGTTTAAGAAAGCCGTGCCTAAGCAGCACAAGGAGGTTGACTGGCAGGTGATGAACTATTGGGCCTAGTGCATTGGCCCAGCTCCCTCAGCAGTGGGGTTTAGTTGTCCTTTTTGCTGTGTATGGCTTGGAAAAGGCAAGCCAGAAGTATGTGACATCAGGTGTTAGGTAGTAGTTAAAATATACTACAGGTAAGGAAGTAGCAGCATTGTCACCTGGAAGGAAGTGTGTATTTTCCCCAACTATCACAGGCATGAAAAACAACTACTCCTCCAACCCTCCATTGAATACTTAAACAAGGATGCCCTGTCTCATCTGATCTGAACCACAAAGTAAAAGTGGATACCAGTTCAAACTATCACTCTATATCTTTCACTGTGAACTTGATAAGTGATTTGTTTTGATGAACTTGAACTTTCTGTAGATTTTCACAGAGGTTATATTCTCCCTAGGAATACCTACTAGGAATGGCTACTGTAAATCAAAGGCAGAACAGCCAGCTGAAGATATGTCAGTACCTAAATCTAAGTCTTCGCTTTCACTTGTTTACAAGAAACTGATTTTTTCCCCCCAGCTTTTCTTTTACTAGTCTTTTCCCAGTCTGAAAGAAAAAAATCATGTTTTATTGGATCCAACCAACTGATAATGAAATATCAACATGATTATAGTAGCACCATACAGTCTATTTTCTGATGTAGATTTCATTTGAAACTAGTTTTGCAGAAGAATGACTCTTCTAGTTATTTAGTTTTCAGCCTTATTTTTCCCTTTTGTTAATACCTGCAGTCATTTCCCTTTTATTCAGAGGCAATAAACACTGAAAAAGCCAGCCAGGAGGGTGGCTTGTTGAAATATTTTTTTTCTGAGGCAGACTGTGGAGAGTCCTTAATGCTTTCTCACCTTATGTATCTCTGAGAGAATTTTCCATACAAAATGCACAGTAACCTGTGAATCTTGTAGGACCTGGCCTCTGGAGCATAAAGGCAGTAATGTGTCTGAGGTGGCTTTCTACAATGACCTGATTATTATCATACCAGTAAGATGAAAGAATGTTTAAGAATGATTTTGTGAACATTGATATTGTTTATCCCGTGTCCTGGCACTGATTATGTGCATTTCAGTCCCATGTGCCCAAGGCCAGAGGCCAGTTTGAGATGAGGGCATTCCCATTAACTCTTCTATACTTTGCAGAACATAACTACTTAATTTCTTCTTTCCTTGGAAAACCATTGCCATTTTACACAGGCCCACAGGCTTTTTAATATAATATCTAGAGTCAGGGTTGTGTTTCCTCATTGTAGATTTTACACACCTGGCTGCTTCAAGAGGCTACATTGCATGAAGTATGTTAGAGGTTTTAGCATTGGTATGCATTCTACTTAAGAGCTGTCCAGGTTCTAATGAGCATCAGTATTAAACTCTGAAATAAATTAATCTAATTTTGTGCAGAGAAGGTTTACAAGATTTTCTCTAGGGCTATTGGTAGATAAGCACGGTGAAAGCCATTGTGCTGACATTGGAATAAAAATGTAGATGAAATGCTATCTTAACAGTCACTGTGGATGTATTTTCATACATATTTCTTAGAACTGAATGGAGACCATCACAGACAATAAGCACCAGTTCTCACTGACTTATTAGCAGATTTTTTTTGGTGAATTAATTTTTCTGGAAAGCTGAATATAGTCTAGGTAGCTACTAGTACAGATTATTAAGCAGGCAATTTTTCCTATTTTTCATGGGTAGACCTTTTGTATTTTCAGAATCCAGACAAAGCATTTTATAAGGAGATTGGACTCTGTCAAGTTCTTGTGGCTTTTCAAGCTTGCTGGACTATGATATGTGTCCACACGTACAACCACAACGATAGATAGACTCAAACAAACAGGAAATAATTGCATTTAGAATTTCTTGAAACAGAAAAGGGTTAATTTTAAAAGCAATTCTTTTCTGTTTCATTTGGCTAAGAGGTGTGTGAGTGCAGACAGTTCATCTGATGAATGTTTGCTTGTTTGGGCACTCATCTCTTCATTAAGTAATTTTCTGTCAATGTTTTTTGTTAGGGGATTGAAAAAAAAAGCTTTATAAACCTCACAGCAGTAACAAACTGGGAAATAAGAAACACTTTTCCTAGTTGAAGCTGCAGAGAAAAATAAAGTAGACTTAAGGGAGTACACGGTACTGAAACAGTGTCCATAGGTTTCTCAAACAGCTATAGCCTTAGTTTTATGATTGCTTTTAGAGACAATACCCTCAGTGTTGTGAATTCATCAGCAAAAAATTTTATGAGTTGGCTTAGGGGAAGTGCAACTTTTCTTGACTTAGGGCAATTCAATTAATATGGTGCAGGTATCCAACAGATTCAGTGTTGGAGTAACAAAATATTCTGTTTATTAGCTTTCTTTAGTTGCCTGGGAACACTACTACCCCTCAAGTTGTCAAAATCTCTTTATTCAATGCTGTAGTCTGTCCTGGATGTGTCCTAACTTTGTACTGTTATCGGTGCTTCTCTAATGCATGTAAAGATAGTTCCAAATTCTATTACCCAGTGATGTTCAGCTCATTTAAACCATTATTAGAGTAAGTTGTTCTATGTTGATTCATGGGGCCTGAAAATGTAGCTTGATGATTAATTCCATGGACTGACATTTAATGACTTCAATCAGTTTCTACTGCATATTTTGCTATTCTTACAGATATTTTTTCAAAGATGTTAATGGCTGCAGAGGACAAAATATGTTCATCAGATGATGGCTTTCAAAACCTCAGCAGAATTCTGGAGAATGTATGAGTGGAAACATCACTCTCCATTTCAAATTTCCATCTAAAGAGTTTTTTTCTGTCTTCCCCAGCAATGAAATGTCCCACATATTTGATATATGATCACTGTCACAAAGCCTGCATAAAGCACTGTGAGAATAGTACCAAACTCAGTGTCTGCAAGGATTATCCCACAGAGGGCTGCTTCTGTCCAGATGGACAGGTGATTTTTAATGACAGCTGTGTTGGTGAAGAGGTCTGCACACAATGCATCAGTGAAGATGGCACGCACCATCAGGTAACTATATACGTAGCAGGTTACCTTTGTAAGTGGTTGGGGTTTGTACTTTTGCAAGTAAGTCTGTCCTGTAAGTCTAACTCCTTTTCCCTTTGGATGCTTTATTTTCTAGCTCAGTTCCTCATAACCAGCCGGCTGTTGGCCCCATGTAGCTCCCCTAGTGTGAACCTAGTGTGAAATTGGCTGGGATGGATATAAAATTCACAGCTGGGACTATACACACCCGGAAATGCATGACAAATTTGTGTGGAGGGAGGGCTAGAGGGAAAAGAGGAGGGATGGCGTAAGTCAACATTTACCAAGATAAACATTTCCATTCAGCAGGCTTTTACCAGTAATGACAATTTAATCATTAATCTGGAACACTTGCTTAAAATGTATAGTATTACCTTTGAAAAGCAAACTGAAATATTTTCAGTGGTTGGTGTGGAGCTGTGAGACCAAGATGACCTTATGTCAAGCCATACTAGCCTACCTCCTTTTTTTTTTTTTTTTTTTTTTTAACAAGAAATACATGCAGATGAGGATCATTCTTTTGATGGAATTCATCATTTTATTTTTTTTTTGAAAATCCACTTTCCTCAGCTAAGTCAGACCTCTCTGTGGCAGAATGGGATGGAGAATAGCTATGAGTGGTGGGTGCCAGACTTCAGTGAAACAGACTGTTGATTTCCCCTTCAGTATCACACAAGTGGGTGCACAAGCACCTCCTTATATCTCCTTTTGTGTGTGTGGTGTTGTTCCTCTTCACCAACAGCTCCTTAACTCTGAGAGTTTTCTGAGAGTTTTTTTTTAAGAAGGCTTTAGTTTAAGTATTTTATGGGCTTTAGATTCTTAGGAGTTTTTTGGATGGTCTTATCATACTTGCAAAATCTGCTGTTAAAGACAGTCATTTTTGTAACATGGATTTTCTATAAATAACAGAAGTCTGTGTGTGTGGTCTATTTTTTCAGTAAAAAAGTTGAATTTTAACATATAAATAAATGTACTCTGAATAACTTTTTAACACAGATTTAGAATCACATTTAGTTCAGCAATGTATGTATGCAGTTAATCTGAAAGGAAAAAAAAGGCAGTTTACAGTTTGCATTAGCGTAAGATCAAGGTTTGTTTGTTTTTTTTTTTTTTTTTTTTTTCTTTTTTGTGATAGCGTACTCGCGATTAATGCACTTAGTGAAGTGGTAAGAGCACTCCGGTTCCAGTGCAGGAACCACACGAGTCACCTTACTTTCACTGCTCCCGCCACCTGCTGGTGCTCCCACAGAACAGCTCAGGCGAGGTGGATTCGGCACATTTGGCTTGTATTTTGTATTAGCTTCTGTTTTAAGGTTACAATGTCTCCATGCATGTAGCCTTCGTTTTTGTGTGTTCTGTTGGGGATCTTTGTTTTAAATACAGTATTGTTGGTTTTGTGTAGTGCTTATAGAATCGTTAAAAAAAAAAAAAAAGTAATTTTTTGTGTAATAAGAGGAATTAAAAAAAAAATCTTATTATTTCTCTTGACAGAAAAAAAATAGCATGCAATGTATGTAATTTCTATCCTAAACACAGATCAGCTGCACACAACTCCCAGAGAGCCTGAGAACTCTAAATGCTTTTCACATCACTGCCTGCAAATGTAGGCATTCCCCATCAGCTTCCTTCTCAGGACTTCCTAACCCTGAGTACATTGAAAGCTCTGGCAGAGAGTTCTGAGTGGCTTTCTCAAGCCCTGAGATAATGTTCTTTACTAGAAATACATCAATGAAAGCTTTCCTTGACTAAATAGATTTCTTGCGGATTAACCAACCCTATGCGATATGGTTTCTAAGCTTTGTAAAACCTCTGGATGGCTTGTTCTGGCATGCCTCCTGTTTTATCCTTGCCATGGTTAAAAAAAAAAAAAAAAAAAAAAAAGTAAAAGTAAAATATCATTTTTATTGTCCTTTCAGATTCCTGTAATGTCTTAAAGTACATAGATATCTCTATGTGCAGGTGGCAATATGTTTCCTTTCTTTATTACTGAGGGTCTCAGCAAACTTTTATAAAATGCATTTCAGAGATTTCTGGTTGACACATTTTCCCTTAGAGGTGTCCTAACCTACTTTACATGTTCTCACCCAGAACCTGGACTGACTTTGCAAATTAATTTTATTGTTCCACAGTGCATTTTTTCACTCTTATCTACCTATTTAAATGGATGTTAAATGTATATAGCTTTTTATAGATAACTGGTGGTTTTACCATGCTAGGCAGCTGAACACCACAACTGCTCTCTCACTCCCCCTCCTTAGATGAGGAGGGGAAGAAGTAAAGGAAAGAACAACTCACGGGTTGAGATAAGGATAATTTAATTAAAGGAAAAAAATAATTATTAAGGAAATATTATTATTAATTAAAAAAATTAACTAAAGGGAAAAAAAAGGAAAGGGGAAAAGGGAGGGGGAAAGGGAAAAAAAACAAAACAAAACAAGTAAAGGCTATGTGGAAGTGCAGAGGAAAGAAATTACTCTCTACTTCCCACAAATGAGTGATGCTTGACCACGTCCTTGAAGCAGGGCCTCAACGCACGTAGCCGGTGTTCGGGAGGAGGACAGACGTTTTCACAACGAGAGCCCACCCCTCCCCTCTTCTTCCTTTTTCCACCTTTTATTGCTGAGTGTGACATCATATGGTATGGAATATCCCTTTGGTTGGTTTAGGTCAGCTGCCCTGGTGATGTTTCTTTCTCACTTTTTGCCCACCCCCTAGGAGGGTTAGAGAGAGTCCTGATGCTGTGCCAGCACTGCTCAGCAGCAGACACAACACTGGTGTGATACCACTGCTGTTCTAGCTACAAGTGCAGAGCGCAGCGCTGTATGGGCTGCTGCAGGGAAAGTTAACATCCCAGCCAGACCCAGTACAGTAACTACATCTTAAAAATCAGTGATTTTCCTCTCTCTAACGAGAGAGACAAGTTGTTGAATAATGATGTACTTTACTGGCAATTTCTGAGTATGCTTATTACCTCTTGGTAATCACCACAGGAGTGACTGTTTCAGATTTGGGCTTGCTATAGTGTTTTTTCCAGACAGCAAACCACTGGGAAATCACATGGTGAGAACCAACATAATCTTGATCAAAAATACGCACTGTTTATTGCTCTATGTTTAAGTACCACTAATCTGGGAAGGAAGCCACTTCTATGTATTTCCTAAAATATCATTGGTTCCCTTATCACTAAACAACCATCATGTTATGCAGTCCACTGTTACTCTCACAATAGCTTGTGATTGCATTTATAACATCTGAGCATTTCTTGTGCATAAAACAATAGTAATTCCTCATCTCATTCATGCATACTTTACACGTTTTGTTAAATTGGTACATTTCATAATCTCATTTCATAATTCATGCATCTCCTTAGATTCTTACTGTTAACAGAGCAACCAACTTATCTCTCATGTAGTCTTCTTGTTTTTCACAGTATATTTTCTCACCCACTTCCACCACTAATACAACAGTGATCCGGGTATTAGATTATTAGATTTCTTTCTAACCATCTTTTTATTTATTTATTTTTTTCCTTTCCACGCAGCTCATGGAAACATGGATTCCCTCCAATGAGCCCTGCAAGATCTGCACATGTCTAGACAATAGGACAGTAAACTGCACTCTCCGACCTTGCACTACTACCAACTGTAAGTTGGTCTAGCTCTGAGTATGATTGGACTTGAAATGATTTTTTTTTTTTTTTAACCTAGCATTTTAGTTCTTATCCAAGCTTATTTTGTGAATGTTTTCTTCTCACTCCAGCTGTTCAGTGTGGTCCCTGTGAAGTTCCTCGTCTGCGCAGGGACCCCAGCCAGTGCTGCCCTGAGTATGAGTGTGGTAGGTTCTCATAAACTGTTGGAATCTTCTTGGTACGTGTTTTTATCAGATGTTTCAAAGGTATAAAGTCTGCATCTTTATTTAACACTTTTTTTTTTTTTTTAATTTTAAATTTTTAATTCCCTGAATGACTGAGTTATCATCTGTGTGGAAAAAAAGAAAAAAAGAGGAAACTTCAAACTTGACTTTGCCCCTTTTTAAGAGATGAAGAAGGGAATAGAGAATTGTTTTTATTTTATTTTATTTTATTTTTCCTAAGTGACACACTAAAAGTGTCTTTTTTTTTTTTTTTTTTTCCAAGTACCTATTTCTGTGTGATCTGTGTTTGCACATTAAGTACAAAATCAGAACTAGAATCTTCATAACCTAAACTTGAACTGTTCCGCTATTTTTGAAAACAAACACTTACCTGCTGAAGTCTAACTTGCTTTGTATTTTAAGATAGCAATTGGGTGCAGGGAATAAATGAAATGGGGACGTACCTGCATGTGTATGTCTTTTTTAGAAGACTAACTAGTCAGGCATGGTCTTGACCACTCTCTCAATTTCTCTTCTTAGTCTGTGATCTAGTTTCCTGTGATTTACCTCCTGTCCCTGTCTGTGAGTTTGGCCTGCAGCTTGCACTGACCAATCCTGGAGAATGCAGACCAAATTATACATGTGGTAAGATATGTATATGTATATTTAGCACTGAGTGGTACTGGAGCGCTGCATATGAACAACACGGACAACATCCTTGATGTACTACATTTTCCATCTGAAAGATTTTCTTTGGGAGCCAGTAGACATACGATTTCAAAGACTTGAAAGAAAGTTATTGTTGGCCCTTTCTGAGTACACTGTTGAATTAAGGAAAAGACAAACACTGTACACTTGGATATGTATGCACTGACCCTTATGTTTATTTTATAAATCTGTCTGTATATGAGAGAAGATATATATATATATGTATTTGTCAGGGTAGGAACTTCTGAACCTGCAGTACAGTCTTTGACCTGTGTCTTTTATTTCTGTATTACTTCATCGTTTATTAAGTAGATGTATAACAGGTTGCAGTAGCAATTAATGCCTTGCTGCCAGAGAACTGTCCTGTTCATTTGCAGTGCTCTGTGCTTAACCTTTTTCTGCTAGCTTGTAACAGAGAAGCATGCAGTCTAGTTCAAAGACCTTTCTGCCCACCACATCGGGAGCTGACTGTTAAGAAGACAGAGTGCTGTGATAAATATGAGTGTACCTGCAGCTGTACTAACTCAACAGTGAGCTGCCCTCCTGGATATTTATCTAGATCTCTCACCAATGACTGCGGCTGCGTAACTACTACCTGTGTTCCGGGAACGGTAAGCAGGATGAACAGATAAGATTATCTTTTGCATATGGGGGGACAACATCACAGTAAGAGTGTAGATAGATATAAACAAAAGACCAAAAAGACTACCTGAAAATGATACATTTTTAATATACATGTCTGTGAGAAAAATGCAACCTTGCAACATACTGTGCTTGTTTCGTAACAGTCATTTTATTCTGATGTAGCCAACACATTTTTTGTGACTTTGAGATACTCAGATAATTATATCTATATGAAACCTTTTGAAACTTCAAGGCCATTCAGATATTTGGAATTTCAGAGGTCATTCAGATTTATTTATTTATTTATTTATTTATTTATTTATTTATTTATTGATAACATGTATGTGCTTTTGGATGAGTACAGTTACTGTATTTTAGAATTGCATACTTTCAATCCTATATTAACTTTATTGACATATTTGGGGCATCTTGTACTTATACTCCTTGTGTGCCTTGATTACATTTGCCTCTACCTGATGAGGCATTGTATCTTACATAAACTACAAGGGCACTTTTATTTTTTTTTCCACATCAGTACCTAACTGTTAAAGCTTCACAAGGATGAATTTTTCCTAATTTTGCCAACTTTTTATTAAGTCATTATATTATGTTAACCTTCAAGGTAAGGTTGCTTAAGGAAAAGTTGCAGGGCAATATAACCTGTTCACTAAAGCAACCTTAAAGCAGCTTAATATAGAGTTACTATGTTTTCCAGCTCAGGAGATATAGGCTTTATTTTCTACTCCTGAGTAGTTCATGACCTTGCATAAGTAATTTTATTTCTCTGTGATCTACTTTCTACATCTATAAAATTAACAGACATTCATCTCTTTAATAATGTGTTGTAAAATTTACTAATATAGAGTCATATTGTGATATTACTCTAATATTACAACTAATGTTGTAATATTTACTAATATAAAAGATGGCACTGCTTTTGTGGTAGCTGTGGTGGCCTAAGGATGCAAGAATGAATGCTTGTACCCCAAAGTAGTATATTTTTGGATTAGCTGATACAGTTGGCAGAAGTTTTGTGTGCGTGGCTCCTTCTACAGGACTCACTGTTTATCATCTCTAAATGTTGTATCGCATTATACTTACAGTGAAACTGAGTCAGACCCTGGGCAATTCCACTGAATGCAAATAAAAGTCTCCAATTCATTCTTTACAAAACAGCAGTTTCGTCTGTGCTTACTTTCCTTTCCTCAAAAGGCTGGCCACAAATTTAAGTTCTTGTGTTTCTACTGGCTTCAAAATATTAATAAAACTTATGGTGGGTTTCATGTCTTAAAAATCAGCCTTCTGAAGCCAGCAGCTTGTTCTTACATCAGCACAGTATTCTTTCATGTATAAATTGTTGTATTCCATAGGTGTGTGTGCACAACAACATTGTCTACCCCATTGGGAAGACGTGGGAAGATGGTTGCAGAGAATGTTCTTGCACTAGTACAAGAGATGACATTACAGGACTTCAGATGATGGAATGTCGTGACAAAATATGTAACACTTTCTGCTCTCGGGTGAGTAACATTACTCACACAAGGAGCATCTGCATTAGCCAGCTGAGTCCTGATAGGGAACTAAAATGATTCTTTTTAAACCTGCATGTTTAGAGAAACTAGAGAAAAATAGAAAATATGTGTTGTAGCAATGAATTTTCTTGAGAACAGAGTCTAGAGGGCTTAAGTATTACTGACTTTATTTTAGAAGAGAAGTTATGCTGCAAGTGTTAGAGACCACCACAAATATATTTTGCCTCTTTCTAAAACTTTCAGTGTATACATAGATTAATTGAAACTGTTCTTGATCATACTAGCCAATTCTATTCAGGAAAAGGCATATCTGACTTGAAGAAGCTTCTCCCTCCTCAGTGGTCCAGTGTTCACAGTCTGTGAGTTCAGATTCAGAATATTCTCTGTAAATCTTTTACTGACTCAGGGTTTTTCCCATAGGTTGTCTCTCCCATGAACTGTGAAGTGAAGCCAAGAAGCGGCTCTTTCTTATTTTTCTTTTTCCCTCAGTGCAAAGGCAAAAATGAGCTAGTTAATAGCACGCAAATATTCAAGCTGCTTAGCTGCTTTTTAAATGTTTATATTGGGCTCTATATTGTATTAGCCCAGGAAAATTTGATGAGTTCTCCAAGCAGCACGTGTTCCAGATGTGTGTTGTAACATCAGTGCTTTCAGTGGTCCAGAGACCAATATGTCTGCATGTTGGTCTGTGACTCAACAGTGTCATTCTGTAATGACACTCAGCTGGGATTTCTCAGTGGGAAATGAAGGGGAGAGCATGCTACAGCAGTAGCTGCAAAACCTTTTAAAAAAGGGGCATGTAGTCTGCTTCTGTGATTCGCTGTGCTGGCTGGGATGCTTCTGTAATATCTTGGGTCTTCCAGTGCTGAATGTGAGACAAGAGTCACTTGATTTTTTTTCAGCTCGAGGAGAAACCATGCTCTGTTTGATTGGAAATACAGTGAAATTCCAAACAAATATGTCATAAGCTGTTCATACTGAGTCTTCATTATAACCCTTCGCAAATACAACTATGAAAAGTTAGAGGCGTTCTTTTCGCTTTCAGAAAGACATTGACAATATGTCTGGGAGTCAAAGACTGTCAGTGGGTATAGAATATGTATGTGCAGCACCTCATGGTTGAGTTAGCAATGCTGTAGAAACTCTATATTGACTGATTTGTTTTAAATTTCAACTTGAATTTACATTAACTTATTTTAAAACAGTTAATCATTTATTGCAAATTTGACTATGAACATTTCAGTTATGCAAGCTGATGTATGAAAAGCAATTCTCTTTTCTCAAGTCTATTAAGCTAATTGTCCCTTGGCTTACAAAAAAATTCAAATGCCTTGATAGCATTGTATTTTTAAATATAATTTAATTTTCAGCCTCTTTATCAGAACAAAGCTGGACAGAATATATGTATGTGCACATGAGAATGTGTGAACTAAATATGAATGTTTTTCTGAACGTGTCCCTGTGCTGTGACTTGAACAGTATATAATTGTGTAGGACCAGAGCAGAAAATCAACCCATTAGGAAAAAAAAAAAAGGAAACAAAACAAAAAACACCAGGGGTCCGCCCCCCCCCGGGCCCGCCCCCCCAAACAAACAGACAAACAAACCTCGCAATCCAAACTATTGCTTTTCCTGTAAATATAGTGTTTGGTCAGAAAGACTTCAAGGTGCCCAATGCAGTGAAAACAATGAGGGTAGTTTACAGCTTTTGCAAGAGAATCCTTTTGATTTCTGTTCAGTTCATAAAAGAGACTCATTTTGAGTATGGAAATGATTATGAAATATTAGATCTGGCTTTATTTTGGCTTACAGCCATAATTTTATCATTAATCTGTTATTCTAATAAAATATCATTAATACAGAGCTACAGTTTCTTTACAAATAAGTCTTAAGCACTGCAGTCTCAAAAAGCTTTTCTTTAAACAAACAAGTAAACAAACAAAGAAAAAAGGTTAGAGGAGATTACTCGTCTTGGAACTTGGTCATTTCTTCTGTTCTTTTAATGGCTATCAAAGTTGCAGTACCAAAAGAGTAGCTATTGGACAACTTGTAGAGCTCAGATTCTGTTTTTCCTTAGTTTATTCCTGATTCAGCGAATTTATGTATCAAGAACCACAAAATTTCTGTAATACAATTTGAATTGACCCTAATGCTTATTGTCAGATTAGATGACACAATTCAGATTAGATGACACTGAACATTGTATTGGTGTTAAAGACAGTTTAATTGTAGATTATTACTAAGATGGTGTTTAAATTCCCTGCTCTTACTGTTACTAATTCAGTTGCCAGGTTTTAAAGTTGTGAAGTATCATTTTTTTCCATGTCATCTGAATTCTGTGAAAACAGTTTACAGTTTTCTACTTAGTGATATGACAACAAAAACAAATACACAAAATACAAAAAAGTCCCACCCCACCCCAAAACAAAACAAAACAACAACAAATCAAACAAACAAACAAAATCCCCAACAATTAACACTTAAACTAGCTCCTTCACCCTGATGAGTGAGTGGTGCTACTGTTCTCCTGTGCTTGACAAAATCAAATGCAAATCTGATCTGTTATTTTAGAACATAAAGAAACACTATAGGCAAAGAATGGATGTTTCATTAAAATGAACCGATCCCCAAATTCTTTGAAGATATTTAAATTAACAGCAAATACAGCCTTCTCATTTGCAAACCAGTTGTGGGTTTGCCTCATTACATGTCACAGTCCTCTCACTTCTGTTGTATCTTTCTCTTATCGAAGTTTTGGAAGCAAGAAGATAATTGTTGTAATTATTGCATCTGCCACGAGGAAGAGTGGTGTCTGTACCTTCTTACCCTCCTGGAGCTTCTTCAGTAACGATTTGTCTAAGAGTACATTAAAATCTATCTCTTTGGAAAATCATGGTGATAAAATGGATAACAGCTTTCAAAACACCTTAAAATCCCTAGTGTACTAAAGTGAAGGGAACAATTGCTTTCTTAATTTCTATAAATGTTCTTGAAGTTAGGTACATAATAAGTTATATAAAAGAGTACAATTTAAAGTATTGGATAATTTAAAGCATTGCACGGTTATGAGAAGAATGAAGCATAATTTTCTGGGATAAGTGTTTAAGACAAAACCATTTGACTAAGTGTATGTAAATTAATTAGTGCAGATATTCAAGCCTTTTGATGACTGTGTTAAATTAAAATAAAGAACATCTGTACCCTATGTGGAAAGGCATAGCAAATTACGGTTGTAATCAATGCTGACTCTGAAATCCACAGCTTTAAGCTCCAACATTTCAAACTGATATTCTCCTTTGAAGAAGCAGAATTTGACTTCTACATGTAAAGTATGGGAGTAAATGGGTTAGTAGAGCATATTAAGGAGGTCAAATAAATTAATTTCAAACAGACTGTTGTTTGAGGATTAGATATGCAGGATCATATTTAAAAATTGTGAAAGTCTTGGTGAGAAGTAATTTCAAAAATCCTGTTAGGATTTTCAAGCTTACTTTATTAAGAAAATTAGGAAATGATACCTCAATATTCTAGAAACTTTTAGATAGATAGTTAAGTCCTCTCTTGGTGTAAATGAGCTTAGCTCCAGGGAAATCTCTAGAATTATGCTGATTCATCACAACTGAAGATTTTGCTTTCAGCATTCCAAATTCATTTTTATCTATCCTATTAGGTTTTTCTCAGTCTCTCGTTCTTTTCATTCTCCTTGGTTTCTCTAATACTCTCTAGGGACTATCATCTCAATATGTAAAAGGCAAATACTGGAGCCTTTTTAAAAATACTGGGTGTTGAGTAATACTTTCCATTATTTCTTTCCTATGTTGTTGGCCAGAAGGCAGCTGACAGAGTTTTCTGGCCAAAACCTTAGCAACCGTGAAAAGATGAGCTATGCATCCTGAGCAACATTGGAATGAAACAGGGGAGTGCACAAATGCACCAAGTCATAGCCTGTGCAGATTGCTCCAATAGTCCTGAGTGAGTGATGAGACCAAAATGTGCATTCTCCAATTGCTAAAGAATTAATCTGTGTTCCTCTTCTATTTGTCACAAAGCCAAGCCCCAAATCAAAAGTGGGCTTAATTCCACCTACCATGTAGAATAATGTCTTAATCTGTGTAATTTCATCTTCCATGTGGAAGAGCCATTTTATCTCTGCATTTATGGGATAAAACAGCCAGATCTGGTGGCAGAGCTGAACACTTGTCAGGTTCTCTGTAGCAGTTGCTTATTATCACTGGTAAGTCTACTAAGGATACTTGCTCAAATGCAAAGTGTGGCTGGTGTTGCCTTGTTCCCTTAGCTGCACATGGATTTTGTAGTCCTGTAGACAGGGAGTTCCATGTCAATGTGACAGATGGCCAGACACTTACTGAGTGCTGCTTCTGAGTATTAACACCCTGTTTGAAGTTTGAACTACGTGTTTAAAGAAAAAAAAAAAAAAAAAGAAAGGAAAGTCAGGATGTGAAGGTGAAGTTAAGCAGCAGATCCAGTCCAGAAAACTCAGATGAAGAGGATGAGCAGAATATTGGCTAATGGCAGAAAATAGATTCTTGAACAAACCAGAGCATCTCTACAGTGTCTATATGCTAGAAAATGAAAGATAATAAAGGAAGAGATGGAAAATGCTCTGTTATGATCCTGGTAGCAAGTAGTCTTTGTACTTGGGTCATCTAATTAAAAACAACAATAAAAACCAACAACTCAAAATACACGATATTTTTTCCTTTTCTTAGATCTAACATTAAGTATTAAAACTTTTAGTCATAAAATAAAGGTATTTTTAGTCCTGTGTGCCCAAATTTTCATGGTTTAAATGCAAAAGTTAGGGTTTTCTAGTAGGGAAATATTTCTAAAGCTATGACAGCAGGGAATCGCTGTCCACTTTCCTCCTTGTGTACAGGTGGCTGCTCTGCTCTTTGAGGAACTCATGGATTGCTGCAGTTTGTAGGTTTGCCTTCTGACACAGGTTTGTATGCTGTGGTGGTTAAGGGGCTGCCTTAGGAGATGCCTCTGCAGATGCTGAGGTTGAAAGCTGTGACCTCCTATGTTTCTTCACCTGAGGAGTCAAAGCACTCAGATCTTGAGTCCATTGAATGCCAAAAGGGCCACTTAGATAGGTTGAACTGTGAAAAGCCCACATCTTTATTGTTGCCTTTGTGGCGTGGATCACACCTAGAGTCTGCTGCATGGCACCTTGTTTTTTTTGCTCTTTAGAGGGCTCTGTTTTTACACAGAGGTGTTATGAAATTTGAATCCTGCAGCTGGGTTTTGCTTAGTCAGGATGCTGAATTCATTCTGAGCACAAACAACTCATGGATTTTTATTTCTCTGAGTTTGCCACACAAACAAAATGTTGTATGCCATATTTCAGATGCTTCATATGCACATGTAGTAGATAAAATTTCATATCAAACAAAATATATTGTGCAGCACAACTTTATCCTCAAAGATAGGTCAAACTCTGGTATTACATTGTACGACCCAATACAAATGCTCTTTCATGTGAAAGTCTGCTGATTATAGAGGCTTGCTTAAGTGCCCCATGTTGCAAATCAAGGACAGTTCATGAAGGGAGGTGTTGGTTGGGAATACTTAAGCTATTTCAATTTGAAGGTGTAGATCAAAACAGATATTATGCTTATTGTCATTGGCATTTTTCATGTGAACAGTATTTTCTCTGACAGAACAACTCTTTTTCCCTTTAACTCTGTATTGAAATCGGAGTTATATTTTGCCCCTTGCAGACTGTTAAATATAGCATGTGTTTTTTCTAATTAGAATAAAGTTCCTTTGTTTCTTTCACTTAGGTACTCCAGTGTTTGAATGTTTGGCTAGTTGCTTCAGGATATGAAAGGATGAAATGAGCAGTCAAAGCTAGTCCCCAGGCTACATGTCTGACCAACCCCTTCCCTCTGCTTCAGCACAAGCACAATCAGAAGTCTAAGTGTACTTAGACTGAATCCTAACACTGAAGTCTCAGGGATGGGAAAAAGAGTTTTGGGTATTGATTAACATCCAAGATGCCACCAAAACAATTTTTACCTCTTATTTGCTTTTGTATAATAGTATTATATTTAAAAAAAGTCTTAAATGCAAATAATTCTTACAATTAGATATCAATCATACGTAAAAACATGTTTTCACATAGTGATTCTCAATGAGATTTTTTTTGAAAGAAAACTGTATAATAGTGTGGCAATTGAGACAGTCACCCTTAGAAGTGGGTTTACTTTTTCTTTTTGCACTCCTCTGTAGGGCCACATTGTTGGAAGCTTGCTTTTTACAATTTGCTAATGTGTAAAAGAAACTGCTTGCGTACAGTAAACTAACATTTGTAAATTATTGCTGCATTTAATGTTGTTGACATACTCCAGTGTCCTCCAAAATGTTAACCATTAAACAGGATGGTGAACTGAGTGGACCACTTGTTTTTAATTGCAGTGTGTGGCCTTACAGTTCTGTTTTCAAAATACCCTTTCCATAAAAAGTTGCTGACATTAAGCATTTGTCCCAGTGTTTTCTTTTTGCATTAACCTTCTCATTTGTCTTCTCTTCCTCAATCAATCAGTTATTTTCTTTTCTCCCACAGGGATATAAATATATCATCCAAGATGGGGAGTGCTGTGGGAGATGCCAGAAGACTGCCTGTGAGGAACAGCTGTTCTGGTCTCGGGGTGACACAGTTCCTCGTTTACACGAGGTGAGGTGACAGTGGAATGGACATTTCCTTTTCTAGCAGAAATGTCCTGGAACTATTTTGTGTTCCACAGAAGGAGAAAAATAACCTGAAAGTTATTTCTGTTATAAGGCAAGCAGTACTGCGAAAGAATGGATTTTGGTTCTGTGATTTACCTGCTTCATTCTGCCAACGAGCAAACCCTCCTCTCTCATTTCAGGCTCTAAGGAATCTTTGTATGTAAAATTAGTAATTTCATGAATGATAGCTCAAAAGAATGTTAATGGGAAATTATACCTCTCTTGCTGTAGGCAAATTGTTTAAATTATCCTAATTAATTTGTATTACTTTATGGGTGGTGGGTAGATTGGATATTTGATGTAATGAATTCCATGGTCCTGTTCAGATAGGATATCCTATTCGATATGCTGTGAAATATCTGGAACTGAATGATCATAGAAACATAAATTGCTCTCTGTTTGCTAAAGATGTAGGCTGTATATCAGGTCAGGCTGCAGTGGTCTAGGCCACACTTGTTGTCTACTCAGAATAACAGTTTATTTTCAGCAGTGTGTCTCTTCCCTTTGGATTCCTTCATGTCTCTTCCAAAGAGCACAATGGGAAGTAAATGCATACAACATGCCAAAGTGTGCTGCCACTGGAATACTAGGTCAATACTGTTTTCTTTCTTTGCCTACATTTTAAATTCCTTCAGGCTATTCAGTTTGTTCTGTCCCTAATCCAACTGGCCTTGGCAAGCCTTTGCCTGCCCCATTAGCATTAAATAGCTTAATCCTATGCAGAAGTTTGGATCTAGCAAAGAAAGGCAGGAACAATAAGTTAAATAGATTTAAAATAATAGACCTCCCCATATTTTCTTCTTTAAATGTTATTAATTAAAGCATGTCTGTGCTTACATCTACATCTCACTTTCACATATTTGATATTAACTTCTTAATTGCTTTTTTTACAAAGATAGTCTGATGCTGTCTGTTTTAAAATGTAAGCTATATTCTGCAGCCTGCTTCTTCCCTGGTTTCACCAAGGACATTTCTTAACGTGGATCAGTATTACTCTGTTTCCCAAATCAAGCCTTCTGAAGGTTTATTTTAATGTCCCACCATGTCTCACTGATTTCTGTTGCCCTGATGGAGTAATAGATCCTTATACTCTGCTGTCTCTTTCTTGCTGTGTCCTCTTTCAGCTCCTCTGTCATTAACAAAGAACTAACAAACAAGAGAAAATATTTCATTAACTTTCTGAGGAGAGATGTTTGACCCCTTGGTAGGGGTCTGATTCTCACTTCCACTATTCTTGAAGCATATTCAAAGTCCATTACAAGTGGAGGCATCCTGCTTTAAAGTAGTGACCAGCTCCTCCTGCCACTGAAATGTGGCAGTGTCTTTCTGACCTGTGGTGATGTCTCTTTCCAAAGTATCATTTGAATTTCCCACCTTGTCTGACCCGTGGGTGATAACAGCCAGTGTGGGACATCAACACGATCTGGTCTCTCTTACATTTGCAAGTCTTTTCTTCTCAAGAGATAATTGCCAAAGCCTCCTGTGGGCGTAGTACAGATGATTTGCAGCAAGATCCAGCAGAAAGAGGGCCAGCTCTGCTGCAATGCAGCGCAGTACAGCCAGCTACTGGGAACTAATGTAAATTTAAATCTAGTTAAGCTTGCATTTCCTTCTTCACATGTTATTTCACCTTCCCCTTTCATTTTCATCTTAGGGATATTACTGTAACTTCTATACTCTGCAAACCAAGCAGCAGTCTACTCTGTAAACTGATTGTCACATAAGGGTTTGTGAAGAACTGTTGAGTGACAGACTGTTTCTGTAGAAGTAAATGTGCTTTTTGCAAATCAGTACAATGTCTGGGGGTGCTCTTCTTTTTCTCCAGTGGCATAAATACTGTTGTCTGAATTTAATCCTTTTACCATTTCCTATCAGGTTGGCACAGAGTGGAGATCCCCCTTCAATGACTGCATTATCAATGAGTGTGTCCGAGTGAATGATGAGGTTTTTGTGCAGCAAAAGAATCTGTCTTGCTCTCAGATGGATGTGCCTGACTGTCCAGAGGGAACTGAATTACGCTGTGGCCAAATAATTGACTGCTGTCCTTCTTGCAGATGTTGTAAGGCTTAATGTGTGACAAATTGAATCACTGAAGAGTTAATCTCAGTGTTGATCTATTTCTCAATAGCAATTTCAAAAGTGTATACTATGCAAGTAAAATACCACTTTTAAACTACTCTGTATAATTTAGGCATTGACTATAGCAGTTCCTGCTGCTATTACTTTCACTTTCCAGGTGATGTTCACAGTGTCCTTTTGAACTAATTATTATTGTCACTACTTTGCATTGCTTTAGGGAGACATAATATGGATATGGATATGTCTCTATCAGCAAACTACAGCACTAGCCTGTATTGTTAAGCAGTTAAACAAGGTCTTGATGTGCTTTTAGCTTAGAAAAGTCCAATCCTATCATCAACACCTGCTATGAACAGGAAGTTTCCATGCAGCCATGCTGTCTTTTGGACATCTCTGAGTGCTGTGGCTGGGTCCATTTATTAGCACAATCTTGGATCAAAAATACAAATCAAAAGATTTGGCTATTTGGATTCAGTCTGGGAAGACTTCCATTCATATTTAAATGGCAGGTATATAAGCAACCACAGGGTGAGGAATAGCAGTGGGAGGAGGAGGAGAAATAGGTGTTATAACTTGCAGAAAGCCTATGAGTGCGTCTTCTGAGGGCAAGAGGCTTGAAATGGAGGGTAAAATCTATATTTTACCATATACTTCTTAAAGAAAACGACAACTCATCAAGGAATGTTTTGGAGGTGCATATCAGGATAATTGACAAATTGTTATCTTTGAAAATATGAGGGCTAATTTGCACCAATTTACACTGAAACTGGATCTAAATGTCCTCAGTTGGAACTCTAATGAGTCAAAAATGCATACTTGTGGTTTACTAAGTTGAGATAATGATATGATAATCATAATGTTAAATGGAATATTATGCTCTCTTTCAGTACCTGTGAATGGCTGTCCTTTGAATGGCACTGTTATTGGGGTAAGACTTGAAGCTTTTATTTGCTATGTTGATAAGGTATTTAGATATTTGAATGAGCTTTTTAAAAACACAGACTTGTCAGAATATACATAAGTGTACAGGGTAGCTTTGTTCAGCCAGAATCCCCACACGTTGCATCAAAAAGAGTGGCAAGGGGCTCTGTGCTATTAGGTCCAGTTCATGACCCTTCCACAGGTTTTCCTGTATGACAACGATCATCTCCTCAAAATGGGACAGTAATATTTCTTTATCTTGGATGAATGAAGGATGCTTGAAGAAAAAGTGCTTAGATAACTGTGGTAATCTACATTGTGTAATGTCTTGCAGGCTACCAAACACACTGGAAACTGTCTGCAAAGGATAATCTCAGAGATGATCCTTGCCCACCTTGGGGAAGGGAAAACTTCCCGTATTCTACCTAGAGGATAAGGTGGATTAAAAAAGGATGGAAATTCTTGCTCCACCTGTGTGGAAGAAAGGGTCTCCCTCCTTGGCTATTAGCAGGAACAGGAGAGCTGAGCTTCCTCACTCTTTGACCTCTGTCCCCTTTCAAGATCCCTGCTGATATGCCCTCAGAGGAAGTTTTTTCTCAACTGCGTATTTAGTGGATAAATTAAGACATATTTAACCCAGTCCATGACAGTGGGAATGACTGGAGCATCTGATCTCATTTATGTCGAATTTATCTTTGGAGAGCTCAGTCAATTGTCCATTGTTTCCCTAAATCCATGTTCTGGCAGCACCTCTGGTGTCAAAGAACTCTAAGTATTCTCAACATCCCCCAAGGAAATGGGTCCTCTTTATTCATTTAACCTAACTTTTAACCTATGTATTCTTGCATTGACAACACATTTTTTTCTTTTATCAAAAAAGTAAGTTTACCTATATCTCTTAGTGCTCTTGAGGTACAGCAGAACATCTCTCCATCTATTTCTTCCATTTTTTTTTTTTTCCATATTTGATAGGCACAAGTTCGTCAACTTATTGGAGTTAAAGCCCTGTCATCAAACATCCATCATTCTGTATAAAGATTACTTCCCTGTAGAACTAAATCCAAGGAGTAATTGTGCCTTTCTGTCAGAGCACTAGGAGAAGGGTTTTAAAGTGCTTAAATCTGAAATAATCTTCTTTCTCTTTGATTCCTCTGTTTGTCTCTCTATATGGTGTCAAAACTAGTTTTGGCATTTTATAAAAGCCATACTTGTAGACAATGCCATATAGTATAATTGCCAACTCCTGTCACCTTCTGTCATACAGGAGTTAAATATATATTACTCTGTGTTGCAAAAAGGTGTCTTTACAGCTACATGCTGTTATTTTGTGAACAAGTAGTTTTTTCTTTTCCAACAAAATGCTTACCTGACCTGTCAGAGAAAGTCTTTGCTCAATTTTCAAGTATTTTAGAATATTTTAAAATGCTTTAAGTAAACATAAACAATGTTTGAAAAACATGTTATTTTGAATGCAAAACCAGGTGTATCCGTATTTTGAAGATTAAAAAATAAAATATTTCAGTTTGTCAAATAATAAAAAAATTCCTTTTTAATATTTTTTCTCAAATCGGCCTGAACTTGTGAAGTGTTTCAGGTGACACTAAACTACAGTTTGATTCCTTTTTGTTTGCAATCTGGATCTCTATAAAAACTTTTTTTTTTTTTCTTTTATTACAGCTTTTAAAATATGTTGTTTGTGTTCTTGACAATTGGCCATTTTATCAAACACAGTCTGTGAAAGATTTTGAGGACATAGGTAGGCCCCAGCTGTTGCATTACTTCTGTGCTTTTCCTTTTGCACCATATCAGGCAGTTAGCATTCAACAACACAGTTACTAAAATATTTTCTCAGGATTGAGAGTGTGAAATTTGAGAGGAGATATAAATCTTGGAAACTTTCTAAACAAAATGGAAAGTTTGACGGAAAAAAAAAATAAAAATATTTAGTGGATCTTAAATTAGAACTTGTCTTAATGAATAGTTTCTTTTAACTTAAAATAGTTTCTTTTAATTATTTATTTAAAGCTAATTAGCTGTATGTCTAAATTTTTTTGAGCAGCTGGAGTTACTACAGCTTTGTCTTATACTATTCTCTACTTCAATGGCTGTTGCAGAGTTCTAGTCAGGAAAGATGATGTGGTGTCCACAAAAGTTTATACTTCCTGGATTTCAAAACCTTATTCTGGGTCCTTTAAGAATAGGTTTCAAATTTCACTTTATATCAAGGGAAAACTTTTCTCTATTAACTCATTCATTTAAAAGTTCCAAGTTTTGAGTCTTTTACTGCAGTTCTGTTAACTGACTGTGTCCTTAATCCCTTTACATTTTTGTCTTGTATCTGGTTACCAATAATGTATTCCAGTAATTTGGTGTATTGCATTCATTCCACTGTTCCTAACAATGCTGTGGGCTTTAACTACAGACTTCCAAGCAGGTGGCTGTATTTGCCAAAAGGATTATCTGCATCACTCATCTGTTTTCCCAGGCTTTTACTGAGTGGCAGTCTTGAAGGAGATCTGAGTAGATTTTGGCTTTATGCAGGTTATTTTGATTGCACTGACTAACACTGGGTTAGCAGATGTTGACATTTTATTCTGTGTTAGCCAAGAAAACACATGATAGGTGTATTATATAAAGGGAAAAAGTTGTAGCAAACTTTTTTTTTTTTTTTTCATTCAGTTCTGTCATGCTAAACTGTGTTTGTTCACAGAAATCCATTGTTAAAGTCCATTTGCATGCCGATCACTAAATACACTAAATAAATATAATAAAACTAATCTGTGATGCAAACTTTGGATCAAAGTAAGACCTTCCCCCAAAAGTTCAAGGAACTTACTTGTGTATAAGGATTTTGTTTCAACATGTCTCTAGCATGTCCTACATTTCTTCCCACAGCAGTGATAAGCTTGACTTCAGCTATCTTTTTCTATAAAATCGAAATTTTAGAACTTAGAAGATACAAAGAGGATGTCAATTGTAGTATCAGTTGTGGCTTTATTGAGTCTTCATGATGTGAAAGTCTAGTATTACTGAAGCATTTTGTGATAAGTATTTACTTCTAGAGAGCCTGAATTAAATGTTTAAGATAGTAAGCAGAACAAATTCAAATATATTTTGAAATATGTCACCAGGATGAGGACATCTCCGTGATTTGCAAGGCTTTTGTGTGTATGTGCACTTGTGTGTATTTAGACTTACAAACCATTAGAGCAATACTAGTGGATTGGATGGCCTTCTGAGGCCATGTAGTCTGTACTAGAACTATTATACAGATATCTAAACTTTTTTCCAATGCTAAGAGTTTAATGTTTCATATCACATTTGCTATATATCCTTGACCTATACGAAAATGTTATGAGTGTGGCTTCATGCCATATATCAAGGGCTGTTAACTCTCCAGATAAATGTCATAATATTCACTATAAAAGATTAAACTGAAAAAGGTGAAGAGTCCTGTGTTGAGGTCTTGAGCTGAATTGTTAAAAGATCAGGACCTTCCCATTGTTATTACAACCTCTGTCGTATTATTTGTGGAGAATCTTTTTTCTACACCTCCATAAACTAAGAAGAGAGTGATTTCTGTTGTCGGTGCTTTATTGAAACCCACTATGCTCTGAAGGCATCTGTTATGCTGGAGTCCAGTGTAAGAATGTTATTAATATTCTTTATTAAGAACATTTGTTCTTCAGTGTGTATGTGGGAGTATTGGCTCAGAACTACCCATAAATCCATACTTTTACACAGTTACTCTGGCCAGCTTCTTGATTTTGAATGTTTACTTGTGTGGAAGAAAAAATGGAATTTGAGGATATTCATAGTGTAAGCATAGAAAATTCCTTTTCTCAGTGAAGTCAGCAGTGATAGTCCATTGACTAGGATTCAAAGCACTACTCAAAGCTTTTATCATCTTGTGCTATTCAGTGTCTGTTTACTTTATTTTTGTGTGTGTGTGTGTGTGTGAAAATGTTAAAAGCACTCCATACAACCATACTGGTTTTGTATTTTGAGGTTCAAATGAAAGGCTGTATACTTGTGAGGCAGAAAGAATTTGGATTTAGAATTCCTCTAAGTACTAGGAATCCTACTGTTAACTTCATATCCTGTTCTTTCCCATCTAATATCTTGGCATTTTCCACTGTGTTTTAAATGCCATTTTTGCTTGCTTTGAAAAGGTGGTGGGTTCGAGGAAACAAAGTGCTAGGGGTCCAGCTCAGTCATTGTTTTTCTTTGAACAAGTCCGTTCAGTTACCTTTTTTTTTTTTTTTTTTTTTTCCCTTTTTTTCTCTCTCCCTCTTTTTTTTCTTCCTTGTATCTTTGTTGATTTTAAGCTTTTAGGCCTCCAGAGATTCTAAGCAGTGTTTTTATAAGAACAATAACAAGTAATTTTTGTCCATGAACTGTTGGTTGTGATCACTTCAGAAACAAACAAACAAACAAACAAACAAACAAAACCACCACAACAACAACAAATCTTGTTGGTAAACCAATTCACTACATTTGGGAAAAATAAACTTGGTGGGAACCACCTAACACATGACAAAATCTTGTGACAAAACCTTCCTTGCCACTTTCAAGGACTCTTGCTTGTTTTCTAGCTTTGTAAGCAGGGAAGTAAAAAACATGTCATTTTGCAGATTAAGGAATTCTAAATTATTTACTTGAAAAATAGCCTTCTGCTGTGTTGCTTGTTGAGGGATTGTGGATGTAAAATTTGGATCTCTGGAAAGTGGATGCACGTTGTTTTTCTCTTTTCTCTTGTGAAGAATTAAAGCACAAGATTTGTTGAAAGACACTTAACCTAGATTAAATTGCTCATTTGAGTTTTGCTCAGGAGACAGACACTGGTGGATACAAACTGTTTCTAATGTTTCAGCCATGGAAACGCCTGATGGTGGATCAATGTACAACGTGTCTCTGCTCCCTGCAGTCAATGTCTTCTCGGAGATACAGCCTGACGTGTACAAAATTCAGTTGTGAACCATGCCCAACAGTAAGTACAAGTGGTCCAGATGCTCTAATTAAGAGTGTCTGATGATAAGGTCATGCTCTTCATAGTATATACCAGTTTATGTAGTGTACAGCTCTGGGACCTGTTGCCCTTTCTTCAGGTTTTTCTGAGAAATCATGGCCTTTTGTTTTTCTTATCCTGAATTAGATCAAATATATCAAATGTGATCTGAATCCACAGTGTAGAAAAAGGCAAGTTTTCATAGTACTCAGGTCCAGAGGTACATTTTCTTGTGCATTTCTGACTACTTACCTTTGGGGCTAAATGAAGTTTAGCAAATCATTGGTAACAGGAACTATCCTTTCCGCTACAATATTATCTGTCCATCCTGGGACTGGCAGCTCAGCCAGATTTCCCTGCTTTAGGACTTTCCTATGACTATTTCCAAATTTTCTAACAGCTGAGCCCAGTAATATTTCTTTCTGGTCTCCGGCCATGCCTTAAGTGATTTGAGGTAATTGTCCCCATCAGTTCCATTGGTCTTTTTGAAGTCTTTGCTGCTGCTTCCATCATGTGCAAGGAATAATCTTGTCTGGGAAAGCCAGGGGCAAATATCTCCCATTTTTACTCCACTGACTAACTGTGTGACTGGAGTGCCTAACTAGTTTGCTGAATCGTATTTTTTGCTTTAGCACTAGTACCTCAAAAAGAGGGAGAGCTAAACAAATTGTAGAGGCTGCCTTAGTTTTCCCCTGTCCAAAGAACATAGACTAGCAAATAATTTTCACTGAAAAACTGAAAATGCACCCTCCTCTTCTGCCTTCGCCTGGATACTAAATGGATGCCAATGGGCTCAAACAAATGCAGGGACTGTGCAAGCAGTGACCATTGCATCGAAGAGCCACATCTCTAACATGATCATATGAGATTCCTGGCTGATATCCAGGAGAAGAATAGATTGACACGGTCCTTGCAAAAGAGGGGGGCAGAGTTTTGGGGAAGTCTGGTTTTCAATCCCTACGTAGAACTGAAAGGACAATGTCAAGTTTCTGTGGTTTCATCCTCACTAATAAACCAAACAGAGCAAGACTGTAGGCTCAAGTTATGGCCTGCAACCACTTATGCTGATGAATTTTTAGCAGTGCCCCAACTTGCATGTCTTACAAACAATGCCTAGGCATTATATAACCACAGGTCAGTAGTTAGCACAATCGAAGGACTGTTTCCAACAGAAACTATAGAAAAAGCCAGTCTGTTTTATGGGGAGAAGGCAATTTAGACATGCACATGTGTTCCACTGGTCTGCAGGGTGAGAAAACAGGCCTTGACCCAGTTTCTTTGCTAGTAGAGATGCACCCTATGACAAAAGGGTGAATCTGGAATAGTTGGGTATTGTTATGGACTCTAATATCACTGCTCCTGTAAGGTAGGATTTTAGACACATATTCCTGAAAGGAAAATAAATGGCTAAGCATGGTGCTGAACATCTTTCTCACTTTCACAAAATATAACCTTGCAGATCAATGAAAAAAGCACCCAGATACACCAGAATGAATCAATGGCCAGAAATTTGTGTGCATACATATACTTCCATGAAAACATGCACAAACATTAATTCTTGCTTTTCAATGCAGGAAGCTAGCTGTGGAAATTAAAGGTAGAGGAATCAATAAAATACACTGTAAAAACAAATGGGGAAACATTCCACTCTTGCTTCTTCCACCACCCACACAATTCCCAAATGGTCCCTTCTCCTCACTTGACTCAAATGTACGGACTAAACAAAAAACAAAAGAACAACAACTGAAGAAAGATCTATTTCTAGATGGGCTTATTAAGCTCAATGATATTAAGCACTTATTAAGTCCAGCTACTCAAGAGAGGTTACAGGTCTAGGTGTATGTATCCCTTTATAGTCGTTGTAATGAAACTGTGGAGTCTGAGGAAAAACAAAATCAAATAAGATGTGTAATATCTTCATCCCCTCAAGGCCAGCAGGATTCACATACACACTTGGATCTCTCCTGTCTCAGTGACTGATTTTGTGGTATATCCAGATTAAAAAAATTCCTTCATAATGGACAAAATCATGGAGTATGTACTCGCTCAGGAGCACCTGCTTTCTACTGAATGCTGAAGCTATGAAAGTAAATGCATTGGTTGTTGAAGAGCAGCCAATAGCAGCATTCTCTGTTCATCAAGTTCAATGTGTTTTCTGTAATTTTATGACCTGCTTTAGGTGCTTACATTTTGTCTAATAGAGGAAGTTCACCTAAATAACAATGAACTAGGCTCTCTTCCAATGATTTAATAGTAACTCTCCACCATCCCCAAATTCTTTTTCTATAAAAAAAAAACAACATAGAGGTAACATGTACGCCTTCACTCAAACAGAAAGTGTTTGTTGTCTGTTCAGCTCATCATAAGCAGGTGTTAGTTATGTGTAGCAGCTGGAGGGACATCATGGGAGACTTCAAGTGTAAACTCAGTTTGTGGTGTTTTTTTTTTTTTTTTTTTTTTCTTTCCTTCTTTTTTCTTCCTATTATCCATTCTGTATCTTTCTTCTTCTCCATCTAGTGCTGCTTGTTCTCTCATATTCCTTTCCCTGTCATCGTTTTTCCTTCCTGTACCATTTGTCAGGCTCCTTTCTTTCTTTCTTTCTTTCTTTCTTTCTTTTTCTTTCTTTCTTTCTTTCTTTCTTTCTTTCTTTCTTTCTTTCTTTCTTTCTTTCTTCCTTTCTTTCTTTCTTTCTTTCTTTCTT
>CM021697.1:75283782-75341059 GCA_011074415.1 Stictonetta naevosa
CTTTCTTTCTTTTTCTTTCTTTCTTTCTTTCTTTCTTTCTTTCTTTCTTTCTTTCTTTCTTTCTTTCTTTCTTTCTTTCTTTCTTTTTCTTTCTTTCTCTCTCTTTCTTTCTTTCTTTCTTTCTTTCTTTCTTTCTTTTTCTTTCTTTCTTTCTTTCTTTCTTTCTTTCTTTCTTTCTTTCTTTCTTTCTTTCTTTCTTTCTTTCTTTCTTTCTTTCTTTCTTTCCTTTCTTTCTTTCTTCTTTCCTTTTTCATTGTATGATTTTATACCCTCTCTGATGTGTTTTATCAGACCATTTTCTCTTTCCATCCATAGTTCAGACTTTCCATCTCAGCTTCATTCTCCCCTTTCCCTCTCCCTGCTTAATGTTTATCTGGCCCTTTTGTCTTAGTTTAAGCTTCTAAAAGCACTTTCCAAGTTGCACTGTGCAGTCTTCATTAACTTTATGGAGAAGTTCCTACCCACCACAAATGTGAACTCTATGCCATTCTAAAAATTTAAATAACATTTTTATCCCTTCCTAATTCTTGTTTAGTGGACCCTGTCTTACAACATTTATAGTCAAATAATATTGAATTTATTGGACACAGGAGGCTTTGTATTTGGAAATAAACTTATCTGCCTGTTTATTATAAGGATTAATGCCAGTTTTTATAATACAAAAGTACTGAATTAACTAGATTGAACTAGTCTAGGCCTACTGTTAAAAAACAAACAAACAAAGCGAAACAACTCTCAATATTTTGCTGGCTGTCACTTTGTCCACTGAATTTCCCTCCTCTCTGAACAGCCTTCTAGAAATAAGCATGCTTAAGACAAAACCAACCCAGAAAATTTTCCATGTGAACTTCTTTACATTCTAGAATTACAGAAGGCAGGAAATCCCTGGCTCTTGCTGTGGAAAATGTGTGCCAACTTCATGTAGCATCAGACTGAGAGATGGAAGGCTTCAATACCTTCAGGTAAATTTTAAGAACTAGTTCTTTTATTGTTTTATTTTAATTTAATTTTATTAATTTATAATGAAATATTTTAAAATATTTATAAATATTATTTTTTCTTTAATTTATTTGTTAGCTTATAAAATTATTTAGATACTTTATTTAATATAAATGTAACCCAGACTTGTGATGGCTCCAAGAAAAGTGCATTTTGTTTCTCTTTTTTGGTTAGGCAGCATGGTATTACTAATGCCTTATCTTTTATATCCCAGCATGTTTTGTCAAGAAAGTTCTTTTTTTGTTGTTAGTAAAAGAAAAAAAGGAGACTTCACACCAATTCTAGAAGGACAATCTAGATATATCTGCAAGCATGAATATTATTAAAGAAGTTTAACTGTAATAGTAACTTAAACAGCTACTTACAGGAAATTCAAAACCTAATTTTAAATGAAAGTGGATAATGGAAATTTATTCCCTGGTAAGAACTGAAAAAGGTCAGGTTTTGGCAATCATTACTCAACTGTAATCAATACTGTTATAAAAGTAAACAATTATTTTCAGAAGATTTCTGTTGAGCAATTCTGTTTACTGAAGATTTCCATGTTTTTTAAACTTCACCACCATGTTATATTAATTGAATATCAATAAAGGAATAGTCAGGTTGTACTGTATCCTGAAAACTTACTGTCCTGTGTTTTTGTGTAAATCTAACAACCCTTAAATCTTTACAGCCAAATGGATCACTTCAGGACGGCTGTGATAGTCACTCCTGTAAGATAAATGAGAAAGGGGAATTTATCTGGGAAAGGAGAATCACTGGCTGTCCTCCATTTGATTCCAGAAGATGTTTAGCTGAAGGTGTAAGTAATGAAATGGGCCCTAGGTTTCCTAGTAGACTGTCATGTTTATGGTTCTGTTTATAGGTACCTTATGTGTATTAGGGATGGAAAACCCCAGCCCTTTCCTAGCACCTAGGATAAACTGAATTTGAATTTTCTTTGAAATTCAGAAAACCGCAAGTTTTCCTTATTTTAAAATATATGCTGGTTTTATGTGGGGCTATGCTGCTGGAGAGATGCTGAGACTGCAGTAATTCTATTCCACATGAAGCAGCAAAACCAAGGAAGTGGTTCTCACAGTGTTTTCAGTTCAGTATCCAGAGCAAAACTGCATGAATAATTATGCATATTGAGAAAACAGTCAAATTGGCCCCTTTTTACTATGGTGATGTGTATGAAATACTAAGGCATTTTTTTCTCTACTGTCTTACAATATTAGAAAAAAAGTTTTACTTGTGTTCTGGGAAGAGCTCAAGCTTCCACGTTTGCAGCGGTTTAGTATAATGTCATATTAAAAACCCTACGAAACTTGTCCACCTGTCTTTGAGGAACAGAGTGCAGGCTATGGACTCCAGGAAGGGATGTATCATATGGTGCCCTAGATGCTTATCAAGCATCACACAGCTACTATATCCACCTGGTCCCATTTTCATGACAGGATGCATGGCAGGACATAGGAAACATTTAACAAAGCTCATGCCCAAGCCTCTCTCAACATACACATCAAGCAAATGGGGGAGGTCTTGATGTGTTAAGTACAGGAGGAATAAAGCTTCCATTATCTTTTTTTTTTTTTTTTTTTTTTTTTTTTCCATAAAGAGAAGATTTAAATGTTGTGGGTTTTATCACTCTGGTTCCCCAAAATTTATTTGTATTCACCACCAAATTGATTTGTATTCAGCATGTTTACTTTAAAAAGCTGCTATTATAAGCTGTGGTAAAAGCAATATTTTAAATTGTTGAACTTGTTAAAATCATCAAATATTTCCAATCAGTTTTCAACAAATGTAATCACAAGTTCAACAACTTAAAATGGGTTAAAATGAAATTATGATTACTGATGTAGACTTATATTTGTATACAGTATAGAAATGCTTTTTTTTTTTTTTTTACCTAAATACACTGTTTCAAACATCTTTTTGTAGGCTTTCTGCAGAACAAATGTTTATTGCTTGTGCCAAAATAGAAGTATTTTTTATTGTTTTAGGGGAGAATTGCAAAACTTGGCAATACCTGCTGTGACACATGTAAGTAAATAAGTGAAAAGACTTGTTTGGAAATTGCAGGGAGTGTAAGCTACTGGGTAAGGAGCAAAGTTTGACATTAGATGTACTTTGATAAAACAGGGATAAGCAATGTAGTCAAAATAAACCATTGGACAAGTCACCCCCTCTGATATGGGTATTGCTATCATGTTTTTTCCACTCGAACATGTGTTTTGGCAGTATTCACAAACACTTTGAAAGAAATGGATACTCTACGCATTTTAGTATATACTGTTTTGCAGATATTGAATTATGAATATTATATTTAATTGTTCATCTGAAAAGAATGGGAACAGTATTACACACAGGTTGACAAGTCACATAAACTGATACTGAATATGTGAGGCAACCACTTCATGAATATACAATGGATTTAAAATGTATTTAGCAAAAAGAGATGGTTAAAATAATAATTATGAATGGTTTTTGATATTGTAATAACAAAAAAAAATGGTGGGGCAGATGCTTATCAATGGTTCATGCCTGTTGAACAGCTTGCCTGCATCTTAAATTATGCAGTTTAGAAGTAAGTCCTTCAACTCTTAATTTCATGCATCACTGTGTAGATAATCTGCATGTCAGTCAGTCTGTGAGACAACATCTCAGGTTTTCCTTGGTAAGTAAAAAAAAATGAAAGCATACAGAACAACAACAAACAAAACACCAAACCTGTAGCTCATTTTTTTTTTTTTTAAGATATTTTCAAAAGAAAATGTCAGAATATCAACATTTTGCCTGTCCTCCATTATGTCTTGTTTTACTCTATGCATGTGCTAATAAATAAAAGATGCCCAGTATAGCAGCCCATCACCATACTGCCACAGTTGCTGATGTAATAATACCCCTGATGAAAGAAGTTAACTCCTACAGAGTTTGTAGCCATTGCTTGTCTACATAATCACTAAGTTCTGGCTTTAGAAATGCAAGTCAGAAAGCAATTGAGATAGACTGTCATCATACCACTCAAATAGGTAATTTAGTTAAGAGAGCATTGGTCTATATTTAGTCTTCAAGGAATGAATACTGAAAATTACCTACTCTCAAAAACATCTTAATATTTAAAAGATGTGGGGATGAATGGGCTTCACTAACTGAGTCCATATTGCATGGCCCTTCAAATCCTCATTCCCATTGACATTTGCTTGGATATAGTTCAAAACTGAAGTCTCACGTTATAGTGCAATCCTATTCCTGGTCACTTGTCTATTCAGATTTCTTCACAAAAAAAAGGAATCCAATGCAAAAGCCAACATATTGCATGCAGTCAACTAATTGTGAGTTATCAGTTGATTTGTGTATGAAAAGAAGAACAGTGATTAACATGGTTTTGAATCAATCTGACACTTCTAGACACTAAACATTCTTCACCTCTCCCCATTAATTACATCTTTCTCAGACCTGGAATTCAACCAGGACACTCAGTAGCAATATGCAGTTTGTTACATACACCGCAGGGAATGCCAAGATCTGGCAAAGCTACTGCAAAACCAGAGGAATTTATTTAAAGTTCAGATAAGAACATAATTGGTTTCTTATGGATACAGATGCTTAGATGTAGGTTACATCACCTTCCCAGGTCTTGAAAGAGCTTGTCTTTCAGACACCTTAGTACCATAAACAATTGGGGAATTAATTTCTTCTCTCAAGTTCAAAGCACAGTTTAGGCTGGTGACTTTGGCTCTGTAGAGTCCTTACATGGCTTTGAGCAAAAGTTGTTAAAGAAAACAGTTTCTCTTAGTATGGTGTACCTTGGCAATTGCAGTTCATTAGTGTGTCTAAGTGCATTGTTACAGGCTTTAAGTACTTTTGAGTAGGAGCACATAACTGGACAGGCTTATTTTCTCCTTTTTTTTTTTTTTTTTTGGTGGTACTAGCAAAGGACTTAATTTGTTTTCAAGGATATTCCTTATTTTCCCCCTTCAGAAATGAGTTGCATCCCTGCTTCTTATGTCTTTTCTCAGTTGATCTCAACTGGATACATCCTGTTAATCTATAAGCAGCTGACTTTGCAAAGGAGAAATTCTACACAAAAGTAAATGATAGAAGTAAAGTAACTTGAGAGCAAGTCAATAAGTCAGGATCAAAAAGGCAGCGAAGCTGTTGTTGAGACTAACAATTATTTTTTCGGGGGATTTTCAGTTCTGTGGACAAAACTGCATATTCCTCCTAGGTGAAGAAGATTTATCAAATAAAGTTATGAAATCATTAAAAGAGAATTGGCAGCTCCAAGAGCCCTAGAGTCAGAAGTCAGAAACACTTTTCAAGCTTTTTTTTTTTTTTTTTTTTTAATATATAGTATATGTATATATATGTGTGTGTGTGTATAAAATGTGAAGCTTTAGCAAGGCACACACGCAATTCGGTGATGACATTCACACAGAAAAATTATTGAAAGCTAATGTATGCTGCTCCACACATAACAAATTCAGACCTACTGCTTCTTGTGTGAATTTCTCATTAGACAGGAGAGACAAAACAAACAAACAAAAATATCACATGGGGAACTTAATAGCAAAACATCCAAAAATACTGGAAAACAATTGTAAGAATAATTCATGTCTTGCTGAGGACAGTAACAAAATTTCTGTTGACCCAAACTTAGATTCTTTGGAATAGTAGTTCTCTAATTGTTTTGTTGTCCCATCCTGTCTGTCCTCATGGGCCCTATGACCTGTGGTCCAAGTGCTGTTGCTGGCACTTAATATACATATTTATAGATGTATAAAATCCATATATATATATGGATATCCCCCGTACACAGACATGTACACAGAATAGAGAATCTATCACCCAGGACATAATTAGATATGGAGTTTAATAAGACAGGAGAGACTACAGAGACCAAGTTGGGCCGGGCAACGTCAGACAAAAATATGGACAAGCAGCTGTTTAACATGCAACCACCCCACCTTTATGCCTTTATCCATCTGTATTCCCATGATTGTTCCTCCCCAATCCACCCTGATTCCTCTCTTTCCCCAACATTGGTTCCTTGCCTAAAAAATCCCCTAGTGAGTCTCATAGAACCCCAAGCTGTACTTCCTTCACATCCCATAATGAGTCCCACGCATCTGTAGGCTGTGACCCACCTCAGTCTATAAGGTGATCTGGAGAGCTGCTTCCGTTGACTCATCTTGAAGGCCATCACTCTGAGAGAATGAGATCTGTCTCTTGTGACACTCTCAGGAGCAGCCAGGTCAAGATACTCTGTTTCTCTGATTAGGTTACTGGGGTTCTTATGTGTGTCCTCATTATTTTCCTCTGCATTTGGCTTGTCCAATATAGCATTGCAGAATCTTTCAAAAGGGAGTAAAAGGCAGACATTAGGTCACAAAGAAGCATTAAATCAAAGCAGACAACTGAAAGGAAATATGGGGGTTGGCCTCTTCTCACAGATAATGAGTGATAAGACAAGAGGGAATGGTCTCAAATTGCTCCAGGGGAGGTTCAGGTTTGAAATTAGGAGACATTTCTTCTCGGGAAGAGTAGTCAGGCATTGGAACGGGTTGCCCAGGGAGTCACCGTCTCTGGGGTGTTTAAGAAAATGTTGGACCTGGTGCTTAGGGACATGGTTTAGTGGGTAGTATTGGTGGTTGTGGATGGTTGCCTGGATGATTTTGGAAGTCCTTTCCAACCTTTATTATTCTATGAGGGAAAAGCTGTTCTCCAGTGGAATTTTAGGAAGCTGCTTTATCCATGTAGAGCAATTCATTCACACAGAAGCAATTACCAGCATTGTCAAATGCTCTTTTCTTTTCTTTTCTTTTCCTTTCTTTTCTTTTCTTTTCTTTTCTTTTCTTTTCTTTTCTTTTCTTTTCTCTTTTCTTTTTTCTTTTCTTTTCTTTTCTTTTCTTTTCTTTTCTTTTCTTTTCTTTTCTTTTCTTTTCTTTTCAACTTGGTAGGTGTGGAAGAGGAATGTCGACCAGTAAGTACCAGACTGCAATATCGGAACATCAACGGATGTGTGGCTGAAAAGGAAGTGCCTATTTCTCATTGTGAGGTAAAAAATAAAAGCACTCCTACACACCCACCCCAACACCTTCCCTTGCCTCCCTTGCCCATTTTCTCTCTTCCACAAAGGGACATTTTGGCTCCACCATGGCTGCACTTCAGTAAACAGAGCATCAGTTTCTGTCCTCACTGAGTCACTCAAACTGTGTAAACCTAATTGACACTTACTTCCTAAAGTAATTTGGTAACGCTGGATTTTCTGTATTCAAGCAACCATGCAAGAAGGTACATAATCTAAGGTGCAAAGGCTTAGTTCATACTCCTTTGCTTCCATCTGAAATAAATGTCTCTGAAATAGTTTAATTAGGACTTTCTACACAGAAGAGAATTTTCATCTTAGTATAACCAAAGCTGATTTTCAGATCTGAGTCTAAAGTTAGGTACACATATCCTTCTTTAGGCTCTGAAGCTGGCTTATGAGTGTAATTAGGTATTTAGATGCATGATGCTTTAAACAGACATTTAAATTCAAGTGCTATGACTTGACTTTTGTGCTCTGTAAGCTCTATAACTCCTCTTTTGGCCAGAGCACTAAGCTGTTGTGTTCTTCATGTCTTATTCATTTCCATGATCAGATTAAAAGCTTAATGGTACAGACTTTTCCTGCCCAGCACTCCTTACAACTTGTATAGCAACTTTCATTTGACATAGGAGCATAGCATCTCTTCTGGATATTTCCATCTCCCTGAGACTGGGAACCAACAAGGAAATTATCTTCCCTCACTGGGTCGTAGCAAGACAACTGCTCAATCTGAGATAACCGTGCTTCATACAAGGACTGTATGCAACCCTTGCATGCAGTCCTAACGATGATGTACATGGATGGAAACCAAGAAGTTGTGTTGCTCCCAGCTACTTGAGTATTATATTTAGCTGATGCCATAAGCAAAATGAATCTTCCAGTTTATCGTGACTACTGGGAAAAAAAAGAATGGGGACAGGTTATTAGGAGTACCCGTGCCCAGGCTTTCTCTTCAGTAATTGATGCAGGGCCTCCATTTTCTATGCAAGACTTAATATGAATGGAAGCTTTAAGAACAGTAATACTTACCCTTGATTAAAAGAAAAAGACGATATATGCTTAACCTCTTGTCCTATCCACCAAAATCAGTGGTAATCAGGTTCTTAGCCATTGAGTCATATGTACTGAATTTTCTCCTGCATGAGTACAGATTCCATTTTGTGAGTCTGGCCATATGTTGAGTAAACGAAATGTTTCTGCTGTGGTTGGCACTGAGTATGTTTTTTTCTAACTTCCTTGCTGATAATGCTATGCATATATATATATAAATATATGTATATTTGGTATTAATCTCAGAAATAAAAATGAAAAAACACAAAAACAGATGGACTCTGACAGAGTTTGATGTGAGGTCCTTTGTTTTTATATCATGAAAGCATATGTCAAAGTAATGGACAGCTAGTTCTAAATTCGGAAAGTGATCAGACAGGAAGAACAATGGAAATATTAACCAGGAGGACAACAGCGTACATGCTTAGCATGCAGAGCAACAAAAAATGCATTTCAGAAACAACTGAAAAATTGAAGGGATTGCAGCAGTTGGACTAACACACTTTCTGAATGCACATCCCATATGGCTGAGGTGGTAAGAGAAGAGTGTTTCTTACTCCCATTTTGTGTGTACTTAGAAGCCAACACAATAATGCTGGATATCACCTTTTTGTGTGTGTGTGTGTGTGTGTGTGTGTGTGTGTGTTTGTGTGTGTGTGACCAGTTCCTTCATCTCTTCTTTGCTATGCTTATGTTCATGAGACATTAGTCTTTGATTAGCACCCCACACTCTGGAATCAGATACCTGTTTCTGAGTTCATGTTTTGCAGCAGAACACTGAACTCCAGGCAAAGAAGTCCATGGACGTTTTGAAGACCTAGATTTTGATTTCACTGGGTTTCTGGCACTATTCAAACTTAGTATCTCTTTTTCTGTCTAGGGCAAGTGTAGAAGCACTACAAGATACTCTGTTCAGATGGGGAAATGGGAAGATGTGTGCAGCTGCTGTACAGCCACTCTAACAACAACAGTCATGATCCCACTCCGGTGTGCCAATGGCACTGTGGTGCAACATTACATCCCTTCTGCCTCTCAGTGTGAATGCAATTTGCGGAAGTGTACAGAGTGAATATTTTGAAGGAGCCCAGTGGTTTAATCTTGAGCTTTATGATAGAAGAACTTTACAGTGAAAGTCTCATTTCCTCTCTGTAGACGGTTTTATTCAGTAGAATTCTGACTAACTAATTGTATCAGCATAACAAACAATAAAATTTACTAGCACAATCGAGCAGTATTGGTATGGTTTATAGAAGAGAGATTTGAGATTGCATTGTTCTTTCATCTTCACCATGGAAAGTTATCCTCATCAATAAAAGAAAATGGCGTGGTAATGGAAACAGTTGCTTCTACTTAAAGAACATGTCCCAGGATTTTAGCACTGACATCAGAGACTTGTAATTTCATTCCCCACTTCAGACCTTAATTTCATGCTGTTTGTATGTAATGCATATGACACTTTACAATCAGAGTTCTTGGTACACAATAATGATTATGGCTCAGGCAACCAAATATTTCTGCAGTCCATATACATTTTTCTCCTTAAGTTGAATGCAAAGAAATTGTGTGCTAAGGACATGTTGTATACTATATGCAAAACCTCAGCATCTGTAAATGGGGCTAAGAGACAGCTTTTAACCTATTTACCACAGCACTTTTACAGACCAGCTTAAGGAGAAAGCTCATATCTCCTTATTCCGGATGCCAGAACTCAACTGTTGCATTAGCTAAAAAAGTTAGAGTTCTTTCAAAAGTGGAATTGACAGTGGCAGATTTAATTTACTTACTGCTGACAGGGATAAATTTATTAGGATTTAAATTCTATTTGGTCTGTTCAGGCTACAGAAGGGAAAAGAATTTCCAGAGGGTGGTTGTTGGTGGAATCTAGTGTCAATCAAGCGCTTTTAATGGGAAATACTAATTAAAAAAATATAAAAGAAAAAAACTGTTTATTCCATTTATCTTTTTGCAAGACAAGAAATATTCAAACTTCTTGTTGAATTTAGCTACCTTTATGATAAATCAACTGGGAGGCTGGGAGATGGTTGTTGTTGTCAACACTAAACTTTCCAAACTTTTGTGATGAAATCTGTAAAGCTTGGAAATAGGCTATGGGTGAAAAATTATAGTTTCTCTAGCTCTAGCAGAATCTTTCTTGAAATAATGAATAGTGTATATAGAGGTCCTGAAGGGTAAGAGAAGTCTAGCAGAAAAGGTCAGGAAATCAGGTTGTCCCTGTGCAGTATTTAGGTTTGCATCTATAGTTATGGGAGGCATTTCAGAGAGCATTTCCACCATTGCCTCACTGGTAACTGTGAAGAAAGTTTTGAGGTGAAGAACCATTTCTCCTCACATGAATGCCAATGTCATGTGATTAAATGGGTCAAAACACCTCTGTATCTGCATGAGTGTTTTGCATTGGAAGTATCAACTTGAGAGCATTCTCTTATGAAAAAGTCCCTCTACACTTTCAAATGAATAGGCAAGTTATACTCCTTTTAGAGAGGAACCATATAGATCCCTGCTTCTCCTCTTTTGCCATTCAGCTGTGGACTGAATACACATAGCATGCAGGCCCTTTCTTCCCTTATTATTCATTCAAGATACCCTATATTGATCTTGAATGTCTGTTTATTCTGCTGTAGGATCAAAAAGGGGATCAAACACATAAATGCACAATAACCCCAGGGAGGAAAAAAAAAAAAAAAAAGTTTTAATTAGCACCATCCCCACTTACTGCAGTAGATCTGTCACCAGTTTTTATCCATCACTATAGCTGCCTCCAGATATTAAGCATCCTGACAGATGGATTTGGGTCCCCCAGGTAATCAGCTGCATGGCAATTCATCTGATGCTTCAAATAAGCAACTGCTGAAAGAGCAGCCTGTAACATCAGAGAGGACTAGAGAAAAGGAGTAGATAGAGAGTGAAAAGCAGTGTTGTCCTCTTCTGCTTACAACCACTGGGCTGCCCCTTCATTTTCATTTTGGCCTTGACCCATACTGACATTTCTTAGCTTGCAAAAGCTGAAAGGATTGCAGCCTAAGGCTTCATGGCTTTAGACAGGCCTTCTAATTAGATAATTGTATGAGCCAAGCACCATCTTATCCACATGGGAAGGACATACAAGAACATCCACAGGACAGAGATGGGGCTACAGTTTTCTGCAACTGTTGAAAAATCAGATGAGCATAGCTAGCATCTTCATCATCAGCAAAGTGGATGGACAGTGTTCAATTAAAAGTTTGTCCAACAAATAGGCAAACATTCTTGCTTCCATTACTTCTAACTCTGCTGTGGTTTAACCCATCAGGCAGCTAAGCACCTGTCCTGGTTTTGGCTAGGGGACAGTTATATTTCCTCCTAGTAGCTGGTATGGTGCTGTGTTTTGGATTCAGGATAAGAACAGTGTCAATAACATGCTGATGTTTTAGTACTTGCACTGAATCAAGGACTTCTCAGCATTTCATACAGCCCTGTGAGTGAGGAGACTGGGGGTGCACAAGAAGCTGGGAGGGGACAGAACCAGGACAGTTGACCCAAACTGGCCAAAGGGATATTCCATGCCTTATGACATCGTGCTGAACAGTAAATACGGAGCGGGTGGCTGAGGGGCAGAGGGAATTGTTGCTTTTAGACAGACTGGGCATTGGTTGCTAGGTGATGAGCAGTTGCCGTGTACATCAATTCCTATTATTATTAACCTAATCATCATTGTTATTTCTCTTCCTTTTCTGTCCTATTTAACTGTCTTTATCTCAACCCATGAACTTTCACTTTTTTCCTCCTGATTCTCTCCCCCATCCCACTTGCAGGGGAGGGGAGGGTGGGCAAACAGCTATGTGGTCCTTAGCCACCTGCTGGGTTAAGCCACAGTGGCACTGCACAGCCATTTGCTCACTGCACTCCCAACTCTATTGGGATGGGGGAGAGAATAAAAAAAGTTAATAATTCATGGGCTAAGGACAGTTTAATAAGACAGAAAAAGAAGGGGAAATTATAATACTAATAACAGTAATAATAATAAAAATCTATAAAGTGAATGATGCACAATGCAATTGCTCATCACCTGCTGACCAATACCCAAGCAGTGGCCACCTCCCCTTCCCCCTCACCCCAGCCAACTCTCTCCAGTTTTATTATTCAGTATAACATCATATGGTTCTGATATCTCTTTGGACAATTTGGGTCAACTGCACCTTCAGCAGCCTCAAAACAGAAGGGTTCTCTGAACAGATTCAGAAAGGTCCTCTGAAGGGACACTCAGCAACCCCACAACTCTGGGCAAGGTATACAGCTGTTTAATTTTTTCCATCTCCAAGGCAGCTATTCAAAAAGCCCACCAGTACCCTTCTAGATCTTTGAAGTACCCTCTCCTGAGGTAGTCTGTGCCAAGGATGCGTGGAGCATTCAGGCCAGTCACAACAGAATGCTTTTGCCAGTCATTTCCAGTTAGGCTCACTTTGGCCTCCAATACAGTTAGCTATTGAGATCTCCCTGTCACTCCAGAAATACAGATGGATTCTGCCCCTTTCTAGCTTGATAACATTGTGCACTGGTGTCCTCTACAGCCTCATACTCCTGTGGGTCTGATGTGCCAGACCATCAAATCCACACAGACCCATAAACTGAGTTGTCCTTTTCCTTCCCCTGGCTGGAGGCAGGGCCCCTCTAGTCCTAGTCATAGTATTACTCATTTCTGGTAAATACAAATCATAGGTACTTTTGTTAAGACCAGAAGCAAGATCAGCCCTTCCACTCTGTCTGGGCAACTGCCCATATCCTCCCACACTCTTTGCCACTCACAACTATCCTGCCTCAGGGCAGATCTCTGGGTGGTATTCTTAAATATTTATTTAACCTTAAACAAAATCTGAAACATATTCAGGAGACATAGCAATAGGAACATATTGGTTTGAACATTCCAAGGATATTCCAAATTCTCAAGATCTATTGTAACTAGCCTGGAAGAGAAGAGGGGGATGAAGGAGAAAGGGAAAATGAAGAATTGGGGTAAGGTGTCCACCCTTGTCTCCCCCATAGATTGGTTTCCCAAGGAAAAAAAGGAAAGGGTGTTATTATTAACAGTTTTGAAGAGAGGGTTCCCAAAGTACAGAGATAATGGCATTGCTGAATAGAAATACTGGATTACTCTCATGACTAGTAATTTCATTATATCATAAGCCAGTATGACACAATACAGCAAAATGGTAGCATTAAACCAGCCCCCAAGAGATGAACAACAGCACAACAGGGAACACATGCATCAAGTAAAGTATTACACAACACAACTCTGAAAACAAGAAAAAAAAATCAACATTGTAACCAGTGACTATTACACTGACATAATGCTTATAACAATTTTGTATTAACGTACTCTGATCAGATCTGTCATTAACTTGACATTAACTTCATGCCCCACATTGGGTATGTCCCAAAGGACAGTTGTAGGTTAACCCATCAGACAGCTAAACACCACACAGCCATTCACTTGTTGGTTGAGATAAAGACAGTTTAATAGGACAGAAAATGAAGGGAAAATAACATTATTAGTAATAATATATAAAGTGATTGATGCACAATGCAACTGCTCACCACCTCCTCACCTGTGTCTAGCCCATCCCCAAGCAATGGCTACCCCAGCCAATTTCCCCAGCTGTATTGTTCAGCAAGGTCATATGACATGGAATATCCCTTTAACTAGTTTGGGTCAGCTGTCCCAGTTCTATCCCCTCCCAGCTCCTTGTGCTGCCCCAGCCTCCTTGCTGGCTGGCAGTATGAGAAGCTGAAAAGTCCTTGGCTTGGTCTAAGAACTATTCAGCAACAACTAAAACATCAGTGTGTTAACAGTATTATTCTCATCCTAAATCCAGCACTATATCAGCTACTAGGAATAAAATGAACTCTATCCCAGCTGAAAAAAAAAAAAAAAAAAAAAAGACAAACTCATTTAATAAGAAAAGTCTAAGTGTTTCATGGGAGAAACAAACTGAAATAAAGATATTTGCTTTCAGACAAAAACATTTAACATTTTTCCTGAGGAGAGCCAAGTAATTTATTGGAAAAATGCTGGGTTATAGAATCAATCTTATAGCATTTGTAGTTCAATATAATTGGACAAACAGACCTCTATTAAAACATTAGACCAATTCAAGAATATGTCCCATGCTACATGGCTTTTTGTCACCTTGCTTCGCTGCAATTTTGCTTTCAAACATCCATGCCAGTACATGAACTAAAGTGGTCACACAATATATCTCATGAGAACTTAGTGTTTTTTCCTTACAGAATAGATTTCTGTGGACTTTTGTATGGTCAAGGCTGTTATTAATCAGGTCTGGCTAGCACCTATATATGACAAGCAACGCCAAGGTCCTGTAGTGCTTGATGCATAAGGCCAAAGTAGTGTTTTCCTTGAAAATTTTGTCATAGGAACAGAAAAGTGAGAAAGAGAAAAAGGAAGGGAATACTATAGCATCTCTCTTAACAGGATGAGAAGATACATAGATTTTTGGCCCTCACCTGCTAGTGTGGCAAGCAAAGCTTTTTTCAGGCAGCCTATCCCAATAGAGCTGTCTTTCTGGTGATGTCAGTAAAGAAATGGGCTTGGAGTTCCTTCCTGCAGGTTTCAATTGCCTTCTGCACCGTCCAGTTTTATTTTAGTGCAGCTCTGCTGTTTTCAGCAGTATTCTTTCCTGGAAGAAGTGAAGAATAAACTGAGGCCTGTAATCAAGTGCTTGCTTAGTAGACAGCTGTGCACACAAACAGTAGTAGCGTGCCAAAACAGCAGAACCATGCTGTACATCAGAAAGTACAATTAACACTTACCAGCAGAATTCAGGCTTTGAAAGATATTGTTTTTAACTTGCACATGCTGCTTGCGAGTCTTGTTTTGAGCTATCTTTGTTTTTGCCTTTCCACCAATGATTCAGAGTGCATCTAATCACTTTAGAAGACCAGTCGGATTGGTTAACATTGTACAAGATAGATTTACATGAACATCAAATGGATTTGGGAAAGAGTCTTATAAAACTTGTTAATTATTAAAAGCATGTAATCTCTCTGCTAATTTCTACAGACTTCCAAGTGCCTCTACAGCAGGTGAAACACAATCTGCTATATTAGCATTATTTGCTCCGGCTTTACATTATCAGCTAACACCATATCCAGATACCCTAGGAAAAACAAAGACGATATGATTGTCTCTATTAGAAAATGTCCTAACACAAACAGGCAAAAAAAAAAAAAAAAAAAAGTTCCTTTTTGACTAGCTGGATATTGCTTCCTATCTTATTGCCTCCTCTGTATATTATTTATAACCTGTACTAACTGTATTACCTGTAATGGACCCATCCTCATGGCTTATAGGAGCTAGTAATTTGAACCCATGTAGGCAGAGCTTTGTGTCCATAGGGATTCTGGCAGAACCTAGCCCTACATTCCTATGCTCCCTCAAAATTAGTGGGTGTACCTTTCTGTTTTATCATTTAGTTCATGCAGCATAAAATACCAATATAAAATTGCATAATTTTCAGCAACTTTTCATTCCCCTCTCCCAGAGATAAGTGTATACAAAGCAGCAGGTTTAATATCTATCCATGGAGTAGACTAATTGCTTATAAAACATCAACACAAAAAAGCAGTTCAACAGATGCTTCCAATGGAGTATTCTATAGTTCTACGTTGTTACCTCTTGCCCCATAATAAGTAAGTCTGAAATGTAGCTGGAGAACAGTTATGGACATTTGATTTAAGTGGTATTCATATATTCAAATGGAGGGGGTGTTCATGCAATTAAAAAAAATAAAATCAGGCATACCATCTCAAAACTAGTATGCATAGACTAGTGTGCAAACTGTTTGAAGTAACATCTTCCCTTCTAGAAAGTTTACACAGCACATGAGAGTACATTCTAAATTTTTATTTTTTAATTTCTGTAATTTAATAGTTTTTAGACCAGTCAGTCCAGAAGCTGTGGAAGCCAGGATGTTTCTTGTTTTGTAACTGAAGGCAATTTCTAAATGAAGTACTAAGACTAACATAGGATACTAGCACTTCTCTCTGTGGTATAGACATCTGCTACTCTTGCAGATCATGACCCAGTACGCAACCCTAATTCACATACCACCAGAAACACTGTACTTCATTATCATTGAACAAATCCATTCCCACCTCTTGCATTAGAGAGACTGTTGTAGTGTCACAGATAAGCTTGAAAGAAGAAAAAGACTTGAACTTCAAATAATTTCACCTGTCTCCAATTAGCATTAGCAAATATAAGTCCTTTCTCAGAAGGTCAGGAATAACCTTTTCTCCCAGTATATGAGGTTGAAGGCTAAGCAGGATCTATCACTTGGTCTGACTATGCAGTTGATTACAAGATAATCCCCTGAATATTTCATGCAAGAATGACAGTGCAGCATCCAGGCAGTAAGGTAACTTGAGTACTTGAGATACAGCCTTTAAAAAAGGTTACCACACTTATGTTCTACCTTGAAGCACTGTAAAGCTTTGCAGATATACAGACACTCTTCCTCACTGAAACCACCTCCACGATTGAAGTCTAATCCTTGAAAGAACAGTTTTCAAACAGCTGGCTGCTACAGAACCCTGGCTTTGCATTAGTTTTTTTTTTATTATTTATTTATTATTATTTTCCTTTTCTGATTTCTGTGGCGTTAGGACAAAATATGTTGTTATGTTGCTTGCTGAGGTATTATGGAACATGAAGACAAGATGCTGAACTTCCAGTAGAGAATTGCCATGGCCTCTCATGTCACAACAGTTTTGCCATTTTCCTGTCTCTTTCTTCCACAAGGGTAATAACCAAAGCAGAAGGTCTGGCTAATTAGCTTCAGTCTGTGGCTTGCTTAAAGAAGGATCAAGCCAGGATGGAAATAGCTGCTAATGCTTTCAACTCCTAAGTCAGTGCAGAAGCAGATTGTGCATATGATCAGCGTAGCCACATCCTATTAGCTCTGTTGCAACTTCCAGCCAAACCTCCAGGCAACACGGAAACTCATGCACCTGGTAAGTTTATTCTCTGCTTCATTGTTAATTGCTGCCTATGAAGCTGAATAGATGGAAAGGGGATGGGGAATGGGAAAAAGAATACTTTGAAAGAACTTGTGTCTTCTTTCAGGACATTTAAAAAAAAAAAAAGGAAAGAAAAGCTTGTGGCCTAGGTTACATACAAACAGCTCAGAGATAAAACACAGAGTTTGTTTCTTCAGAAGTCTCGGGAGTGCAGCTGTGGGGCAGCATCGTGATCCATGCAGAAAAGACAATCAGTAGGCATATATATATATATATATATTTTTATGGAGCTCAGCTGCTTTTCTCTGTGTTATCCTTATTGCAGTGCAACTGGGGAAGAGAACAATATCCTTTTTCAGAGACGACTGAAAGCAGTGAGCTTTCAGTTCCCATATGCAAGGAGTAAGTCTGCTCAGTGTGTAAAATCTTTTTTTTTTGTTGGAGTTCCTAGTGTAGGAGTTTAGAATAATGTTCAGTGATAATATTGTAGCACTATTTGTTTACTGTTAGAGATGAAAGCTCTGTGTTTTTTTCCAGACATTGTCTCTTAGTGTTTCTGGGTCTTGTAGCTCTGTTGTGAACACCAAACTATCCTGAAGTTCATGGAGTCCTGCTATTTTTGTGTTCTCCCATCCAGATGCCTTCATAAAATTATTTGAATATAGTGAATTGCAGTGTGCAAACAGCCATTAGATTTAAGGCCTAATGCTAGTCTTTGTAGCATTACTCTGATGTCCTTTTTTCTATTCCTGATCCTTTACTGTTCGAGTTTGTTCTGTTATACATGTAGTGTGGGAAAAATCAGGTACTTTCTGTAATATCTATATTTAGATACAGCTTTGGAAAAGAAAAAAGAAGAAAAAATAAAAAAAGTGAGCATGTATGCACAGGTGTATTATATAGATACAGCTCCATTAAGTCTTCAGTTAATTCAACAGCTCACAAAGCAGTTCCAGTTTTGGTTTTATACTGTTTGGTTCACACGTCTTTATCCACAGCTCTGCTCTGCTTCCTTCATTCTTGACTCATAGTCTTCCATCCCTTAAAAGACTTTCAGTCTCATGGTGTGTGTTAGAGGTGAGTGAGCAATTCTTTTAACTCAGGTGCATTCCTCATGCTCCTAATGTCAGAGGTGAAGGTCCATGAGCATCTACCAAAGGAGTGCAATCACAGACTTTTACATTTGTGTCTGTGACCAGAGTTATTAGGGCAGGTCCATGCCAGCAAAGAGCTCCCACTTTCCTGCCCCTGTCTGTTTGAGGTGCTGCAACGTTTCTGGCAACAGTTCAGGACTGGCTGTCAGGGTCCACAGTGCATTCCCTCTCTAAATACTCAGCTTGCTACGTCAAAGAGTATAGCTGGCTGAGTCAACAGCCAGCTCCCTCACTGACCAGAGCTGTTGTGAAGGAAGCTGGAAGAGATGAACCTACCCCTGCATTCCCTCAGGAACAGTTTTTTTTTTTTTTTTTTTAAGCTGTGGCTTTACTGCTGGCCTCCACTTATGCGAAGTCTCAGATGAGCATCAGCTATATCTGTGCTCCATCTTGGACCTTTGTTAGTCTGGCCCTGACCTGTAGCTGAGGGCTCAGCTTCCTGGCTTGGCCTTGGACCTGCCGTGTCACTGATGCCTTGCTGGGGCATTGCTGAGCTGTGACTGACCCAGATAACTCTGTCCCTGATCCTGACCCAGACTTGCTGCTCTTGCACCTGGACTCCCTGTTGGTGGGGTCACTCACTATTCTGCTCTATCTTACTCTGCTCCTGGCTCACCTTACCCTGTGAAGCAGGTGACTCTTGCTGCTCTCTTCCATTCTTTTCCCTAGGATGTTTTTATGAGTATTGTTGTTATCCTTTGAGTGAGTAATTCTTTAAAGAATCTGTGAATATACATTCACACTAAGGGCCAGAGGATTATGGATACAATATTCCATCTTACTGCCTATTAACAGCTTCCTGAAACATTATAGTCTCAAAGGGCATGGTGTTATGGGAATATGTTCATTTGGTGCCAGAATTACTCCTTGCACACAACTCCACCAAACTCAACATAGATACAGAAGAGAGCGGTTCCTTTATTACGTTTTCCAAACTACCGTTAGTGCCTTTTAAGAATTGTTGGAATTAAAAACAGGCAAAGCTTTTTGGATTGTCTAATGCTCTCACCAGTAGCTAATAGGAAAACTATGCATTGTGAAGCAAATTAAAGCAAATTTCAGATTAGAGTGTATGCAGACTACCCTGGAGAGGAATAACTCAGTGGAAGCTTCTGGGAAGTGGGAGTCTAAATGTAGCTTGGAAGAAGTAAAAATGGCTAAGACAAGATCAGAGAAAGAACAGTCCTGATAATGCTTATGGTAGGCAGCACAACTCCATACAATCCATTGTCTGGTTTCTACCTTTATCACGCTCTCCCAGCCTTATCCCCCAGGCGTTATTCCTACTGGGGAGTAATTCTGGGAATGCAACCAAAGGGAGGAAGAAGTGGAGCTAGAAACAGAAGACTTTTTTTTTGTTTTTTTGTTTTTTTTTTTTTTTTTTTTTTCTTTCTTCAGGTTTGCATTTCCTATTTTCTTCCCCATAGCTGAGTTTTCACCAAGAGATGAGAGAGCCAAATTTGCAGCCTGCAGTTTGAGCACTTGAACAGTACCTCTCAAACTGAAGATGGTAAGGGCAAAAATGCCTTTCAAAAGTCCTGGCTTAGTGCCTTGGGCAGCCTGGGTACGTCTGCCTGTCTGGACCTTGTTCTAACGTTGTTTGAAATGTCACACCCTGACCCTCCAGGACAGTCAGAAATGAGAATCTCTTGGGTAGGAATCAGTATCTCAGTTGTATCCCGTTACATTCAGACTTACACTCAGACCTTTCCTTCCCAGCCTCCAGAACATGATCAAATAATAAATATTCTTTACAGAGAAAACTGCCTAATGGTGTTGTGGGGTTAATTTTAGTACGTGTAGTTAAGCACAAGAAGACTAAGCGTCTAAATAGATCTTAAACTAACTTGAAGGAAGAAATACCAAATATTTGAAATTCAACGGTCAAACTTTATCCTTCTTTTATTCAGATAAGAAGCTTGAGAACACTATGCTAATCTAGATTGCCTGTAATGAAACCTTTCCTTCAAGTGATATTGAATAAAGAACGTATTTCTTACATAAAGATTTTTTTCCTAGGAACTTCCTTAGGTATTCTGCTTCCTTTAAGGTTGACCAAAGCTCATTTAATTAGCATGCATACCCTTGTGTCTGAGGCTCTTGAACTGAGAAATTATACAATTGGGAGTATTTGAAGAGACAAGGAGTAGCAGCTTAAAAAAAAAAAAGAAAACCATAGTGTGATGAAAAAACTTGCATACTTTTACAGGTGTGATTAGCTGTATTGAAATCAGTCTCTTCTGATGTTCATGTTCAGAACTGGGAAGCCATTAGTTCAGTGGGGACCTAAAGAACACATGTATAACCATGTTATATCTTCTTATTTATACATAAGTTCTTTAAAGTCACATTCAAGTCAAGCTATCTACAAACAGTAAATAAAATCAATTCATTTTAATATTTCACTGGAGAGTGGAAGGAATAACAAGCTCACCAAAAAAAGCTGCTAATTTGCAGATATTTTGAACAACCTTGCACAGGATTTGATGTGAGTTACAAGTACACTTCTCACTGTGGTGTCCCAGAAATGTAGCCATTTCTGATACTTTACTGGAAATAGAAGAAGATAAACGCAGACCAGTGTCTCTGCCCTGAGTGGCCAAACTTTTTACAGTGTATTCTGCAGAGGTTGTGCCTATGATAATCTGACCAGCTGGACCACTCAGATTGGATAATTGGCTGTTACTCAAGATTAATACAGATCTCCTAATTATGTTGGCTCCTTATTGCATATTTCACAAGCAGCGTGGTCCTTTAAGATACCCTCCTTAGTTCTTCCACTTTTGGTGGTGTGCGTGTCTTCTTAAACTCTGTTGAGAAGGTACTGTGTCCTTGTAAGCCATTTGCAACTTGAGGAAGCTTAACTAAGGGGAAGGTTCCCATGCCATTTTTTCTAAAATAAGTGTAGTTCTTGAACACTTCTTTTCCAGGTGGAATTCACTCCACCACTGTTCTCTGGGGTGTAGCTTTGGTGTGTGTTTGTGTGTACATACACACCTCAAATATATGCATCTGTTTATGTACAAATATATATATGTATATATACAGACATGCACATGTGCACACAGATTGTTTCTATCAATACTAATTCCTCTAGAATATTTACAGAATGAGAACATGTAAGGCCAGATGTCGTAAAGGCTTGCAGGGTAGAAGGTCAGGAAGCATCTGAAGCGCAAGCCCCCAAGGAGCTGTGGTACTATCAGCAAGTACTGTCAAATGTGGAATTTGTTCAGAGAAAAATATTTTGGTTCAGTCAGTTTGATTTGGGAAGGTGAAAAACTTCTGAGTGAATAGGAGTCTTCCCAATTCTGACACAGAAACTGCATTTCCGTCAAAAAACTTATTCTGACTGTACATCACTGGTGGCTTCACCTGCTTACCAATGTTAACCTCAGGTTTGTGACACAGTTTGTGAAGGCTGGGAAGCATAATGGAAATGAAATCATTTTATTATAAATGGACTGCACATTTTTTTCCCAGGCTCAAGTAAAAGTACTAGGAAGAAAAAAAAAAGTATTTAATTGACTGTATAAAGGTCTTCTGAGATATCCCAGGCTTAGACTGAAAATACTGGACAAATACCATGTTTACCCTCTGGAAATGAAAACTTCATTTATTAATTATTTGCCTTGGTGTTTATCTTGTGGCATCATTATATGCTTCATTAAAGTAAAAAAAGTGTGAGTCTCCTTGAGAGATTAGAAAAGGAAAACTGGTGAGTCAACCACTGCATGGTTCAAGTGCTGCAGGACCCTAATTTGTTATTGATAGGAATCATAAGAATAACCATAATTTTAGGGCCCACCCCCTCCCTCCTTAAGCATTTCATTTTTAAAAATAATTCTGGCTCCTCTTTTTGCACATAATTGCAGGCAAGTAGATTCAGACTGTGTAGAGGGCATAGAAGATTAGCAATAAAACATAATCATAGAATCATAGAATATCCTGAGTTGGAAGGGACCCTTAAGGATCATCAAGTCCAACTCTTGACACCGCACAGGTCTACCCAAAAGTTCAGACCATGTGACTAAGTGCACAGTCCAATCTCCTCTTAAATTCAGTCAGGCTCGGTGCAGTGACCACTTCCCTGGGGAGCCTGTTCCAGTGTGCAACCACCCTCTCTGTGAAGAACCCCCTCCTGATGTCAAGCCTAAATTTCCCCTGCCTCAGCTTAACCCCGTTCCCGCGGGTCCTGTCACTGGTGTTAATGGAGAAAAGGTCTCCTGCCTCTCGACACCCCCTTACGAGGAAGTTGTAGACTGTGATGAGGTCTCCTCTCAGCCTCCTCTTCTCCAGGCTGAACAGGCCCAGTGACCTCAGCTGTTCTTCGTACGTCTTCCCCTCCAGGCCTTTCACCATCTTCGTAGCCCTCCTCTCGACACTCTCCAACAGTTTCATGTCCTTTTTATACTGTGGTGCCCAGAACTGCACACAGTACTCGAGGTGAGGCCGCACCAGCGCAGAGTAGAGCGGGACAACCACCTCCCTTGACCTACTAGCGATGCCGTGCTTGATGTACCCCAGGACACGGTTGGCCCTCCTGGCTGCCAGGGCACACTGCTGGCTCATATTCAACTTGCCGTCTACCACGACCCCCAGATCCCTCTCTTCTAGGCTGCTCTCCAGCGTCTCATCGCCCAGTCTGTACGTGCAGCCAGGGTTTCCCCGTCCCAGGTGCAGGACCCGGCACTTGCTCTTATTGAACTTCATGCGGTTGGTGATCGCCCAGCTCTCCAACCTATCCAGATCCCTCTGCAAGGCCTTTCCACCCTCATTCGAGTCCACAACTCCTCCAAGTTTGGTGTCATCAGCAAACTTGCTCAAAATACCTTCTATTCCTACATCCAGATCGTTTATAAAAATATTGAAAAGTACCGGCCCTAAAATGGAGCCTTGAGGGACCCCACTGGTGACCGCCCGCCAGCCTGACGCAGCCCCATTTACCATAACCCTTTGGACCCTGCCCGTTAGCCAATTGCTCACCCATCGGATGATGTTTTTATTTAGCTGTATGGTGGACATTTTGTCCGGTAGGATCCTATGGGAAACCGTGTCAAAAGCCTTGCTGAAGTCCAAAAAAATCACATCAGCTGGTTTCCCTTGGTCCACCATACAGGTGATCTTATCATAAAAGGAAATCAGCTTAGTTAGGCAGGACCTACCCTTCACAAACCCATGCTGGCTGGGACCAATGACTGCTTTGTCCCCCAGGTGCGCCTCAATAAGTTCGAGAACCATCTTCTCCATGATTTTACCAGGCACTGACGTGAGACTGACAGGCCTGTAATTGCTAGGGTCTTCTTTCTGACCCTTCTTGAAAATCGGCACAACATTTGCCAGCTTCCAGTCTACCGGGACCTCTCCAAATTCCCAGGATCGTTGAAAAATAATTGAGAGAGGTTCCGCGATGATGTCCGCCAGCTCTTTCAGCACCGGGGGATGAATACCATCCGGACCCATGGACTTGTAGGGATCCAGGTGGAGTAGCAAATCCCGCACACGTTCAGGGTCGGTTGGGAGTTTGTCATCCCCACCTTCCCGGTCCTCCAGCTCAGGGCACCCTGGGTCCTGAAGCCCATCATCGGCATTGAAGACAGAGGCAAAGAAGGCGTTAAGCGTCTCTGCTTTGCCTATGTCATTGTCTGTGAGGAGACCTTCCCTATCAAGGAGCGGCCCTATGTATTCTTTAGTTCTCCTTTTTCCATTCACATATCTAAAAAAAACCTTTTTGTTTTCTCTCACAGACACAGCCAGCTTCAACTCTAGGTGTGCTTTGGCCACACGAACTTTCTCCCTACAAACACGAACAGTATCCCTGTATTCTTTCCATGACACCTGGCCCTCATTCCAGTAGCGAAACACTCTCTGTTTCCGCCTAATCTCCATTAGAATGTTCCTGGTCAGCCACGCCGGCCTCCTGCCCCGCTTGCCTGATTTGCGATATTTAGGAATTGCCTGATCTTGTGCTTCTAGGAGGCATCGCTTAAAGAATGACCAGCACTGGTGGACATCGAGGCCTTCAAGAGCAGTTTCCCAGGGGACCTTGCTGACTAGTTCCCTGAGCAGCCTGAAGTCCGCTTTCCCCATATCTAGGGATGAGGTTTTGGTGGCACTTTTCCTTCTGTCACCGTAAATTTTGAACTCAACCACTTCATGGTCGCTATGACCAAGGCGGCCACCAATCACCACATCTCCCACCAGACCCTCTCTGTTTTCTAGCAACAGGTCTAGGAGGGCACCTTTCCTAGTTGGCTCCGTTAGCGCCTGCACCAAGAAGTTATCATCTAAGTGCTTCATGAACCTCCTGGACTTGCTCGTGTCAGCCGTGTGGCACTCCCAGTTAACGTCTGGCAAGTTGAAGTCCCCCATAAGGACAAGGGGAGTTAATCTCAAGGCCTCTCTTAGTTCTGTAAAGAATAATTTATCGGCGCTATCGTCCTGGCCAGGCGGTCTGTAATGGACTCCCACAACGATAATGTTTGCCTTTGACTCTTAAAAAATGGAAGGGATTCAATAATTACGAGGAAAATATAACTTCCAGACATTTTAGCAGTTTTTCCCTCTCCACCCCAAATGAGAGAGAGACATAAAGTTCTGTTTTCACCATCGATAAGAATGGATCCTTTTAGATTTTCCTTGAATTATTTGAAGAAGATGATCACTGCACAACTCTGTAGGTTTCCTGCATATTCATCTCTTCAATTCTTTCTTTTCTGAGATACAATTCAAGATACTTCTGCCACCAGTTAGATGGCTCAGCACTGTGGAAGAAATACTTTTCAGCCACATGAAGGTTGAGTGAGAGAGTTATTCCTGCCTTCCTCTTGCCCTATCTCCATCACCATGGGGGAAATCATATTGTCTTAACACAGTGCAGCAGATGTCATAGGGCAGTTCCTCCCATACTGGAAAGTAGCTATACTAGGCTGTTGAAAATACTTTTTTTTTTTTTTTTTTTTTTTTTTTTTTTCCTAAGGCAGAAGTGGGGGAGAAGAACTGCAGCATTGCTAAGATTGCCTACTAAGAAGGCAAGAAGAGATATCATAGAAGTAGTGTTTCCCTGCATATGTGGGAGGCAATGAATATTCCAATTATTTCTTCTTCCTGGGGAAGACAGAAGTACTTACTGGTGGAGCATGGTGTTTTACCTTTTTAGGGATAGTGGGGCTAGTTCTGTGGGCAGATGAGTCTGCTCCACCTGGATCTTCTCTCTGGTAGAAAACACTAATGCTTGAAAGACCAAGCCACAGTTTCTGAACCGAATAAGTGTCTCAAAGAAACTATGGGTAAAAATCAATCAATTCAATTTACAGTTATGGCACCACTAGAGGGGGAAAGAGTATGAGAAACATCTGTACGTTACACAAGTTTCTGTAATCATTACTTTTTATCATCATTCTTTCCCTGTGTCGCTGCTTCTATTGACTGTGCATTTCCTACCCATGACCAAAACTTCCTCTTTTACTCTATTGTTGTAGTACACTGCTGTACAACAGATATAGCTTATTGATGGCAGTGGTAGTGAATAGGACATAGCATGTAAAAACTGTCCCAGTTATGCTGCCTTGTGCCCATGAAATTTGCCAATAAAAGAGATGGGGAACACATCTAAAACTAGATGTCTTAAGTCTCAGGACATTAGTCCCTCAAAGTAAAATATTTAGGGATAAACTTCAATGTATTTCATGACAATTTCACACCATTGTTTGTCCAAAATTTAAGACTTAATAGAGAATGGCTGCTAGCCAGAAGTTTCTATCTATACCTGATTGCACTTAATTTTGCTCACATTACACCAGAACCGAAATACTCCACTACAGGCCTAGTTGTAAATTGTAAACAAACTTGACTCCAGTTGCAGGCTTCCATCTGGGATGAATACAGCACCCAGAGAACCCCAGTACAGTCACTTGAAACACACAGCTTGCTCATGTTCAGGCGGGTCCTTGGCTAGTTGCAAAGCACATATTTTCCAGCTTCTAATCTTGTGGCTAAAGTGCAGGAGTACAAATCCTGTTGAACTACCAAGATAGTGCTGAGCTAAGTGTAATATTGTATGTGAAGTTCCCATTTCTCCAGCAGTTCACATAAGTACCTGCTACTCCTCTTCAGTTGTGTGCACCTCTCTCCATTTCCTTAAGTTCAGCACCTGAGGTCAAATGGTGTCCATAAATTCTTTTTCCTTATTCCCTTAGGAAACTACCTGCCCCAAAACCTTCTTAATGTAACACTATTTACCCCTTATTCTCAGACTTTCCTCTAGCTTCCTCACACCCAAGTCTGAGCAGACAGAAGGCAGCAAATCATCAAGAGACTCCTTATCAGCATGCAACAGCAAATACCTCACTGTTCCTTGAAACCATCCTTCCTTACACAGATGCAGTATCAATGGATCTTTTGAAGCACCTAACCATATGGAGTCCTACAGCAGTTCTGTAAGTAGGATTTTATGTTCATTGACATACCTCTAATACCTTTGAGATGAGGAAGAGGCTTGGAGCAGGATGAGCAGAATATGATGCATTCCTCCTCTGTGTTAGGCAAATCCAAACTGTACTGAGAAAAATGACTGCAAGTAAACAGATACTACAGCCTTAGATAGTTCAGTAGGTTCTCTTAGTGTACAACAAGCAGTAATTGTTCTAGTGGTATCACCAAGCTTTGCTTAATTTACTTGAGTCAAAATCTTCTTGAGCAGGAATAGAGAGGTTGATATTACCTTGGTGCAGGAAAAGATCTGCAGGTTGATGACTAAACTGTCTATCTTTTTTCAAACCATAGGTCAACACATACCTAGGAGTTAATTTGAGTTGGACTGGAAGATGGAAACGTAGGGAAGCTGCAGTCTTCAGAGCACGGCTGTTAGGGGAGAGGCCTCTTGGGATATGTTTGTAGTGATATATTTGCTATTAGAGGAATAGAATAAAACTGTCATGAAATGCCGATCCTACCTTCAGATATTCTCATTGCTTGATGTGCTGGCTGCTTGTCTTGGAAACATCAAGAAGCAATGACTCTGGGATTGAAAATGGTAATTTAGATCACTGATTCTGACTTCTACAAGGGCTGTGAGAGAGAAGGAGAGAAAGATCTTGATAATTCTTTCAGTGATGTTTTGCAAATTGCAGTTTACTTATTTTGTGTTTCTCTCTGATAAAGACTTCATGTGCCGGAAGGTGACATGGTGAATAAAGTATTGCAAATTTAGGGTCAGAAAATGCTCTCACAGAATTTTGTGGGAATTTTGACATTCTCTGTTCAATAGAAACCCATAATAATGGGGATGGCACTTTGTTTCTAAGAGTGGCTGGGGAGGAATGAGCAAGAGTCTACAAGACGGAGAGTGGAACTGCTGTATCTCCTCCTCATTTTATTTTGTGTAACTCCAGCAACATCTAATGTTGCTATGGTGATCTCTCAGGTGGCAGGGTTGTGGCAGCTGGCTACACACAGGCAATAAACAGGAAAAGCTCTTAGTGACTTTTCATGTTCCCAACCTCCTTGTTTCCTCTTCTGCATTTGTTTGAGCATCTTATTTCTGCCCACACTTTCCAGTAAGAGAGGAGAGGATGTTTGGAATTCATCTTTTCTAGAGTCAGCTAATGAATTGTGTTGTGCCAGCAACCAGGCAGTGGTGACATCATTACTTCTGCGCTGTATTGTGTGAAACTCTCTGTAAGGGAGACTAGGGATCTGGAACAGCATTTTCTTCACTGTGGTAGAGATGGATCGTGAAGGTTTGCATGGACTGCCTGTGAGTACTATCTGAAAACGGACCTAACTAGGAAATGGGGAATTGCAATAAGGTGCTATCTCCTGAGCAGTTTTATATTCTGCCAGAATCTATTGTTGAGTGTAAGTTTAGATGTGCCTAAAGGGAGTATACATATGCTATACACATAATGTTTGTGATATTTGTAATGTGTGGAACAGATTATGTGATGATAATTTCATGAAATAAAGAAGGATGGAGTATGCACACAAAAATGATTTATTAAAGGATATGGTGACTGAAAGCTACTTTGTGGGAAACTGAGATGTGAAGAGAAGCAATGAAAACCAAGAATTTGGGAGATGTTGGGGTATTTAACAATATGCACATATGTCTAAAGCCTTCAAGTTATTCATGTTGTGTTAACAAATGACAAAATTGCCATACAGTTTGCTTGGTTAACTTTGAATTCAGGACTACTGGTGCATGTAATAGAAGGGGAGGTAGGGAGAGAAAGAAACCTTTAACTGGTACCTGTCAAGATTTTGCTTGTATAGCCACCTATGGGATCCATAAATAGCTGGAATTAAATTAGGGGTTTATTGATTTGAATCAGGGTGACCATATTTATTCGCTTGAATGTATTTCCCCATTTTTGAAGTGCTGGTGTCACTTTAATGAATGACACAGTAGAGAGTTCTGTGAAGGGTTTTATGATACAACATTGTGCTAGAAAGGGTGTTTTTTAACAATTTTGTGTTCAACACAGATTCGGCAGAATTGTTGTCCACAGTAGGGTGGGATGGTGGTGTTAGAATGGAAGCAGTTTCATGCCGGAAGGTTTTGGATAGTGGAGATTAGGTGGCAGAGATTGTCCACAGTAGCAGCTGAGTAGAACACAGGCAATTTTAATGATTATGGTTGTTGATTTCCTTCTGCAGTGTCGCAGCAGAAGGAAATATGTAAAGTATGTAAAGAAATATGTGAAGAATATGTTCAGTCACATATTCTTCTCGTAATAGATTAAAATACACATCAACTGTTAGCCATCCATAGTGTTTATCCTCTTTAATCCCTGTTATTTGCCAAATCATCTCCGTCCAGCCCTGCCTTCTTGCCCTCATACTACTTTGAGGAACTTTTTCTTGTTCTAGCTGGAACCAGTCTCTTTCTACTCCTGCACACAGTCACCTGCTTCCCTTCCCTGACCATCTTTTCTCCACAGCTCATCCTTTTTTATGTCCCAAACTGTAATGTGATCCTTGTTCCCAATTCTCAATCCCATTTTAAAATGCTGATGTGGTATCCTATATAGTCTGTTTACACATAAATCAAAAGACAGCATTGACATGCACATCCATACCCATGTGTCAGATAGGTAGCTATCCCATGGTGCTGGATATGGTCACTGTCTTTAGACACTCTCATTTGTTTACGGTCAGAAGATCTCAGTGTGATTTAATCTGATCTGCAGAGTACAAGTTTATAAATCATATGTATCCCCAATTAATCTCCAATTTTTGCTCTGCTCATCTAATGCTTTAAAATGTTTGTGTTTAGTCAGATCCTAGGCCTGGCTTCTCCTTGGACTTTAGGGTTTTTAATTCATGACACTCATTTTTTTTCCCTTTCAGATTATAAATAATTACCTGGATGGGACCCAAGGAGGGGCAGTAGACTCTGTGAGTGGCATGCACTTCAGGGACAGCAAGAGAAAGGTCGACTATGTTTTAGCCTACCACTACCGAAAACGCCTTGCCCAGCACCGGCATGGGACCAGCTCACCAGAACCAATGAACAGGGCAGACTCCATGGCTGTTGTTTCAAATGGAGAGACCAGGAAGGGTTGCCTCGAGCTGCAGCCAGACCACGGCCAGCACATCCCGCAGGAGCTGCTGGGGGCTCAGGTGATTGAACTGGGGCCACTGGATGCCCTGGAGGAAGAGAAGCAGCTGCAGAGGGAGGAGTATGAACGCAACCTGGTGGCAGCAGGGCTAGAGATTGAGAAAGACGCTGAGGTAAGAGTGGGAAAACTGTGTCTCCTGCACAGCACTGGGTACCTGGTGGGGCTAATGGATGTCTTGTTGCAGGAGATGACTACACAGAGGATGTAAGCATGGGCAGGGCATGGTGGTGGGGCAGGAGACAGGCTGTGGCCCTGCGGCAGAGCCTAGCCTGCCATAACTCCTGCCCTGGTCTACACATTAAATGTAGGACATCCTTGATGTATTTTATAGCCAGGTTAAGGAGCCTATCCTGAAGATACCCTGTTACTATCAGACTAGTTGATACTATCAGAGTAGTTCGGAGCTGAACATCCCTTGATCAAATGCTGCTGCTGCAACTTCGAATTCATAATCTTCAGAAGTAAATTATATGAGCTGCTTTATACATGCCTAAAATACGGAGTGAGGACAATAAGAAGATGGAGAGGATTGCTTAGTTCTTCTTGTGTGAAAAATACTTGGTAGTTTAATGTGCTGTTGAGTAGAGATTTTGATCTTACTTCAGTGGAAAACATATTTCTTTATCTAAATGTCCTTATGGCTTGCAGTAAACACATTTTTCTTGAAAAAAGAAAGTGTTTACATTTCAATATTGTTAAAATGAAGAAAGATAATCTTAAGTAATTTCTTGGAATACAAAGTGTTGTCAGGACATTTCATATTTCACTTTCAGTCTGAATCCTAACTTCTTTCCAGCTATGCATACGTTTTGTGTCATTTTCTTCATTCCATGTATAAAATGAACTGCTTTTACATTGCAACAGAAGAACCTCCCAGGCTTTACTGTGCTTATTCTCACCATATGCGTGTGATATTGGAAAGTGCTATAATCATATCTGCTGAAAATTTTGGTTAAATTACTTGACTGTCACTATACAAACAGTCTGTAGCCCATTGGTGAACTGAGAATGGGACTTCTAAATCCATTGTTGATGCATTGAACTCTGTGCTATCCCTTTGACCGTCTTTTTGAAAACCATGGATATTTCTATCTGTTGAAGGAAAGTCCCTGCTGGGTTCTAGCTTTAGGGGCTTTACGTTGTTTTTGACAACTTAGGGCTTCTTTTTAGAGATGTTGAGCACTTAGAGCTTATATTGCTTTCAGTGCAACCAGTAAACATTTCCAAAATGTGGACCAAAGCACAGATTGCATCTGAAAATTGGAGACTAGCTGACTTAGCATAGAAAGAGCACATTAAATCACTGGCAGGAATAGAAAGGCCTTTTGACTCTTAATGTTTTCCTTGTTCTCTTTGCTGAGTTGCAGGTGGCTGTGGGTTCCATTTCACTGTATAGCCAGGCTGGGCCATCCTTGCACTGAATGGAAAAAAAGCAATCTCAGATTCTGATTCTTTTGTACTAAGCATTGGTGTTCAGGTTCAATACTGCTAACACATGACTATCTTACTGCAATATTTTTTATCACCAGATTGCATAAACCCCACGAGAACAGCTGTTTTTGGAGACTTCTTTCAGTTCTGAATTTCATCAGAGCCTAACTCTAGCAGGAGCTTTGGATTTGATTATTTGACCCTTATCTTACCCAAAGTTCAGTTGGATTCAAATTCTGGTTTGAATCCCTTCCAGGTGATGATGTGTACTCTTAAATAACACAAAAGTAATAAATGATGTCATAAAGATCTGATCGAGAAGAATCTTTTTTGTCACAGTTTTCTTTCTGAAGAGAAAAAGCTTTTTGTAAATGAACTGGAAAGTTCTAAGGAAATTATTTGTTGAGCATTTTTTTCATGGGTAAAAAATTATTAATTTTGAAAATTACAAAAAAATGCAATTCCTTCACTTTTCTATCCCTGTATGTGTATGTATGTAGCCCACACACACATACAGACACAAAATCTCTTTAATCAAAAGGGGAAGCTTTTTCCATCTGGGATCTCTGGAGAATCTAGAAGGGATCCTTTTTAGTTTGCTGCCCAATGCATATGGCTTTTAGTTCACTTTCTGTGTCAGTATCAGCTTTTATATGAAGTAGCAGTAATAGAAAGAGATGTGACAAAAAGGGAATCTGCAGTATCTGTGACCTCCAATGATCATCTCTGCACTGTCCTTTCTAGGTGACCTATAGCATCTCTACAGATGAAAAAAATAATCTTTTATAGGGCCTGTACAGATCTGGTTCTTGTTAACCCCACTGCTTGAACAGAAGAATAAAATCAATCAGACCATTGTCCTTTTTTACTGATACTATGGAAATCATGAAGGATATATTTAATGAGCAATATTCAGTTTATTCTGATTTAGCAGATGCAGAATTTAATGATTTAGCATTTAATGACTTCAAATGGCCTCTGATCTTGTGGCTGGAACAGAGCTTAATCTTTGTCTTTGAATAGCCCTACTTTGTGAAGACTAAAAGATCAATTAACCTAAAGGAACTAAGCACAGCATGTTTTGCATTGGGTTAGTCAATCTACTAACCTCAAAGGAGATTCTTCCAGCTTTTATAGGCTAAAAGTATTTAGATGTCAGAAAGTACATCTCTTGAAATACACGATAGCATCACAACAATCTAAAAAACTATTTCTAAAAATATCCTTTTGAAAAACCGTGAATTTCCAGGATGACATGTTTGTGAATATGTGATGGTTTTGTTTTTATATGCTGAATAACTACAGACTGATACTTTTCCCATTTATATTGTCAGTTTGTTGGGTAAAAGAATAGAGGCAAGCAGATGAATGAAGATGTATAATTTACATGTGGAGAGGGAAGTATTAATATTTTTTTTACATTATGTGAAAATAGGCAGGATTATAGCCTGTCTCCATATCTACACACTTATTGTTAAGTCAATTAAGCAATTTGTGTTTAGTTTTCAACTTTCTTATAATTTTCTGTCGATCATTATTGTTGTTTTCTCCAAAGAGAGGTTTTCTTCTGCCTCTTAATATAGCCGTTGTTGTTGTTGTTTGTTTTAAACTGAATTTATATTTTGCATGTACAAAGCAAAGTGCACAGTGAAGGCAAATGACGCATAATTGTGCTACATCTTCTCTCCACCTAATGTGACATTGAGTACACATAATGATGGGCTGCAGTAATGAGATGTGACAACCTTCTCACCATCCTCCATATTAAAGTCATACCTGATTAATAGCCTCTATTTATGTGATATAACAGATACTGCCACCATTAATTTTCAGACTTTGTGTGTTGTCGGAAACCACAAGTGGCAGATCCAGCCCAAGCAACACTTTGGTTGATAATCTTATCTTCAAATGAAAATATTTGAGTGGTCGAGGGTAGCCTGTTCCCAGAAAAACAGTTGAGTTAGCGTAATTTACGGCTATGTGGAATTGATATTTGGTGGAAAGAATAGAACAGAAGAGGAAATTTGCTATTTATAGGTTCATAGAATCATAGAATATTTTGGGTTGGAAGGGACCTTAAGGATCATCTAATTCCAATCCCCCTGCCATGGGCAGGGACACCTTCCACCAGACCAGGTTGCCCAAAGCCCCAGCCAGCCTGGCCTTGAACACTTCCAGGGATGGGGACATCCACAACTTCTCTGGGCAACCGATTTCAGTGTCATCCCTTCCCTCCAGCAAGTCAACATCATGACACAGCTTGGTGTCACTGGCAAAATTGCTGTGGGTGCACTTGATCCCACTGTCCACATCATCAGCAAAAGTGTTAAACAACACCGGTCCCAATACCAGCTCCCGAGATACACCACTAGTCACTGATCTCCACTTGGGCATTGAGCCATTGACCACAACTCTATGAGTGTGACCATCCAGCCAATTCCTTATCCACTGAGTGGTCCACTCATCAAATGCATGTCTCTCCAGCTTAGAGACAAAGATATCATGCAGGACAGTGTAAAATGCTTTGCACAAATCCAGGTAGATGATGTCAGTTGCTCTTCCCCTATCTCTCAGTGCTGTAATCCCATCATAGAAGGCCACCAGATTTCTCATGCACAATCTGTGCTTAGTGAAGCCATATTGGCTCTCACCAATCACTTCCTTATTTTCCATGTGCCTTAGCATATTTTCCAGGAGAATCTGCTCCATGATCTTGCTGGTCACAGAGGTGAGACTGACTGGCCTGTAGTTCCCTGGGTCTTCCTGTTATCTGTTAATAGAAATGGGGGTTATGCTTCTCCTTTTCCAGTCAGTGGGAACTTCACTGGACTGCCACTTTTCAAATATAATGGGAAGTGGCAAAAGAACTTCATTTGCCATTTTCCTCAGGACCTTTGGATGAATTTCATCAGGTCCTATGGACTTGTGCACATTTAGGTTCTTCAGCAGGTCTTGAACCTGATCTTCTCTTCCAGTGGACAGTTCATCATTGTCCTAGTCCCTGGCTTTGATATCGAGGGCCTAGGGTGTGTGGCTGGAGCTATTGCCAGAGAAGACTGAGGCAATAAATAAATAAATCAGATCTGCTGCAGAAGTATAGCCGCAAAGAACTACTGTTTTACATACTTTGCTATGAGTAAAAATAATGTTTGTGAGAGGTCTGTTTGATAGTACGAATTTAAATAAAAAGTCTTGTGTTAACTTTCTGCATGGGTCTGTAGAATTAACTAGCTTGTATTTCACAATATTATATTAGTGTCTAAGATAGACCCCACTAATAGGTATCCTTTGAACACTTACGCTAATCTGCATAGCGTTTGCAGGATTTGCTTCCTCTCCTTCAAAAGTAAAATACAGTTAAAAGTACAGTAAAATTATTTTCCAAGATGTTTGTGCCAGATTCCAAATTCTTTGACATGTTTTTGTAAATTGCAGAGGAAGGTCAGCAGGTTACATTTACCCATGTGAGTTAGCTGCCACAAACATGAGAGACATCTCCAAATAAACTCTATTTAACACCCAGTGACACAGATCAAAATCTGCATTAGGTATTCAAAGAATTGCGTAAAGGTAGGGACACTTAAGAGTACCCCCAAATATTGGGGCATAATAGATTGCAGCACTATTATTTTTTCTTTGGTTCAGGTGAAGTTTTTTTTTTTCTTTTTTTTTTTCTTTTTTTCTTTTCAATCCTTTAATAAAACTATAAAAACATGCCTTGGAATATTAAGTAGAAAAATCCAATAGTAGTGCTCTTGTCAACAGCACCACCTAAGCAGATACACTGAGCACCTTAAGGAAGTGTATTGCAGCCAGCATCATGTAACGAGACATCCTCGTTTTGAATTATGGTAGTTCAAAAATTCAAGTTAGATGAGCTTCTTGAAAGGTAATTTACACTTGGTTTTAAAATTGTCATCGTCTTCTTGTTAAAAGATATTTTCATCTCATAAATGTTATTTAGAAAAGTACATTTCATTTCCAGTGTGTTCAAAAATGATCCACTTTTTCAGAATGCCAAGTTACATTTCTGGTGTCTTCTCATTCTTCTATTATGCTTTTGCCATACATAATTCTGACTGAATACAATATATGTTGCATTTGCAGTCATTGAGGCAAAAATACTACTCAAATTTAAATGAACTACTGTTACTCCACAGTGGGTGAAACAGAACAATAAATTTCCAAAGGAAGGAAAGAAAAAGAAAAAGGAGAAAAAGAAAGAAGAAAAAGAATAAAATGAAAAAAAAAAAAAAAGGAAAGGAAAAGAAATTAAGCACCAAAATTACCTGCAATGGCATTTACTGTCCTTCCAGAGAATCAAAGTGGAGTATTTGGGGGTGCTCTTTAGGTGGCCCTATCCTTATGCTATTTGTGTAATTAATGCAGATAAATAAATAAACCTAAATAAATAAAGCATAAATAAACTTTATTCAGAGAGGTATTGCTTAATTTGGTTGTAATTACAAAAATGTTATCTCTTTCCAAAATCTGTCAATGTGATTTGCAGATAATCCCAAGAAAAGTATTTCATAGAATCATAGAATCATAGAATATCCTGAGTTGGAAGGGACCCTTAAGGATCATCAAGTCCAACTCTTGACACCGCACAGGTCCATCCAAAAGTTCAAACCATGTGACTAAGTGCACAGTCCAATCTCCTCTTAAATTCAGTCAGGCTCGGTGCAGTGACCACTTCCCTGGGGAGCCTGTTCCAGTGTGCAACCACCCTCTCTGTGAAGAATCTCCTCCTGATGTCAAGCCTAAATTTCCCCTGCCTCAGCTTAACCCCGTTCCTGTGGGTCCTGTCACTGGTGTTAATGGAGAAAAGGTCTCCTGCCTCTCGACACCCCCTTATGAGGAAGTTGTAGACTGTGATGAGGTCTCCTCTCAGTCTCCTCTTCTCCAGGCTGAACAGGCCCATTTGATGCTCATAACACGTGAGAAATCTTTCAGGTATCTAATATGAATGTTATAGCTGTCTCAAAAATGTACATTCATCTAAAGTGCTGAGGACAGCTACATAGTAGCTTACATTAATTTATAAGAGAATAGAGAAATTTGATGAATCAAGGATGTTTACCTGTGTTAATGAACACTTCCTGAAGCTAATGAGATGGCATGCAGAGTAACATAGCATTGGTAGCAGACAGGGATCCTTTGTACTCTAGGTCTTTGGACTTTGTATGCACCCTCTCTCCATCTCTCTCTGTACAGCACTCTGAACAAGGGAATGACAATGTTTTTTGGGGGGGTCTATTCACGTCCCCATTATATAAATATCTGATGGCTATTTTTCAACTTCTCTAGTTACAGAAGCATTAATTAGATAAAACATGTTCAGCTCCTGTATGTTACTTATATGGGGCTGAAAAGTAATACACAGCTATTATAAAATTAAAGTTGAACAGACAAAGCAAGGTTTGCAGTGACAGTGAAGTGGACATGATGAAAATATCAGCAAGATGATTAACTATTTAAGGGGAAATTTTATCTCAACTTTAGAGAGGATTTTGGAGTAGCCTCATGTGAATGGACTGTGGTCCAAACAGTATTAAAATAATGATCGGTGATAACAGATGTTTAGGTAGAATGACCATGTTGTCAAAGCTGAGAAGTTTGCATTATGAGTCCTGTTTTTTAGTGATAGTGTAGTGAATAAAAAGACAGACTAATGGGCAGATAGACTCACTCTGTATTTTAATTAATATCCAGACACTTAACGCTCAGCTATTAGGTACCTTAGTCATTTTTTTTTTTTTTTTCAAGGCATTTAGAGAAAATTGAGGGGATGCATAAAAATGGGTTTATACATTATCAATTATTTTTATGGAACTCTTGGGCTAGCAGTGATAAATCTTGTCAATCATCTGCAGGTTCAGAAATGGAGGTGTTAATATTTAGAATTTCAGTTGATAATAGATTTGAGGTGTACAATTTGATGATATTTACAGTGGGATCTGGGCAAGAAGCAACCCTATTTTACATATTGATTTTTATAGAATACTATTTCTACCAGACTTGCCTGGTTGAAATGACAATAGCCTCCAGAAGTTGTATTGCCTTTTCACTAAGTGTCCTGTGTTGAGCTCTGTCACCTGCTGGAGGAGCTGCTTCCGTTTCTACAAACTGCTAGATAGAGAAGCCACAGAAAGGACCCATGCATCTCTGTTAGGGCACAGCAGGGAGAAAACATGACACTTGCAGGAAAGGGGACAAAAAGTAACAAAAACAGCTGCTTGGCTTGTTCACAGATTGATCCATGAAAACATTTTTTTAATTGTCAGTAGTTTGTGTTAGTTGTTTGTGGCAGAAATTTTAATCTGTAAATTAAATCCAGGGAGACAACTGGAAGAGAAGTACACGAAGCCCTGAGGGATACTACATTGCACTGATGATGCTGCAGTAACTAGAGAGCTTGTGGAAGAGGTTTGGAGGCTGAAGTAGTGATAATTTCTGTATGCTATTTAGACGAGTGCAGACTGAATAGCAATTTCCCAAAAAGAAAGTAGCACAATATGAGATAGCTTGAGGATTTGGGTCCTTGGATTTGTTGCTTTTCTGACCTCTTGAAGGACAGAAAGCATGCTGCTGTTGATTGGGATGAGGAAGCAGCTTCCACAGTTGGATGAGGACATCCCCAACTGTAATAACTGCTGCCCAATGTATCTCAACATGTTCTTTGGCAGAAGAAGAAATCCTGAATTTTGGAGATTGAGTAGTAGGGAAAATGGGACTTCCTCTACTTTGCTGTACTCAGGCAAATGCTGTCTGTAGTAACAAACAGCCCTACAAAATTTCTGGTACCAAGTGAGTGATCACTTCTGCATGCTTGCTGATTGACTAGCTGCCATATGATTCTTATTATTTGGAGGCATTTCTTCTTAGTCCCGTTTTCATACTTCAAGTGAAGAAGACCAGGGAGGTGTTATGCAACTCTTTTGCATGAGTGAGAGACACAGATTTTACTTGGGACTGGATACAGCACTGTAGGGAAGTTCTGATATGTTGTTATTATAAATACATGCATTAACGTTTTTATAAAATACCAAAGATAAGAAGGGGACTTATTGTTCTTCCCTCATGTTTTTTTTTTTTTTTTTTTTTTTTTCCTGTATTAAAAGATTAAAGGGAAGTCTATGTCTGAAAATTCTGTCTCAGAGACCAAAACAGAAGAGAAACAAGGACAGCAAAGAGGAATAAACTTATTTTGCTTATGTTATTGTAAAAAATAGGGAATAGGGTATGTTCTTGAGTTTCTCTATGGAAGCTGAGAATTGGACTCATCTTCTAGTGAGCAGAGACTACATTCTCTTCCAGAGCAAAGTAAACCAGAGCAGAGTTGCCATGACTTCTCACAGCACTGCAAGAGATCAGTTTCAAGTGAAGTAGTAAATGCTTTCTTAGAAAGTGGATCTTCTGATCTCTGCTACTTCTGTTTTGGCCTCTGATTCAACTGGCTATGGAAATGCCTTCATTTTCCAAACTTTCTGGATACATAGTAAGCATCAGCCCAGAGTGTTTTTTTTTTTTTTTTTTTTTTTTTTTTTTTTTTTTCCCCCTCAACTCAAAAACCAGAGCAAAACCCAGTCTGTTTTTATGGCAGTGACAAGCTATACTCGTGAATGGTCTAGCTAGGGTCTGGGAAAAAAAGAGGTTAGAAATGAAAACTGGAATGTCACAGAGGGAAAGTAAAAAAACTGCAAGAATATGAAAAGAAAAACCTAAAACAAAAAAACATAAACCCTCAACCAACCAACTAGCCAACCAACCAGCCAAAGGCATAACAGCACTTGTGAAAAGGAAGTGCCATAAAGCAGTATTCATTGTCTTCAGCCATCTTGGAGCTGGGAATGGATTCCAGCAGAGAAAATGCTGGGAGGCATCTTAATGTTGAAATGAGTCTTTGAAGAAAGGCAGATATGTCTTACAGGAAAAAAAAAAAAAAAAAACAACCAACCAAACAAAAAAGCCACAGTTGTGTGGGTGTGGAGTGAGGGGATGTATTTCACTATCCTCAAGAAGATCCAAGGAAAAATAATATAAAAAATGAGTCAGGCTTGAGGGATATTTTTTATTTTATTTTTTTAAATCTATTTTGGACTCTCTTAAGTCTTTCTGCTTTACTGATGACTCTAATGACTGTGTCATTCTGCCCAAATTTAAGCTATTAAAAGATCTGATACTCATGACATTATGACTAGACCGGTGAACTTATTTCTCAAGGAAGAGAGCCACTATATGGAAGGAATTATTCCATTCCAGATGCACAACTAAACCTTTTTACATTTTGAAGTGCCTCCCTTTCATATATAATACATCACTTAAAAGGGAAAACTGGATTTGTTTCAAGCTGTTAAGACTAAAGGAAAAGTTATTTTCACTTTCAGAAAGAGGGGAAACCACTTGTACCCAGTGACAAGGATTGCTTTGTACCAGAAAAGAAAACATGGGTATTTAAGTTCATTCTGTGTTGTACTAAAATAAACAAGCCTAATTCCTCAGTGTCACATTGTTTAATGGTGTTGCAAAGTGACTTTTTTTTTTTTTTTTTTTTTTTTTGTCAAACTTCTATGCAGCTGAAACCAAAGTGATTGCTGTGTCAATACAGAGGAGTACAATGGAACTAAAACAAATTCTTAGAAAGCAGTATGTCCCCTTCAACATGAACAGTTTCTGAAATCTTTTCTAAACCTAGGTTCTGTGTAGGTGCTGAGCTCCGTGTACTCAAATGTAGCTTGTGTGGATGAGCACAGAGTTAGTGGAGGGAAATTCTCAAAGGGACAAAAAATACTTAACTACCCAAATTGTTGTGAGACAAGAATCTGAAGCAATATATGCATATTTATAATACATGTGTGGTATATATATAAACATATCTAGTACAGAATATATAGTATTAATATAGATTATTTTATAATAGTAAAGTATATAGTATATATAAAAATATATTGTTGTAATTATATTAAATTGATATCACATTTTACATGATAGAATAATTCTTAGAAAAATTATTTAAAAATCTTAAAAATCAAAATATCTCCTTTCTATATGTAATATATTGTACATAAAATGTAATTTATAAAATGCATAATATATTACAATATATAAAAATATAGTATCTAAAATTTAATAGTATATAAATATATCATAAAATGCATATTTATATATTATATAATAGCATAGATAATGTATTCTATAATAAATTATACTCTTTATATATCTTATGTATTTGAATAAAGAAGTAAAAATAATGTATATTTTATATATATACAGAAATAAGTATAATTTTATATTTTATATAAAATATATCACAGAATCACAGAATGGTTGAGGTTGGAACGGATCTCCAGAGACCATCAAGTCCATCTTCCCTGCTCAAGCAAGGTCACCTAGATCATGTTACACAGGATTGCATCCAGGCAGGTTTTGAATATCTCCAAAGAAGGAGACTCCACAAGCTTATTTTTATATAAGTTTACTTTTAAAAATAGTTTCAAGAGACTGCCTTTTCAGTCTGTTAGAAGCTGCACTTATTTTTTTCATTTTTAAATACAAATAGAAAAAAAATCAAAATTCTGTCATAATTCATGGCTTCCATGATGGCATCTACATGGTTGTAATGTTATGAGTTCAGACAATTGCTCACAGTTCCTCCCTTGCCTCTACGATGACCCAACAGATCTATGCAGATGAAGGGCCCCTCTAAGAACTAAGGTCACTTCTCTTTCTCCATAATAGTCTGTTTTCCAAGGGTGTGAACTGTTGCTGAAACTGCCCCTCAGAGGGAATTGCCATAATAATCATTTAACGTATGTTAATGACGAGGACTTTTGGAAAGGAAAAGACCTTCAACTACAGGTTAACCAGTCTGAAATTCTGTGTGTAAACTATGGTTTTGCTAATGCTTATGTTCTTAAAAAAGGGAACTGTGATACATAAGCCATATATAATGTTATAATTACATTGCTTGCAGCTAGGAGTTACTTTGCCATTAATTGTGAATTCTTATAAATCTTAGAACAAGAGTGATTGTTTAAAAATGTGTCATATTGTTTTCTGTTGTTCCAACTTGGGAATTACTTTTGCATAAATCAACCAACTAGGAATAAAATTTTAGCAGGATAGCACGAGGCAGCACAATACCCATTAAAGTTAATCAAGTTAAACTTTTAAATCCCCATGCACAGTATAGAAAATTTACCCTTCAGGGGTGAATTCTCTTTTTGATACACATGGATGATGACTCTGTGAACACTAGTGAGTCTCCCATAAGTATATGTGCTCATAGTGATTAGGTAAACAAAGTTATGTAAGATCCAGGTGCAGATTTCTGTGCAGTTATTCCAGGTTAGCATTGATGTAACAATGATCATAGCACCTGAAACAAAACAGTTAGACAAAAATCTTTGTTTTGAAGGGGTGTATGGATCTTATTAGTTTTTTTTATGGAGGTTCATTTTATTTTTTTTTTTTATTTTTTATTTCTGTTTTTTGTTTTATATATGAAGATGGTGGATATGCTTGCTTTAGAGCTATATTCAAGCTCTCTCATCTAGGAAGTAATTCATTAGTGCATGCTTTCTTCTTCATTCAATTCCTTGATCTCTGTAATCATTTTAGATCATTACTGAACTCACTAGAATGATTGAGACCTATTCTTTGTATACATTGGAATTTCATAAGAAGTCTAGTGGTAAAGCAATGGAACAAAGGGTATTTGACAGAGAATGAGCTCCTGGTAGTTAGGTAAAAATGAAACTACGAAGACTAATATTTCTTCTTATCTTTGGAAAGAGCAGCCTTTCTAGGGAGAACACAAAGACATCACTAAGAAAATTCTCCTGAAAATGTGGAGGTGGCCATTACTTTCTATAGGTTAGTGCTGACACTGAGTACACTAGAAGAATACCATCATTTTTCTCCTCCAGAGGAGCATGGTAAACTTTCCTACAACAATATATCTTGTTCTAAGATTTATAAGAATCTCAGAAATACAGAGTAAATTCAAAGTCTTGCAAATGCTTAAGCTCCAAGCTGGCACTTCACAAGTGCTAGTTCTAACAACAGTTATTTTCTTCTAGTCCCTTCTAAATGGGAAAAAAAACATATCCCTGCCCCATATCCCAACCCTATGTTCAGGAGATTTCTCCAGATGACTTAAAGTCCAGACTCTGCTCCCATTGATACTGTCCATAGGAAGTGAAGGACTACTGATCTTTCATAACTCTTTGAAGCAAAGTTTTAATTCTAGTGCATCATCTAGTGAATCATGTCCCTCTTGAAGGTCATTGGGAGGATACTGCATTACTTAATTGTCCACAATCTGCATAGTGGGACCTAGGAAAAATTATGATAGTCTTTATTGTGAAGACATAATTTTAGGCTTTTGCAGGACAGGTCAATACACACTGGCAAGCCTACCTGGTTGTCTGTGGTCTCTGTGAGTTCACTGGATAGTGTTTACTCTCTATGTCCAATGACACTGCTCAGCTTTCACAAGTCAATACATGCTAACTGCTTCACCCTAACAGTACCTGACCTGCTCATCTATTTCTGGCCTCTGTGTATTTGTTCCCGTGTCTTCACATCAGTCTTCTGTAGGACCACTTGCCTATTCACCACAGGTCACTGCCTTGTGCAGGATTTTCCATTTTTGCTCACGTATCATCAGCTGCCATTTCACATTCATATCTTATACCTGTATCAATCCTGCCATTCCTCGGTATGACTACATATCTTTCATTGGTCTATATGAAGGCAGTCCTTCATCCTTTCCTCCTGTTCATCAATTATGATCAGCCACACGCCTATGGGAAGTCCTAATGTCCAAAGCATCTGCTGATCCATGTACATGAGAACTTTGTATGTCATGACATCTTGCTTATGTCATGACATCTTGCTTATCTCTGAAGACTTCTGTACAAAGTTTTGTGTCTCCCTCTTGTTTTAAAATAATGTTGTCCTTAAGAAATGGCTCACTCATGTCCCAAAGTTGGCAAAGCTCAGTTTCAGTTAGATATCAAGTTTTGTTAATTTGAGGACTTCAGTTACTTTTAAACTGATCTGTTGCACAAGGCATTCAAGAGCACCATGGTAACGGTGTAAGTCACAACTTGCTCCACAAGGGACTCCAGTTTGTTTTTCACCTGTGAGCCACAGTTCACAAGTGACTCTTCTGGAAAGTATTTGTTTAGAGGTGTTGTGTCACATCTGGACACCAACTGGTAAATGTCTTTGCAGAAAAGTTAGCACAAAGGATATTTTTAAATGTTCCATGGACCAACTTTGTAATTTGTTGCTAATTTCCACATAACGGAAATTCATAATGCTCGAGTACAGCCATCAGACTCACTCCCTGGTAGGACTGACACAGTTTATCAGGAAAGCTGCGGGATAGTGTTATTACAGAAAGTTAATCTTAGTATTACAAATTAGCTGTAGTTTATAATAAAGTAACCCTCCTGATATCACTATGGATATTTAATAGTAATGTATTGTGCTCTGTATAATTAATTATCAATTTCCAGCATTTCATAAAAGGTGTAATTATAATGTAAATCCAATATTGTTACTGTTGTAGTTTTTTAAGTACCACAAAAGACTAATAAGTAGGTCTAAAATGTATTTCTTCACTTTCATGTGTCAGTGATAATTATCAGAGAAAATAATTGGCATACAATTACCAACCACTTCAGTACAATTAATCACAATAAGAAGTGTAACCAAGGAACTATCCATCAAAAAATGTAAGCCAAATCCATGAAGTGAGGCAATAGGCATCTTGCCATTACCTGGATCCTTGAAAACATGGGAAGGTGGAATAAATGCAAGGCAGAGAAGGACATTTCCTCAGTACAACTCTAAGTGCTATTTCAAGTAGAAACAGGGCAGGTAGATACATACTGACTAATACTTTCCTTATTAAAGATGGGTGCTCATATAGTCAGTATAAAGGGGTAGACAGCTTTGGAGAACAAAGCTTCTCCTGGAGCTGCCTGCTTAGCGCAGTCACCTTGTAGGGAGGAATGACAGGGACATGAGAGTTATCTGATGTATGTGAACCATTCCTGTAATTTCTGTCCTTCTTGTGCCCAAAAGTACATGTTGTAGCAGTCATTCCTACCAAATGAATGGCTTGTTGGGACACGAAGACTGCTAGGCTGAAAAGCCAGCAGGATTCATACCTATGTCTTTTTTCCCATGTCACAATCTAAAACTGATGTTAAATATCAGGCTTTAAAAGGAGTATAACTTAAAGTAAACATTACTCATATGTTGCTAATTACACTAGGATAGGGAAAGCAATTTAACATAACATAGTAGATACTTTGGGTCTGAAGGTACTGGTGAGGACTAGACCTCCTGTCCTTGTCCTCCCTGGCAAACTGGACTCGTTAAAGTTCTGGTTACCAGTTTCATTTCCTTGTGGTTGAAATGTATTCTTCAAAAGGACAGAAAAGTAGAGGTGTAAGTAGAGGCCAGAGAATTAATTAAGTGATGCTGACTCTTTTCACTGACAAATGGATTTTCAAGCTCATTAGTGCAATAATGTGAAGGGAAATGAGAATGCCAAATGGAAAGTCATCTCTTAGCAGCATGCCTGTATTAATATTTATAGTTAATTCTCACAAGTGAAAGCTCTCTGTGCAGGTGTGCTTTTCACATCTTCTGTTTTTCATATTTTTCTTTTGCCTGCACACATCCTCTGCAATTCTTCAGCTTTTCTTCCTGCTCAACAAATTTCTGTTTTAATTCTTGCCTGCAACAACTCTACTAGTTATGAACTGTTATTTATGAACTATATAACTCCAGTTATTAATCATAAATCAAATACAAAATATATAATACAAATATATAGTTATTGAATACTTCTTGCCAATCTGTTTCATTCAGTTGATGGCAAAAGATGCACTACTTCTGTAGGTTTACTATTACTTTTTTTGGAACAAGGTGAGTTTGAAAATTATGTTGTGATCAGACATTGAGGTATACCTGTTCACTATAGGCAGGCACAGTGTTCTAGAATGAGATTTATATGGAAATTGTATTTATGTTTCATCAAAAGTATTTGAGAATTCATTGCAATTCAGTGACTAATTTGAAGAAGAGAAAAAAATGTTTTGGAAAAAAACACTGTTTGCTTTATCCTTTATTTATTTATTTATTTATTTATTTATTTCAATACTGCATTTCTGATTTGTTTCAAAATGCTGATTTAAGAGAATATTTGCCTAAATCTTCTTCAAAAACAGATACTTAATTTAATAGATGAAATAATGATAATAATAAATTGGACAATGAATTTGAATCAAACAAAAGCTGATCTTTTCAATTTTGCAAGCATCCTGATGGAACAGGGTGATCTGGTCTATTAGGGTTTATGTGAGTCTGTCCTGTTCTTTCCTGCCTTGAGCAATGTGCCTTGCACATTCCTCTATCTTACAGTGCTGCCAGGAGTTTCTCACTCACAGTACTGAACCAGCTGAAAATGTATCATTCTTTAAAACCAGGAGGATTTAGTTTTTTTGGGAGCTTATCTGGCTAAAGAAGCTTGCTATCCATTTACATTTTGCATTAAGGTTTGAATGCATAGGCACTCTCCCTGGAAGCAACTCAAATTTAGGTGTATATATATATACATGTGTATATGTATAGAAATGTGTGTATGCATAACATGCACGTATGTATATATATATTAATGTGTGGAGTTAAGGTGAATTAAGGCACTTAGATTTTAGCGTTACATAAACTATTGTAAATATGTGTGTTTGTACTTTTGGTCAAAAGGAAGCATTTTATTTATTTATTTATTTATTTATTTTCCTATAAACCATCTCTATAAATATTTGAAAACAGCTAACACATATTGCAAATATTTATTTAACACTCTTTGTTGAAATTTTAGATAGTTCTAAAATCGTAATATCTGACTGCTATTAGGAGGTCATTTTGTGTGTGTGAATGTTCCAGTCAAAGCCTCTTCAGCCGAAACATCTGTTCAGTTATTTGTGATGAATGTGTGATTTTTTTTGGAAAAAACCCTGCTCAATATTTTTAATAGTCAATACCAAACTTAAAATTATATTTTTAATGTTGTAACATCATGTGCAAAAGTTATGTAACGAGATCTGGGTCCGTGTGGTTACTGCTATTTATACCAATGCTGCGTGTACAGCAGATGAGAATCCAGTGTTTTCTGAGTAAACAAAGAACAAAAATATGTATCCTTTTTTACCAAGATTATCATTTGAGAGTCACGAAATAGAACAGAGTAGCCAAGATAAATTGCACTGGGAGTACAAAGAAATGGTGGTATATGCTGTCCTCTCAAACTTGTGTAAACGAAATCTGAGTCTGACCAAAGAACATAGCTGAAGATATTACAATACATTTAAATTACCTTTGACAAATACAAAATTTGTGTAATGTAATGCTAGTAAGGATATGTAGTAATGGAATGCATATTTGTATATTGTTTCTACAGTAAGCCAAAATATACAATTAATTTATTGACATGTCTGGTCATTTCTTATTGCTTGCTAATTATAACTCAAATTTTATTTATTTATTTATTTATTTATTTGGAGGGGAGGGAGTGGAGAGCAGTTTGTTTTTTTTGCTCACAGTTTTGCAGAATAACTGAGTCTCTGGTCTTGGAATATTCTTCCTACTGTATGCAAAGAACAAAAAACATCTTGTGATCAGTATTAAAAAAAAAATAAGTTTGGTGATGCCCCCCTGCAAGACATCAGTTTTGCTTGAGACAGATGTGCTTACTGAACACTGCCAAAAAAGGATATATATATATGTATATAAGTTCGATTTTTGTACTCAGTACTGTTATATCCTTTCTGATAAACTTGGATTTAGTGACATCACTTGATGTGCGATCAACTCTAAACTGTTCTTGTATGTTAGTATTTACCCAGGGATGCCAGATGTGAGGACAGTGAATACTGTAGCAAATTCTCTGTTATGAGATCATGTCCTGAGCATTGTTCTCAAACAACCACTCACTGAAGGTTCTTAGCAACACACCTTACTGAGAAACTTGACATTTGATGTAACAGATTTTTTTTTTTTTTTTTTTTTTTTTTCCAGAGGAAGAAATTCCTGTATGTTCAGTTTGTGAATTCTCTTAAAATACTCCCTTAAGATGCAAATTTTAGTGTGTGAATCTACTATAAAGGCTTTAAAAATGATGGTTAGATTAAGAGATACAGAGTAAAGAGATTTATTTATGTTTCACTGGTTTCAGAATGCTTAGCATTCATGAGCAGCTATCCTGATATATAGAAGCAAATATATGTAAGAGTAAATTACAGGACACTTCTAAAGACTGCAGGGCTTGACCTACAAGAAAGATTTGGCTTGAGCATCATTAGCCTCTGAACAAGAGGCAGATGTTGCAGGACTCTCCTGATAGCTCCTGGCTTTTTACCATAAAACAATATTTGATAATACTATTCAGTGTGACAGAAATATGAGAACAGTATCATATTTGCTGATAATTTTATTTTCTGAGAATTATAATAGAAATCAAAACTCACTTTCTATTTACAACTACTTGATGACTTTGTTGTTGTGGTGGTGGTGGTGTTTTTGTTTGTCTGTTTGTTGGTTTCTTTTTTTTATTCTATTTTTTCTTTTTTTTTTTTCTCTCTATTTTTTTTTCTCTCTCCTTGTTTGTTCCTTTACCAGTCAGATGATTGGTCAAATAAGCAAACTAGCTGATGGATAATCCTCCTTCAATTTTTGTAGTTACAAATGAATGAATTGGAACCTGTAAATCTTGACTGGCTACCTTTTTCCCTCTCCTCCTCTCTTCTCCCCTCCCCTCCCCTCCCCTCCTGTTTTCAAAACTATTGGTAATTCTACAGAGGTCACTGGAAAGTGCTGTCTAATTAACATTTCTAGAAACCTAATATTGTCCATTTAGTGCTTGGTTTTAACAGTGATCATCATGCCCCTTGTGGGAAGATATTATCTCCAGGTTAGGTATGATGTTAGCTGAGAGAGCTGCTTAGAGCTCCAGAAATAGTATAATACTGCACTTTCCATCTATGAACAAGGTATTTCTTGGATGCCGATTTTCAGACTGTTTGCCAAGCTTCTCAAGTCAGGCTCAGCTGCAATGTTTCAAGCAGTTATTTTTCCTTGCTTTATGATTTACTCAGATTGCAAGGCTTCTGCTGCTGCTGCCATCTAATCATCTACAGAACCTGGAAGTTTCCAACAGAACTTATCATCTTGGGCTCTACAATTCATCATGCCGGTGCCTCACTGCTTGGGAACTGCTTCCCTAGGAAGTCCTCAAATGCAAGGAACCAGTCCCAGCAGCAGTGTGGCTTTATTATACTCTGCTGATGCTGAGTAGTTGGAAATGCAGTCTGGTCCCTTGCATTATGTGTGTTTAACTAAAGAAGAGATGTTTCTACCTGTGTTTAGATGTCTCACTGAAGAAGTACAAGAAATGCCACTGTACTCTTTTGCAATCTTTGTTCTGCCTCACAATTGGGCATCTAGGCACCAGTAACCACAGTCAAGTACTACAGTTGGCAGATGGGATGGATTCCCTAAAATATAAGTGCTTTAAATAAATTTATATTGTAACACTGTCATCATATAGTTTTTTTATACACACGTTGTGATTTTTGAGTGCGGAAATGTAGTAAAGAGAGATATACTGATAGTAACGTTTTCCAGAGCACACTTTCCCCATTTAAAATTAATTCCCATGCTTTCTAATCCCACTTAATAGGCAATAACTCACTATTCTTTGTAGCTTTCAAAACTATTCTTGTGTCTTGATGTATCTTGAGTCATCAAATCTGAAATGTCTTTGGAACCAGCTTGAAGTTTAAAAGACAAATAGCTTTCAGAAGCAGGCGTGGAGTATGCTGTTCTTCAGACCTGCTCCTATTTACTCCTGCTGACAGCTACCAAGAACAGAACAATTTCCCTTGTGCTAAGCAGAAAGGGAAGTGCTTTTTCTCAAGTAACCAGAGTATTTGGATGCATATCAAAACAGCGTCATTAGCTTTTCTTTGGTTGGTTGGTGAAGACTAAAGTATTTCTGGCCCTTAACTCTCAATGATAAAATACATTAAAAACATTATCCTTGTGTTAAATTTAGTCTGGATTTGTTCTCCCTTCAGTCAGTGTTTGCAGATTCTGAATTAATTTGCATCTTTTTCCCTTGCTGGTAAACCTGAGTAAGTCCATACTGGAGGGTGTTCAATTATCAGGTCATACATAATCTGTGGTCATTCCCATCTAAATAGACCATTAACTGTGTGCCTATACCAAATTACATTATCTGATAGCTTAGCCTGATAGTCTCATTAAAACATCAGAAGGAAGACAATTGCAATTGTATCATAAACTGTATTATTTATTATAAACCAATCACCAGATTGTAGTGTAACCTGAAGACAGAAGAACCTATTTAGTGGTGAGATTGTGAGCTAGCAACAGCTGAGTCTCCATTACTCTCTAGACTTAATGTATTGCAGGGTGTGCTGTGATAGAGATCCCAGATATGGTGTGAATGCCTACCAAGACACCTTCATCCATAAAGTTCCTCTCCACCACTAAACAGAGAGCTATTTACCAGCCCTGTTTTTACCTGGCATTCAGGTGACCCCTGTGACTAAAGTGAGTCACAGTGGCCTGTTCTCTGTCCAAGGGTGAAGCAGTCAGATTGCTTACTGTGTCTGTTTTATCTATGCAGTTAATTGAAGAAGAGGTGATAGTAGGAAGTAGCAGATTGGGTACTAGGGAGAAAGAGAGGCCTAAAATCCTTCCTATTATTTGTGGTGTAATTATTGTAAAATTATTATATTTTTTGAGACTGAGTGTAGTACACTAACAGTTGCAATAGGAAAATGTTTAGAAAAGAACAGGAACAGGACAACTTCTTATAGTATTTTACTCTATAATGTTCTCCCGATTACAGATACTTTCACTTGGGGCAATTTTCCCCACTTGATGTACTTTGTTTATCTAGTTACCCTCAGTGGATCTCTCTTCCAATGTCTAGTTCAGTTTTTCCTTGGAAACACATACAGGTTTTACACCAACAAAGTATTTTGTCAAGACTGTGAGTACTACCCACTGCATGAATGTCTATGTCCATTTGTTTATTTTGAATTTGGCTCCCACTAGTTTAGCGTGGTTTTATCTGATGCCCTTTAGTTCTTGCCCAGAAAGAGGCAGTATGCAGTCCATTGTCCCCTCTCCTTACCACATGATTTTATAGACTTTTACCATGCCTTCCTTAAGGTTCCTCTTTTCCAGAATGAAGGGTCACAGTCTACCGGTGATTCCTATTTAGTTGTCATAGCAAGGTTTTTCTGGGGATTTTTGCTCTCTTTTGTAGTCTAATGTATCCCCTTGGAGGTGAACAAACAAGAGGTCTACGCTCAACATACTCAGTCATGTCGTTTATGATGCTACTGTCCAGTGCAGACTCTGCAAAACTTCAATGAATTTTCTCAGTGGTGAAGGAACTCTGGCACCCCACTGCCTCCTGTTGTTTAACCAATTATTCACCTATCCCAGGACCTGCTGCCTTGTACAGCCTGCCACATTGTTACTGTGCAGTGCTTCCTCCCTTTCTCTCCCAGTTTACACTAAAGTTGTCTGGGGAGATTTTGAATTCCCTGACTGCAGACAAGCCTACCTGACCAGTTTGATTACTGTCATCTTAATCCCCTATCACTCAAGCCTCTGCAAATACAGCCAACATTCCTTTTACTGCTACTGATATTTGTTGAGAGATTGTCATGGGAGATACTATCCTGGGAAGTCTTGTAGTGTATGACTAGAAGACCATAATTAGTAAGGTAAATACTTTGTACTAGCATTACTTTTTACACTTTTAAGTTAAAGTAAACCCTCCCAAAATTTAGTCTTATGAATGAAATAAAGTCTAATAACAAAATAAATAAATAAATAAATACGTAAATTGAATCTCCCTTTCCTAGCTTACTTGTTAATATCCCAGAACAAATATTGAGTGATGAAGCAATATTTAATGTGCCATTCCTCTAGTTTTCAGTTACCTGGAGTTATGCCTGTTATCTGGTCTAAAGATTGACTTCCATGCTCTTGCTGATTCATCTGGAAAATTGTTTAGGAGTATAAATCTGTGAAGATTATTGCATCTCATTCTCTCAATGGGAATTACATTTTGCCCTCTTAATGTTAACTCTTTGGCATCAGTAATTTTGTTGACTTTATTATTGATAATTGAGTTTGGTATGATGTATTTTACAGAATATTGGCTTATTTATTAGCTAATTTGGCAGTAAATGTAGCCAGGCCAGCTGACTATGTGTTTTTCCACTGACACTTCCAAAATACAGGAGATGATAGAGTAGACACACTCCTCCCTTCCTCTTTGAGGAAGTCTGATTTGGGCGTTATTATTTTATTGTATTGTATTGTATTGTATTGTATTGTATTGTATTGTATTGTATTTTATTTTATTTTATTTTATTTTATTTTATTTTATTTTATTTTTTCACTTCTGCATTTTATTATCATCTCTGGTATTCTTCAGTCTCAGAAGATACATTTAAATTGTGATATGTTTGTGCAGCAAGAAATTTGAGCCATTGACAGGGGAGAAATTTGCTAATAAAATTATTCTGAATAAATGTGGAAGATTTTGCTTTACTTTTTGAGTCACATTTTTCATGCTCTCGTAATTATTGGCCTTGGATAAATAGATGGAAAATAATGAGGAAAATGCATTAATTGTAAAATCCAAAATGTGCATTCAGCTACTTTCAGAAAGAATTAAAAATGAAAAACAATCCTGAGACATTTGTTACCTGATGCTAGATAGGTTCTGCATTGAGTGCTGCAGTAATGCAGAGTTCTGTGCTTTTTTTTCTTTTCTTTTCTTTTTTTTTTTTTTCTATTTGGCAGAGTTAACAATCCATTCTACATTTGTGCTTGAATTTCTAGCAGCTCATTTTCATTCTGTACTGTACCATTAAACGTTTCCATTTTCTTCAGGGGAAGCATGCTTGTGTTTTTAGACTTCCTGTATCGTCTTCCACTCAGAAACACTATCTATTTGTAGATGAGTTGGAAAAATTTGGTTCAAAAAGTAGCAATGCCATGAAGAAACATTGCAAAGGAAGTACAAAGTCAAGTGTTTCATTCCACGGTTCTTTATCTAAGGAATTAAGTTTATATAGTTTCATTTAAAGCCTTTGGCCAGAGCTTTCATTCCAAGGTGTTCTGTTCTTTGCTTATACATACTAGTGTGTTCTTTAACTGTTTATGTTCAGAGGTGGGAGTAAGAGAGTAAAATAAACAGGACATTAACACTGACATTGGTAGAAACGAAGAAGGAGAAAGGCAGACTGTCAAATGTGTAAATTATTGCAGCTTTGCTAAAGTTGCACTTTGGATTTGAACACGTCTGCTTAACATATTGTTGAACAGCTAAAAGTAAACCAAACCACGTAAACTAGGCAGCATTTACCTTTGCCATTAGTGAACAAGACTGTGCTTTACACTTGTGTGTAACTCATTGTGTGTCAAGAGTGAGACAACCTCTTGTGTCACTTCTAATTATTTGTAATGTAGTTGCAGGAGAATTGGCAGTCATTATTGAGGGTTCCATCATTCTATGCGATAAAAAGCAACACAGTAAGGTAGATCTTTGCTACAGAGAAATGAAAATAGGAAAGGAGGAACTCAGCAAAAGGTAAAAGGACTATGGTTTTTGAGGGAAAATTATAAGATGCATTTACACTCTCATTGGATAACTGTATTATTTGAGCATCTCAAAATCTCTAACATATTTATCTTTACAAATTTCTTTCGATATAGGGAAATTCCATTATCTTCATTTAGCCAGTGACAGAAAGAATGTAAGTTATTTGCCTATAATCATATAGATGGCATGAGTAGGTAAGTGCTCCAGACTGACATCAAGATATTCTGGGTCTTGACATCTCACCCTGACATTACCTTTCCTTTTCATAATATAACTGACACAGACTTTGATATGTATATTTTATATAAACTGTTTTTGTATCTTAGGTATAAAAGAGTAACACCAGCAAAATGCCAATCCCCGTGCAGACAGAGATTCAATACATTTGGCATAAAGCATCGATGCTTTCACAGTCACTGCATGAATCTGGTAATGCAGTGTCATCCTACTAGGTGCTACCCATGCAGGGGATCAGCAGCTTAGTATTTGGCTCAGATTTTTTAAAATGTTTGTGTTCTGTGATAGTGACATGAAACTGAGCTTTATTTGCACTGTTACACATCAGTGCTATAAGCCTCAATTTCCAGGGTTATCATGAGACTAGATATTGATTTTGAACAATTGCATTTGCAGACATGACTGACCTATTTGGTGATGGAATAAATGGGAAGATGATTACTTTTACTGAGCTACTGGGACCTGATGTTTTCTCCCTCTATAAACTGTTTCCCTGTTGCTTTTCTAGTGTGGCTGGTATTACCAATGTCAGCAAAATATGTCTGATTATATTAAATGAAGCCATTACAAACTTGCTGTCTGTATGTGTCTGGTATTTTTCTGTCTATTTAATAATCACAGAAGGATAAAATGTTTAAGGCTCAGGTAGTTTGTCTTTTTAACAAGGAAGTTTACATGCTTCAGGTTTTATAATCTATACATTTCAACTCCTTATATATATATATATATAATCATAAGAAAGATTAGCAGTTCCCTTGGATTCCTTTAGATAGTAGTTAATCACTTCTGTTCAGCTTCTTTCTACCCACCAGTGTTTCTCTTTTCTTCTTATTAAGATACACAACAGAAATCTATTTCTTTTGTCAAGTATTTTAAAATAACTTTTTTTCCTTTAATATGTTTGTTGTGTATAGCTATATTCCTTTAATATAGGATGAATGATTAGTGATTTCATGATGAGGAAATCATATGAAGCACTGACTAAAATGTAGCATTCAACAATGAATTTTAATGTAAAAAGTTGCTAGTAGTAACATTAACATTGCAAAAGAGCCTGCAACTTTACCAGAGTGTAATTATTACTTTTGAAATTTTTGTTGTCTGAATTGTAGCTAACATAAAATGCTTTTAGAGTACAGTGCTTTAGCTCATATTGGAAAAGTCTAAAAAAATTGTGGAGAATGCTTCATCCCCAGGTGACATGTCTGACACATGGCAAATGGATTATCTGAATGAGGTGAGGTGGCAGTCAAAGGTAGCCTGACTAATGACACTATGAGAATTCTTTGAACTGGACACACAATACTCCATCTTTTACATACCATGCTTTTATAGAGCAACAGGACTTCTTCACAAACATTAGTTTCTATAGAGCATGCTTCATAGTTCATCTCCTCGATCTACGGTCTGTTTGTCCCTGCAAGGTCTGGAATAGAGAAACTGTGATCCAGACAAAGATTAATGAAAGTATGGTAATTGTATTATAGTGGTTCAAAAGTATTTGACATTATGTCTGGACAACTGTAACTGTCAAATACGGAGAATACAGATGTGCCACTAACTTAAGAATGTCAAACTTTTTGCTTGATACCTGACTTCGGTAGAAACCTAAGTTCAATTACAAATCTAAATTTTTGGGCAGAGAGAGGTTTTTTACTTAGTCTAGCTTTTATATTTCTCTAGCCAGACACTTCAAAACATTTAGATTTTGGTTAAACAGAATAATCATTTCTTCATTTTTCACAAGTCCAATTATGATTCTAATTAGTAAGAGTACATCTATCTGAGAGTTTTCATTGTTAAAATACATCTTATTTTTTTTTTTTTTTCCAGCTATAGCCTTGATGTAAATTTGCAATAAATCTTAATCTTAGACTTGTAGTCTATGCAGGTTCTGAGGTATTTTACTGTTATGGCATGAAAGATATAAAAAACCTCCTTGGAGAAATTTGCATTTTATTTAGCCTATGCCTTTCCAGTATAGAATAGAAAAAAAAATGCAATACTGACTGGTGTTGAAGTTTTGCTTTAAATAGTTAGGAATAGATGATATACTGAAAGAAACACCTGACATATTTTTCTTTATGTACTGATTGAAAAACAAACCAGATCTTCCAGATTTTCAACCATTTTATCTTAGTACTGAGTTTTTCTACTGAAATTATAAAGTCCAATAAAACTTTTCAAAATAGAAAAGAAGCCAAAATATATATATATTGAATAATTAAGAACAAACTTATTGAAAAACTTCCACTCTTGAAACTTAATTAAGAGTTCTTTAATATGACATATAGATTTTATGAAAAATGGACCATGCAGGTCCCAGAATAAAGGCCCTTGGGACATCAGCTGTAAGTGAAAAAGGAACTGATTATATAGCAAGTGAATTATCAGTCAAAAATAACATTAGCCAACACAATATGTAGCTGTAGTGCTACATCTAGAGTATAATCAATAAGCAAAGTTGATTAGTTGTTTTCAGAATAGAAGAGTGACTCAATTCCATTATATGGATTGTATTCACAAACACATGTACCTTGATCATCTCAGGTGATGTAACCAAATTACACTGTTTGGATGTTTGCAGTAGACAGTTATAAATCCACTCTGGCAATAAGAAAACAAGTTGTAACTCTTGGTAAAGTTTGCAATAGAATAAGCCCTCTAGGAATAGTTAGTTAAATAGATTTTCTCCAGTTGTCATGATGATATTGACAAAAAGAGCATGCAAAGAGACAACTGGAACTACTTTGGGTGAAGGCTTGACAAGTAGGGAAAGGAGCCTAGAGGATTAGCTGATATTCTTTACTTTGGTACTTCTATAGATAGCTGGATGACTTATCTCCTGAGATATAACATGGGATTAATGCTTTTAAATTCATGTTAAATTTCTTTGATAAATTTTAAAGTTGGGAAAATACAGGAAGATGAGGGAAACATGGTTATAGTAATCCCAAACTAAATATTGAGCATTATATTTTCTGCACTTTTTGTTTACTATCCAACAGGAATCACCCGGTCCTTTTTTCCCTAATTTATTGACTTTACATTAGTCTTTATTAAAAAGATCTCAGTGTCCTATTTTGAATGATGTATAAGACTTTAAAAAGATTTAAGTCTCTGATTCCTCGGCAACTTTGAACATATTTTTGTTCAAACCTATAAAGGTCATATTCTTTATATAGTACTTATTCTCTATTTATCTGACTAATTTCTGTGCAATTTGTGTAATCATATGAGCATGAGTTGGAAAGTACCAATTATATCATACTGTCCCTCTTCTCACCAATATGGAATGTAGTCCCTCAGACAAAGGACAAATGCTTGATTTTAGCTAAAAGCTGCGGAGAAGCCTCCTGATCTCCACCAACTGAAATTTAAACTCTCATCTGTTATTAATACATTTTCAATAAATGACTACCAGAACATCTGCTCATGCCTAGTAAATTTTTCATTCCTTCTCTTAAAGCTGACTTCCCCAGTGCATTGATGAGAGAAACATTCTTACTACCCATTATGCTATTTAAAATAACATAATTGCAGTGTAGAAATGTTAACTGAAAGTGATATAATGATTTTTGTCATTCCTGTTGCATCTATAAGGGAAATAAGAGCAAAATAATCACAGAATCATACAATCATACAATATCCCGGGTTGGAAGGGACCCATAAGGATCATCAAGTCCAACTCCCGGCACCACACAGGTCTACCCAAAATTTTAGACCATGTGACTAAGTGCACAGTCCAAACACTTCTTAAATTCAGTCAGGTTTTGTGCAGTGACTTCCCTGGGGAGCCTGTTCCAATGTGCAACCACCCTCTTCTTGAAGAACCTCTTCCTGATGTCCAGCCTAAACCTTCCCTGCCTCAGCTTGACACTAATATAACATAACATAACATAACATAACATAACATAACATAACATAACAT
>CM021697.1:75341069-75460988 GCA_011074415.1 Stictonetta naevosa
AACATAACATAACATAACATAACATAACATAACATAACATAACATAAAGAATAGTAGGATTTCTAACTTTTTTAATCAGGAAACATTCATTCAGCGAATGAATAGTGTTTACATAAAGTTCATAGCATTTATAGATGTTGAAAAGACTAAACATCGGTTTTTAAATGTTGTCACCAATGTCTCAATGTACAAAATGTCACAAAATGTGCAATTTTATTTGGAATTTTTTTGATACACTTAATATGCAAAACAAAATACAATCACTGCGATGAAGAGGAGAGGCATGTCTGAGGTAAATGTGCTACCAGTCTTTTAGGTTCAGAGGTGTATTTAGAGTGTGACTCTCATTTTTCTGTTTAAAACTTTTCTTACCTCAAAGGTTTTGAGAATGAAAACGTTCTTGAAGTCAATTACCATCAGAACATGTTGAGTTTCCATGGATAAGGCCTATGTTCCCAGCTTCGTAAAATTATGCTGTTTGTTGTTTACAATGACATTTCTCTAGTTATCTTTAACTGTTTACACAGGTAATGGGCAGCTGCTCCCAGTTGGGCCACCTTAGTTTTGCATTTAAGCCCAGGATGTAACCCAGTTAAGTTTTCTATCAAGTTGGACGTCCTGACTCATTTTTTTCTTGTCTCACTGCTAAATTTCAAGATATATGAGGGAGTGCAAATAGAGGTTCATGCTCACCTGAAGGGAGGGATCTGTCCTGATTCTTACCTACATACAGGTGGGAAAATGTAAAGTGCCAGTATGCCCAAGCACCAAAGCTCTGGCATGCTGTAGTGGGTTTACATGGCAGGGTTTTGGTAGTGGGGGGGCCATAGTGGTGGCTTCTGTGAGAAGAATCCAGAAACTACCCCGTGTTAGATAAGGGCCCTGCCTCTAACCAGAGCTGGGCCTATAGGCGATATTGTTTGCGCCTCTGTGAGAGCATATTTGAGACAACAGTGGAGGAGGTGGACCTGCACTGACGGAGGCTGCGGCCTGTGGAGGACCCCCACAGAGCAGATTCTGGGCTGAACCTGTAGCCTGTAGAGAGGAGCCCACGCAGGAGCTGTTGCCCGTGGGGGACCCAGGTTGGAGCAGTGTGCTCCTGATGGATGGCCCCTGTGGTATGGACCCATGTGGGAGCAGTTCTTGAAGAGCTGCTGCCTGTGGGAAGCCCACGCAGGATCAGTTCAGGAAGGATGGCATACTGTGGGAGCGACCTCACGTAGAGCAGGGACAGAGAGTGACTGAGAAGGAGCGGCAGAGACAAAGCTCTATAGACTGACTGCAGCCCCCATCCTCAAGTTCCTCTGCGCCGCTCCGGGGGAGGAGGTGGAAGAGGGTGGATGGAGGGAAGGTGTTTTTGGTTTCTTTCCTCTGTTTCTCACTTCTCTAGCTTCTAAGTAATAGGGTATAAACCTTACTATCTCCTTACTCAGAGTCTGTTTTGCCCATCATGATAATTGTTGAGCTGTCTCCCCAACCTTATCTCAACCCTTGAGCCCTTTGTCGTATTTTCTTCCCTTTCCCCTTTGAGGAGGGGGAGTGAGAGTAGCCGTGGTGGAATTTGGCTGCCCACCTGAGTAAAACCACCACATATGCATACAGCTACACAAAGACCATTAATCTTAGCATTCCTTTCCTGGCTCTACATCACACCTTTCAAGTCTCCTCCTGTCCACTTTCATGTCATTCCTAAAATATATCCTTTTATCCTCTTTCCCCCTGGAGAGCGACACTTTGCTCAATCAGATAATGACAGGACAAGTGGGAATGGTTTTAAACTAAAAGAGGAGAGATTTATATTAGAGATTAAGAGGAAATTCTTCACTCAGTGTGTGGTGAGGCACTGGAACTAGTTGCCCAGAGAGGTTGTGGATGCCCCATCCCTGGAGGTGTTCAAGAGCAGATTAGATGAGGCCCTGAGTAACCTGATTTAGTGGGTGGCATCCTTGCCTATGGCAGGGGGATGGAACTAGATGATCTTCAATGTTCCTTCTAACCCAAGCCATTCTATGATTCTATAATTATTTCTATAATGAGCATTCATCTGAATAATTTACTGATTAAAAAAAAAAAAAAGAAAAAGAAAAAAGAAAATTTATGTCCATTGAGAAGTCTGTATTAACATGCCTATATTTCATTTTTATGGTTTTGCCAGGGGTGCTGCTTTCCGATCTTAGAATCCCTTTGTTTAGCTCAGATATGCTATCAGCACAGCATCCTCTGGACAGCCTAGATCACAGCAAACTGTCATTTTATGACGAAGTCATTTTATGTAATCTTCTGCCTTGTCACAGTATAATCAGTTATGTACACATACTTTTGTTAGGCTCACCTTTCTATTTAGAAGATAAATTTCAATATGTTTTTTTAGGTATGCTACTCCAATTGTAGATATTTAGGTTGGTAAATATGATCACCTTTAAGAAAATACTGATTTGATGAAGTGTCTGGGAAACAATTGAACAAGAACAGATTGCCTAAAGCAAAGCCCAGAGCAGAGGAAATATTTTGTCTTTGCTGTTTCAGATGTGCACTAAAATGAAGTCAATTAACTTCCTAAATACTGAATGTGGAAGTTATAGCTCAGGGTTTTCTGGTTTACATGACTGCAAAATCTGGAACTGTAATCTTGTGTCTTTGTGGTAGACACACAGCTACAGAGCAGGTGGGCAGATTTATTACTTTTAGAGCATTAGAATATTACGCTTTTAAAGAAAAGGTCATTTTTAATCCCAGATGTAACTAAAGTTGGTTATGTATTGTGATTGCCTACTGCTATATGATTTAGTTGAACCTGACATTTTGAAACTTGATCACTGTATTCTGTTCAATAATATTGAAATTTTCACTACTTCATGTTTCAGAATAAGAGCCAAGGATTGAGCTTTGTCCGTATCCATGCACCTTGGCAAGTACTTAGCCGAGAAGCAGAGCTCCATAAAATAAAAATGCCTACTAAAAAAGTAAGTATATTCCATCTTCTATCAACTAGTTTTATGTCTAGAGGATGGTTGATCGGAAAGGTAGTTAAATGTTTAGAATGTAAGTGTACGTTATTTCAAAATCAGTGCAAATGAAATGTCACTCTTACTCTTTTACCTTACTAATTATTTTTAGATGATTTAGTATTCAGAATTGGATTTAAGATGGGGCTTTCAGAGGGGATTTCAAAGGCCCCAAAGGCAGTTAGCTGGCAGACTGTATTCTGTAGAGTGATGAGAGGGGTGAGTTTTAAGGAGGAGTTGTTTGAAGCTGAGAAGGCCGTAGCTATTTGGATTTTTGTCAAGGAACTGTCCTCAAAGGTGAGGTGTAGTATGTGAGATAGTATGAAAGCTGTTCATTGCCTTAAGATTTATCTGAAGTCTGGGGAGACAGCCTGTTTTGGTGGTATCAGTGACTTACTGAATTTAGACGTGCTCCATTGTCATTACAATATTGGTTTACAATTTTCTTTACAGTTGTAGTAGTTGAGAATTCATATAGCTTTCAGAAGAGTTGCTTGCAAACACTGCAGATCCTGTGGAGCATATCCCCAAATTTGTGATCCCTCCATGATTTAATGTGTTGGCTAAAAACAACACTGAAGTCAGTGGAACTGCCTTGGGCTCACAGTTAGTGCTACTTATCAACTGCACTACTGAACACTTTCTTCATTACATGTCATCAGAATTAATAAGTTTTTTTGTGTTTGTTTGTTTATTTTTCCTCCACAGTGGTTTATATATATATATATGTATTTATTTTAACCTAGCAGTTGTTGTCACCCAGCAAAGGTTGTCCACATCTCATGGTGTTAGCGTCTTTCACTGTCTGAGATTTGGCCAAGCCAGTCTTATATACTCTTACTGTATTGTGTTTACCCCCTTAACCACCAAGAAATCTTTTTACTTGTAATCAGACTCTGAAAATGGGTAGGGTTTGGATGGCTACTGTACCTCTGTTCTTTCTGGCATAGTGATGGATGCATAGGGCCTTTCTAGGAATGCACCTATATATTAGATTCCTGTCTTTGATCCCTTCCCAGATTTCTTCCTTTTGTGCATATCTAGAGCCTGCTCATTTCTCCCTTCTCCCTCTATTTGAACTTTCCTCTCTTAGTCTTTTTTCTTAGTCTTTGCAAATACTCTGGAGAGAACTAGTTCATTGAGGTATGCTGACATCATATTGTCCTAAGTTAAGATCTGTCCAGGGGCTAATAGTCTCCAATGTCCATTCTAGTCATTGACAAACAGCTCAACATACCTTTCTCTTTTCTGAATTGGAGAAAAAAAAAAAGTACAGTAAATCATAGGGCCCTAAATACATAGAACCACCCTGGGGTAAATAGGGAGCAGACAAAACAGGAATTGTCTCAAAGGTCACAGAAAATAAATTAACTGTCTAAGTTGTCATGTTATTTGTAGTGCCATAGATAGTGCATGTTTCATCATAGAACATGAAGTTGAAGGCTAGGAGGAGCTAAAAATGTTGGTATTTTGTTTGCTGGTACTCCATCATCTGTGGCAAGAACACTGTAAACAACCACCACAAATGAAATTAAAAACAAGAAAACAACAACAAAAAAAAAAAACAGTAAGATGCTCACAAAATAAAGGGGAAAATAATAAACAGAACATTCATACCATGTGTTGGAAAAGTAAGAATTAGGCAACAAATTCTTAAGCAGAGCCTGAAAATCCAGTAAGTTTGGGGTTTACAAATGTTCCAAACCATAGCAAGTCAAAGGGGTCTTTTGAGGAGCTAACTGTTCTGCTGCATCTGGTTGTACAGACACTCACACACATTTTCTAATTCACATGGATCGCTGTTATTCTACCCACATTATAGTCAAATCAGTTGTCATTTTCATGTCCTGTGTGTATTGAAATCTGCAGAATGTTCTTCTACTCTTTGATATTTGTAGTGATTATACACATTCATAGCTTTCATTTGCATTAAAAAATCTGGAGCACCAAACTGAATTTTGTTTATGCCATTTAATTATGTTTCTTTTTCCTTTTTTCCATGTCCCATTCCGCTCTGGGAATGGGACCAAAAGCAAGGTTGTATTGGAGACACACAAAGAGTCCCTAACATTGCTCTGAAGACAATGCTGGGTATATCCCTGCTCACCTGTGGTGGCTGTGAAGGCATAACAAGGCACCTTGATCTTCCTGAGAAAACATTCTTATTTAATGTTATTCTCCTTGGAATTTGCCCAACAGTACCCAATCTGCCCCATTTTATTATCTTGCTGTTCTCTCAAATGCAACAAAAAGAACAGACTTGCTATGATTTCCAACATCTTATTTGCACATTGTATGTAATTGCATGTTGTTTAAACTGGATCTTTTTTTTTTTTTTTTTTTTTTTTTGTTGAAAAAGCAGTGGAAACAGGCTGAATTGTAGATGTCTTGTATTCATTTATGGCCGGAGGTAGTGTGTTATTCCTATAGATATAAAATTATTTGATATTTTAAAATATTGACAGATTAGTTCTTTTAACCTGTATATTTCATATCTTTTAAATTGCATCCTTTTCTTTAAAGCTACACATTTTAAATGATGAGTAGAACAAATATTCAAAGGGCAAATGGACATGAAGTCATCAATCAGGCAGTTAGTTGTGAAAACAGTATTCAGGTTTGTACCTGTAACTTAGTGGTGTATAGATAAAGATGAAATGAAGTGTGTCTACCAGCAAGGAAGCCAAATCTCAAATTACCTGAAAATTCATACTAGGATAATAAATTATCTCCTAAAACTTAAAGATGATATAGCATCTTTAAGGAGAATATTGCTGGCAACTCTTGTTGACTATGTTATATTTCTATAAACTCAACTGCAGAAATGGAATACTACCAGTTAAATACAGAAAGCATGACATGAAAATTATGTTATTGTCTTGATATTTTTGCAGTCAAAGGCGGTTGGGAGCAGAATGTCCTGTGGGGGAAAAAATCCACTTCAAACAATTGAAACATTGTATTTTGGAGATTTGGAAGTAAAAATGGAAAAATTCAGCCAGCAACCACTAGAAAGAAAATTCCATTTTTACTAAAAGACAAAAGCACTATTGGTATTTTCTGTGATATTATTTTTATTTGCTCAAACATCCAATGAAACTATAAACAAAGTATTTTCAGTGGAAAGTAGCCATCTCTAAATGTAATGAATTGATTGCAGAAAAGTCTTTTCTAATGTACATTTTTAAAACATCTTTCATGACAAAATGCAGTCTGGAAAAAGGTGCTTTAAGAGCAAATTTAACTGTATGTATACTTTTGAATAAGAAGAAATAGTTACTTTTGATGAATTAAAATGTTTCATGCTCAAATAGACTAGGTACATTCCTTGTAACACCTTCAAATAGGAAAGTAAATCCCATACCATCCATTGGGGTTAAGAGTGTCTAGGCTTCCAAAGAGCCTGACTGTAGTCCTTGGAAAAAGATCAGAATGTGTTGAAAATAGAGAACCAATGATCCTGATGTTTAAATTATGAAGTTTTAAGGTACTTCATTTCAATAATTTGAAATAATAAAAATATTGTGGCACAGACTCATTCAGGTGTTACATAAAGTTCATTTAGTGCATTTTATTAATCAGATTACAAATAAATACAGGTTTGGTAAAGTTGTCTGTATTAAATGAAAAAAATACCTCCATATCTCTGGGAAGCTTCTTTGCACAACACATCAATCTGAACAAACAAAACCTATATCCTTGCACTTGGAAGTACCACAGAGCCACGAGCTTGGCATCCTCACTTTCAATGGCATGTGTACATGTGTGCTGTCAGACCAAGCTATCAATTATTAACCATGAAAAAAAACACCAAAAAAACAAAAAAAAACCTCTGAGCAGTATAGCAAGTAAAGTCCCTTCCTGCTCTGTCTGTTCCCTGTATTTCCAGTTAGAGTTACAAAGTCAAAAAATTACTCTGCTTTTCTATAATCTCCTTGCAGCTCTTAGTTGAAATGTGTTAGCAAGGATGTTTCTTGTACTAAAAATTCTACACTGAGATTTTTTTATTTTTTATTTTTTATTTTTTATTTTTATTTTTCCCTGAAAATAGCTTGACTCTTTGGTATTGAAACCCTCATCAAATTCATGTGCTTGCTATTATATGGGAATATATGTTGAAAGAAGGTGCTTATTTTAATTACTGATTTAAACGTATATAAAAATGTATCTTTTTTTTTCACTTTAGTGTATTTTTGGAAGTCATGTTAATATACAACATTTTATTTACTCAGGTGTATGAAATCAAAGAAGAAGAAGGAATTCTCAAAAAGCTAAATGAAATATGGTGCAAATTGACTGAACCTCTGCAACCCCAGGTGCCCCAAGAAAATACCAAGATGAAAAACCTGTCTTACCCATTTTCCAGAGAGAAAATACATTTGTGAGTGCTTCAAATTGTGAAGGGCAATGAAGAAAGCTATAACTCATCATTTTACTCTTGTCATTTTTCTACATTCTTTTTTTTTTTTTTTTTTTTTTAAATTAAAAATCAGAAATTTGTTGATGTTGCAGTACATCTGAGAATCCTGAAAAAATTTCCAAGTTGTCAGATTATTCCTGGATAATATTTTCAAGTGATTAAAGTATATGTCTGCATTAACCTAAATTTATTAAAGCCTGAGTAAATAGATTTGAAGTAAATAAACATGCTGACATGGAATTCAGTTTCAGAGGATTAACAGAAATCTAAGTTACACAGAATTTTGTCAGTGTTTTACTTCCTTCTTCTAAGGAAGGCACTTGAAGCAGTTAAATAAAATATCTATGTTCTTAGCTTGAACTGTAAAAAGTTTAGCAACAAATTCCTGATTAATTTGATAGTGATATTACTGCCTGTTTTGTAAAAAGAAAGAGCAAGTAGAAATTAGATAATATTTTCCTCTTGACACATTTATTATAGTCATTAAAACTTGGCTAGTAATATGCAGATAAGGAACTCTTGACACTTGCCCTTTCACTCTGAGCAATACTTGTGGGCCCAGTTTGGTATTAAACATTCCTTTTTTCCTCATAGTGGCTGCTTGTATTTATGTCTGATAAATAAATTTCAGTAATAAATATAATGAACAGCCATAACACTTTTGTCCTCTCTGAAAATTTGAATTGATATAGAATAAAAGTAAATTTGATTGAAAGGATAAATTGAGAAGGCTAATTTCACACAAGATGATTTTAAGTTTTGAGAGAATACATAATTGCAGTGTATTTTTATTTTAAGTCAAGCAAAATGTGGACTGGTTAGTCACATGGAAAAGAGTAATAAACATCTGCATTAGGCAATTTAAAACCTTGTAACATAACCACAAAATGCTATACCATTGAGGGTATTTATAAAAAAAGATTAAAATGTCTGCTTGTGTAAACAATAGACAAGCTGTCCTTACTAGAAAGGCATATTACAGTAGTTAATATTTCTTCACTTTTTGTGCCAACCATCATTGCAATCGCAGTAGAATTCTGAATGAATGTCTTTAGGATTTCATTTAGATATTAAGAGGTACAGTATATCACACTGTAATATTTCATCTACATTTTCTTTAAATATGTTTGTCTTCCTTACTGTGGTTTGTAAGTTAATTCTAAATCAAAGTTGTGTATATTGTCTTACTCATTACTTCATCTTTTGAAAAAGTACCTGATCTTTTTGTCTCTCAACAATTTTAGGTATAACATTAGAGACAAAGACACATTTTTTGACAATGCTACCCGCAGCCGAATAGTAAGTAAATGAAAGTAACATATTGACTTTTCCTAATGAATGAGGTTTACTTTAATAGTGAGTTTTGGTGAGTACTTTGCTAATTTCATCACTTCATTAATTTTGCTTTTCCCCCAAAACTGTAAGCAGTCATAAGTATGGAAGAAATTCTCTGCTGGAGCTGCCCAGAAGTACATATAGCCCAGTGGGAGTAGCAGATGGTGTGACAGGAAATGCTACCGACTCCTCTCCAGTGTTAAAAGTTATCATTAAACCCTACTTCCTTTCCTTTAAGCAGTTTTTTTTCCATGAAAGTGCCTCCTCAACAATCATATAGCAACTTACTAGCTCCAGCAGTCTTTGATCTGAATTCTTTCATCATGTTCATGACATAATGCTAGGTCTCCAGTAGGTTAGTGAGGCAGGATTTCTCTTTGTGGATGCTATGCCAACTGCTCTCCAGCATGCTGTATGCGTATATACTCGTGTTTCATAGATACAGTATATATTCTGATCACTAGTATGGGCATCTTGAAGTTATACTTCCAAATGTTGAAGCTATTTTTTTGTTTTGTTTTGTTTTTAAAGAGTTGGATTCTCATGTGATATTCTATGGTGTAAAATACTCATTCTACTTGAAGCCTTACACTTCATATAGTTTTATAAGGATGTGATGTATCAGGACTTAACCTACACGTTATTGCCAGAAAATCAACTAGCATGAACTGCCATAATATCATTAGGTTTTAGCTAGTAATCTCTACAGAAATCTCTAATTGCTATGTTAAATTTCGTTGCTTGTTCTATGAGGAAAATAATATTAAAAGACAATTTGTGTGTTATATGACTGTTCTCCTTTTCCACAGGTACGCGAAATTTTGAAGCGCACATCTACAAAGGCCAGAAACAGCATGGGTAAGAAGGATGGAAGATAACTATATATATTGTTTTAAAAGGAATTGCTTAGGAATTGCATACTGAATATTTATCTAGCAGAACACAAGAGTATGCTGGAACATTTCCACAAAAAAATAGAGACTGAAGGAAATGTGTTTTCTGATGAAATGTGAAGGAAATGTGTTTTCTGAGGAATAGAGTCAGACTTTCTGGTCCACACTTTAGATAGGACATGATAATGGGAGTTTACTTTTCATTTCTAAAGGTGTAGGATCTGGCACATAACTTGTATTTCACGAGTTATTATAAAATTGGATATGATTATAGTATGATCTGTTTTTGAATATGCAGATGTCAGCTCCAATATATTGCATTACTTCTTCTAGGAACAGATTTTTCTTGATATTTCAATAGATTAATACATCTTTCCAGGTTATCCTTGTCACTACTTCTTTAAAAAACAATGCCAATGAACTGAATAGTGAAATAATGTGGATTAACTATGACTGCTATGAAGAGACTGGGTGATATTTTTGGGTAGCTCTGAAATATTCTGAGTTTTTTTTTTTTTTTTTTTTCCCTCAAGTTTCAGAATATATACAGGTGTACTTACTCTCTTTTAATTACTCTTTCCTTTCTTCCATTGTGATATTGAAACGCGTATCTCCCTTGAGTTGAAGAGGTCACATTACTCCTTGTCTGGCATGTTTTCTGAAAGTCCTTCTGTAAGCTTGACCACTTATGCAATGTCCTAGGATAGTATACTTGCAAAGAATAAGCATCCAGTTTCCTGCAGTCTTGATGTAGTTCACTGCAGTGAAGCTGCAGTAACAGATTTTATTGGTATAGCAGCTAGAGTGGAAAATAGATTTTTAGGATTCCATGAAATAGATATATATAGTTTTTAATCATATGAAAAAAATATATATAAAAAACACAAACAAAGTTGCTCTCATATCAACTTAGTATCAGCTAAAAACACTTGGTTTTGCCCAGTACAAACATTTAAATTTGGAATTATTAGTGTTTCCTTTAAAAAAAAAAAAAAAAAAAAAAAATGAAAAGATGGTAAGAAAATATCAAGCATTTTTTTCCTCTCTTTTACTCTAATGTGAAAAAGCAGTTTGATCCACTTCAAGCTCAGGACAGTGATGTTGGAAGTATTTAAGCAGTCTTTGGTCTTCAGAAATCATAATAAAATAGGAGGAAAGTAACAACACTTCAAACACAATTGCTTATTGACTTTTACAACTTTATTTTTTATACGATTTTATTGAGTCTGATCCCACTTCTATGATGTTTTACAAAGATGGTATATTTGTTTCTAGTATAGCTCTGAATTTCTGTAAACTTTTAAAACCAAAATTCTTTCAATAGAGGGCTTGACTTCATGTTTGGATCAATGAACACAAAGATTTCCCAATTACATTAATGCATGTAGTGACAGGGTTGTTTTTCCCTACACCAAGGGAGAAAATTATTGGAAATGCCTATCTAGCTTCTTTGCCAGAGATTTTTCCCAAAACATTTCAGAATAATAGTTGTGTACTTTCACTATGGATTTTTTTTTTTTTTTTTTTTTTTTTCCCATGATTACTTTTCACTGGACATTGAAAGCAAGGAGGTCTGTAATAAACTGCTGATCTCAGCTTTAACATTCGTCTTAACGAGGAATTGTAATCACGTGTAGGTACTGAAAACAGAATGTCTGTTAAAGCTGTAAGTCTCAAGAACATGTAGGTGCTGTAATCATTAGCTGGGGCTTCAGTGGTAGTATGGGTCCAATGTGAAATGCTGTGTTCCTTTATCTTCCTATATCTTTCACCAGACCTCATGTTTGTAATCTTTAGGACTCACTTTTTATCCTGGTGTAAGCATCTTTCGAACATAACCATGGATTTGATGAGCAGAAACTGAATAAAATCCTGCAAAAAAAGACAGGTTGCCATCTCAGAAAGATGACCTTGTGTATTTATATGAGAAAGGATAGAAAAAACAGCACTTTGTTCAGTGAAAACTAGACATGGTACAATGTTAATTGATGGAGAATAGTACGGGTTTCTTGCTCACAAAGTTAAGTGAAAGTTTTTGGTTTTGTTTGTTTGTTTTAAATTATTTTGTTGTTTGTGTATGTCAGTGGGAATTCATGGTTCTGATCATTATCAAGATTCAGGAAGGACTTCCCAGATATTTTCCTCCTTAGTCACATGCCTCTTTGCAATCAGGATGAGAGAGTATTCAAAACTGCTTAGTCACATGCCTCTTTGCTATCAGGACGAAAAAGAAGTCAAAACTGTCTCTACCACACTAGTTCACTCAAGAAAAAACACTACACTAAAAGAGCTTTTCTGTGATAATATATTTTCCATAGCCAAGTAATTCTGTGTTGGTAGATACTCATATTGACATGATATTGAATGTCTTCAGCTCAGTCCCTTATGCAACGTCATCAAATTACATCTGTAATTTTTTGCTTAACTGTGCCTAGCTGTTGATAATCTTTTTTTTTTCTTTTTTCTTTTTTCTTTTTTTTTAGGTATAAGCACATTAATAGCAAACAATGTTTATGATGCAGCATACCCACTTCATGATGTATGTATATATAATTAAAAATCTAGTTTTCTCATGATATCACTCAATAGTACATAGACTTTAAAGTTTATTGCCTATGACAATGAAATTACATACTAACATTTTAAGTATGTAATTAAAGCATCAAAACTTTTACACAAATACATTTCATGTTGTGACTTAAAAGTAAAATCAACAATGTAGGAACAGCTGAACAATCTATTATTCAATTTTATGTTTTTACATGTTATTGAATGATTTTCTTTTTCTAGGGTGAATATGAAGGCCAAAATAATGACATGAATGAAAGAAAGGTAAAGTACATTGCAAAACTAATTTCATATTAGATTTAATATGCTAAATGTGAATTAACATCCTGAAAGCTATTAAAAAATAAAATAGCCAGCTTTCGGTCAAATAAATGCTTTTACAAATGCATGTAATATTTGTTACACTGCTTATTTTCTTGTACTTCTGCACAATAAATTTGTTTGCAAGACTTTTTGTGAAGTTTATTTGATGAAGTATTTCAGTAAATTTAACTTCATATTTACATCTTGAAATGCTTCGTTTTCCTATGCAGACACAGAGAAGAAGATTTTTCAATCTGTGTGGAAGCAAAAGTTGACAAATAACCTATATGATTATTTTGTTTCCATAACCAGGTGATACTATAGATGGATGGTTGTTAGACCAAAACAGAGTTGATTCATTTGATTGTGCATTCACTTAAATTATATACAGTTTCTAAAAATCTGCTTCCAGTTAATTTGTAAAGAAAAGGTTTATTGCTGTCACATGACTTTTGAAAATATATCACTCACCGTCTGCAAAAGAGAAATGGATGCATGATCAATTCAGATTATATTTAATACATATGCTTACTACTAGAAATAAGCAAAAATATTTAATTAACGGAATTCACTAAGATCCATTGCATATTGTTCTTCAATGTTTGCTTATTTTTTCCTTGACATACAAGCAATAGGATAGTAAATGAAGAGGGAAAATTGTAGGGAAATGGAAGAGGGAAGGATGAAGTAAAAGAGAATGTTTGAATGCCTAAAATATTTACTATATTAGAAATAAAACTGTATATATTCATGGTGACTTGTAAATAATTTCATAAATGTTTTTAAGTATGTGGTATTAAGTATGTGTCATCTGTTGCATGAAGGAGAATTAAGAAAATGACATTCATTTGACAGAATATCCAGTGTAGTTTCTGAGTGTAATTGCCACAAGTGGTCATTATATGAACATTTGAAATGAAAAATTAGTTCAGATATCACACAGGTAAATTTGATTTCTCTGATGCTCAGCAAGTAAAAATTTGAAAACATAATGTTCTTTATAGTTTTTGTTAAACAGTGTTAACATTCAGCCACTAGATGTACCATATACAATTTAATTTACTATTTGAACCTTCATAAAAAAAGATAGAAAGATGGAAAAACAACTGTAGAGAAGCTTGCATACTTATGTCTATAATTTTGAATGTTTTGTTCATGAAGAAATTATAAGTTACATTTTGGTACATTTACTTACCCAGGTAAGTGATAATGGTGATACAATAATGGACACTGAAAGTCAGATCCATGGTTTATTCATTTATAAGGTTTGCAAAGTTTTAGAGAGAAGAAAGTAAATGAACATTAGTCAATGGAGAAAGATTGGTTAATGTGAGAAAGGGGGAAAGAGGGTTTAAAAGAACTAATGTCTGGAAAAGTATTCACCCTACCAGTTACATTTTGTCTGCCTTCTCTTTATCATGCCTATTAGACTCAGTTATGAAGTGTTAAGTATTAAAAACCTAAAAGGCTCTGGCTCTTTCCAGAAATATTTCATTGATTATTCACATATGTCTCTACTGCCTAGCCATTGAATCTGCTGTAGTATTTCTATGCATAACATCATCTGTTTTCTATCTGAATCTAATAGTCTCAGTGTTTAATTTCCTGAAAAGCCCTGATCAGGTTTAAAGGAAAGGGGGGCATTTTTCCTTTTTTTTTTTTTTTTTCCTTTTTTTTTTCTTTTTTTTTTTCTTTTTTTTTTTGCCCCTTTTCGTTTTGTCCATTTTAACTTATCCATGTCTTCCATTTCACTAGTCTGTAGTATAAACCCAGAGAATGATGAACTGAGACTGTCTGAGGTACTTAGGCCAATAAGGCAGCAGAAGTAATTAAGGTTTATGTACCGGTTCATAATACAAAAGGTTAATACTTACTAAAACCCTCTTCAGGATTTCTTTGGAGAAAATGCCCTGTGAATCATTACTTTTGTCACATCCTATGAGAATTAGAAATGAGCAGTCAATGAAAACCCCTGTTTTCCTAAGACTGATTATTAGGTTGAAGGAATTTCCCTGTTTTGGTATGATTTCTGCTGCAGAAAAAATATGTTTAAGAAAATTATTGCACAGCAGCATGGTAATAATTTTCCATGAGTAAAATGGAAACCACTGACTTGGTTTTGTAACCCACTGGCAATTTGTAACCTTTCATTGCTAGGAATGTGTATGATATAGAGAAATACATGAGGAATTTCTTACATATCTAGGAATTACACTCCTTTCATATACTTCAACAACATCCCTAGATTATTAGAAGCAGATTGAAAAGTGTTATTATAAATTTACAGAAAGTACTGCTTTAAGTGAAACTGATAACATACAGTAAACGATATTACAAAACTCTTCCTAGAATTCCTCTCAACTTAATATAAATCAGGAAAGAAAGCCCATTCCAGCTTCCAGATTAAGCTTAATCTTGTAAAATTGAATTGACAAGACTGAGATTTAGTGTGGACAACACACATGAATGGAAAATATACATGCCATAAACTCACCTTTAGTGTTATGTCTTTCAGAATCAGAATAACAAATGTGATTCTGTCGCCTGATATAATGTCATAGCAACCTGTTCCTGAACTAATTGAAATTTTAGAAAGTTCTCTCTTTCTGCTCTTCAAACTCAATTCTCTAACTATGATCAAAACAGCTTTTAAGTAGTCCCAATAATTTAATAGTTTTAACTTTCTTGTTTTGAACATTCAGTGAATGGACTTATTGGTAGGATTGTTTATGAAAATAAATTGTAAGTAATTCTGTGGAGTAATGGCAAGGAGTGATTTTAAATAGATAACCACAAGTATTCATATGAAAATATCAGTATGGCAGCCAGGTCTATTCTCTTCAACTCCTACTGAAGCCAAAGAAAATCAAACGTAGTTTCATTATTTCTTTCCACAGGTGCAAAGCATTTTGCAAGACTGTGCTATGTAGCAGCAATATTCTATATGCTAAAACTCCACACTCCTTGAATCTCATTGCTGAATTTCCAATTATTTCAGCAGAGTAGGGTTTACTCCTTGATCTAAGAAGAGAAAGTAATCTGGGCTGGAATAATTAATGAACATACATTGGCATAGCTCCATTCCCTCAAATGGTTGGAAGCCAATTTCCATATTCCAAATGATAATAATTAGGTGGGTACATGTTTGTGGGATCCAGATCTTAATTACTCCCTTGATATTTATTTAGTTCTTTCACATAGCATCTCTGGGAGGAGAGGCATTATAAACACTAGAAAAAATATGATGTGCTGTTATTTGACAGATGCAACTATTGATAACTGCAGAAACTATATGTACTTTGTAACTAATATCATCACCAGCTTTTGCATACTTACATAATTCCATTGTGCAATAGTCTGTTATGAATGGAAAGAAATAGTAACATGCTTATTAAGCATCTATTTTACAGGTAGAAATAAGGTTTGCAATCTAGGGTGCTGTTAAGCACATAAGTTCCACATATTGCACATTATGAAAAAATCTATATCTTTTTTAATTAGTGCATTGTCTAATTAGACTATTGTCTAATTAGTGGTTTTGAGTATCTATGAACCATTCTGCTGTTTCTGTTAAAGAATAAAAAAAAGTGCAGATATTTAACTTCTCTGCAGAATATACTCTCTAAATACCTGGTTGTGTATTTGCGTGCATGTATTTCTTGGTTTGTCTTCCACCCCAGTGGTTTTTAAACTTATTGCCCAATCCTAACCAAAGCTGACAGAAAACTAGAGGTTTCCAAAGTATTAACTCTGCATTTACATTGTTCCACATCAACTGCAATTTCCATGAGACAAGCAAGAGACAGTCCGTTAGTGCTCACAACAAGGGAGCAACTGAAGTGGGAGGTTGTCCCTTGGGTAACAGCAGAGATCTACAGAGAAGCACATTCTTAAGACACAATTTCATCACTACTCCAATTGTACTAGGAAAGACACAGTGCCTTATTTTAAAGGAACTGACCTTACCTCTCATATGTTACTCTTTCTTTCTAGGCCCTCTCCACTCCTTTTTTTGAAAATAGGCTTGACACCTGTCTTTCTGGATGAGGTCACGGTGTAGTATAGATTACTACACCATGTTGTGCAGTATAGATTATGATTCATAATCTATAAATAGTGGTGTAATTTGTTTACTTTCATTTATCATCTTTATTTTTTTTTCATGCACTTCATTTTTTTCATGTACTTCAAGAAATAGTTTTATGTGAGTATGTTTTCTTAGACTTCCTCTAGACCTTTCACAGCATAAAAATAAAAGGAATACAAACAATTCAGGTGATTCCCCAGAAAATATTCTCTTTTGTAAGGCACTGCTGTGATTTTTATTTTCCTCTGAAGTTAAAATGTGGTGAATAGTCGTTTAACTTTTTTAGATACTTATGATGTGTCCTCTAAGCTTCCTTTGGTCTTCACCTAATTCTGGAAAGCTTCATTGTTGAAAGTCCTTTCTATATTAATAACAAATGCATACACAGTTATAAAATATACTGCTATCACATTAACTGTTTTGCCAATTTTTTCATGAAATGGGAATTTCTATCCAGCAGCTGACTTTTGTTTCAGAACAATGTGATGAATTTCATACCATAATTACTGATTTCCTTTCCAGCCTCTTCTAAAGTACTGTCTAAGGTTTTCTTTTTGTTTTTGAAAGCTCAGCAAACCTGTGTCACACAGATCAAATAAACCTGGAATTTTCTGCCAAAGTACAGAAAACTACTTTTTTTTTTTTTTTTTTTTTTTTTCCTACATATATTTTTACTCTTAGACAATATTTGTAAAAACAAATGGGAACACATATTTCAAGTCAATTTCTTTTTTTTTCTTTTTTTTTTTTTTTTTTAAATTTAGTTGCTGTATCAAGAATGGGCAAGATATGGAGTATTTTACAAGTTTCAGCCTATTGACCTCATAAGGTAATATAAATTTGTATGGAACACTAAGGGACCTGGTTCTTATCTGATACAGATACAGTTACATCAACAAATGAAATCTTGGATCAATCAGAGCATTGAAAATAAAATTTCTCACTGCTTTTCTGTAGTTCTGATGATAGCTTACTGTACTAAAAAATAATGTGCATTTGTTTCTGTATACCTTGTTATCCTGGAGGAATTTCAGGATAATATTTCAGATTACCTTAATGAATTTTTTATTGGAGATTGTGATCAAAGGCTGGTGTATAATCAGAAGCTAGTGTTTATATCACAAATCAGTATGAAAGTATTTAACAGTATTTAATTTTGAAATTGATTTGATTTTTTTTTCAATTCTGGTTTTACAAATTTTATTCATCTGAACACATTCATATATGTTCACAGTGGTTTGGGTATATTTTGTATGTTAATATTTATGTCACACTTCAAACATAGAAGAAGGTAAGCTTAAATATAGATAAAACAATTCCAGCTTTTTTTAAGGAACTTCCACAATATCTCTACAAAAAAAAAAAAAAAAAAAAAAAAGAAATAATCAAATAAATAGTTTTTGTTGTGTGCTAAAAATACCAGATAAAAAAAGGAAATATTTGGGAAATGTTTATGAAAACTGCTGGCTAGAAATAGTCTTTCATAAGATAACTGTCTTGGAATAAATAAACTGTGATATTAACAAATAAAAAATGAAAAAAATATTTATTGATAATTTTTATAACTGAGAAAGATGATATTTCTTAGTGTTAATTTTTTGAATAGTCAAACTCCAGCTAGTCTTTATTATACAATCTGCCCTAAGTGATTAACTGCAAAACCTGGAGTTAGTAATATAGATAAACAATAACTTTTACAAAATGTATTAATTATATTTAAAGTTCTGAAAAACACATAGTTTTTCAAAGACATAACTATTACATTCTAAACATGAGCAAAACTGATCTGTGACATGTTTCAGATTGGCTAATTGAAGTGAGACTATCTCATCTTGGTTTGTATCAGGAATAGTGTAGCCAACAGGACCATGGAGGTCATCATCCCCTTGTATTCTGCTCTGGTGAGGCCGCACCTCGAGTACAGTGTGCAGTTTTGGGCCCCTCACTACAAGAAGGACATCAAGGCCCTGGAATGTGTCCAGAGAAGGGCTACAAAGCTGGTGAAGGACCTGGAACACAAATCCTATGAGGAGCAGCTGAGGGAGCTGGGGTTGTTTAGTCTGGAGAAGAGGAGGCTCGGGGGAGACTTTACTGCTTTCTACACCTACCTAAAAGGAAGGTGTGGGGAGCTAGGGGTCGGCCTCTTCTCACAGATAACTAGTGATAGGACTAGAGGGAATGGCCTCGCATTGTGCCAGGGGAGGTTCAGGTTAGAAATTAGGAGACATTTGTTCTCAGAAAGAGTAGTCACGTGTTGGAACAGGTTGCCCAGGGAGGTGGTGGCATCACTGTCTCTGGGGGTGTTTGAGAAAACATTGGATGTGGTATTTAGGGACATGGCTTAATGGGTAATTTTGGTGTCTGGGGGCTGGATGGACCAAATGGTCTTGGAGGTCTTTTCCAACCTTAATCGTTCTGTGATTCTATGATCTTTATGAAAATCTGCAAGGCTTCAAAATTTCCATGTTTTTGCCATAATATTTTTGTGTGAGACTTATATACTTTTTAACTACTGGTTATTCAAGGCTAGGCTACTCTATGAACTAGGTAAGCTCAAAATAATATTGCAATACCCGGTATGTTCTTAGTAAATATTACTAATGTTAACTGACTGACAGATGGAATTCTTAAATGTTACTAGACCTGACAGAGTAGCTGAATTAAAAACAAAGGCACATCTGCTTGTACTCCATCTTTATTTGTATCTTGCTGTCCCCATTATGATGTTTCACTATACTGATACGATTTCATAGATATTCTGTAGTTTAAACTTCTGTAAGAAAGAAAAAAGGTCCAGACGTGTAATTGATTCTCTTTTCTCAGAGATGATTTTTCTTGCTTTTATATTTCTTACTTTGCTTGACTGAAAGTTTGACAGTTACCACTAAAATAAAGGTGTTTTTTATTTATGGGTAATGTTAGGATTTGGAGTGTATATACCTGAAATATTACTACCCTTTTCTTTCGGCAGCTAAACTAGGTTTTTGTACCTCTGTACTGGGGGGTGGAGGGGAGGGAAGGGGGTACAAGCTTAAACAATATTCACATCCTCAAGTTAATTACATTAATTAATTAAGAGAAGGGAAGGGAAAGGAGGGGAGGGGAAAGGGAGGGTAAGAGAGGAGAGGAGAGGAGAGGAGAGGAGAGGAGAGGAGAGGAGAGGAGAGGAGAGGAGAGGAGAGGAGAGGAGAGGAGAGGAGAGGAAATGAAAGAGAAAAGAAAAGAAAAAGAAAAGAAAAGAAAAAAGAAAAGAAAAGAAAAGAAAAGAAAAGAAAAGAAAAGAAAAGAAAAGAAAAGAAAAGAAAAGAAAAGAAAAAAGAAAAGAAAAGAAAAGAAAAGAAAAGAAAAGAAAGAAAAAAAGAAAAGAAAAGACAAAAGAAAAGAAAAGAAAAGAAAAGAAAAGAAAAGAGAAAAAAGAAAATAAAAGAAAAAAAAAGAAAAACGAAAAAAAAAAAGAAAAAATGGAGCATTTTAGCATTTACTAAGAGTTCCATTCACTCCTGTGCCTTTATCAGTAAAAGTATTTTGCTCTGGTTTTATGCACATCTTTGGGGTACAAGGAGAAAGTAATTTAGTATCCTAAAATAAGATGTATATTCTAAATGCAATGGCAAATGAGGAGGGCTTCACCAGTTGAGAACACAATGGGTTTTACATATTACTATTCTACAGCAAAGCAACTTCATTTAACCAAAATCTTAGAGTGTTGTCCAAATGCTTCTTCAACTCCAGCATGCTTGGTGCCATGACCAAGCAGGGCGTGTTCCAGTGCCAGATCACCCACTCAGCAAGGAACATTTTCTAATATCCAACCTGAACTTTCCTTTGTGTCCTCTCACTGGTCACCAGAGAGAAGAGATCAGTGCTTGCCTCTCTGCTCTCCCTCATGAGGAAGCTGTAGGCTGTCTATAAGGTCACCCCTCAGTCTCCTCTTCTCTAAGCTGAACAATCCAAGTCACTTCATCCACTCTTCATACGTCTTGCTCTCGAGACCCTTCACCATTTTTGTTGGTCTCCTTTGGACACTCTCTAACAGTTTTATATCCTTCTTATACTGTGGTGCCCCAAACTGCACATAGTACTTACAGTGAGGCTGAAACAATGCAGAGCAGAGCAGGACAATCACTTAACAAAACTGGCTAGCAATGTCGTGCTTGATGCACCCCAAGATACGGTTGGCCCTTTCAGCTGTCAAAACACACTGTTGACTAATATTCAATTTGTGATTGACCAGAATCTCCAGATCTCTTTCCACAGGGCTGGTCTCCATCCCCTCATCCCCTCATCTGTGCATTCAGCCAGGATTGCCCCATCCCAGGTGCAGGATCTGGCACTTGCTCTTGTTAAACTTCATACTTGGTGATTGCCCAGTCCTCTATTTTGTCAAAATCTCTCTGCAAGGCCTCTCTGCCTTTGAAGGTGTCAAGTCAAGCACAGCTAGCTGTATTTTTAATTGTGGTGGAGATTTTTCAAATATTAGTTCTTTAAGGTCCCAGCTCATCAGCTTCTTCAAACCCATCCCATTTTTTATGTTTTCATTTCTATTTCCTATTGCTAGTACTTCATCTAACTTTTTAATATCTAACAGCCTGCATTATCTATTGCATGATTACTTTCAAAGCTCCAAGTGCTTGTATATACTTATCATGTTGTAAAGCCTTGAAGTGGGAAGACATGGTCATTGTAAAGATTAAGATCATGTATACAATAACTCTTTTTGCAGGAGTTAGTGGGAAAGTGTGTTAGACAAAATATTATTTATAGAATACAACATATAAATCAAAACCTGGGAGTATTGTTACTAAGACTGTCTGCCTAGTATATCTCTTCTTTCCTATTTTAACCTATGTGTTTCTTTTGTAGGGAAAATTGTTTTAAGTTTATTTGCAATGAATTCTGGGACTTCATTGCATTGCAGCATGTACATTTTGAACTAGCTCTTGACGGAACAGTCATCTGTTCCCCTCTTCCTGCATTTGAATGTTGTCTTCTTAAAGTATGGCGGCCAGTAGATTTCTCTGCTTTTTTTTTTTTTTTTTTTTTTTAAGCAATGTCAGACCTATGATATTCAGAAGCTTGTTTGTCTCAGTTCTGAATACTGTTGCATTCATTTCCACTTTCTTTGGGCCTGTGTAGTGGTGTTCAGTGTAAGCAATTGGACTCCAAAAGTGATTTTACTATTTTGCCTATTTTCCTTCTTAATTCTTTCATTAATTTTCACCACAAAAAAACAAAATGGGTATATCTGCTTGCCCTACTTAGAATAGAGTAGTTTTAAAGGAGTGATAAAATAAAGAAGGGAGTTCTGCAGAAATAGTGGTTTTATTGTCTTAGAGATAAATATTTGCTCCTTGTAGAAGTGTAATTAAGATCTATTCGTTATACAGCATTCCCCTAATTGTGGCCAACCGTTCTGGTCAATACATTACCAAATCACCCCTTCTTTCACCACAGCTCTTTGTAGCCACATCTGCATCTCTGGAGACAGAACACATCTTTCCACATACAGCCTGGAACTGCAGGAACTTGAAATTAAAGCTCTGTGGTGCATTCATTAATTCCAGACATACACTTAAATGTTGCTCAGTCATTATGCTAACTCTGTGGCTATTTAACCTCAAAGTTCTTTTTTTTTTCCCTATATAATTTCCTTGCTCTGCTTCCCTGTCACCCTTCTATTATCATTGTGAATTAACCTAACCAAAAGTCCAATCTTTACTTTTTATGCAAGGTAACCACTTTGCTAGAAAGCAAACTTTGATATGTGGTTCTCTCAGATTGAGGTTGAACAACACTTTCTAATGCTTACCTTAAAGCTAAACCTAATCAGTCCAGACTAATATCTCGGGAGAGTGATGCATGTATAACTCACTGGTGGGCTGGCTGACCCAGCAGGTCAGTTTTACACTTCCCAAATCTTCAGCCAATGTTTATATATTCTCTAAAAGCCAGGTTTCAAAGCAGAGAACAACGAGGCCTGCCTTATATGTACAATCAGCAGACTGAAAGTGAGCAACTCACACACTCCTTCTGCAAGTGTCACATGCCTATCACTAGCTCCCATAAGGCTGCAGAGAGAAAAGAAAGCACCATGGTAGCTAGGCAGGGTAATATTCAGTTGCTAATGCCTGAAGAATAGTTATGTTATGAACTGTTCTCTCTGCTGAAACAACTGTTGGATCAGGTGGTTATTTTCCACCTCCTGAATAACAAATCATTTACAGCATGTGGTCTGCACACTATTAAAATTCCGAGCTTTTCTCTACCTGGCAGTTTGATTGCTTATTTAACAGAAATGTGTTTTCAGTGGAAAACTATCATGCATCAGGTTTACTCCTTGATTCTTTTATAGTCTCTTTTCTTCACTGGGTGCCAATGGGGTGCTCCTCATTTTCTGGGGCAGGGGGAGTGGGGGGTGGGAGGGGGGCGGTTCTTTCCCTTTGAAGGAGAGGGGAGCTTTCTTTCTTTTCTGGAAGCAGTCATCAGTGTGTTTAGGGTGTTGTAATTTCCTGCTTAGTTTGGTAAATTACTGTAGGATTTTTCTGACACAGCACAGATGCATGGGATCCTGGAGAAGGTTCCCTTTTGCCAGGTGGGTAATGAGAGTAAAAAACAATTCCTGATAAATAACTCCATTCTCATACAGAAATATATGAACACCATGCAAGTCTTCCCTGACTGTATTCAGCAGATGTATCTCCAACATTCACAAAGATGCTGGAGCTATATACGAGGAATTCTTTATTAGGAAGAAGAGGAGAATGCAGCTTTAAGCTTGGGAAAGTGCAGAAATGGAAAAAACATAGCATTAAGTACAAGAATGCCCATGAGTTCTACCAGTAATTTTGGCAGTAGTCCTTCCATCTCCTTTCCAAAACTCTACTGAGAATGTACCTGAAGCAATAATCTGAGCATATCTTCTTGCTCTTGCTCTCTTGCACTTCAAGTCCAACATCTTTTTATAGTTCCAAGGAACTCTACAACAAAGATTTATTCCCACCATAGGTTGTGTTCAGCTTGCAGTTCATCTTCATTTCAGCACTAAGTACAGCAGGAAATACTATGCCAGCATCCACTCAGCCTTCATTTTGTCCTTTGTGCCAGTTTTTACCAGCAGAGATCTTCCTAGAAGAAGTGAGAAGCAGATGGAAACCTGTAGCAGATTCCTGGGTATTGAGAAACGAACACTTTCTCTATCATTACAATTCTTTCCCCTTTCTAGTGTCTGTGATCTCATTACCCCTTATGACTTCCAATTTGTGATGCCTGTGTGATCTCTTTACCACTCATGAACTCATTTTATTTATGAATGGACTTTTTCATCATATCATATACCCATTAAATGGACTGCTTGTTAGATGCTTGATGCAAGGGCACATTTATCAGCAGTTGTAGGGACTTTCCCCTCCATCCTTGGAAATTCTTATCACAGGGTTCACATAAGTGCTCCAGTCTGTGTTATTTGCAAAGTAGAGAGTTTCTGCTCATGACACATAAATCACTGAAGAATTTGTCTTCCGTTATTCTGCTGCATGCAGGGCTGTGAATGGATTGAAATGATTTACATACAGCTCCGCGTTTCTGAGTCTTCACCAGTCCTGTAGGAAGTGGTTCTCTGTCTGTTTTGGCAGGATCTTGGTCTTATTTATTGGTGCTTGTATGTGAGATGGAATTTCAAACTAGTAAGCTTGTATTGCAATATTGAGGAAAACCAGATCCCTGCTTTCTGATAAACATAATTCCCAGGCTTCAGGTTACTTTCTGAGCACTAAGATCCTTGTTACTACCCAGATTCCTCATTTCATCCATGGGATTTTCAAAAACCAGATTCAGCAGAAGATGTGCACATCTACATTGGGACTTACACAAAGGGTGACTCTGAAGGCTGAAGATATTGCGGTGCAGCTGCCTCTTGGATTGTGCAGTTTTGTAAGCAGCTAGAAGTCTGTTTTGTCTGCGTGCAGAACTGTCTCAGAATTAGTTGCTTAGTGCCTATATGATGTCTTAACTTCAAAGCAAGAAGCGTATTTCTTAATGGAATTAAGTTATAGGCCCTAATTCAACTCTTATCTTTAGAGTTGACATCAGTGTACTTGGCAGGAAACAAAGGTTTGTTCTTTTAAATTGGAGAAGTAAAAGCCAGACTAGCATGTACATTTGGAAACAAAAGAGCAAATCCTACACATTTGTATATCCATGCTTAAAACTATTGGTAAGCATCTAGAAGTGAATATGTCTGAGAACTGCAGGGAGAAGAAAACAGCAACTGTGTGGTAGCATTTCTGCTTACCTTTCTTTTAAAACTCTCTTGACACCTTAATCACAGTAGGAATTTTTGGCTATGGGATGTTGGATGACAGGAGGTATTTTTCTGACTTCTTGAGCACCAAGCAGGGTTTAAGACCAATCCTTTTCATTTGGTTTAAAGGTATACCCCTGTATGAAGACTTTTTTGTATGAGACATCCAACTGTCTGTACAAAAAATTCATTCGAACAGACCATAGCTTTGTTTGATTCAGTAACCTGTTTCCAACAGTTGACAGAAACAAGATGACAAGATTAAGACTGGGCCCTGTGCAACAATTGCTCCCTGAAAAGACCAACGTAAGGAAGGTTTCCAATATGAGAAATGTTTGAACTTCTACAGTTATAACAGAGAAGAGAAAACAAACATCTTTAATTCAGTATGGAACAGGTGATGACTATTATTGTGTAGTCTTGGTTAAATAGTTGCAATTAAAATGCTGAAAAAATAATGAGCAAAAAATCTTGTATGTATTTAATTACTCTTGCAGGGTGTATTTGAATGTTTTTTTTGTTTTGTTTTGTTTTTCTTTTTCTTTTTTTCTTTCCTATTTGTCATAGTCTCAGAAGTCTTGAGGACTGTCAGTCTAAATTTTAATTTAAAAAATAAAGTTCTATAACTCTCTTATTATCTCAAACCTGCAAGAGGAAAGTCTTAAGAATGACTGCCTCAAGTTATCCTATAAGAACATGGCTAGCAAATTATACTTTTCTTTTTGGAAAATTATACATCTATGTTTTAGCCACTAGATGGTGTCTATCTGACAGTAGTGATATTTATAGTGCCATCTAAAGCAAATGCATTAAATTAATTCAGAGGCTCTAGTGAGGCCTACCTATATGAATCTGATGAGCAAGAAAGCTTTCATGAAATATTACATATTATAAATTAAATTTATTTATGAAAAGAAGTCAGTATCTGAGCTTCAAACTGTGTTAACCTAGATGATATAAAAATAATGGAAATTACCTGGAGAGTACTAAAGATTAAGAAACTGATAGAATATCAGTGACCTTGTACTTGTTCTGAGTATAAACCTTAGCAAATGTGTCAGGGAAGAAATGTTAGGTAACCTCCCTGCCAGTCTAAAAGAAAGGCTGATTCTCTATATCATATTATATAGATAACTCCTTATTTGTGGGAGCTTGTAGAGTTTATTATTAGAGAAAAAAAAAATGTGATATGTATAACTGAATAAATTTATTTCTTACATATAACCTCACTTGGTGGGCTGAAATTTTTCTGCAGTGAAACTGTACTCCCTTCCCCGTAGGTAACCTTTAGTGATTCACTGGAGTGTTAACTCAGCCTCAGGTAGCTAGGCTACCTGCTCTGGATTTTGAGTTCGCCAGATTTGGAGGGCTAGTGATATTTTTGATTGATTTGTCAGGTTTTGACTGATTTATCAGAAGACAGACTGAGTGTTCATAGGTTGTCTTACACGAGTTCTCAAAACTGAGTGTTGGGGTATACACTGCATTACTGCCCTTGCTAAAAGTGTCTGTCGTAAGTAAAGGCTGCATAGCATAATCTCATAGACATGTACAGCTTTTGCAGGAAAAAAACATGACAGACAAATCCAGACATCCACAGAATAATGTAATCAGACACTTAATCCTTTCAAACACTGCATAAAGTTAAGGACTGCTACTACTGCACACAAAAAAGCTGTGTATGGATTATCTTTTTTATGTTACTGCATATCATATTCTCTTCATGTGTAGCTTTCCAGTAAAATGTCTCTAGGCATAAGGAATACTCAACAAAGGACATTCAGAAGTCCAAAAACGCTCTGTTGGAAGCACTGAAACTTTGTATTCTGTAACAGATCAGCAACTCAGTTACAATGCTTCTGACTAACCAGCACCATGTTGCTTGCTTACACAATTGGTAGGTAGTCAGCCTTGACTTCTGTCTCAGTCACAGTACATGTATAATTACTATGCTTCTATTGTTCTTGGAATTACAGTCTGTAGCCAATGGGTTTTTACAGTTTAAAATCCATCACCACAAACTATGCTCTCTCAGCTGTATTATGAAAATTTATTGGAATGGGAGCAATAACGATTGTAAATCTGCAAAGCTCAGTGAGTGGCTTGTCTCAGTTTTATTTCTTTACAGGCTAAAGTTTGATCTTTTGCTGTTTTAAATTGCTGTTAATGTGCATTTTTATTCTATACACTTTTCCTAGGTATTTTCAAAACATTAGAATTTGAGAACTGAACAATTGCCTTCCTGTACACAAATCACCTTCCTTCTCCCTAACAGTAACCCTTAACTGTTTTGAATGGTGATTATTTCTGAAAAGCCAAGAGACTGGGGGGAAAGCATAATCCTACAGTTAATTTCAGTAATTTCAAAATGTCTGCTCTCTAAGGAGTTCCAATATTTTGTCTTTTTTTGTTTGTTTTATTTTTCACCCTATAATGGATCACAAAACATATTTCACAGTGCTGTATAAGAAAATATAAATCTGTCTGGTAGAATCTGTAATTTAGTCAGGTTTGTCTCCAGGCTTCAGGTACAATTTGGAGGAAACAGAAAATATTTGTTAACTAATGGTTTCAAGCAAGAACTTTAATTAAATGTTAACTTCATTAAACATCTCTTGTAGCAACCTTTTTCATTCTACTTTCAGGTGAAAAGAATCATAGTTTCGGTATTTGGTAAATACTCTCACTCAGGAATCACTGGAGATGATTCAGTGCATTACTTGCAAGAGAAAATATACAAGATAAGAAGCCTTTAGTAGAAATCAAAAGCCATGTCTTGGCTCTTAACTTGTTTCCATGTCTTACCAATGGCACCAAGTATTCCAAAATGAGTGATGAATATTTGTAGATGCATACACAAACATTAATATCAGAGATAGCTTTTAGGGTTTGATTCAGGGCTCTTGCACTCTTTATCAACTATTTTCACATGCAACCTCATATTCACTCTTTACTGGGCAGTCTTGAGCTTTATCTTCAGCTTAAGCAACACCATGTGCTCTTTCCAACACCTTGGAAAGAGGCTCCTTTCATTGTTTTCTGTATATTGAGCAATTTGTATTTTCTAATGTATTTTTTTCTTTGCCTGAGACTCAACTGCCTTATAATTTAGCTGAAGTTCTGTAATTTTTTTTTTTTCTTCTCTTAATATTTTAATAAAAATGTTTCTTGGTCTACTGGCAAGATGTTCCTAGGGGGATTGCTTTCTGCCAGGAGACTTTCTTGGCTTCCATCTTGCTCTATTTAGTGCAGTCTCTGTATATCTGAATTTATATATGCTCTCAGGCTCTACATGGTAGAAATCTCTGGGATCTCTGGATACACAGCAGCCTCAGTGCTGCTGCTGAGGGGTGACCCACATGGGTGACCCACCCAGGTGACCCACATGGTCGCCTTAAGTGCTTGAATCTTGCCCTGAGAAAGTTTTCAAGTGGAGAAAAATGTCACGTCCAGAAAAATCTGTACATGGGTAACTACCTGTAGTGAAATAGTGAGGTACACAGAGATGTTTTGTCTTGTTTCTACTTTTTCAACTTTTCAATGCATCAGCACAACTGAGAAGGTTAGCTATGGGTCAGAGAGGGCATGAAGAAGCTGGAGATGTGAAAAAAGCTTTCAAACTAGCTCTGATAGCAGAGATTTTTGACATGAAATCTTACTTTGAAAAGACCACTTGTCCTTTCTCCCATGAGCAGACTCATCAGAATTCTAGGCATTATTTTTGTGAATAGGCTTATTTAAAGGCATAAGTAGCACATGTGCCTTTTGATAATTTACCCAATAAATAATTGTAAAACAGTTTAGTTTTGCATATTAAATATTGACTCAGTGGAGAGGCTAGTGAATGAACCATGGCAAAAATGAAATAACTGTTGGCCTAGAATAGGGCATGGAAGTTAAAAAACTGAAAAACTTTGAGCTAATTTCCCAGTTAGGTGAAATAGTGTCTATAGCATATTTTCCTGCTTTTTTAACTTTGTTTCTAAGTGACTCCAAAGTTCTTTCAAGTGTGTGTCATGCACATTCTAGGTATCCCACACTTTTTTGGAGAGTTAAAAACTCAGTGTTTTTCTCCTCTCTCTTTCTTTCCCTCTCCCCAAGTCTAAGTCTATTTATAAATTGCACAGCTTGGCATGAGAGTAGTGACCAGCATGCAAGCAAAGAGTTTAATTATCAGTTACTCTTTTTGATATTAGTTTGGCAGCCAGACAGAAAGAAGTGCATTGCAGTCTGGTTCAAGTATTATATGGGCTAAGCAGGCGGAATTGAGTAAACATTTTCACTGCACTCTTTCCAGCATTTCTTGTTATATTTCTGGCATGAGAAGGAATGTATTTTCTGTAGTTCTGTTGTTGTTATTATTTTGTTTTGGGCTTTATCAGTATGGTTTCTGATTATTTGCTTGATCTTGGGATGTTGGGAGAAACTGAAACTTTTGTTCATTTTCTGAAGGAATTATGGAGGATTTGGCTGAATCATTAGTTGGAGACGTAACTCTTGCTCAAGAGAACTTAGTACTTGGTAGGTGGCCATTTGACCAGTATTCAAAAGGTTTTCTGAAGTGAAACACACAAAAAAATCACCTTAGAATGTAACAACAGAACAAAATGTTTGACTGTTACTTCTGATAGGAGCAGTCCAAACTCATCATCAAAATCTTTTGTCCCTTGCTTTAAATGAGTACTGACCTTATTGCGTATATATATATAAAAGTATACCTCTACTTTAAAAGTATATCTCTAATTTAGAATACAACTAGTGTAGAAATAAAACTTATACAATGCAGTGGGCATAGGCCTCTGAAGGTAAATGTGGTTATAATAAGCCTGAATTTTGGTCTTTACGGGCATTGACAGAGATTAAGGTGTCTTAAAAATAACCATAACAAGCCAGAAACAACTTTCCCACTGAACATCTAGAACACATTCTTTGAATATTTTGATCAGCATTTTCTACAAAACTGTGAAGTCTTTGACACTGCTTCCAAATAAGTATTGCTGTAATGTCAAATCTGATGCATAGCATTAGCTGTAATGTTTTTTGTTGTTGTTGTTGTTTGTTTGTTTTCAGAGCAAAACAGTATTTGTGTATCTGAAGACAAATTAAAAACAAATCTTTCTAAGTTATGTGACATTATTATTGGTTTAGTCCCTTTAATCTTTATAATTTGATATGATAATGGAGTACACGAAATCACTGTGATCACATTGAAAAAGAAAAAAAAAGCAACAGATAGGGAATCATGGAATCAGAATCATAGAATGATTTGGGTTGGAAGGGACCTTACAAATCATCTAATTCCAACTACCCTGCCATGGGCAGGGACAGCTTCCACTAGACCAGGTTGCTCAAAGCCCCAGACAACCTGGCAACCCCTCCACAGGTTCTCTGGGCAATCTGTTCCAGTGCCTCACCACCCTCATAGTGAATAACTTCTTCCTTATATCCGAATGAAAGCTACAACTTCTTAGTTTAAAACCATTACTCCTTGGATTATCACTACACTCCCTGATAAAGAATTTTTTCTGTCTTTCCTGTAAGCCTTCTTTACATACTAGAAGACTGTTTTAAGGTCTCCCTGAAAACTTCTCTTTTCTCGGCTAAATAAACTCAATTTTCTCAGTCTTTCTTCATAGAAGAGGTACTCCAACACTCTGATCATCTTTGTGGCCCTCCCCTGGACCCACTGTAATAGGTCTATGTATTTCTTATGCTGTGGGCCCCAGATCTGACCTGCCAGCTTCAAGTATGTAAGAGGCTAACATGTTCACATCTGAGAAAATTTAGCATCCTTATTTCAAAAGAAAACAGCCTTGAAATTTGCAAGTATGATCCTGTTGACTTGAGTAGGGGTGGACTGCTTTCAAACCTTCTAAAACTGTGCCTGTAAGCATTTATTTAGAGATTTTTAGATGGGAGATAAAAAGAAGACTACCTTATGGTATTCTTAAAGTCAGACCCAGAAATCACTGAATCCAGCTCCGGCTGCAGTAGATGAATTGGGTCTTTTGTAGTATATTACAGGATGTTTGCACAGGCTTGACTCCCATTCAGAGCAATGGGAGATCAGGTCTCAGGACATGTCAGAAATGAAGGAACATGTCTGTGTCTTGTGTTTTGCTAGCTTGATAAACTCAGGTTTAAATTTGTCATGCTTTCAAGCACTGTCATTACTTCTCTTTAGATCACGTTCTGGCACATAGATGGACTGGGCTTTGGCACAACAGTCTTAATTATTTTTCTTTTTCAAAACAGTTAAGTCACAGAACATTGGGCAGTTTTCTTCTTGGCAACTGTTTTTTTCCATACTGCCAGGATGTTGTTGAACTCCTCTAACTTTCTCTTGGCATGGATGCAAATAGCAGCCCTTTGCTTTATAGGTTACAGATCATACGTATCACTGAAATATTTAAAAATTACAGAGGAAGCCTCATATAATAAGCTCCTACTTCATTGAGCTTGTTCAGCTGGTCTTTACTCCAGTTCTGCTTGTTCTTGAACACTTTCTATGCTAATCTGTGGCCATTTTTTAAAGCAACATGCAGTTTAGAACAGCTAAGATTGTTGGCAAATTTTTGTCTGCTTTGACCTCTTTGGAGTGCTGTAACAGCTATGCACATTGCTCATTACTATAAATAAGGAAGGAATAAGAAGACAGATAATCAAAATAACCCCCCTCTCATTATTGTCCCATGTTGTTATGATATTTTTAGTGATGTTTGCCTTGCTGCTAAGTGCAAGTCATGTTACTTCCCAAACTGGAGGAATCCTAAGAGCAAATTGAGTCTCTCAATGTCTTGCGTTGCTCCGAGGGCATTGCTGCTGTATGCTGACTCAGACAGGAATCTTGAAGAAAAGATTTAAGCCATTTGATTATTTCTGTTTTTCAGTCAATATATACTTCCTCACTTCATACTCAGAAACGTTCAAAAAAAACCAACAAATTTGAAAATAAAGTAAAACTACCTATTAAAAATTACCTCCAAAATCATTTGGCAGGTGCCACATTATAGGGTAGCTGCACAGTGTTAGGGTTATATTTACACCAGAAATATTTAAATTTATCATTTTATAAGCTAAAAGCAATGCTGTGGTGTAAATGTGGAGTTACTAAACTGATATATGCTGATTCCCATTTTTAATTGTTCAAGTTGTCTTCCTGAAATGAAAGAGAATAACATATCTAATTACATTAATGCCATTCAAGGCAATCTGTCATGATTGCACTCATGTTGTTTGATACTTCACACAGTCTGTTGCTTATGACAACCTTGTAAATGTCAGATGTAGTGGCTGTATTCCTTTTACAGAAAAATCTTGAAATTTCCTTTGTTTTGTACTGTTTTTCCAAGTTATGGCATCCCATCATACTGAAGATAATGTTGTCTGTGTAGCAAATTAAAGTGCTTTTGTTTGGTTCTCCCTTTTAGGATTGCACATCTCCTTCCTAAAGTATAAGCTGGGTCTGTTGGACCTAAGAAAATGTAGGCACTCATGTAAGGCAACACTGAAATAGGTACGACCACACTGCCCACTTTCCTGTGTGAGAGCCTAGGAATGTGAAGTTTTCTGTAGCTGTGATGGTGTGAAAACAGTAGCAGGAACTGTACTTATGGAAAAAAAAAGAGAGTTACAACCATTAGTTCTTTCATATGAGCTGGAAATTTGACCGTGGAGGCTTCTAACATTGCCCCTTGGTTCTCCACCTTGGTTTCAGTGCTCCCACTCTCTCTCCTATGGCAGGAGCAGGCTAGCCCTAAGAGTTAGTGTCTGGAACACAAAATTTCAGTTTTGCCTCTGCCACTGAATGGACTTGAGCTCAGCTCTACAAACATTACTTTTTGTTATTAATTTCTTTCAGAATAGAGTTATTTTTTTGCTCCATGCTACCAGAAATCCCAGGCCTGCAAAAATCTAATTTTAAACATTTTCAGTTAGGAATAATTTAAATCAGGAGTGCTAAGCCTGGGTAAAATTTTCTTAGTGTAAGTGAAGTCATAGTCAATCTCAAAATGGGGTTATGCCCAGCCTTTCAGATGAGTCTTTCTTTTATTAGACATGTTGTTTTAAGATTATTTTTATTCTTTCTACCACCACCTAGTGAATGTATGCCTTATTGGTTTAAATGGAATGACGTGGCCTGAGTGCAACTGTCTTATGTCCAGCCGTGTTGTGTCTTACTCTCTGGCTTGTGATATGTTTCAAACCGTGTTATATTTTATCTAAATTTAGTGTCATTTTTATTATTTTTATTTTTTCTTTGTGAGTTCTTCAACTCTCTGAAGTTTTTGGTATTTTATAACGTTTGGAATCACTCCAAACAGTACTTTGGAATGATCAGTGAGTTTCATCTATGTTTAGTTTACTTCTTTCAGTGTGATTCATGAATATGTTGGGCTGAGTACTAACAGATATTTATCAATATCTACAATGAACTGCTCTTCAGAGCAGAAGCTGTTTTTTCAAACCAGCTGTACAGTCTGCTCATTTGTCAAAAATATTTATTCTTTCTAAAAAGCAGGTACAAGTATGCAAGTAAACCTTCCTTCTTTAACAGAAATTCAAGATTATCCATCTGTAAAGATATTAGAGGATGTTGTCAGTATGTTCACATTGATATCATTTCCATGTCTTTCACCAATTGAATCCAGGAGGACTTATGGAAGCAAAGAATGATGGCTTATCTGGATAAGCTTTTAAAGAACTAAATCCTTTCTAACATTTTCTGCTAAACATTTGGGTGAAACACTGTTACTTTTGAGGGAAGCAAGGGATATTTAACTGAATTCAGTTCAGAGATACAAAAGGTGCAGTCTTTCCTGAGAAGCTCTAGAGTAAGTATTGTAATGATACAGGACTAACTTCTCAGAAGAGAATGCCTCACATTCCTTGAATCACCCACTTCATTTGGTGGTACTGACTTCAAGATGCTCAGGGTTTTCATCCAAATCTTTGACAATTACTATTTAACTTTCAGGAATTTTTAAGAAACTGTAAAATACACTTGAAAATGACACTCTTGACATATAAATCTATCTATCTATTTATTTATTTATTTATTTTCCCCTCTTCTTTTTCAGGAAGTATTTTGGAGAAAAGATAGGACTTTATTTTGCATGGCTGGGCTTATACACAGAATTCCTCATTCCATCTTCAGTAGTTGGGATTTTTGTATTTCTTTATGGATGTACAACCATAGAGAGTGACATTCCTAGGTAAGCATTCCTTTGTTACTTAAGAATTATAAGACTGCTTTCTGGTCATAATCCTTAGTGAGAATAATTGTTTTTAACATGTCTGAAGAGCATTGATGCAGTATTAACAATCTTTTGAAAATACACATCTTCATTCATTATCATCATATGCATTAATTAAATGACATATTCAAATGACAAACATTTATTTGGCTGTTCAGTATTACAGCTTTCCATACTGAAATGGAACTGTTCAGTAAGTCTACAGCATAATTGTAAAAAGGCCTGAGTTTTGGAATGGGAATTGGACAACCTGCATGTTACTTTTTATGCCCTCCAACTGCTTTTTGTGAATGCACATATCTACATGCTCACCTGGAAAGACATAGGTTAGAACTCACTGAAGTTAACTCAAATAACATGTCTAGTATTCTTGGACTACTTTGTCCATCTTAGTAAAATCATGTCATTGCACAAGTGACATTAATATTATTCAGCACAATTAGCATATTTGATATCCACAGGACTCATCTTCTTGGTGATTACAAAAAATGTTATGCACTGTGTGTCCTTAGGATATTTTGCTAGTTATACTACATAACAAAACTCACTCTACTCTGTTCTGGTCCAGCCTCACCCGGAGTACTGTGTGCAGTTTTGAGCACTGCAATATAAGAAGGACATAAAACTATTAGGGAGTGTCCAAAGAGGACCAACAAAGATGGTGAAGGGTCTAGAGGGCAAAACATATGAGGAGCTGCTGAGGTCCCTTAATTTGTTCAGCCCAGAGCAGAGCAGGCTAAGGGGAGGCCTCATGGCGGCCTGCAGCTTCCTTGTGAGGGAAGTGGAGGAGCAGGCACTGATCTTTGGTCTCTGGGGACAGTGACAGGACCCAAGGGAACAGCTTGGAGCTGGGACAGGGGAGTGTCAGGCTGGGTGTTAGGAAAAGATTCTTCATGGAGAGGGTGGTCGAGCACTGGAACAGGCTCCCCAGGGATATGGTCATGGCACCAAGCCTGTCGGAGTTGAAGAAGCATTTGGACAACACTGTGATTTTGATTTGATTTTTAGGTAGTCCTGTGTGGAGCCAGGAGCTGGACTTGATACTTTTGGGTCCTTTCCAACTCAGGATATTTTGTGATTCTATGAAAACTGTCAATTTGACCCAGTAAAGTCTGCTTCTCAGTGAAAAAAGGACACTTCTGTACTGTCTGGGAGTGACTTCTGGTAGAGACAGGGTACTGACTAAGCGGAACTGCTGGTCAGATTCATTGTGGCAGTTCTCTCAAATTGGCGACTTTTAAAGCAGATCACTCGGCAGTAGAACATTATTGCTGATAAGTAAATGATGAATGACAACACAGAGGAGTTAACATTTGTTTTCATAGCTTGGTCTGAATGAATTATGATGAACTGTACTTGTCTGTAGAAAAGCTTGTGCTAACATTTAAACTGAAGTGAGATTTATGGAAAGATGTATCTGCGGCACCCTCTACTGCTTTTCAAAATAGAAGAGATCATTAACTGTATGATAGCTAGAAACAGCTGTGTGCATTTCAAATGAAATTAAACATTGATATTACAGTTTAAACAGCTCTTTTTCATTTGAAGTCATAGAAAAAAATGCTATTTCACAGCAGCCAATATAGAAACAACTATAATCACAACATACCTGCTATCAATGAAGAAATGTTGCAAGTTTTTCCTTAGATCATCGTCTTGGCAAGGATAATTGAGCTTAGCACAGGTCAGTTCACCTGAGACCGTGCAGCTATGAAGGCCTTTCATGTATAAACCTTATGAAAAAATGAAAACGTACTCAGGAGTGCTGAGTGGGATTTAGTTTGTTAAAGAGATAGTAATAATGATTTTTAAAAGCTTTTTAGATACTGAGTAAATACATAGCAAATAAGACTAGGAATTAAAATTATGACTTTAAAGAAAAGATTTTAAAATCTGTAAGAAAGTCTCTTATCTCATGTTTTCTAGAGGATCATAGAATCATAGAATCATAGAATATCCCAAGTTGGAAAGGGACCCATAAGGATCATCAAGTCCAACTCCTCACACCTCACAAGCCTACCCAAAAGTTTAGACCATGTGACTAAGTGCACAGTCCAATCTCTTCTTAAATTCAGACATGCTTGGTACAGTGACTACTTCCCCGGGGAGCCTGTTCCAGTGTGCAACCACCCTCTCGGTGAAGAACCTCTTCCTGATGTCCAGCCTAAACTTCCCCTGCCTCAGATTAACCCTGTCATTCCTGTGGGTCCTGTCATTAGTGATTACAGAGAATAGGTCAGAGCCTGCCTCTCCACCCTCCCTCATGAGGAAGTTATAGACCGTGATGAGGTCTGCCCTCAGCCTCCTCTTCTCCAGGCTGAACAGGCCCAGTGACCTCAGCTGCTCCTCATATGTCTTCCCCTCTAGGCCCTTCACCATCTTTGTTGCCCTCCTCTGGACACTCTCCAACAGTTTAATGTCATTTTTGTACTGTGGTGCCCAGAACTGCACACAGTACTAGAGGTGAGGCCGCACCAGTGCAGAGTAGAGCAGGATGATCACTTCCTTCCTCCAACTAACAATGCCCTGTTTGATGCATCCCAGGATACAGTTGGCCCTTCTGGCTGCCAGGGCACACTGCTGACTCATATTCAACTTGCTGTCAACCATGACCCCCAGATCCCTCTCTGTGGGGCTGCTCTCCAGCGTTTCGTCACCCAGTCTGTACGTATAGCCAGGGTTGCCCCACCCCAGGTGCAGGACCTGGCAATTGCTTTTGTTAAACTTCATGCGGTTGGTGATTGCTCAGCTCTCCAATCTGTCCAGATCTCTCTGCAAGGCCTTTCCACCCTCATCCGAGTCCACAACTCCTCCAAGTTTGGTGTCATCAGCAAATTTGCTCAGAACACCTTCTAGTCCTACATCCAAATAATTTATAAAAACATTGAAGAGGACTGGCCCTAAAATGGAACCTTGAGGGACCCCACTGGTGACCATCCGCCAGCCTGATGTGGCCCCATTTACCACAACGCTTTGAGTCCTGCCTGTCAGCCAATTGCTGACCCATCGTATGATGTTTTTATTTAGCTGTATGCTGGACATTTTGTCCAGCAGGATCCTATGGGAAACCGTGTCAAAAGCCTTGCTGAAGTCCAAAAAGATCACATCAGCTGGTATCCCTTGGTTGACTATATGGGTGATCTTATCATAAAAGGAAATCAAATTTGTTAGGCAGGACCTACCCCTCATGAATGTTTGTTGGGACAAATGACTGCATTGCCCTCCAGGTGCGCTAAATGCATAAGGATAAATGCATTAAATGCATAAATGCTGTAAAGTGAGGAGGGAGAGGAAACACTGCTTAGCATCTGAATATGTAATGCAGTAAGGCAGTAAGATTTATAGTTTTCACAAGATTTATTTTATTTTATTTATTTTATTTTATTTTATTTTATTTTATTTTATTTTATTTTATTTTATTTTATTTTATTTTTTAATAATGTGAAAATGAGGTTAGCACTCTGTCCTAGAAAGAAGAGGAGTTATTCAGTCAAAGAATACCGCATCTACAATCAGAAGTGGAGGAAATTTTAGAACCTTTAAATGTAAAAAATCTCATTTTCTACACCCACTATGTATACACACAGTATCTGAATACCCTTAGAATATATCAATTTTTGTTGCTGCTTGATAGCAGTACTGTACATCCCCTTTTCTGAGTAGTAATACTCTAAGAACTCATGTACTTACCATTCACAGTAAAGAAATGTGTGACCAACATAATGCCTTCACCATGTGCCCTCTGTGTGACAAGTTCTGTGATTACTGGAATCTCAGCTCTGCATGTGCTACAGCTCGAGCTAGCCACTTATTTGACAACCCTGCCACCGTCTTCTTTTCCGTCTTCATGGCTCTCTGGGGTGAGTATTTCTTTCCAAAGTTTGATTTTTGGACTGTTGGCAGAAATGAAAGCTGTGATGAGCAGTAGTAAAATGTAGTAGCCCTACATATTAGAGTGTTAATAGACTGAATGTCATGCATATGGCTTTATGAAGTTGGCAAGACAAGAGGGACTCTGTGCTGAGACTGCAGAAAACAATATTAAAAGGCTTTCTGCTGCCAACAGAAAGCTTTGGAATAAGTGGAGAGCAGTTGGGTAGTCCAGGGAAGAAAACTGTCTTTTCTCCCTCTACTTGCTTGTTTAATATTACTTCTAATCTTGTCATGTCTTCCCTCATTTCCTATTGAAGTGGCAAGTCCTTTTAACCCCTTCTGCATTTGGGGGCTGGAAGTTGTTTGGGGTTTGGTATGGTGCAGGCAGCTGAACGCACAGCCTGTTTTACAACTTCCATGTTGGGCAACTTAGTCACTTAAATTAATCAAAACTTTACATAATTCTGAGAACAATGGGACTATTTATGATGATGATGATGATGATGATTATTATTATTATGTCTTTTAAGGTATTCCATTTAGGCAAGCTTGGTTTTCTTTAATGGCAAGAATACCCTGCCTCAATGAGGATCTCAAAACACTTCATAAACACTAATGAACGCATTTTAGTATTGTTCTTACTGTTTCTGACCTCACCTCACCTCAGCCCTGAAAATGTTCTTATGTGTCTCATAGCTGGTGCTATGTCCTCATTCACTCTAGATGTTTATTGTGAAAGTTACAGGTGTGATTGCTACTGTAAAATGATTTTTGATTTCCCTGTTCATTGTTCACAAATGGAAATTTTCATTCTTAATATGGAATCAAATAAGTATATTATTGTACTATAGACATCTCTCAGCAGTTTGGTATACACTGCAATCCTATTTAATTTAAATTTCACAGTTGGTTTTATAAAAGACTGACAGTTTTGGTGTTTTTGTGTGGGGTATGGATAGCATACTTATTTTTAGGAATTTGCATACAGAACAGATCATGTAAAGAATAAGTTTTTGTTTACCACTTCCTGGAAATTATTCAACAATTACTTTGACTCAGTGAAAAGGCAAAAAAAAATGATGAATTCACAGACTCTCTCAATGTCTTGTTTTCCTACTTCAGATTGCTACCAATTGCAGAACAGATTGGCAAATAAAGGGCCACACTTTACCTCCTGTCATGCATCTTGTGATGCACTGATTTGTCCAAGTTTCAGTGTAGCTGTTTGGGCATCTTGTGTACACAATTCATTTATGCTTTCATAACTGAATAGCATTTTCCCAACACCAAATCTTTGCTGTAAACTTGCATCTATACCAATAATTATTTTCATGCAGCCTCATCCAAAACAATTATACTTCAGTGTCAACAATACAATGTGCAAAGCAAAACGGATATATCCTTGATATTGTTGATATATCCTTGCACCAAGATTAGTAGAATCTAAAGAAACAGAAAGGAACAAAAACATCCATGTACATTGTTTGTTTATTTATTTATTTAATATTTAATAATTAATATATTTAATTAATATATGTATTTTAAAGCATTTAGGAATACTAAAATTATTTCTGAGCTGTAGTTTCCTGAAAACAGTATTTCACACAGATTTGAAAAGTCTGTTTTAGGGACCATGAAAACTGAGCTTGCCAGTACAAGGAAATATAGCCACATATAAAGAACAGCAAAGCAAAATAGTGAAATAAAGTGTCCTTTACTAACTTTGTCCAGCTTGCCTATTAAGTATTAGATTACACCTAAATTTGCTTCCTTAGCATATTAATTATATCTATATCTTATTCTGATGAATGGCATCTCATTCACACACCTAATCAACTTGTTTCACATTATCTTGAATAAATGTTGCTTGCATACTTTTTTGTCAGACATAGTACAGTGATGTGGAAATTGGCATGTCTTATGACTTACGATTGTATACTTAAAAGAGCAAAGTATGGTAATTTGAGCTGGCTTCATTTCATGATGATGCTGGGCACAAGAAATCTTTCATCCCTCTTGCTTTCTCCCATTCTGTGAAAGCAGATGGTCAGTTTGTTGAGAGGAATCATGCCTTTTCTACCTGGTCTTGACACCTCATAAATTATCTTTGGGATTCCAGCAATTCTATTAGCAAATGAAAATATTCACAAAATACAGAGTCATGCCTAGATAACTGTGCTTACTTTCATTAGTGTTCTGGGATGCTGAATTTCCTCTGTCAGATGTGTTTATGAGAAGGACAGTTGAATATAACGGGGCTCTTTTTCTGCTGGTATAACTCAGTGCAAATTTTCTGATTTCAGAAATGCTATTACACTGTGTACTGGTTATGTATCTAGCCAAATTATTTTTTACAGAGCTAAAAATGGAAATGTCTTTTTGAGAAACTGGAAAAAATCAAATGAGTAATAGCACTCTATAAAATAACCAAATGTTTTTGTATATAGGATATCTTAAAACCCTTGAGTTTTCAAAACATTCTAAATCTAGCTTTTGAATGTTATCTCTTTGGTAAGGAAGGAGCAGAGGTAGTAACCCAATTGCTGTATGTCTGGATTTACTTTCAGTGTACTGCCAGTCCCATGTTTAAATGGTATTTATTTCTTAAATGATGGGGAGATACCAGTGCAGAAAATATTTGCTCACAGTTAACTGTGGGAATAGATGCTCTCTTGTAAGAGACAGGTTGTCTTAATAGCAGTATAACTCTTCCCAGTGTTATCATGTAGCTTACATCAAGTGTAGGTGCAGCTAAAGGAAGCTGGATCTGATTCTTCGCTGTTCTGTGTCTCGTGGAGTTATCTACAATATATTCAAAGTTAAATGAAGCATAAGAAAATATAAAACAGTGCTCACAGTTGTTTATTGGTATAGCTTTTATTGATATATATACATATATTATTTAGTATATACTGGTGTAAGATTGGAATAGTTTTCTGAAAATAGGTGTCCACAAGTCAAGAGTAAGAAGTGTTATTTCTAAAAATTCCAGAAGTCCATAAACCATGAGGTGCTAGGCAAAGAGCTATCTAGAGGAAACAGCAATTATGAGAGGAAAGTCAGGAGACTGTAAATACAAGAGAACAGTACAACATCCGTTCCTTCATATTAATGTAAAAATGAAAAGAAGGAAACTGAACTGCTGGCCAATCCCTTAGGGCAAAATCACAGTGTTTTTTGCAGGGCAAAACCATTCAACTGTCCCCCTATAATATATTTCAAAATAACATTATGTTAAACAAATTTCAAGAGCAGGCTACACCTACTGTCTTCACTTTCCCAACTGATCAGAAACAGTAAAACAGGCAAATCTGTTTGGCTAATTAAGGTGTTAAGTAGTAATATTTAGACCTAGATTTTGTTTCATTATATGATTTGTAATCATGAGTTATAGAATGACTCATGGTAAATTAAGAGAGACAACATTTTTGGGGTGGATATGAGCAGATTAAGGTTCAGTTCCAGGCCCTGACAAGAACTTTCCAGTGGTTTCAGGCAATCCATTTTGCCTCTTTTGGTATTTTATTTGTAAAAAGACAGTAATTACTGTTTCTATGCTCTTCCTATGTTCTTTCTTTAGAATTGGGTCAGGGGCTCTTTATAAAGAACCTAGCATAAAAGGATTTAAATAGCTGATGGTGCTTGCAAGTAACACAAACATTCACAATAGTCCATTGGATTTATAATTTATTTTATTATTTTTTTAAAGCTACTATGTTCCTTGAACAGTGGAAGCGTTTACAGATGAGACTAAGTTACTTCTGGGATCTAACTGGACTGGAGGAAGAAGAAGTAAGTTTCTTCTCCCTGTGCTAATGTACTGTATAAATTATTCTAAATCTGAAGATATGCACTGATAATTATATTTCTCATGTGTGTTCTCCCGTGTGATGCAATTCATAGCTACGTGTTTTTGTTGTTGTTGTTGTTGTTGTTTTTAAGACCATAACTGATAAACTGATACAGTTTTGTGTACCAATGTATCCTTTTGAAAACCATTACACATATCCCAGCACTCTAATTTTACCAATTAGTATTGGAAAGAATTATAAGATGCCAGCAAGTCATTCTTTGCTGAAAATGCATATATGCCAGTGTACAGAATGGGATAATTAAATGATGTTAATACCTCAAACAAAATGTAGAGTTTGAATAAATGAGAACAAAACTAAGACAAAGTCATGAATCTCATGCTGAAGCACGATGATGATGTTATTTCACTTTTGTCTATTCCTCATATGATAATTATTGGATAAAATTAAAAAATAACTCAAACCAGACAGTAGACCCCAGTATTCTTCTTCCATCACTGTCCCAAAATGCAGCTTTAGCATTGTCTTTAACATAATGGGGACCTCCAAAGTATTCCTTCACTTGATTAAACAACTACCACCTCCCTTATTTTTCATTTGGTCTCAACTTTTTCACTACTGTCTATTCATTGATGAAGTGTATAATGTTCATAGTATTAACAAGTACTCAAAGTTTTTAAGCTGAGTGCATCAACACAACAAAATTTGCTGCTTGCCCTGTGTGGAATGTATTACAGCTATCTCAGAGAATGGCAAGATTGTACTGATTACAGTATAAACTGAGAAGAAGGAGAACAATTTTATTTTATTTTTTTTTCAGTTCTGCAGTATGTTTTACGAGCCCTGCAGATTTTAGTACATTTCAAGTTAATAATTTGCAGTACAAAATCCTAAGGTTTTGCTCAGTATTTGCAAAATGGACCTACAGATTTGTGAGGTCCTGTGATGAAGAGCTCTGAAGTGTTAAAGGTTTGCATACCGGAACTATGGGATCAACAAGAATCCTTTGTTTATGACAAGTGAGGGAGTGCCAGACACATCTCAGCACAAGCTGAAAAATTAGGAATGCAGAGTAATAAAAATAAGGCTGGAATAGACCTTGAGGGGACTTCCCTTGTGCATTGTAGGATCAACTCTACTTAAGTCATTATGAAAAGATGTTTGTTTAATTTGTTCTTAAAGAAATCTGTCAGTGAATGTTTCACTTCCTCCCTAGGCAATCTATTCTAATACTACTGATTGAAATTCTATTCATCCTGCTAATAAGCTTTTCTTAATGTCTAACTTAACCCTCCTTGCTAAATGTTCATTTTCTCTTGTTCTTTCATTCAAAGATAAAGGGAGATTACCCAATCTGTTTTTCAGCAAAATTCAACTTACTGTAATATTTCTCCATCCACTCTAGTTTTTTTTTTAGGTGAACTCTCCTCTCTGGTCTTTCAGTCTTTTTTCTTAAATCATATGTTCTAGATGTATTTTTGTTGTTCTGTCCCTTCTGGACACTTTCTGTCTGATATAGCTCTTTTGTGAAAAGTAATGTTCAAAACGCACATCACTTGAATTGAGATCATACTTAAACTAAAAGTCCTGCATAATATCATCTTGCCACCTCTTGGTACTTCAGCAGGTTATATCAGGTTTTGTTCACCCTTGATCTGGTAGACTCATGAAAATGTGGATAAATTTGCCCATAAGACAGATATTGGCATCGTGTTTCATCAGTGTGATAATCACTTTAGGTAGTGAAGCCTTTACAGTTGCTGAATATCATGCTGGAAAATGGAAAATTGTCTCTGATCAGGTTAGGCTGTGGTTAGCAGTGGAGCACTTGAGATCACTTAATAGAGCAAAAAAGTTGAAGAGTTGATAAGTACATCATGAAAATTATATTGAAATAGATGTGTACAGTGTATTTATTTATTTATTTATTTATTTTGACTTGTGATTACAAAAAAATCAGTAAAATTACTTTCTCTAAATACACTGGGCCAAGTCTTTTCTTCAAAAGAGTCACACAAAAGATTAATTTAGTGCAGTTATTTGTAAATATCTTGGCAACAGCAGTCTGAGAAAGCAGAATCCCTAAGGCTTGGATGCATATTCGCAGCTGGCAGCTGTACAGGCTTAGAGGATTTGTATTGTTTTTGTATCTCAAATCCACCGAAATAATAGGTAGCATCGGGTACTACACTGTAAAATAGATAATTGGCCTGAAAAGTAATTGAATGACTGATAACTAAGTAGGAGAGGAAAAGAAAAGAAATAAACAAAAAGATCAGAACTATGAAAACAGACAAAGCCTTGGAAATATCACGAAGAAGTGCTCAGCATGTCACACCATAGATGTGTGTTTGTGTAACCCAATCAAGCAGGTTCTGCATTTTTTTTTCCAGTTTGTGTAATAAGGGATATAGCCATCAATGAAGCAGGGAAAGAGGTATAACTATACTCTCTTTTGCTTGTGATAGAAAGGGTGAAGAAATACTGAAGAACTCTAATTAATGATGTAGGGAGTTGAAACTACTGGCCTCCCATGAATCTTCAGAAATAGTATTTCTAGAACCCAGTATGTTCCTCTTTTAGGTGGAATGGATTTTACCTTATTTTACCAACAGTCACGTGTAAAACCAGAATGGACAGGCAATTATAATAGACGAAATCTTAGAATCTGGTGCAGAGCTTGGAAAAATAAATGTCAGACAACAAAGTCCACACTAACTGAAATGCCAATGACTGAAGTCCTTATTGTTGTTCAAATAGTCATGATATTACACTGTTTCAGTACAGGGAGGAACTTAGGTGTCTGTTTTTGTTAGAAACATATCTGTTAATTTACAATTTTAAGTTTAAATCCTGTGTTCTGTCAAATGCTAGCTCTCTTTTTGTGAACTCCAATTTCCGTGTCTATTTCCTCTTTGATGACTTTTTAAAAGTTTTAATTGAACCCTTATGAAAAACTTTAAAATACACTGTGGATTATCACTGAGTCAAGTTAAGGTAATAAGGAAGGTAGATTAAATAAGAGAATTAAGTAGCAAGTAGTCTTGCTGACATAAGTGCATTTTCTGCTTGTTACTGGATCATGGGTTAACATGATCTTCTCTACTAAATTTTCGTAATTTTTGATGACCTGATTGATTTGATATTTTCAGCTTGTCTTCCACCTTGCAAATTATAGGGGCAAACTCTTTTTCTGAAGTTCTAATACTGTCTAGTAAAACAGGCAATATAAGTTTTTTTTTTTTCTTTTTTCTTTTTTTTTCTTTTCTTAAAAGGGGAGTGAAACTCAGACTTTAATAAAATAGCTCACATTTTTTCCTATTCCTATTCTGATTTTCCTGTTGGGCCCATGTTTCTAAGTATTTTTGGTCTCTTTATATTATTTTATTCTCTTGGGATTTTTCACTCCTCACAGTGAATCCTCTGCCATCTTCATTAAATTGCTGTTAACACTGATTATTTAATGATGCTAAGATAATCACACCAGCCCTAATCTTCTGGACAAGTTCCTTCAACATTAGATTTAATAGTGTTATGTTTAGAAGTCTGAGAGTTTTATTAGAACAGTTGGGGAAGGAATGTTGAAAAATGGATGTTATCCCTCAGGACTGAGGGGAAATTATTTAGTATCAGCTGTTGCACCACTGAAAAATTACGTATGAAGACACACTTTAAACATCTTTTAATTTGTAAACTAGAAGAAACAAAGCAGGTAATATCTCCTTTGTTTGCCAAGAAGTTGGTAAAGATATATGATTATATTTTTTTTTAATTCCAAGACTGTTGATCCATAGAAGTGCCACAGTATGCTGGAATTCTAGTTCATTTTCCTCTTTAGTTTCTCTTCTAGACGCCATACCAGTATGTTCTCATTTCCTGTATTTTATTCCTTTTCTGTTTTAATGAATTCCTGTGTTCTTTCCAGAACTGTCTTGCCTAGAACCCTCAAAGCTCTTTGCTTTTATATAGGTAGACTTGATTCCTCAGGATATTATGATGGGCCACTCAAAGGCTGGGTCACTGAGGGTGACCTACGTTCTTTCCTCCTGTGGTATCCTGAGTTCAGAGAGGAAGCTAACATATCTACTTTTCCCTGTGTAAGTGCAGAGGTAGGCAGCTACTTGGAGTAGGAACCTGTGGAGCAGCAGCTGGAATGGGGTTGGAAGACCTACAGTCATTGCTGATCAGGGCATGGTCATAAGATATATAACAGGAAATAAGAACTACTGCTAGAGGGAAGGGGTGACAGGCAGGAAAATCCTACTTTCCAATAGTTCTCTATCTTGACCTACTGCATCCTGTATCTTTATCCAGCACTGTACCTGCCTTTAATAACAGGTACCATTTCTATGCCTTTCCTTCCTCTTCTCTTTCACAATGACATGGAAGATCAATGTGGGTTATTAGGGTTTGTCAGCAATATGCTACTTGTAGAGCAGGCAAGCATTAGAGGAAGGTGGCTTTGTGGAAGAAGGATGTGGAATGAGGGTAGTGGATCTTGTACTGCAAGGGAATGTATGTTCTGAGGGAGATGGATCTGAGAAGGTGAAGAGCAGACCTTCTCCACTCTCAGAATCTCACAGGTTCTTCCTGCAATTTTCAGGTCTCCCAAAGCCATGGTTCTCCCTCTCCCCATTTTATCCTCATGCAATGGTGTCTCTCAGACACTACCGTTTATTTTTCCCAGCCCCATTGTTCCTCCCCTCTGTCCTACTCTTTTGCACCTGACAATCAGTTTTCCTGTGTGTTAAAGATGCCTTGGGATGATACAGTGTTAGATAAATTAGCCACAGTGGCACCTTGCAAGATTAATCTGCTCATTGTGGTTAACAGGGTGATTAGAGTCCAGTCCTGTCTGAAGTGGATGCTCCAGCAAAATCAGCACCACATTGTTTTTTTTTTTTTTTTTCCTGGAATTGTGTTTTTTTTTTCTAAGGGAATGTTTTTTTTTTTTTTTTTTTTTTTTTTTTTTGCTTTGAACTTAAAATGCATTTTAAGTTTTAAGTTTACTCTAATCCTTGTGTAAGAGTGGAGGCTTCAATTTTTTTAAGCCCAGCTGCATATGTAGATTATATAGAAATTTATGAAGAAACTCTTGTTTCAAAGAACTAAAAAAATGTCATTGTCATGTCTAAATGCCATTTATTCTTTTGTAAAGCCTTCTATTGCTAGATTATAGTTATTTATTCTATGATTTTTCCTTGAAAAGTCATTGACACAGAAAGAATAATCCAGACAAAAATAAAATGGAGGGAAAGTGACTCTTCTCTCAATCTGCACAAAGTACTAAACCCCACGAAAGTTATTCCTGAAAGTGTGCTTGAACTTCAGAAAGGCTATAAAAATTGAAGAATAATACTTTGTGATGTTTAATGACAGCCAAAATTGCCAATTGCTTATGTGTTTAAAATGAATGCAGAGTTTCAGAACTCATAATATTTTGAATGACAGAATTGATTTCTATTACTAGTTTTGCTTTAGGCTTTTTTATTTTGTTCAGTTTCCTTCATTTTCACATGCATATGGGCACTTGTGAGTAGTGCAATGTCATTGCAAACTTATGCCTATAAAAACTTTCATACATTGCACCTTTATCGAATATGCAGTTATGTGGTATGAGACATTTTTTGTTAATAAAATTTTGAATAATCTTGCTTTATTCATTACTTTCCAAAACATATAGTGTGTCTATAATTAATATTTAGGAAACAAAAACACTTTTTCTAAACTTGTATTTTGACTTTAAATCAGTAAAACAGCACTGGCTTTTTAGATCTTACCTTCCTGCTTCCATTCTCCTCTGCAGTGTAGAAGGGTTTTGACAATTTTGTGTGTAGGTTTGTGTGAAAAAACTTGTGATCTGTACCTAGTCAGTTAACAATTCCTTACACCATAATGGAATTCTCACTAATTTAGATTGTATTCTTACCACAGCATCTTCAAATATGTGTGCATTAAGGTAGATGTCTTGAAATGAGATTTTCAAAGCTGTCTGACAACTAGTCCAATTCCATTGGGCCTTCCATAGAAGTAGGGGGACCAGTTTCAATCAAAATACATGCAAAATATAAATTCAGGTGCCTGAAGTTTGTGGCCAAACTTCTAGATGAAAATCAAATATCTTCTTCTCCCTTCAGTTGGAGATGTGATTCTCTCTTTTCTAATATATATATTTTTCTGAGATGACTAGGTTGGATTTATTTACCTCATTTAAGAAAAGCAAAAGTCTAGGCTTTGTTTTTCTTTGTTTTCTTTGTCTTTACTATTGTTATTATTATTTTATTATCCATGTTATTTTCTGCGGTCATTTTTTGGAAGATCTAAACTCATGGCATGAAACTGCCTAAAATGCCTCAATAGTCCACTGCTATCAGTAAGTAGAAATGGCATACTCGCTTTCATGTCTCTAATTTTGATGTCTCATCTGTGACCTGAATCTGTGACTGACTGCAGCTGTACAAATGTAATTCCAGAAATAAAGTAGAAAGTGTTTGTGGAACAGTTAATTGCTTATGTTTTCAAAGGAGTATAATAAGGCCATTGGACAGGGGGAAGGAAGGATATGTGAGTTAGGCTCATATTTTAACAATGATGATACATTAAAGCAGCTCATCTGTATCAAGCAACTTCTACAGGCTGCAGTTGCCTATCAGCTTAACCTAAATTTACTCCACACAACTATCATATTACTACCGCATAGTGCAGTCTTCTTCTTCCTCCAAGATTCATACTGGTGATCAGGTAATTGTGTGGTGATAAAAGTTAACTACAGGTGTCTGGGAAAGAAGTATTTAACTTGGTCATAACTATAACTTGTTGACTATAAATCAAACATTTATGTTTGCTTCAAATAAGTTGTTCTCATGAACTTACCTGGCTGTTAATCCAGTCATTAAGGTATTTATGGAAAATAAACAGAAGAGGTACAAGTAAAGTTGAAAAAAAATAATAAAGATTGAAAAAATGGTCAAAGGTAGATTTCTAGTTCAGATCCTGGGAGAATAACTCATTGACAGCAGCCCTGCAGAGAGAGACTGGTGGGTTCTGGTGGACAAAAGGCTTGACATGAGCCAGCAGCGTGCACTTGCAGCCCAGAAGGCCAATGGCTTACTGGGCTACTTCAAAAGAGGCTTGACCAGCCTGTTGAGGGAAGTGATTGTCCCCCTTTGCACTGCCCTCGTGAGGCCCCACTTGCAGTACAGCATCCAGGTTTGAGGCCCCCAGCACAAGAAAGATGTGGACCTGTTAGAGTCCAGAGGAGGGCTGCAGAGATGACTGAGGGGCTGGAGCCCCTCTCCTAAGAAAGGCTTAGAGAGCTGGGGCTATTCAGCCTGGAGAAGAGAAGGCTCTGGGGAGACCTCATTGTAGCCTTTCACTACTTAAAGGGGTCTTATAAAAAGATGGTGTGGAACTGTTTACTTGGATAGATAACGATAGGACAAGGAGGAATAGTCTTAAACTAAAAGAGGATGGACTTAGACTAGACATCAGGACAAAATTCTTCACTGTAAGGGTAGTGAGGCACTGGAACAGGTTTCCCAGAGAAGGTCCCATGTGGAGGTGGAGGTCCCATCCCTGGAGGTGCTCAAGGCCAGGTTGGATGGGGCCTTGACCAACCTGATCTAGCGGGTGGCATCCTGCCTATGGCAGAGGAGTTGAAACAATATGATCTTTAAGGTCCCTTCCAACCCAAGCCATTCTATCATTCTATGACTCTATGATTAGCTATGGTATCTGTATTTCTTCAAATTAGATATGAGCCAATGCTTTAATCTGGATCATGGTTCAACCTGAAAAGTTCACAAAGGTTTGGAATTGAAGTGGTTAGAGAGAGATGGTGAGGTTGGTCACTTTCTAGAACCATTTGATTCTGGATATTTTAAAGCTTTTGTTAGCATCAGTCTAATGTGTATGATTTAGGTTATTTTAGAAACAGTTCCTTATATTCTCTACAGAGTCATATTGCTTTTATCTCATAAATCGAGTTGCCTGTATATCATGGGTTCCAGGTGCACACAGAATGAAAGGAAGTATGCTCCAGGGAAATGAGAATTCCACAAACATCATAATTGGCCAGTGCTGAGAAAATACTGCTTTATAAACAAGAATCTAGTCTTATTATTACCTGGAGCAGAGTTTCAGGTGTGGCAGAAAAATTGGGCTATTTATGAGGCATTCTTATTAATATGGGACATACTGATAGAAAGTCAGATATCTGGCATGCTAAAAATGTTCTTTCTTCATATACACTTGCCTGCCTCTGGTAAGGGCAAGACAGTGATGGTAATGACATTTGCACTGGTCCATTAGCTTATTATGTTGTAAGTTTGGTTTAGCTTTCAACTTTGACAACTGGTTGCCCATGCAATCATAGATCTAAAATCTATGACCTCTGACCAGTTGTAATAGGATGAATCCACAAAATGTTTGCCTCTTTCATGAATGACCTTCTGTTTCAACCTTCTCCTTAAATATCTTGGGATCACTGTGTAATGTGCCTTGGACCAATGACAAGTTCAAGGCCCGGTGTCTCATGAATCTGATTTTGCTTAGAAGAAAAATACCTTGTCCTAGTTGGAGGTAACAATTGGTTTCTAACCCTGCTAATTTGTAGGATATTTAATCCTTAGACCATAATGTTATGATTGCAGAAACAGCTATTTTATATCAATTTTAAAGGACTTTACACTGTTTATTGTATTGCTCTTTGCAAGAGCTACAAATCTGTAATCCATCCAAAGTGCACTCAGTCTTAAATAATGACAGAGAAAAATTTCCATAAACATGTTCCCCTAAAGAGTGCCTCTACAGCCAAGTATTCACACTGTTACACATTATTAGACAAGAAAAGAAAACAGTAACCCAAGGGAGAAACAATCTATTCTGTAAGAACATTTCGCTGGAGAAGGGCTGTTATGCTTACATATTTGCTAAAAGAATAGGGTCCTAGTCCATGACTACAACTACTTGATACTACTGTAGGTCAAGTAAAAACAATAAACATAACAGTAATATGCACAGTCATTTTAAAATTTCTAAAATCTGTTTTTTTTTTTTTTTTTTTTTTTTTTTTTAAGTTAGATCTATACAATAAACATGAAATTGTTACACTGATATGTTGGGTGATGCCACAATTTAATAGGCTATTGTAGGCTATTGTCCAGATTTACAGATTTTTTTTTTTTTTTTTTCTCTTCACTATTGTCAGCAATATTTGTTTCTGTGGTGACTTCTTAAGCCATAGAATAAATGATTTAAAGCAACTGTTTCAATACTGTTCAAGGGACATCTGGCTTCACACTTAAAATTCTGGTTACAAATGTAGGAGTATTTAAATAGGTTGGATTTGAATAAAAATGAATGATGAACAAAAATACTGATGCTATTTTCTGTTACAGTTTCACACACAGTGTGATATCTTGATATTGCAATGGCAGCATTTTGTTTTTGGTTCTAGCTTAAGGGCACTTAAAAAACTCCGTACATTTCAAAATTTAGTTTTGCAAGTAATCCTCCAAAGTACTACTGGTGCTGCTTTACAGGAGCAATTAAATGAATTCTGTCTCTCCACTTAACCACCTATCTGTCTATAAGGCAATATATATTTCTATAATATGTCTTAAGGGTTCTTTTTTTTTTTTTTTTTGACTACTTCAATTTTGTGTTATTTTTGAACATCTTTGATAGCTGAGTTCCAATGTGCTTGTGCTGTGTCTTTTATTTTTTAACATCTTCAAAATTACAATAATGTTAGATGACTTATTCAAGCATTTATATATATATATAAATGAATTTATTGGGCTAATGATCTGGTCTAAAAAGACTGTGAGCATCTACCAGAGATACATTCACACATGCTGAGATATAAGAGTACTTTTTCTTGGATGAACATCCCATTACTATTTTAGTCTAAACCTTCTTTTTTGGTCTAAAAGATAATCTCTTCCTCAGACTTCCCCTCACCTCCCCACTATGTCATCATCATAAAAAAACAGTTTTTTTTTTTTTTCCTTTTTTTAACCCTTTAATTGTAATAATTAACTGTCTTGAAATAGAGAATGGTTGGGCTCCCTGTTCTATTCACTTCAAGTTTTCATCTTGATTTTGGGGCAGCATCTGTTTTATTTCAGTTCTCTTTTGTGAATACCTTCCTTTCTCTCAGTGTTCACTGCTTTGCTATTCTGCTTGCATTCAGCATATTAGGACAAGGCTGTTGAATGAGTTTTCAGTGCTTCTTTGACTTTCCTTAAGGTGTAAAACCGAAACAGTATGTTGGTTTAATTTTTTTTTTTAAAATTTTATTTATTTATTTATTTATTTATTTTGGTGACAACTCCTTTGGCCTGTTAATCTAGGATAGTTTCAAATTTTTAATTAGGAATGCATATACGTTTGTCATGCACACTTTGTAAAATTCAATTATCATTTTCTTCCTAAATCAAAGAGAACTTAAAGAGAGATACATTCTTTGTATATATTTGTATTGTATTGGATCATTACATACATATCCTTAATTTGCGATGTATAGTGTATACACATCTTGTGTGTTTGATATCCAAATCCTGGATACCATTCTCAGGAAAAATTCCCAATGACATCAATATGAGTTTTATCTGAGTAAAAATTTCATGATTTGGCTCTTTGTTTTCAGGAAGGGAATTATTGTTTTCTACTCTGAGCACTCATTTGGCCTCAAAGTACCTTGGCTCAATTGGTTTTTCAATAAGTGTCTGGCAGCTGTACTGGCACACTTCCAGCATCATGGGATTCATATTTATCCCTACATGGACATTTGGCCTTCTTCAAGTCATCACAACTATTTCTAGCTTATTGTCCTGACTGTAGAACTCTTCCCATTTTCAGGCAAAGAATTGATTCTTGTGTATATGAACACAATCAAGATCAAGTATCTCTAAATCTATATTATAAAGTATTATTTCATGAAATATACTCATAAAAAGAATGTATAAGCACATGTATTCCAGGATGTGATGTGCTCTGTTCAGTCAAGAGTAAGAAGACTTGACAGATTCAGTGAAGAAAGATAAACTAATTTTCCAATCCTGATGTAGGTGTGTGAAATGCAGGACATTGAAATGTATTATCAGGAAACTTAAACAAAAGTTGAACAGAACAATCACTTAAAGCAAAACTGACAACAACAACAACAACAGAAAGTTACAAAGTTATGCTATAATATTTCACTTGTCATGGGGTTTTCTCACCCTATTTCCTTTCAAGACAATCTTCAAAATTTGCTCTGGCCTCTGACAACTGCCACCTGGTGTCCCAAAATGCTTTGCTTAACAGAGAATAAGGAAAAAGGAAGAAAGTCAGTTCAACTTTGCATGTGCTTCTATAGTGAGATTAGATCACCTTAGCTTTGTCTAGTTTCATTCATCTAATCTTTCTTCTTTTGTCATGCTGTCTCCTTGCTTGTAGCCCATACATGCCTGAAGCCTTCACTGTTTCTTCATTTAAGCCTAAAGATGTTTCTTCCATGTGACCTCTAAACCCTAACTAAGGAAATGTGGTACAATTGATCCAAATCAACAAACTAGTCTAAACTTTCAAAACTTCAGGATAGAAGAAAGAAGAATTGACAACAGCATTTTTAAACACTTATTTTTGTCTGTCCTTTCCCCATCTTGTCTGCCAACACTTTTTGCTGTTAATCACATTCAATAATGTCACAGATTACCTGTGTCTCATTATTTCTCGGAGTTCCCCATGCACCCGAAACAGTTTGTGAGTAACAACAAGAGTGACCCTGATGACAAGTAGTGCTATAGTGATTCCTGAACTACATTCATGATGGTAGTGATTTTTATGTGAGGCATGAGTAATGCAAAAGGACTCTAATGCAAAGTGAGAGGTACTCACACTGTTTGAAAGACAAACCTTTTGAATGTATATTGAATAAATTGATAGCCTTTCCTGCTTTCTTCTAGCATATATTTTATTAATCTGAATAGTACATGATATTTAAAGTGTAAAACAAGCTATCATGCTAGCATTTTCTTTAGATATGTTTGGTATATCATAATAATGCTAGAGTTTCAGAGGCATATCAGTACTTGAACTTTAGAGAAAAAGTTCACACAAGCCTACCACATTAGTACCAGATTCTCAGGGAGCAGTAGAAACCAAGTATCATTCATGAGACTGCCTTTGAGACAAACATGCATAGTACATCTTCACAGAGTTCAAAAAAGATATGGAAATGTTAATTTAAGACTGTTGTTTGAATGTCAGTGTGTTCACATACCTGCTTAACACATTAAGTACTTCATATGAACAGGATAAAAAACATTGAATCACAATGTCTATGAATTAGGATGCAACAGAGAACGCTCAAGATGGTAGTGAAGATGTTGCAGATAGGAGAAAAAGTACAGCACATATATCCCCCAAGATGACTGCTGAAGTTGGAGGCAATCCTTGTTCTATTGTCCATCAGGATTAATTTTTTAAAGTGTTTTTAGATTGCTTTTGTTTTTGGATTGCTTTCAGATTTGTGAAAAAATGTAAGTAAACAGATTTTGTGCCTAAGCTGACAAACATACATACTAATTATAGTAAGAGCAGTTGGCATGGCCAATGGTGCTTATCTGAAATGCATGTGAGTGGGTTACTCTTATGCTCATATGGGGACGGAGGAATGTAAGTTGTTTTAGTCTTATACATTGGCATTTCCGAAAAAGGCTCTGAGCGTGAGTATTTTTCCCATGACATCTCTGAAATCATTCACCACATCGTCAGCTTTCCTCACTTACATCTTTAGCTTACAGCCCAAATTTTAACATTTAGATACAATGAGATGACTATTTTTTAGCTAGTTAGTTTCTGTGACATGGAACAGATACAACTAACAAGGACTTCAGATGTGGATATTTGCCCAAGAGACAGCCCAAGAGATGTGAATCTGCTGCAGCTCCATGTCCTCAACTCCATCTTATATTGAAGCTAAGCATGTATTCTCAGTAGGCACATGCACACCGAGCACATATATGCACCATGTGTATATGTACATACATGGCTGGCCACATAGATTACTCAGGCACACAGAGCAGACATGCAAACACAGACAACACAGTGGCCTCATCCTGCTCATCCCTTTGGATGAGTAGGATGGAGGTCTTCCAGTGAGAATGTATATGTATACACATGCATACATATCTGCATATACATATATTCAATGTGGATTCCCTCAGTATCAGGGCTCAGACACATGACCTCTTCAGTTTCTGGCACCCAGATAGAATCTTAGACTAATAGAATGGTTCATGTTGGAAGGGACCTTAAATATCATCTAATTCCAACCCCACTGCTGTGGGCACGGATTCCAATACACTAGATCAGGTTGGCCAAGACCCCAGCTAGCCTGGCCTTGAACACCTCCAAGGATGGGGACATCCACAACTTCTCTGGGCAACCTGTTCCAGTGCCTAACCACACTCATAGGAAAGAATTCCTAATATCTAATCTATACCTACCCTATTTCAGTTTAAAACCATTTAAAACTCCTTGTCCTATCACTCCAGTCCCTGACAGAGTCCCTTTCCGGTTTTCCTGTAGGGCCCCCTTTAGGTACTGGAAGGCCACGATGAGGTCTCCCCAGAGCCTTCTTTTCTTCAGGCTGAACAACACCAACTCCTTCAGCCTGTCTTCATAGGAGAGGTGCCCCAGTCCCTTGATCATCTTTGTGGCCCTCCTGTGGACTTATTCTAATAGGTCCATATCATTCTTGTGATGGGGGCCCCACAGCTAAATACAGTACTCCAGGTGTGGTCTCACAACTGAGGGGGAGAATTGCAGTCCTCGGCTTGCTGGCCACACTTCTTTTGATGTAGCCCAGGATATGGTTGGCTTACTGGGCAGCCAGTATACAAGCCCATGAAGCTACTGCCTCACCCTGGCTGCTCACTGAAACATATATCCCTTGGACCCCCAGAGTCTCCCTATGTTATTGCCTTTCAAGACACACACACACATACAGTGGGGCTTGCCACTAAAGACCCTTAGATCCCGTGATATCTCTGGCATCTGGCTTGGAGTCCCCTGGTTCCATGTTTAACTCCAACCATGTTCTCATCCTTAGAGACCCATGCCCCTCTGGATCCCCAGGCACTTCACCTGATTGTGAGGCACTCTGGCTTGATCTTCACTAGCACTCACATATAATCATAAAATCATCTATGTTTGAAAAGTTCTTCAGGATCATCAAGTTCAACAACTACTTTCACATCTGTACTTGCTCCAGTTGCTGGTAGTCAGATCCCTATGCAGAGCAGCAAGCTATTTCCATGAGACTGGCCCTTTTGATCCCATTATCACTCTATTTTCACATACTAGTTCCTTCTCAAGTGACCTAGATCCCTTCCTTTCCCCACCTTTGGTTACTCCAATAAAAACAAAACAAAACAAAAACAAAAACACCCCAAACTTAGTAAGTCTTGTGCAATCCCTCAATGCTCTTCCTCTAAATCCCATAAGATATCCCATATCTCTAGGCAGTGGTCCCCCTTGTCCTAAAGGTGCTGTGGTATTCACTCATCTGCATGGCTTGAATTGTGACTAAGTAATCAGGACATTTTTTATTTTGTTTTATTTTATTTTTTTCTTAATCATAATCACATGGTTTTTTTTTGTTTCTTTTTGTTTTTTTGTTTGTTTGTTTTTTTCTCTACTTTTTAGGAGCATCCCAGACCAGAGTATGAAACCAAATTGCTACAGAAAAAGCTGAAAAATAAAAGCACAACAACGGAAGATCCAAATGAAGTAAGATGCAGCTTATCTTTTCACTTATATTTTGATATGTTTTGTTATATTGTGATTATTTTTCTGTCTCTGGCAGTTTGCAAAAGAAACTTTATGGTGCTTTTTATCAATCTAGTTTGTTGCTTGCTCTGAATCTTATACTCTGCAGCCTTGTAGTGCCACTGAAATGTTTCAGGGTCATCACTTTGCTAACTCTGCAAAGTAAAACATTTTACTTAAATAGTTGAAAAGTGGTACAAGATCTACTCTGTAGAGTGATGAACAATTAGAAAGAAAAAATGATCAGCACAAGAATTCTTGTAACAATGAGCTAGAATTTCAGTCCTCTGTAGACAATAAAGAAAACTTTTATTGTAGTGAGTTCATTGGCATAATTAACATTGACATCTTTTGTCATGTTGCAGTCACATAGTTGTGCAGTTTTGATAGCATTTCCATTATAAACTGGGGAAATTTAGATTAGAGATTCAGAGGAAATTCTTCACTCAGCAGGTGATGAGGTACTGGAACAGGTTGCCCAGAGAAGTTGTGGATGCCTCATCCCTGGAGGTGTTAAGAGAAGGTTAGATGAGGCCCTGAGCAACCTGATCTAGTGGGTGGCATCCCTGCCTATGGCAGGGGGGTTGAAACTGGATGATCTAGTTCATTTGGAGAGTTTCCAGAGGAAGGCGACAAAGATGGTGAAGGGTCTGGAGGGGAAGACATGAGGAGTGGCTGAGGTCACTGGGCCTGTTCAGCCTGGAGAAGAGCAGTCTGAGGGGGGACCTCATTGCAGTCTACAACTTCCTCACAAGGAGGAGTGGAGAGGCAGGTGACCTATTGTCCATAATCACCAGTGACAGGACCCGCAGGAACAGGGTTAAGCTGAGGCAGGGGAAGTTTACGTTGGACATCAGGAAGAGGTTCTTCACCGAGAGGGTGGTTGCACACTGGAACAGGCTCCCCAGGGAAGTAGTCACTGCACCAAGCCTGTCTGAATTTAAGAAGAGATTGGACTGTACACTTAGTCACATGGTCTAAACTTTTGGGTAGACCTGTGCAGTGCGAGGAGTTGGACTTGATGATCCTTAAGGGTCCCTTCCAACTCGGGATATTCTATGATTCTATGATCTACGTGGACCCTTTCAACTTGAGCCATTCTATGATTCTATGATAAATTGATTGAATAATAATTGTTGTATTGTTTGTAGATTGAAGTTCATTTAGTATTTCTCTGCTTATTTCAAACCTAAGTACAAACACTGTTTTTTTTTTTCTTTTTTTTTTTCCTTTTTTTTTTTTTTTCTTTTTTTTTTCCAGTGTCTTCTTGTAAAATTCTGCTTGAGTTCTATTTCATAAGCACTCATAAACACTTCAGTTCCCAGGTTTGGTACAATAGATTTAGCCTCACAATATATGAAATAACTATCCCTTTCTTCTGCTGCTCATCATCAAGACTGTGATGTGTTTCTAGTGAAGCATTTATCTCAGCAAGACTACTTTTCACTTAATGGACTAACCAAACTCTACGGAAGACAATAGAAAGACAATTAATTAGTTTAAAGGGCTTTGGATGTGACCCAATATGAGCAGAGACTCTGACACAGCAGAATGACTTTGCTATATGAGCTCTCTGACACAGGAGAGGTCTTCCCTTACACACTGAGCACTTTGCTAGGCCTTCTAGTGAAGAATCAAAGATGGTAAAAGACGGCTAAGACAGCTGCTGACATTCAGCTCTTTCTGATTTAGTTAAGTGAAATTGGGAAATAAGTAAGCAACTGGTGCTATAGAATATTAAACTTTGCCTGAGGCAGAGTTAAATGATTAAATGATTAGCTTTCTTTTCATTTCTAGAATGCTAAGAATGTAGGTGGAAAATGATGAACAATGTGAAGATCCAGCAACATACCAAGGAGCAATTTAAAGATTCAGCGCTATGCAAATATGAAAAATTCATTTCAGACATCACGAAGGGAAAGAACTCCCAGTTTTTAGTATTATTTAATTCCAAAGTCATTTTGAAAAAAAAAAATAGATTCCAGTTCTTGAGTCATTTAGTCATTTTTTTTTTTTTAAGTTTCTGAATTCATTTCATTTAAAAATAAAAAATAAAAAAATAAAGCACTTTGACATTTGCCATGATACAGTTACTCACAGGGAGCAAAAGTTATTCATAGGGCAGAAGGTTTAATTTGGATTGATTAAGATAACTCTCTAAGAAAGACATTAATCCTGTAACTTGTGCACAACCATCTCTCCCCAAATTGCTAACATGTATTCCAAACTTCTGAGCAGTTTTCAGTAACTGAATTTGATTATTCATTCTGTTGCAATCAGTTTTTGGATTCCCTTCCCTTCCCTGCCCTGCCCTTTGTTATTTTTATTTTCAGTAAACAACAAATTAATCAGAGTTTGGAAGGTCTCTTGCTCAGTATTTTGTACCTCAAATATCTTATAAATGTAAGCAATGTTTGTGGGAGACCTGTTGAAGATGGAAAAACCCAGTTCTTTAATTGAAATGTTATGTTTAATTTAACTATTGAAATGTACAATTTCATTTCACTTTGTAAGATCCTGAAAAGTTAAACATTAAAAGTGATGAATATTTGAGTTTGGAATTCTACATAATTTTTAGAGGTTTTAATCTTTTATTTTTCTGCCTTCATATGGCTGTATGTTTTATTTATTGCAATATTCAGAAACTTTTTCATGGCTTGTTAATATTAAGCCGTAGGTTTCTGTGAGGTCTCTGGCTCAATACTTTCATCTTGTTGGGTGGAAGCCAGAGTACAGAACTTTGTCATATTAATAGTGCAGATTTTCTAGCAAGTGGACTTGCATCAAAGTAGAGGTCTCTGTAGTCAAAAATTCATTCACCCTATTTTTTTTTTTTTTTTGAATACACAGATGCCTCAGAGAAGTCTTGCTTTCATCATATCTTTGTTGACAATCTAATGTCATGGCATAAGTCTTTGTGAAGTTCTTTCCTGAATACTTTTAGCTAACTAGTGTGATTTTGAGGCATATCTTTTGCGTGTAACTGGTCAACAACTGTAGTTTGCTGTATTGATATCAAAGAACAGGCTCTGGCACCAGTGGCTAAAACTTCTTGTTACTTATCTCCTATGAAGTCAGAAGTTTCCAGTTCAGCAGCTGTGGCTTGTTGGGATAGAAATGATGCCAAAACCACAGCTATTGTGAGAATATTATCTTGGAGCTTACATAAAGGCATATATTTCTATAAAATTACTGGCTTATTTCCAATATGTTAATTCCTCTGTTCTGGTGAGGATGTGACTAGTTTTATGTCAAGAATCTGAGCTATTATGTGGAAAGCTCTGTGTAAAGTGCATTTTTTTTTCTTGTCTTACTTCAACAAGGAGTCCGTGTTAAGCTAATAGAATTATTTTGCAATGAAGGGATGAGTGTTAATTGTGTGCTGGTATTGTGATTGCAGAAAAAAATCAACACCAGCAGTGTCATACTCTCTTCAATGATAACTTGGGAATACCTATTAAGAGGAAACCTACATCAACACAGCATTTTCACTGTTGTTGAAGTCATTAACTTTAATGAGTGTGGAAGATGCCCAGTACCTGTAAGGGCCAGTAAATATATGAGTCTCTCTACCAAGGCAACAAATTTCAAATTAGCTTGATTGAGACCAACATTAGAAAGTATTACAGATCTAGTGTACTGCTTGCTTAATGGGGTTTGTATTACAGAATATAGTTTTTGTACAAATACTACTTAGAGTATTTAGACTACAGTAGTAAGAAGAGAACAAAATTTCAGCCTGCACTATCCTGTGTGGCTCAGGCTGTTTTAGCAAATACTTTATTGGTTATTCTGAGAAGAGGAAAGAAAATGTGACGACTCAAAACACTTCACTAAAGATTAATGTGAAGTGATTCTTACAGTTATACCTCAGTGTTCTCCTGTTTCAGAAGACAATTCATTTAAAGCTAAAGGAATTGAAACATTTCCATGAAATGCCTCGGTTAAGTAGCAAAAGCATAAAGAGATAGTCCTTATAAATTATTACATTTATTTGGAAGAATGACAAGTTCTAAGTGACAGACTCTGGAAATGTGCAGGTGAATAGACTTAAAATTGGTAACACTATTCAATTCTTTGAGGTCATGAAAATAAAGCCTTGCAATGTAAAGCTTAGTTCCAGATTCACATACCTTAAAAGATTTCTCTACCCTTGTAGCAGAGATGAATGTTCACATTGTGTGTGTGCATGTATTTGTTTGACAGTGTGTTCATGGGAAGAATGCAGATGTAACTGTTTTATTAAAGCAATTGTTTTAGATGTTGTTCTTGTTTAATACACTATAGCATTGAAGATGTGGATAGAAATATTTAACAAAAATGATAAAATTAATGTATCTGCAGAAAGTTAAATATAAAAGGTGTTGGGTATTTGTAATCTTGTGATAAGCTGTTCCTCTCTCTGTGCAATACTCATGTTCCGAACGGAAATACACCCAGGTCAGGAAATGAAAATTGGTCTGGTGCCTGAAGACATGCAGATGGGGCTAGATCGAACTCTCACTGGAACTGATGGAAAGAAAACCTTTCTGTCATTTCTGTGACAGATGGATCAGGCTCTGACTCCTTTTCTTTAAAGGTCCAGCTGATCTGGCAAACATGATGAAACATCATATATATTCTTATCTTTCTTACTTGGCGGAAACTCCAAGAAGTTATTCCATATTTCTCAAGGAAAACTTTCCTTATAGAAAAAAAGGCTTGTCTCTTGGCTCATGTCCTTACATGGAGCAAACCCTGGGAATAACAAAATATGGCATTCTATCTTAGTTTTAATTACCTTTTAAAAATGAAAGTGGCAAGATCAATTATTGTTAATTCAGTTGTTAACTGAAAGAAAAAAAAAGTAATCTTTCTTTCAAAAACATTTCATTTCAATTAACAGCTGAATTAAAGCAAGCTGGTTTGAAAAAGGTAGGTGTCTAATGTAAGGATGATACAGGTAAATATAAAATAGAGTTGCATGCTGTGAATGAATGCTTTATGAATATATTTTAAAATTTGTCAGCATTGCAAAGCATGAAATAATACTTCCTACTACTAGTAGATTTCTCAGATTCCAGTTTTGCATAGGCAAATACCTCAACAAGAAACACTTCATATGTTAGTCTGTCCCTTTATTAAGCAAGTCCTTGTTATGATTAACTATTAACTAAAGAAAAATAAACTTTTTTTTTTTTTTTTTAATATATATTAGCCAAAACTGTGTAGAAGAAACCAAGATAATTGTTTATAAATATTACTTTGAAAAATCAGAATGGTAAAAGATCTGTGAATAGATCAAGAGTTCTTTAATCTCTAATTGATTTTGTCAAATCTCTAATTTGAGAAAAGCATTTTTTTTTAACATTTATTAGACCTCACTATTAATGTGGTAAAAACAATTTTGATTCAGCATTTCTTAAATTTGCTGATGTTTTTTTCTAGCCTCTCTCTTTCATTGCTTTATTTTCACAAGTGCCTTTTATTTCCAAGCACATGGGATAGTAAGAGGAATATGTAGTAATTGATATTTTTTTCCTTTTCAACTTATTCCTTGTATCATTAACTTTTATAAATAATAAATGTAGAATGAGTGGAGGTGAATAAGGACAATTGTGATGATAATCTTAGAGAGAGATCGCATTTTCTTTATTGTTTTGGTATTTGGTTGGCTAATTGGATCAAGCCAAAATTTGAAAGCTAATTATTATAATTCTGATTATTTAAATTTTTATTTGTGCTCTTGGTTACACCAGTTTACAACAGAGTATTCATAAACAAAACTTGCATCTTCAAAAGACTTCTAATCATCTTTCAGTATTTTCTTGTTTAGATGTGTGGATGGTTTGACTATAAGGGATATATGATGTATATTCAAAATTCTTCGCTATTGTTGACTTAGAATTTGATTATCTATGAGCTAAAAATGTCTCATTTTCTCTTCCATCTCTGAAAATCTAAAATGGATTTTCTCATTTTTATCAAATAAATAAACTCACTGTACAGCCACAGTACTCTGCTGCAGTATTTAGAATTATATTCCAGTACTATAATTCCTTTGAAATCAAAAACAGCCTTCAGAAGGATGCAGCTCTTCCAATAACCCTTGATTTGAAGAAAGAAAATGCTTAATAAAAATACACAGTCATAGAATAATTTAGGTTAGAAAGATCTTTAGGATTTTATCTAGTCCAAACTCCTGCTCAAAGCAGTGTCAGGTATATTCAGACCTGGTCAATCAGGCTATTGGATAATACTGGATAGTGGGATTTTGAAAACCTGATGGAGACTGCACAGACTCCCTGGACCCTGCTTAACTGTCCTCATGGTTCTTCATTTTGTCTAGCCTGAACTTCTCTTGTTTCAGTTTATGCCCGTTGTCCCTCATTCTCTTGTTGTGCCCCACTGTGTGGCACCTGTCCCTGTCTTCTTGATGATAGAGCTAAACAAACTCAGCAAGCCTTGGTCCTCAGCCTCTTCACACAGAAAGCTCTCCAGCGCCCTTTGCTAGACTCATATAAGCTTAGCAATTGATTTTTCCTACTGGTGGGCCCAAATCTGGACACAGTATTTTAGGTGCAGTCTAATGAGTGTTAAAATGTCAGAGATTACCACTTCCCTTGATTCACTGGCTATGCTTCTGTTAATACAGCCACAGATGCTGTCAGTGTTATTCACTGCCAGGGTACACTCCAGGCTCACATTCAGCTTGCTGTCTACACAGACCCTGAAGAGCCTTTTCAGCAGAGACTGTACCACTCACTGCAAGGAGTTTTCAGTCCCCAAGGCAAGTCTTTGCATTTGTCTTTACATTTCATATAGTTCATATAAGCCTGTTCTTCTAGACTGTCTCTAGGTCCCTCTGGATTGCAGCCCTTCTCTCAAGCAGTTTGATTGCCCACAACCCCCAAGTCTAATATCATCTGCACATAAACAAGCGTTCCATCACCTCCTCTAGGTCCTGTCCTTCCCTAAAGATGTTAGATGGGGCAGTCCTAGTACAGACCCCAGAAGTACTCCAGGTATTACTGGCCTCTGGTAGAGTACAACTTATTAGCCAATATCCTCTGAACCAGACCATCCCACTAGTATTTTGCTGAAGTCAAGGCAAATGATATTGACAGGTCTCTTGTCCACAGGTCTAGCCGTTTTCTCACAGAAAGCAATCAGTTGGTGAGGTTTGGTTCACTTTTGCTAATCAAATGGTGATAGTTCCCAAACACCTACTTCTCCTTCCTGTGCTCAGACATGGGTTTCGCTTACAATGACATCAGCCTGCTCCTTTACCTTCTAATCCTCCTCTCCAAAAGACAGGTGAAGGAAATCACTGTTCTGTCTAGACATCAAAAGGTTGTTTAACTAGAAATGTTGGATGCTTTTTATTCAACTGTTGAAGGCTGAGCAGTGTGGATCAGAGCCAGGATTTTAAGAAAAAGGTATGTAATTTTCATGAGACTCTGCCAAAATAAAAATTAGTGGTCTTTTTCAGAAGAGAGCTTTGAACCTATAAAAAAGAGTAGGCAGGGCTGCTGTTTGTTGGTCCTTTCATTTGTGTTACTCATTAAGATTCTGGGTCAAGGAAACATTCTGTCTAGGGCAGTACTACAGCTTGTGTTTAATCATGTAGCTGGGACTTAAGCATTCAATTAAAGTTAAGCACATGCATCGGTGTCGTGAATATGGTTACAAATTATGAGCTTTTTTGAATTGAGGCCTAAGCTTCTTGTTGACAACAATAAAGATGAATCAGGTCTCTTTCCTATTAAACTGAAAGACTCATTCCTAAAGGTTCTATTAATCAGTTCTTGAAATTAATGGGAGTTCTGCCTGAGTAAATAATAAAGTATTAGTCCTTAAGTCTGCAGTTACTGCAGATGACTTACTATCATGTTATACCAAATGAAAGATTATAATAATAGGTTAGAGGGTTATAGCAAAGTCTCAGACTGAAAAATAAATCTCCATAAGTCTGCTGGGTTTTGATTTAATGCAGATAGTTGAAGAAGAAAAACTAAATTATTTTTCCTTTCCCGTGTGCTGGTGACAAACTCCTGTATCTTGGACTATATTTTTTACTTTCTGTTTAGCATATTTATAGAGTAAATTTCATACTATTAATCTCCAAGGTCAAAACAGAAGCCTAGATTTGGGACAAATTTTACATAAATTGGCTATGGAAACAACATTCAGCTGAGCTAGTTGCCAAGATTTTTTTTTTTTTTTTTTTTTTTTTAATGCATACTGTAATCCTGTCTGCATTTTTAAAGAAATAAATGGCATTTACATTAAATTCCTTTGGGTATCCATCCCATGAAGATTGGAATTCCACTTACTCCAAATTCAAACAGATAAAGAAGCCAGTTGGAACTGCACAACTTTTACAGCTATTACCATGCTTAATTGGAAAATGCTTGCCTGCTGATCTGCTAATTTTCACGATACACTTAATTTAAAGCTAGGATGACATACTGTTTGGAAGGTCCTTCACATCACATCATGGTATTTCATGAAATAAACTTGAATTCTTACCTGGTTATTCAAATCATCTTTTTCTCCTGTTGATGTCACCTGAGAATCGTACAAGTGAATTTAATGAAAGTAGACTTTGGATTGTTAATACATAATGCTGGATTCATGGCTTGTTTCAACTCCATTATTTATGCAGTGAAAATGTAAAGCTGGTTTGGATGCATGAACTAATTTAAGAAATTCCAGTGACATACACCTTCTGTAGCTTTGCAGGCTGGTGCATGGCTAATGATATAAATAAAATGGGAATTTTACCTTTTTTAACATAACTGTTAGAAATTCACCCCATCACATGTTTTTATTCTATTCTTAAAGTTCCATGAAATTAGACCAGAGAATAAAAGAAAGACGTTAGGAAGCTTCTGCAACTGTTTGATGCCAAGGTGCAAGAACAGTTCTAGGTTTTACTGCTATGTTTGGCCTAATTGCCAAATTTACCTTAAATCATATGGCTAAAATTAGTTTCATATTTGCAATCCCCAGATTCCCATCCTTCCTACCCTTTCCCCAAGCAACAGTGAAGAAAATCCCGATGGGTTTAAAATGCAACAATTCCTCGAACATCAGTCTGGAGTCTTTCTTAACCCACAGACACCAGCCGCCATTTTTTCTTTGCCTAAAAAAAATCAGTGGCTTAGAGAAACACAGTCAAATGTCTGGACCAAACATTGCACTGTTTTGTTTCTTTTGGACCTGATTTTCATGTTCAGTGTGTTTGGTTTTCTCAGTGAGGCAAATTGCCTGGAAAATAAGTCAGGCCTCATTTCGTGAAACAACTTAAATATCATTTTAAAAATGTTGCTACTTGTCTCCTATATTCAAAATATTCCGGTATTCTTTAAAAATTATTCTACTGTAACATTTGAAAATATCCCAAATATCAGTTGGATTGTGTTACAAATTCTGTATCAAAAATTCAGCTTCACTTCTGTTTTTCTGTCAACGTACTACAAAAGTCATCCTCCTGATAAGCAAATATTTTTATTTTTTATTTTTCCAAAATTCTGGGTCTACACAGTTAATTCAGTTCTTGCATCTGTTTTCTCCTCTGCAGTAACTCCCTCTTTGCTCCCTCTTTACCAGGTTTCTGCCTTTCCCTCCTTCCCTCCTTCCTTCCCTCCTTCCTTCCTTCCTTCCTTCCTTTCTTCCTTCCTTCCTTCCTTCCTTCCTTCCTTCCTTCCTTCCTTCCTTCCTTCCTTCCTTCCTTCCTTCATTATTACAGTTCCCTCCTTCCCTTCTATAGATTCTTTTCTTCCGCTTCCCCTCCAAATATTTATTTTTAAATATTCTCACTTTGCATCTCATAATTTCTCAGCACTACATGTATTTTCTGTTTGACTAATTTTAATTAGTAAAAAAAAGATAATATGGCAAGGTACAGTGGCCAAGAGATTTTAGAATCTCTCTTATACAGTGGCCAAAGAGATTTTAATAGGCTTTTTTAGAATTTGGGGCAATGATAAAGTATAGTAAATATCAATTCTTCCACACAATCACTAACCTAGAAAAAAAAAAAAAAAAAAAAAGTTTTATTTACTGTAAATTATTATTTTAAAAAATCTATGGCATTTACTTATGGTTGTCTGAAGGATATCTTTCAAATACAATGCAAAATATCATTCTTCATGTGGAAAGAGGTTTTTTCTCTCTTAACAAAACTGATGCTGAATAACTTGAAAATCAAAACTAATATGAACTTCTTGGACATTATTTTAAGTAGAAAGATTATAAAATCCAGAAATGCAGAATGAATGGTCTTTACAGTTAGAGAAGACATTTAAAACAATTTCAAATAACTTTTCTTTCTATAAACTTTGACCATGAAGAAATTATTGATTTTATTTTCTTTTCACTTAATCTATTGTCAGCTGATGGGTTCATGCAAGGCAAACAGCATTGTATTTATGGAAGTATCACTGCAAGCTTTTAAATCATCAGTGGTCATTATGAAGCAAAACAGCAAAATTCTGCTTCAGATACACTTCAGATACACTTGAAATGGTCTGCTCAATACTGACATTAAATATCAAAGAATCACAGAATCACAGAATTGTAGGGATTGGAAGGGACCTCAAGAGATCATCGAGTCCAAACCACCTGCCAAAGCAGCTTCCCTAGAGCAGGTTGCCCACGGAGGCATCCAGATATGCTGTATGTGATAAATGAAAAATAACCTATAAATAATATTCTCTAGAACAAGGTCATCTTTGAGAAATGAAATGAATCAATTAGCAAAGTATTCTGGATTACAGAGCTTTGAGAGTTGAAGAGGCTTAATATTTAAAAACTCTAAAAATTATTGTAAATTTGCATCCAAAGCAAGCATGAAAAATATATTAGTAAAGGGCTCTGGTCATAATTAGGCTTAATCACATTAAACAAAACAAAACAAACAAACAACAACAACAAAAAAGCATCAGACCAAAAAAGAAGAGATAGCTCACAAGATTAAAGAAAATATTTTCTCAGCTGCAAAATTGAAATGAAAAACTGAAAAAAAATATTTTTTATTTAGACTTTGAAAATGAAGTTAATTGATTGAAAAGTACTTAAACATACTGATTAAAAGGCAACAGAAAAGAACTGACATCCGTTTAGTAAGAAGATTCTAATTCTAATTCTAATCTTAGTAAGAAAATTCTAAGGTTATAAATCAATGTTTTTCACTAGAACTGAATGGACAAAAATGCTTATGAGAATTTGCATTAAAAAAAAAAAAAAAAGTTAAGTTGGTGATGCAACTATATTGTGTTCCAGCCTCTGCAGTTTGGTGCTTCCTGCTTCATTCTTCTCTGCTGTCCCTGTCCCTCATGTTATCATTCCCAATTGTATTTTTTTTTTTTTTTTTTTTTAATGAACCAAACATAGAGCACTAAAGGAGGCCTTATCCACAGTGTGCTATCAGTAAGGAGGTCAATTACTTACCCAGTCCAAGGAGGGAGAAAAGATTCTGTCTGTGGCTACCTGAAAGAAGGGAGTCCTGCATGCTCTGTAAGCCTTCCTGCTCTTCTTCATGGCAAATGGCAAGGGCTTCATTGTGTGTCATTATCCCTTCAGGGCCAATCTGGTGTTTTCACACTGATGGCTATCTATGGTCCACCACTGTCACTCCCCCTCCTCAGCAGAACAGGGGAAGGAACTATGATGAAAACAAGCTCAAGGGTAAGATAATGTCAGGGAAATCACTCGACAATCAGCATGATGGGCAAAGCAGACTCAGCAGAAGGGAGATTCATGTAATTTACTGCCTATTACTAACAGACCAGAACAGCAAGAACTAAAAGCAACCTAAAAACAGCTTCCCCCCATCTGTCCTGTTCTACCTTCTTACCTCAAGTGGCACAAGGGAATGAGTTCTGTGGTCAGTCTATAACGCTTCATCTCTGCTGCACCTTTATGGTCATTCTCTTGCCCTGCTCCATGTAGGGTTCCTCCCATGGGGATGACCACCTTCACAGGCTGATCTTTCATGGGCTTCCCACAGGCAGCAGCTCTTCAAGAATTGCTCTCACGTGACTCTGTACCACTGGGTCCATCTGTCAGGAGTGGTGCAGCAGCCCCAGAGCCCCTGCTCCTGTGTGGGCTCCTCTCCATGGGCTGCAGCTCCGGCCCAGGGCCTGCTCTCCATGGGCTGCAACGTGGAGATCTGCTCTCCCATGGGACCCATGGGCTGTAGGGGGACAGCCTGCTCCACCAGGGACATCTCCACAGGCCACAGTGGGACTTCTGCTCCATGTTTAGAGCACCTTCTGCCCTCCTTTTGCACTGAACTTGGTGTCTATACAGTAGTTTCTCTACAGTTTCTTACCCTTCTCTCTCAGCTGCTTTTGTACAGCAAAATTTTCTTTTATTAAATCTGCTCCCACAGAGGCACAACCAGCATCACTGGCCAGCAGCACGTCCCTTTCGGAGAGTCTGTAACTGTCTCCTGTCTAACATGGGGCATCTTCTGGACTCTAAAGAAAGGCCAGACCTGCAGGCTCCTGCTACCAAATAACTTGTTTGTTCAGTTATGTAAGCAAGAATGACATGGCCAAGTTTTGCCCCTCTGCTCTTCAGCATTTTGAAGGCTCTTGTACTAAAAAGACAAGCTTCCATCCACTCTCATTTATTCCAGTACAATTTTCTGGTGAGATTACTGTTGAATACAATAAAGCCCCCCTTTTCACCTAAGTGCCAAGCCAGGGAAGTGTCACAGACTTTTAAGACTACTTTTACTCTTTAGATTCTCCTTATGAAATGCAAAATCTAGAGTAGATTCAGAGAGACAAAATAAGAGTCAGGGAAAACTGAATCAGGCACAAAGCTGACTGGTTAACAGGTTGTAGATGAAAACAAGCATACAATAGCTGTTTTAGCTGACTTCCAGAATGGCTAAGATTGAATAATCAAAGAAGTGTACAGTTAAGCGTCACTTAAAAATTTCACTGGGATTTTTTATTTTTTATTTTTATTTTTAATTTTTCCCATAGGTTTGTACTATGTGGTCAAAGATACTCTAAATGGGCTTGCATAGAAGCTAGAGTGTTACTAACCTGAGCAGTTAAGGTGCAGAATTGGAAACAGGGCTACAAACTAAGGACAGAAAAGTAAAGGATATCATAAGAAAATTAAAATAACCAAAGGCTTTTGAGGAAAAAAGTAGATATGAAAGATTTACTTAACTTAATTGTTATCCATTTTGGAAATCACCACAATGCTTACAGCAACACAGATTGAACTATGCAAAACCCACTGTTATGTAACTAGTGAACCGTGAATAAACTTGCTATAGCATTCTCCCACCACATTTCCTTGTACGATTTTTTTTTTTTTTTTTTTTTTTCCCCTAAGGAACAATAGAAAAAGACAGATAGGGCAAGACTGTGATCCAACAAACAAGTTTTAAACTTATTTTGCCACCGTGCCTTGATGCATTGACACAGCAGCAGAACTACATGTGTATTTTTTTGGCTAATGGTGCCAAAACCCAAATTTGTCCAAGAACTGTTTAGTTATGTGACATGTGACTCCAATGTCATAAAGGTTGTAATTTTTCCTCACCTCTCTCTACTACACATACACCCTTGTTTGTTTGTTTTGGGTAACATGGATTTTTCACCTATTCACTAGAACTAAATACTTCCTTTCCATCTTGGATTTACTTTTTCATTGGTAAGTGCATGATGCGTTCCTTCATCGCTCCTATTCCACAACAAATGTCTTCCTTACAATAAGTTAAGCATGTATATAACCTTATGCATGTACATAAACATTTACTGAACCTGTTTTAGAAAGCTCTAGATAGTTCTTGGTTTAAAAGCACTGCAAGAAAGGTTTAAACTTGCTGTAAGTAGTTTCTCTTTGTTCTGGAGAAAAGAGTAGAACTACAGATTGGTTATGAAGACTGCTTACATGCTGATGATTGAAATGCAAGATCTATAGTATTCAGATTAAATCAAAAACTGACCTGCAGGGGTATGCTAATTTGAAGCAGTACAGTTGACAGAGAAGATCCACATCACTGATTGTAATGATGAAACACCCACTGAACCTAAGATGTTCTGTGTATGAAATATAAATTTTGGTATAAGTTTGGCTAATTATAATTTATAATTTATAGTTTATAGTTTCTATTTATAGTTTATAGTTTTAAAGTTTATTTTTCTTTACTTATTTTATGGTTTCAAGATTAACTATCCACTGGAGCAGAGAGTAGCATTTACTGTCTTCAGAATGGAACCTCTAGATTATATATAGGAATTGCACAAACTATACATTGAGAAATAAGGAAAAAACTATAAAAAAACTAACATTCTTATAGGAAGTGTGTGTGCATTTCCCTTAGGTATTTCATTTATTCCAATGTAGTATTACACAATTTTCATTCAAGCCATTAGTTATAGGTGGGATTTCTAATGTTGCATCCGGAAAAGTTTTATATATTTTTAGCAGCTTACAACTTTTTAAAACATTAACTTCTCAGCTTAGAATTTTCTGCCATGAATTGCTGATTAGATTTTGGAGTTTTCAGCTTCTGAGTGTCCAAATATTTTACCTTAACTTACTTTCTGATGTAGTCCATTGGACAGAAGCACAGAATGTGCTTGTATGGAACAATCTCTCAAAAATGCATGTGTTGAGTCTTGCTGTAACATATGCCAGTATTAGCTTGTTTTTTTTGTTGTTTTTTTTTTGTTTGTTTGTTTTCTTCCTAAATTTTATAACAACTGCAATGCAGAAAACTGAAATTAGACTTCTTCTAAAATGGAGATCTAGCTTCATGAACTGAAGGAAAATGAAGCTATGTTTGCTATTCCAGTGCAACCATTTGCAGTTCCAAGCTATTTGAATAGCATATTTAAGATTTTACCAGTTTCTGGTCCTTAAGATGTTAATAAATAATAAGTGACATATTGTTTCCTTCTACTGTACTAAATTCTATTGTGGCCATTCAGCACAAATAGGAGTCCTCTAATAGTTTGTATGGTTCTTGAATCATTAGAACTGAATTTTTAATTCTTTGGCAAATGTTAAAACCACTTGTATCTGCCCATTATTGCAGTTTTAAACAGTCTACTCCACATTCTTGTTTCTTGATAGTTGATTGAAGTGGTCAAATAGAGATTTCATTGAAATATTGTTTTCAAAATCTGTGTGTCATGGAAAGTAACAGCTTTATTGTGGTACTGTATTTAATTTAGAGCTAGATTCTATATTTTTTAGTCAATTGTTTTAAGGTTTCCTGCTGAGTTTGAAAGCTCAAGTTAAATCCTTGCTCTAGAGTCATTCTGAAAGTCCAGTTGCCCCTCTCATGGGTCAAATTATGGCTGGATTTTGGGGTAGCCATTGTAGAGAAAAAAAAAAAAAAAGTAATAGGAAGTGGTATTAAATGCTTTTCAGTTACATGTGCAGCTGCAGTGCCTACTGGCACAAAATGTCATAGCTGTAGATTTTAAACTTCCAGTTGTGTAAACATTTTTCGTATAGAAGAAGCAGTTATTATGTCCTTGAAGAATTCAAGCCTGAAAGGCCTCAGGGAGTCAAATCGTTAGTAGTACACAGTTATGCTACCTGATACTCACTTGAAGGCATGCACAAAAGGCTGTGAGGCTTTTATTAGAAGATTGGAAGAGTTCCTCACTTTTGTGGTTCCTAGTTGCTCAGCAGACCCATCAGGACTGTGAGAAACCAGCCCAACTGTTGGCTGTTTGCAATGAGAGCTATCATCTTCCATATGATATCTAATGGCAAGACCATTTTGGATGAGAAGTGAGTCAGCCAGCTGCATTAAGAAGTGTTTGTTATGGAAAATTGCTATACTGATGGTAAAAGACTGATTTAAATCCCTGGTTGGCTTTCGGTGAAAGTATAAGAAGTAGAAATTTCAGGCAAGCAAAATGAAACTCAGCCAGCCAGATGACACTTAAACAATGAACCTTGGCAAGCCTACACTGAAAACCTGGAGGGTCCTAAGTTTATAAGCCAGTTTCTCCAGGTTTCCCATTTTGCTCCTGGATGTTTGTACAGATATGCTGCTGCTCTGCATGCACTAAAGGTAAATATGAAACAGCTCTTAAGAGTGGCTCAGTGCAATAATATAGCAGTAGGCAATGAAACTCACCAAGGATTATGCTCTATTTCATCTGAAAAATAATTGGAGTCCATACAGCATGCCAAAGCATTTCCCTGCCAAGCCAAGTATTATAAGAAATAGAAGACCTTGAGTCACCACCAGATGCATTGCAATGTTTTTGGTGGAGACCAGGTATACTGTAGAGTTTGCTGCTTAGAGATCAGCAGTCATGGAACACATTCCTACTAAAGTCCCAGAGTCTACATTTAGACTGTTCTTGGGGGGGATGCCACTAATTGATCTACAAGCTTGAGGTATAACTGTCTAATCACAGCTGTCAGGAATGCAGGCCAGAGGATAAATTGAATTGAATTAATTTTAATTTTATATATGGCTATGTTTTCAAAAGAGTTTAAGAACTGATAGTTCCCACTGAGAATTGTAAAAGCTGTTGGGAGCTGAGCACTTTTGAAAATCTGGCCAGCTGTGCCTTTACAAAAAGCATCTCTAAAGTTTCTCTTTGTAAGGACTGAAAGAATGAACTCTTCTCAGAGATTTGGACCTGAGAGGCAACAAATGGAGCAGAACATTTTTTAGGGTGTTTTGGCCTTTATTTTGTCTGGCCAGTGATTATTGCCCTGTGAGGGAAGGACATACACACATGACTGACAGACTGCAGAACACTGGAGAGACCTGGTTGGGATATTTCCAGGGATGAAGTGTCAGCTTTCTTGTGCCCATATGTAATTGCAAAGTCCACAGCTCACTTGGACAGCCTTAACCCTTCCAGCCCTATTTGAGGGTTCTGTTTTTGACATTGAGACCATACAGGGAGGATAAACTATGGGATTGAGTGCTCCTCTCTATAGAAACAGAAGGAGGGAACCCTGTGTTGTCTCTCTGCCTTAGATAGCTCATAAAAAGAATAGAAAATTATTTGCTTTGAGAGATACAACCTAGGGAGCACTGTCTGAAGTGCAAATCTTTGTTCTGGATAACGTAGGAAGTAAGCAGCAAGTACTAATGCCCCACTTGGATTAGCAGAAATCTGTGAGGTATAATTTTGCTGGTATAATGTTGCTGTCCAACATTAATATCCAGCCTATATATATATTTTTTTGTTTTGTTTTCCATTCTTGTTTTGAGTCTTTGGTGGACAGAGATTGCAGGTGTTCAAAGTGAGGGACTGCTTTTATAAAAACGACTATAGGGTACATCTCCCGTTATTTTCAAAATGTGTATGTATGGTTATCAATTGACAACAGATATTTTGATATAGTTACAGATATAGTAACTATATTAACAGATATAGAGATATAGTTACAGATATGGCTAAGCTAGCTGGGCCGCATGTACATCAATGTGGTGTGACAGAGCAGTAAAATAGAAAGCTGAACAGGAGGCAGTCATGAAGGAACAATGAGCTCCTAGCGGGGAACACCTGAGTTTTGCCACATTCCCTTATTTGGTCAAAATTGCTCTGGCAATTGCATCCCACATGAATTAAGAATTTAAATTAAATAGTAAATTAGGAATTTAGGAAACCATGCTATCTAGAGTTGTAGATAACTTTGAGGTCAAATAGTTATATTTTATTGTAAAGTGGAATAGAAATTCCCAAATCTTGGAAGTGTGTTTTGAAAAGCTTTAAGAAAGAAACAAAAACAAAGAATCACAGAATCACAGAATTTATAGGTTGGAAGAGACCTCAAGATCATCGAGTCCAACCTCTAACCTAACCCTAACAGTCCCCACTAAACCATATCCCTAAGCTCTACATCTAGACGTCTTTTAAAGACTTCCAGGGATGGTGACTCCACCACCTCCCTGGGCAGCCTGTTCCAGTGCCTGACAACCCTTTCAGTAAAGAAGTTCTTCCTAACATCTAACCTAAAAATCCCCTGGCGCAACTTAAGCCCATTCCCCCTCGTCCTGTCACCAGGCACGTGGGAGAACAGACCAACCCCCACCTCGCTACAGCCTCCTTTGAGGTATCTGTAGAGAGCTATAAGGTCTCCCCTGAGCCTCCTCTTCTCCAGGCTGAACAAGCCCAGCTCCTTCAGCCGCTCCTCGTAGGACTTGTTCTCCAGGCCCCTCACCAGCTTCGTCGCCCTTCTCTGGACCCACTCAAGCACCTCCATGTCCTTCTTGTAGCGAGGGGCCCAAAACTGAACACAATACTCGAGGTGAGGCCTCACCAGAGCCGAGTACAGGGGGACAATCACTTCCCTAGCCCTGCTGGTCACACTGTTTCTGATACAAGCCAGGATGCCGTTGGCCACCTGGGCACACTGCTGGCTCATATTCAGCCGTCTGTCCACCATCACTCCCAGGTCCTTCTCCGCCTGGCAGCTCTCCAACCACTCATCTCCCAGCCTGTAGCTCTGCTTGGGGTTATTGCGCCCCAGGTGCAGGACCCGGCACTTGGTCTTGTTGAACTTCAAGTAGTTGACCTCAGCCCATTGGTGCAGCCTATCCAGATCCTCCTGCAGAGCCTTCCTACCCTCGAGCAGATCGACACACGCACCTAACTTGGTGTCATCTGCAAACTTACTGAGGGTGAAGAAAAACAAACAAAAACAACAACAAATCATTACTTACCCTTCATTTGCTTTCTCAGGCCCCTTTACCACATGCACAAAAGAACAAATAATAGACTTAACTGGAAATAAAATTCCCAGTTTCACTTGTGACATTTAGGCCACCGTATTGCTTATTCCAGACTTGAAGGCTCTTTGGCTCTTTGGCCCTCAAGTGGCAGCAACAACAGGAGCAAAAAATATAGGCTTTGTGACATAAAAATTCTTAATTCCTTCTTTTGTCTGTGATTATGCATCTTTGTCAGGAGAATCTGTTGCTATAGATGACTCAGCTAAAGAGAATTCAGATTTAAAAACAAAACAAAACAAAAATAACACAACAAATCTTTCATGATGTTCTCTTGTGTCGTGAATTTTTTGAGTATGTTTGCAGGAAGAATATATCACACCTAAAATACAGTCTTCTTTGTGGATTTGTCTTTTTGATGGTTCCTCAGAGCAGGATTTATGTTGTCTTCTTTCTATGTTGTCTTCTTTCTGCTAGTTTCTAAATGCATAGTATAAAGAATATTCATCCTCTCTCTCAGCTACAGTGCTCTGCTTCTTTTGTTCTGATTTGTTTGGCCTTGGAGACTGATGCTCCTATTCTCTTCTGGTGGAGAACTAGTAATGAAGGTTTCAGAATATTTCAAATCAATGCACCACCATAATAGTATGCAAGTAATAATTCAGCAAAGAAAATAAACCAATAAACCTACTTTTGTTGTTGTTGTTGTTGTTTGTTTTGTTTTGTTTTGTTTTTCTCTTTTGAGATTATTAGCTGTTAGATTTTGCTTTTGGTATATTAAATTTTATCTGCTGATATCAAACTATAGATGAAATAGGCCAAACAGGTGCTACATAACACTCCTAAGATGAAATGGATTGGTTTGGTATTTTGCAAAAAAGTTTCTCTGTGCATGTTGGCCTTTTAATGAATGAAAAACAAAGAATGTTTTACAAAGAGGTAAATCACACCAATGAGAATTTACAGCAAAACCTGGGATAATAGCAAGGCCTATCAGCTTCACAGTGGCTTGAAGGATTTTGTTTACCTCCTTACTATTCTTTTTTAACTTTCACTGTCATCTGCATAGCAAGTCTCCCCAACTATCATGTTACATAAGCATGTTCAAAAGAGCTCAGTCATGCTAATATCAGTGCAGTGTTGTTTTTTTTTTTTTTTGATTTCTTCAACGCACGTAGTTTGCCTTTAGAATCCATCTGACAATATTAACAATATTTTTTTTTGAATAAAGCAATAGAAAGACAGGGAAGTGTTTTGTCCTATATTACAAAGTGATTTGTACATTGAAAATGCTGGACAATTTTGGCCTCAGGATTACTCCTCTGTCTTTCATTAAATATCAATGATTCATTTTAGAATATTGTTTAGCTGGAAAAAGGTAGGAAATTGTACTATGGACCATGAAAAATAGTATGAAGGGACAAATACTAGCTTGACAATATTTGTCATGGAAAGTTTCTGGAATTCTTTCGGTTCCTGAAAATATGTAAGTTGAGATTTTTGAAGGAGCAGCACAAAAAGATGTTTTTCTCTATAAGAAATTGTGGCAAACCATAACATGGTTTGTTATGATACATAGCTTGATGCCATGCATCATATACTTGCTAAATATAAAATGTACAACATATGGTTTTTATGTATGCCTTCAAAATGTGTGTAGACAGGATCAGGTAATTTACAGTCTGATCCTCTGCAGAAAGGAAAGGGTGATGTCTAAATGCAGGAAACATTACTTATTAGATTCTTGCTATTGTTATTCACCTGACAAAACTGCCATTTATTGCTGACCTGGGTATGTCAGGACTTCCCTAATTCTGGTTTCTATTTGGGTCCATAAGTGCTTTTCTAAGTCACTTAAACTTACCTTAAATTTAAACTAAGTTTTCCTTAGTCTGATAATAGTGATAGGAAGAAAGGTAGGAAACTTATTTTCAAAACTAACTGTTCTGAAGTGATTAGAGACTTTTAACATGCCTTGTGTTTTAATGTGGACAATGCTTCAGGTTTCATGAAGTCAAATTTGTAAAAATTGAAATTTGCCTCCCATGCAGACAGAAAGCACTTGTATAGAAGTGTCCCATATGATTCAACGAATAAGACTATTGCGATGATAAATTAATGATTTTTTTTTCCTTGAAGCAGGATTTAGAAAACAAACAGAATGTTAAAAAGTTGTGGAGGTAGGGGATTGTTCCACAAAGAGAAACTCACTGTGGGAGACAGAAAGAGCAGAAGAAAATGAACATTTCCAAAAGTCAAGTTTGAGCTAAATTTTGCAAAGTAAATAATAATAATAATAATAAAGGAGAGAGAGAGGGAAAAAAAAAAAAAAAGAGAGAGAGAAACTATAAAGCAATTTGTATGTGCACATATACAGAGAAGAAAAAGTAATGAGGAGGTGGGGTAACAGCTCAGTGAGGCTGCTGCTAAAGATAATCCAGTTATGGTACTAAAATTCATTACAAAAGTTGTAGAATTATATAGGTTAGACTGGATCTCTGGAAATCTTCCAGTCTTCTTCTCAAAACAAGTCAGAAACTAGAATAAACTGCTTAAGGCTTTGTTCAGTCAAGTTTTGAAAGTCTCCAAGGATGGAGATTTCACAGCCTGAGATTTCACACAGAAATCTGCTCTAATATTTGGCTGACCTAATTGTGAAAAGCTTTTCTCTGATATCTGGTATCTGATTGGAATTTCCCTTGTTGAAACTTGTGACTGTTGCTTTTCAGCGTATCACTCTGCACCTCCAAGATGATTCTGGCTGTGTCTTCCCTATACCCTCCTACTAGGCATTTATCTACAGCAATAACGTCTTTAGCCTTTTCTTCTTAAGACTGAACAAGTCTATTTCTTTTAGCCTTTCTTTCTACGTATGAACTACATCCCCATAACTGTCTTGATAGTTTTCTGCTCAATTTATCTCAGTAAATAAATGGTTTTCTTGTACTGAGGAGTCCAAAACCTGATATTAATGTGGTAAATATATTTTATATATGTTTATACATATACATAAAATATACATTTATATATATTTTATATGTTCTTTAGATGTTCTCAGAAGAGCTAAATAGAGTGGGAGAATTGTTTTCCTTGACCTGCTGGCCATTCTGTTGCTAATGCAGCCCATTATGTTGGCTTTCTTCATTGAAAGGGTGCGCTGCTGAATTGTGTTCAAACTGTTGTCTTGGGGGACTACTATATCATTTTTACCAAAACTGTTTTCTATCTACTTGGACCACAAGTTGTACCACTGCATTCCATCCAAGTACAGGATTTTCATAGAATCATAGAATCATAGAATATCCCGAGTTGGAAGGGACCCATAAGGATCATCAAGTCCAACTCCTCGCACTGCACAGGTCTACCCAAAAGTTTAGACCATGTGACTAAGTGCACTGTCCAATCACTTCTTAAATTCAGACAGGCTTGGTGCAGTGACTCTCTGGGGAGCCTGTTCCAGTGTGCGACCACTCTCTCGGTGAAGAACCTCTTCCTGATGTCCAGCGTAAACTTCCCCTGCCTCAGCTTAACACTGTTCCCACGGGTCCTATCAGTGGTGATTACGGAGACTAGGTCAGCGCCTGCCTCTCCACCCCCCTCATGAGGAAGCTGTAGACTGTTTATTCCTTTTTATTTTATTTTTTATAAATAAAAATGTTTTTTGTTTGTTTTTGTTTTTATTTTTTGTTTTATTTTGTTTTATTCTTTCTTTTTTAAAAATATTTATTTTTTATTCCTTATTATTTTGTTTATTCTTTTGATGAATTTCATGAGTTTCTATTGATGCATTACTCCAGTCTGTTGAGATCTTTCTGAATAGTAGCCCCACTCCCCAGTGTGTGAATCACTTTCTCCAAGTTGATACAAAAAACTTGCTTAGACTACCAGCATCCAGGATGTTAATAAATATAATTAACAGTATTTGCCCAAGTATCAACCTTTGAAGGAAACTTCTTCCAGTTATACTTTGTACTACTGATCCCAACCTTTTGTGCTAGCAATTCAAACCGTATTTCATCCACCTTATTTTTTACCTACCAACTTGATACCTGCACATTTTGACTAAAGGGATACTGTGGGATATATACATATACTGTGATATTTAACCTTGGCTGTGCACAAATTGAGTTGGAAGAAAACACAGGTCAGCTGCTAAAGGACGAAATGGAAATTATACAACTGAGGAAGCTAAAGAAGCTCAACGAGTTTTATGCAGTCAGAAAAAAAGGAAGAACTATGTAAATGAACTATGACTTGATGTCAAAATTCAGAAAAAAAAAAAAGCATATTGAATCACAAATCCTGTAACAAGTAATTTTAATAGCTCTGTCAAAATTAGGTCATATCGCACAGTAGTTACCACCTCTCTCTTCTCACTCTCTTGACATACACACACAGACACATATGAGGGTGTCAGGAATTACCCAGGCTGTCATCATCATTTGAACACTGTTTGAGTGTTATACCCAGATGCAGAGAAAATTTAAATCAGTTAATAGTTAAATATATGGAGGTGCAAAGAGAAAAGGAACAAAACAATTCATTATCTTAACATAGATAGATTATGGCTGACTTATTTGGTATATTATCACAAATGGGATCCCCCAGGGATCAACACTAGACCCCATGTTGTTTAACATCTTCACTAGTGGTTCTTGAATTGAAAGCACCCTCACCAAGTTTATTAATGACACTACACTCAATGGTAAAGTGGACATATCAGAAGGGACAGAGATCTATATAGACCGGAAGAATGGGCAAGCAAGAACTGTAAAAAGCTTGGTAAAGACAAGAGGAAAGTCCAGAATGTGAGATGACATAACCAAAGAACTCATTGCAGGCTAGGATCTATGTGACTGGAGAGCAACCTTGCTGAACAAAACATGGGGATCCAGGTGGACAACAAGCTGAACATGTGTCAGCAGTGTGCTGCTGCAGTAATAAAGGCAAATCAGATCCAGGATTGCATCTGTAGAGACATTACTAGCAGAAATGCAGATGTGATCATCCTACTCTACTTAGCACTTGTAAGGCTGCACATGGAGTACTGTGTCCATTTATGGTGCCAACAATTCAAAAAAGATGTGGACAGAGTGGAGAGGGTCCAAAGGAGGGTCATGAAGATGATCAAAAGGCTGGAAAACATGCCCTGTAAGGAAAAACTGAAGGAGTTATGTTCTTTTTACCCCAGAGAAGAGAAGGCTCAGAGGGGACCTCATCACAGTATTCCAGTACTTAAAGGGTGTCTACAAAGAAGACAAAGGCTCTCTCTTCAGAAGGAGCCACATGGAGAAGACAAAGGGCAAAGAGTAGAAGATGTACCAGAAGGGGTTTCGTTTTGATTTAAGAAATAATGTTTTTACAGTGAAAACAATCAGTGGAAAAAACAGCCCAGGGACATGGTAGAATCTCATTACTGTAGGTCTTTGATATACAATTGGACAGGATGGTAGATAATCACATCTAGGCTCCCTTTTCCCACAGAAGGCTGGATCAGATGATCTTTCAAGGTCCCTTCCAACCTGGACTCTTCTATGATTCTCTGATTCTGTACCTGTCTGGTACAAGGTACACTTCAAGGTGCAAAAGTAGTCTGGCTGACAACATGGAAAAATGTAAGATAGTAGCTGAAAGTGGAGACTATCAACATCAAAAATCTCAAATTTCCAACTATACAGAGCTTAACTCTTAAGTAACTTTTATTTCATTTATTTATTTATTTATTTCTCCACTTGAACAGGGCTTTATCTATCATGAACTTACAGAACTCTAGCTAGATGATCCAGTCTGAATTTAGGTTCCCAGAAGTTTTCTACCTGGGGGGTGTATTCTAGCCCAGAGGTGAGTTGAGGCATGAATCTAAGGTTCATGACAGAACTGAGGAAATGCCTCTTGTGCAGTTTAGCTTAACAGAAGCAGGGTTGTTTTGTTCTGAAATGTGCCATATATATCTAAAAGAGATGTGACGATAATTTAACTGTAATTGGACTGTGGTTGACAATTAAAAAGCCTCACATCTGAAACAAAACACTTGCAACATAGACCAACAGGAAAAAAACCTCTTGGATCTATAATAATGTAGAATCCCAGGTGGTTAGGAAACAAAGAATGCATTTTTACTGCTTCGGTAAACCTGGGAAGCTTTGGTTTCATACAGAAAACTTCAAAACAGGCAGAAATAGATTTACCACTTGAGGGAAGTACTGTACCAGCAAATGAGGAAGATCCTGGTTTTAAAAAATGACATATTACAATATTGCTGTGGTTTTCACAATGTAGCTAATAGCATGACTGAATGTTACTCTAAAAGTTCTTGGGTCAATTAGCATTATCTTTTCATGATTAAATCAGCAATAGCTTGTAGATTTAATTACCCCATTCTCATTTCTAACATCAGTACTTTATACTGACAGACAGCAATGCATAGAGTAAGCTTTATGTGGTTAGGAAGCATATGTTTTATAGTGAGTGTAAAAAGCTCTTACGAGATGGAGAGGTTTTCCTTAACTAGGTTGTATATCATCAGGATTTTACTAAATTAGCTCAAGGGCTTGATTATGCTATTCCTTCCTCCAGAAACCTTACTGAAGTCAAAGGGAGAACCACAAATAGAAAGCTTGCAAGGCAAGGTCCTGTCATGAGAGCACCTTATGGAAAGCTTTATTCTAGAAAGTAGACACATAGAATCTGTGTTTACCACATTAATAAATTTAGCTATTTATAAATAGATTTTATGTTATTAAAACCAACATTATCTATATATTAGAAATTACTGTCTTTACCCTAATTAGTAGGGTAATTACTCTGTAGGAATTACTCTGTAGCCAAAGTCTATTGAAGTGTGAGGTATTTCATTTCACCTGACTTGCAATCAGGTTGTTAGAGAAAGTGATAGTACAGCTGCCATAACTGTTAAAGATTTTCTTCCAAAACTGCTTATGAAGAAGAAAGAACAGTAAAATGTGAAGATTTGCAAAAGGATTCTGCATGTGCATACTTCTCCTACAAGGAGTAATCTTTCTAACTGGAAACTAATCACAGCAGTAAAATTAACCTAATATGGAAGGAATTAGATCTGACAGTTTTAAAGATTGTGTCAAGACTCAAGAGAGGTTCATGTAATTTATCTAGCCAGTTTATTTTTGAAGATAAAAATTTCAAAATCAATATATATTTGATTTCAAATGTATTGATTTCAGTTTTTCCTTAAAAAATTGCTGAAGTAAGATTTTTACTCAATGGCCTTCATTTATAGGGCTGTTTCTGAGAATGTGGAAGTTTTTAGAAGAAATGGTGTAACTTACCAGTTTTTTATGCCTATATGTTCAAAGCTGTTTTTGTGAAAAATGTTTTGGCAATTAATTATCTTAAAGAGCATAATTACCTTTTTTTGTAACTGGACATCAACTAACAAGTTTGTAAGGATCATATTCCACTTAGATTGTACAAGTGAAAAAGCCAAACAATATATAATGACTTAATGAGTCTTGTTTTCCATTTCTGTACTGAAATCTTCTTTAGATGATGCTACTGTTGGAAAGGTTAGACAGTGTTAATGCAAGATAATGTTTGTAGCATTAACATCCTGTCGCTGAATGGCTGTGTAACACATGCTCAGACTGTACCAAGGCCCCAGAAATGTAAAGTAAACCGGGTTTATACTGTATTCTAAGCCTGAATAATTAAATACTTATTTAATAATCATTAAAGCTGAATATGTGGATTAAAAAAAATATAAAATTGTTACTAATGAACTTTTAGTGGAACATTCAATGCATCTCAGTTGTATCACAGAATCACAGAATGTTAGGGATTGGAAGGGACCTTAAAAGATCATCTAGTTCAATCCCCTGCTGGAGCAAGAACACCTAAATCATGTCACACAGAAATGTGTCCAAGTGTGTTTTGAAAGTCTCCAGAGAAGGAGACTCCACAACCCCCCTGGGCAGCCTTTTCCAGTGTTCTGTCACACTCACTGTAAAAAAGTTTTGTTTCATATTTAAGCGGAACATCCTCTGTTCCAGCTTACACCCATTGTCCCTTGTCCTGTCATTGGGTGTCACTGAGAATAGCCTGGCTCCATCCTCCTTACACTTGCCCTTTACATATTTATAGACGTTAATAAGGTCACCCCTCAGTCTCCTCTTCTGCAAGTTAGAGACACATCTTCCTCAACCTTACCTCATAAAGAAGATGCCCCACTCCCTTAATCATCCTTGTGGCTCTGTGCTGGACTCTCTCAAAAAGTTCCCTGTCCTTCTTGAACTGAGGGGCCCAAAACTGGACACAATATTCTAGATGTGTTCTCACTAGGGCAGAGTAGAGGGGGAGGAGAACCTCTCTCGACCTACTAACTGCACCCCTTCTGACACACCACAGGATGCCATTGGCCTTCTTGGCCACAAGGGCACAGTGCTGGCTCATGGTCATCCGGCTATCCACCAGGACCCCAGGTCCCTCTCCTCTTCACTGCTCTTCAGCAAGGCAGTCCCCAACTTATACTGGTGTCTGGGGTTGTTCTTGCCCAGATGCAGGACTCTACATTTGCCCTCATTATATTTCATTAAATTTCTACTTGACCAATTCTCCAGCCTGTCTAGTCCTGCTGTGGATGGCAGCACAGCCTTCCAGTGTGTCAGACACTCCTCCCAGTTTAGTGTCATCAGCAAAACTTGCTGACGATGCACTCCATTCCCTCATCCAAGTCATTGATGAATATATTAAACAGTGCTGATCCCAGTACCGACCCTTGAAGGACTCCACTAGATACAGGACTCCAACTCAACACCTTTCCATTAACCAAAACCCTCTGGCTTCTTCCCTTCAGCCAGTATACAGTCCACCTCACTATCTGATCATCCAGACCACACTTTCTCAGTTTAGCTGTGGGGATGCTGTGGGAGATGGTGTCAGAGGCTTTACTGAAATCAAGATACACTGCATCCACTGCCTTTCCATCATCTATCCATCCAGTTATATACTCATAAAAGGCTATCAGGTTGGTCAAGCATGACTTCCCCTTGGTGAAGCCACGTTGACTGCCCCTAATGACCATTTTATCCTTGATTTGACTAGAGACAATGACAAGGATAAGTTGTTCCATCACCTTACCAGGGTTGGAGGTGAGGCTGAACGGCCTATAGTTGCCCGGGTCCTCTTTCTTGCCCTTTTTGAAGAATGGAGTGACGTTTTCTTTCCTTTAGTCCTCAGACACCTTTCCCAACCATGACTTACCAAAGATGATGGAGAGTGGTCTAGCAATGACTTCCACCAGCTCCCTCAGCACCCACGGATGCATCCCATCAAGACCCATGGACTTGTGGTTGTCCAGTTTGCGTAATTGGTCCTTAACCCAGCCCTCATCAACCAAGGCAAACTCCCCCTTTATTGTGACTTTGTCTGAGGCCTCACGGATATGAGGCTCCTAAGGAGAGCCTCTGGGATTATAAACAAAGACAAAGAAGGCAATCAGTAACTTCGCCTTCTCTTTATCTTCTGTCACAAGTCTTCTGTCACTTGTAGCTCAATGCAAAACAATTGCTTTATCTTTATGGTCTTGTAGTGAACTGGCTTTCATATTTATATGCTGCAAACATTTATTTAGTCTCATATTAATAGTACAATTTAACGTTGGAACTTTTGCTTCAGGTATTTGGTTAAATATTTCAGACCCTAGGCAGACTTATTGTGAAGACTACAAGAAAGTTAGGTGATTTTGTATCTTATGTAAATAAACATTTGCCAAAAGGTCCCAAAGGTCCCAAATTATTTGCCATATCAACCCAAGTTAACTAAACGTTTTGGCTAGGAAAAAGTTTTATGACTGAATTCACAAAAATGCCCTTGCTTCTTACCTAACACCTTATATGCCAGCTAGCTGAGAAGACAACTACAATGGTTGTTAACATGGCATTAATATCAAATAATAATACTTTTTTTTTTTTCCAGATATTCCTGCCAAGGTGATGAAAGTAATTGGCTAAAAAAATAGCTGAAAGAGAGCCCAGGTGCCTTTGGTGCTACTGATAAGACAGGAATCTGTAGGATATGGTACAGTGCTGTTTGAATACATAGAGCTACTTAGGCATTTCCATGCTTCCATGACCACTGAACAAAGGAATTTCAATGGATAATGTAAATGGGAGAGCTTCTTTAAGCCTTGCTTGGTAAATTTTTACCTGTCTGTTTCTGTCTGCTTCAAGAGATTTCTAAAAATAACTTCCTGTATTAGTTTATGATTTAAAGTGTAGGGACTTGAGGAAGCCATAGCCATGGGAATCATAAAACTTACAAGTGGAGATGTGCATAATATTGTAGCAGAGGAAAGAATAACATGAAATTGGCTTATAGCTAGGAGTGATGATAGAAAGATTGAAAGACAAGGTAGAAATTAGCCCAAAATGACAAATATGTAGTCAGGAGCAAATACAAGGAATTGTTTTCAGAAGAAACAGTACTTTTGTACTGCTCTAATTTACTTGTGTTACTTGTTACTGTGTATTTAACAGCAAAGACATGGAGATGGAAGTAGGAGGAATATTAGGCAAATCCCATATCTAGAAAAAATGTAAAGTCTTTGTTATGGTGAAAGTCATAATAAATTTGTGTCAAATTTCTCTAGACAATCATCTTAATACCACAAAACTCTTTCATGAAAAATCTAGTATATCATAGAAATGGCTACTCATAAGCTTACACGTTTTTTCATTAGCAGGAAGAAGAAGATGAAAATAAGTTATTTGTACAACTCGTACTTACATGTGCTGATCTGGATATAGATAAGGCCTCCAGATCCCTGCTGCTGCCAAAATTTGTATTTTACACACAGGCAAATATTTATGTTTCTGCTTAAGTGTTTTGTGCACACTATCAGCTTCCTTCTGCTTCTCCCAAACATGATCAATCCACTGCTGAGTTCTCCACTGAACACAAACTTCAGTAGTAAAGAAGGTTAGAAATATGTGAGGAACTTTTTGTCTTTACTGAAACTCCAGGTTCCTGTCATCATAGATAATATATATGCATACTAATTGTAATTATTCCAATAATTATACCCTGTTTCTGAATGATATAACCCATCATACCTGAACAAGACCTTGATCTCTTTTAAAGCAGTATAAACATGAAGTAATTCATAAAGATTGAGTGAAAGTCCTTCTAGTTTACGTGTGTTACTGAAATCAAACCCACTGTGTATGTTGCAGTATAAAAAAAAAAAAAAAAAAAAGCCACATAAAATTCTTAATAAATATTGAAGGTTTCTTTCACATATGAACATTACACTATTACACTTTATGCCTTATGTTCTGTGGTTTTCATGTTCTGAGGGAAGGGTTTTAATTATAAAATTAAATGTCAAAAATGTCAAAAAGCAAATGAAAAACATGAATTCTGATTTTCCAGACTTTGTTTATACATACGAGAATGAACACTTTTAGATTTTGATCTCTTGTTTCTAGAATATTTTCCAAAATATTGAATATTTTTGTTCAATATATTGAATAAAATATGTATTTTTTAATCTTTTAATTAAACTAATGCTGACCATATTAGCTCCCTCACTGATAAAAATCCAGTTGAATTAGAGTTAGTAATCCAAAGTTCCACAGAAGATGTTTTGGATACACATTATATGTTTTAGTGACATTTTATATTTGGGTCCCATTTGTTGTCATTGGCCAAATGCAGATTGTCAGTAATTTTCTACTAGATAGGTATGAGATTTTCACCCATAATTCTAGAAAGTTAGAAAATTGTATCACTTAAATATTTTTTTTTCTTAAAGAATTAAATTAAGATAGAAGACACATGAGACTACAATAACTAACTTATACTTAAGCTTCTTTTATATTATTTAGGCAGAGGAATACCAGATTGCTAAGAATTTCCTAAGTTTTCTGAATTGTATTCTCTCAGAGAGATAACTCTGCTGTGCAGAGGATTTTGTGATTTTGTGATTCCTCCAATAAAAGGTTATTCCATAAATTTTGAATCATATGGGAAGATCTGACAGAGGAGGTGGGCCTCTTTTTTTTTTTTTTTTTTTTTTTTTTCCAACAAGGTACTAAGGTACTGTGCTTCATTTTTATTTTATTTTATTGTGTGTCAAATATGCTTTTTTTGTGTTCTTACAATATAAGTAAATCAGTTTGGTTACTTTTACCAGGATTAGTGTGCTTAGCCAGTAGATTACAGTCCTCAGACTGGTAGTTCCTTTTATCTTTTTTATACCAGGTTCTGTTTTTAAATGAGTGTCCTCTTTTGTTCTGTTCAATCACACTGAAGGAAGTCAAGGAGTATGTATATGTAATATGAGAGATTTTAGCATATGTCTGCATTTCTGCAGGATAATGATACAGTCTCAATTAATTTACACAACACAGTAAAATGTTATCAATTACAGTGATAGATTTTTTATTTTCATTGACACTAATTCTATATCATGAAATCATGCTACTCCCCTCATTGTAAGAGAAGACACACTGTTTTACAAAGAGCAGATCTTGCAGATCTCACACATAAAAAGTCTCACGTTAATGATTGCTTTATATTGCAAGTGTTTTTGTGGCTACAGCATTAGATCAGATAGTTAGATCTCCATAGGGCAGCAGGAAGTCCTGAATAAGTTACATTTTGATGTGATCCTACTTTTGTAAAGAGTGATTCTGCTGGAGAGTATTCTGTGGGCTTTGCCTCCTCTTTTGGGAAGAAAATTATCATTGTCTGCTCTGCACTATACCAAATGACAGATTCTCAAAGTTTTAATAGCAAGTATCACATATGAACTGTCACACTGAGATTTCTGGTACCATTAAGCTGCTCTGTGCAGTCACTGTTACACTGAGAGATTTCTGTTTTAGGTAACTGTTAATTTGATGTTCCATCCCTTTTATCAGAGAGATGCTTTTCCTGCCTCTTTCCACATGGTGTTGTTCTTAGGGGAGAATCACTATTTCCTTCTCTTCATTTATAATCAATACAATGGAATGTCAAGTGTCAGAAACAGTTTTGTTGTTAGATGTGTATCCCCATACTGTCAGCATAAGAATATATTTACATGTGCTCTAAAAAAGAATGTAAGGACCTTTATTTTTAATTATTTTTCCAAGCAGAATAAAGTAGTTTTGAAAAACAAACAAAAACAACAAAAAGAATACAAGGGCCATCTTATATTCCATTTATAATTATGTTTTCACTTTCAGTAATACTTTCAAATACTCAAGTAGAAGCACTGACCAAGTCTAACTCTACATTTAAGAGTGTTCAGCTCAGTTTCAGTGCTTGGCCACCCAAGCTTCTGCTTATGATAACTTGGAATAATTGAAATTTCCTCCAAGCCCTGAACATTTAAAAACTAAATGGACATATTAAATTTTACAGATTGGCAAGAAAATTACATACCAAAATGCCAAAAGAAATTTTCTATTCTTTTTGTTGTTGTTGTTGTTATATATTTACAAAGAACATGTAAACCAATTGTAGATGCTTTATTCAGACTAGTTGGCTCTTGCAGTAACAAAGATAAAAAGGATTTTGAGAGGACCCTTTTTCAAAATGGAAAACAAGATAGAGAAAACAGTTCACTGCATGGCCCAGATTTTCATTTATTTATTTATTTTTAACCAGGAAAGAAATGTTAGAGAATAAATTTAATTTCTGGTGTGCTGTTTACACTTATTAAAGTAGTAAGGGTGAGCATATTCAGAATTAATTGATATGTATTTATAACTACAGTGTTGCCCTTGGGCCCGTGTATGGAGATGTGACAGAAGCCTTTTCCCATTGTCCATGTCTCAGAGGAGCACACAGTAATCTCAGTATTAAACTGGAGATCAAAGTATCTAGAGTTCCAGCACTTTGTGAGTTATTTTCTGTTTTGCCTAAGTGTGTGAATGTAGGGTAAAAGACAATAAGTAGAATGAATATTTCCTTTTTCTTCAACTCTGATTTGTATTTCTGCAGTACAAGGGACCTCAGTGTGAGTTACTCTGCAGTTCATCTCTTTAAGGACCATCTTATTAGGCCAAGCTCTGTAGTTGGTAAAATAGCATTTCAATAGTATTATCTGAAACATATACAAAAAAAAATCAAATTGCAACACAGAGCCCAGTAACAGCAGTACAACAGTGAAATATACGTTGACAAAGATAGTTTTCCATTCAAGAGTTCAGTTTGGAAAGGAGGTACTCCAGTAGCCTGACTCCTTTCCTGTTACTTAGCCACCTATAACTGTTGTAGCCTATTTTCAAACCTTGAATGAAGAGAGCAGTATATTGGATATTTCAGTGCTGTCACCAGTAGGATTCATCAGACCTACATCGTTAAAGCCACTGCAGTGAAGTGAGCTGCTGGGTCTGCAGCATCACAAGACCCAAGGAATATTCTAATCTTCTGTCCATGAAGGATAAGTATCTTTAAAATCCTCAAATAAGTTTCCAGGCATATGAACCCTTGAGGTTTTATTACATACCTCTGAATATCTAATACTTTTCAAAACCTTATTTCCTGAAGATATGTGAATAGCTAAGAAGCATCACGTTGTGTTGCTAAATTGTTCCTTTCTAGATATCCTGATGTGGTAGAAAATGCAAAAAATAGTGAAGACTCAGTCCCAGAAAGAAAGTAACCCAAAAATCAATAAAGTCAAAATTTATAGTGTTTTGGAAAAATGACTTGACATTTTTGAAAACTTGCATTTTCTAATACATTTTTGAAAACTTGCATTTTCTAATACATTTCTGTATCAGATGCTGGTCTTTCTTGTTGTTCTCATTTCAGATTCTTCTAAAACCATGCTTAACTGACTCAGAGAACTCCTGCCTGTAGCTGATAAGGGCTGTGGAAAACTATCAGGTGTTTGCTTAGTTATACTTCAGTGCAATGACCTTATCCTAGTCATCTCTTTATAAGGGCAAACCTCTTATCAGTTTCTTCCCTCTTCCCCAATATGTAATGATGCTGTGGAAACTGCTTCTGTGCTCAAGCACTCTGCATGTTTCTTAGTTTACTGAAAATATTTCTGCAGAGGTGTTAAACAGCTCAATTCTTTGACTTGTGCCTTAAGACTCAGCTTTTACATAACCCTTTATGCAAGAAGCAAAAGCAAATCTAGTACAATTGAGAAATGCAATGATTTTGCAGATTGATGAGCAACTAGCTTACACTGTGAAAAAAAGACTTATTAGAATTAGTGTTTTGCTGACAGTACCTTTCCTCTGTCAAGCATTAGGCACAGGGTACATTTCTTTATTAATGCAATTGTTATCAAACTATTGTTTGGACTGAAATTTTTTTTCAGACTTGATATGCTAGTCCTTTTTCCAAAAGATCACGAAATGTATCAATTATTATGATGTGTATGAGATCTGCAGCAGAGGTTTTTCAGAGGGATAATTGTTATTTTAGGCTACAGATTTTGCTAACTCTGCAAACATAAAAATGTCATAGAATCATAGAATCATTCAGGTTGGAAAAGACTTCTAAGATTATCTAGTCTAACCTTTAAGCTAGTACTAAATTCTACCACTAAGCCATGCTACTAAGTTCCAAATCTACATGTTTTTTGAAGACCTCCAGGGATGGTGACTGAACTACTTCTCTGGGAAACCTATTACAATGCTGCACAACTCTTTCAGTAAAGAAATTTCTCCTAATACCCAACCTAAACCTCCCCTGGCACAAGTTGAGGTCATTTTCCCTCATTTTATCACTTGGTGAATCAAGTAGATGTTTTCAGATTAATAGTATTATTCTGCAGTTATCTCTCTATATAATGGTCAAATGATGAAGTGGAAATAGGCAAAGTGTAAATCCTCTCGGATGCAGGGAATTCACTAGGAATCCAGATCCCACAGACTGTAACATAACAGGATGTGACACTAAGTATGCCAGAGAATGAAAGCATCAGCCAAATGAATTGCTGTGTCTTTCTCCTTTTCTGGACTGTCATGCATGGAAAGAAACATGGTTGAGACACAACGGAGTATTCTGCATATCTGTGTATGGAATAGCATGATGTGGCCCTGCAAATCTTGTTTGCTTTAAGCTGTTCCTTATGAGCTGTATCAGTGATTGTGATTGAACACAATTTTATCTTGAGTGACCTACTGAACATTCAGGACACTCTGAGTTCAATCAAAATTGAGCTCAATTGCATTAACAGTTGAATTATTAAATATTGTGTACTACATGAAACAGATACCAATTTGAAACAATTGAAGTTAAGCACAGGAGTTCCAGTTCTCTCAAAACAGTGTTATGACTCAGAATTCACATGTTATGGCTTGACTCCTCTATTGATCAGCTTCATCACCATATGTGCCTTCACTCTGTAATTCTGTAATTGCAAACATTTGGCAAGTTTTATTTTATTTTATTTTATTTTATTTTATTTTATTTTATTTTATTTTTTCTTAATATGTTGGTCAGTCTCACTTTATTGCCTGGTAAAATTACAGAGAAGATTACGGTGGGAGCTGTTAAACAACACTTGAAAGACAGTGCAATCATTGGTCATAGCCAACAAAAGTTCATGAGGGGAACATTTTAATGAATTTAATTTCCTTTTATTACAAGGTTATCCGTCTAGTTGACCAAAGGAAAGCGGTAGATGTCATCTTTTTTTGGTTTTCAGCAGTGCTTTTTATACTGTCTCTCACAGTGTCCTTCTGCACAAAATGTCCAGCATACAGCTAGACGATTATACAATATGGTGGGTGAATAGTTGGCTGATGGGTTGGGCATCAGGATGGTGGCTAGCCACAACTGGGGTTCCTCAGACCTCCATTCTGGGGCCAGTTCTCTTTAATGTTTTTTATAAATGATCTGGACACAGGACTCAAATGCATACTAAGTAAGTTTGCAGATGATACTGAAGCTGCTATACTGATACTGATACTGATACTGACTCCTGCAGGGGTGTAGAGGCCTTGCAGAGAAATCTGCAGACAGACTAGAAGGTTGGGTAATCACCAGTCACATGAAGTTTAACAAGAGTAAGTGCTGGATTATTCACCTGAGGTGGGGCAAGCCGGGATATATGCACAGACTGGGGACAAGAGGCTGGAGAGCAGCCCGATGGAAAGGAATTTAGAGGTTTTGGTTGACAGCAAGTTGAATATGAAACAACAATGTGCCTTGGCAGCCAAAAGGGCCAACCATATCCTGATTGCATCAGGCAAACCATATCCTTATCCAACCTTATCCTTTGCAACAGGCAAAGCATTGCTAGCTGGTAGAGGGAAGTGATTGTTCTTTGCTCTGCACTTCAAGCTGATCTCTTCTCTCTAGTGACAGTGACAGAACCCAAAGGAACAGCGTGAAGCTGTGACAGGGGTGGTTCAGGTTGGATATTATAAAAGGTTCTTCTCTGAGAGGGTGTTCAGACACTGGAACAGGCTCCCCAAGCAAGTGGTCATGGAAACAAGCCTTCTGAAATTCAAGAAGCATTTGGACAACACTTTAAGACTTTGGTCTGATTTTTAAGTAGTCCTATGTGGATCCAGGAGTTAAACTCGGTGATCCTTGTGGGTCCCTTCCAACTCAAGAAAATCTGTGATTCCAAGACTACATGAATGTAGGTATAATAAAAATATAATATTTTGTCTTGGTCATTACTGTTGCATGAGGTTGACTTTTTGCTGTGTTTCTCCAGCTTCGTTATACAACTACAGACAGCTTCTGTGCTGTTGCAGAGGCTACATTTTCATTCTGATAAAAATTGAGAAACATTTTATGAGAAAATATGTCTGTATTTGCAAAGGCTGATTTTTTTGCTCATGCATTGCACATACATGATTCTGGGAGAAAGTCTTTGAAAGTTTTCTGTCCCTTCTTCTTACTCTTTTTCTGCTCACCAATCAGTCTCTTCAAGGTAAACACATCATGAAGGATTTGACACAATTGAACAGAATTACCTAATGTCTCATCACATTTCCATCCAGATAAAAACAGGAAAATGAATGCAGTTGTGGGCTTCCATCTTTGGGAGACCTAATAAAGGACATGACAATCTTTCACAAATCTGCAAGGCATGAAAGTATATGGTGAGTACTGGCTGCACCAGTGAGATTTGACCAGGGATTCAGGTAGAAACTACTTTGGATGCAGTATTCCACACACTTTCTCATCTGTTTTTGAACTATTTGTTTAGACAGCATCTGTTGAAGTGGGTGGAACACGTTGAATACAGTATGTCTGCATGCAAGAAAATGTGCAGTTCTGTCAAGCTTTATTTGCAAAGTGAAATGAGCTGACGTACTTTTTTGTGTCTTCACTGCCAGCAAATATGTACTATGCAGAATCTTACCATTACCAGTTACAGTTATTTGACACAACACCACACAGCATGCATGATAAGAACTGACAATAGGGCACTCACACAAATCTTCAGAAATCCCCCTATATTTTTCTTCAATAGACACCTGTTGGTACTGTGCTTGAAGAACATTAAGAACAGAGCTGTTCCAAAAAATTGTTGAATTGAAACCTCTCCCCACTTGAAAATATTGTTTAATGAAGATTTTTTTTTTCTTTTGTAAAACATGTTTTGATTTTAATGGAATATCTTAGTTTAACTTTTATAGAGTGAGGAGTTTCCAACTGCTGTTATTAAATGTCTTTTTCTTTCAAAATGCAATTTATATTAAAGGGTTTTTAAAAATAGAATAATTCAAAACAAAATATTTTAAGTTGTTGACGTAAAACTTATGATTCACAGTAATTAAAAACACTTTTGAAAACAAACACTTTAGCTTTTCATCCTAATTTGGGACATATCTCCTACTTTTTTTTTTTTTTCTTTCTTTCTTTCTTTCTTTCTTTCTTTCTTTTCCTGAAATGCTGTTTTTCATTGGAGAAAACAAACATAACTTTTTCGTCTTCTTAACCTTTAAATGCCTATGATGCTTAACTTTTCATTGGCACCTCTTCAGAACAGACCTTTTGATCACTTTTTAAGACTGAAATTGACCCTTTGATACATCTTCTTTTTTCTTCTCATTATGATCTCAGCAAGCTTACAGGAGAAGAAGGGTTTTGCTACCATCATGAAGATTCATTGTAATAGAGACTTTGGAAACAAACAAAATATTTTATAGAAATCCATGTCAAAATACTTCCCTCTCAGTGAGAGATTCCAGTCTAAGATGAATGCTTGAAGAGAGCAGGTGAAAAACATGGAAATGTGTAGAGCCACAGTGAGAATAAACAGCAGTAGAATGCTTGTGTGTTGTGGTGGAATGAGTTTGGTGGTTCTGTGAAGAGTAGAAATAATGGACGAAAGAGATAAAGACAGAGACCTTCACAAACAAAGGCAGAAGATGATGTCACAAAGGAAGTACTATTTGATAGGGAAAAGTGAGATGAATGCTGGATGTTCTTTAAGGTGAGGCCACATAGCATATATGAAGAAATAGGACCAGAAGAAGAATGCTAAGAAAGTAATGAGGTACATAAAGCTATCACTATGTTTTCTAGGAGGCATCACTGCTTGGTTGCTTGCTTATCATTCTAGAGAAGTTTTCATGTGAAATGAAGGGCAGAAGAAATATCTGCAGTTCCCTTCTCTCTGTAAAGAGTAAGTCAAGAACAGGAAAATGTGGACTCCAGAAATTCTGTGCCTTATGGTGTTTGGGTTATTTCTAGAGTAGCAGAAATCCCCAGGGCTAGAAATCATGACAGCTTCTTTTGTAATTGCTGGGAAATATACCACCCACTCATTGTCCCCAGAGGATATTCTAGATTCAAACGTTAGCAAACCATACTGAACAGCATCTCTGAATAACTTGTTTTGCATGTAGAATAGCCACCTAGCCACCCTGGAGTTACTGATGATAGAGAAAGAGGTAGGTGTGGTTGGAGTTCATGTAGTTTCTCTGAAGAGCATCTATCTCAGATGTGTCAGGATCCATTTTTGGGGGGTAGTAGTAGTAAAGTGGGAGTTGAAATACTTTGGTAGGCCTCTGGCATCCCCTAAGTGCTATGTTCCTTTGAAAATTTGAGTTCACTGAGCTCACTAGTCTCCTTTTGAATCTGTCAGTGCTGTATCACTTCCAAAACTTTATAAACAATATTTCAGGGTTCAGTTGACCAACCACATATAAGCGATGCCTGGCAGGATTAGCAAAGTTCTAGTATTTACCTTGTTTAGAATACAGAACAAATAATTAATTTATTGAGCAAACAAGAAAACTGTTTTCCTTTGGCTGTTTCTTCTGCTGCCCGATGATGCTCATCTATGGTGAAATAAATATTAGACATAAATACCAATAGAATAAAATACATCTTTTCTTAATAACCATGCACATTTAGTCAAATTACTTAAAAGGTTCCAGATGCTTAATCTGTTGCTAATTTATTCATTCTTAGTCGGACTTAAATGAAATTTCTTTATTACTGAAGGAATGATTCCATCTTAGTATGCATATGCATACATATTCTTGGATCTGTTATAATCATATAGGTTCAGCTAGGCATTTCTATAAACATCAGAAAAATTGCACTGATGTATTTTAAGCAATAGGTGATACATTTCTAATATCTCCATCTATTTACAATTAGTGAATTTTCTGCAGAGCCAATCCCATGAGCTATATAAAATGATAGTAGCATAACTGAACAACAAGAACAACAACAAAAGAGGAAAATAAGAGAGCATGAAACCATAGCTCACTAATTAAACTGACTCGTGTGTGTGCATGTCTGTTTAGTTTGTGGGGTTTAAAGGGAATGCTTTGTGCTCATAAACCCTCAAGGTGAGCATTATCTACTTCAGCATCTATCTCTGGTTTCTGAGGTGTCATGAGCTAGTGAAAAACTATAGAATTAAGGGAGAATTCAGCTCTCTCAGACTGAAAAGATGGAGGGGAAGCTTACTCAGCAAAACACAGTCCTTTAAGGAGGAGATGATGTCTGAGATATCAAACATGCTTTATTCCCTCAGCTGATGCCAGATAAATTTTTGTGAGCTTGCTGAGTTGGATAGACTGTAATTTGTTAGGCTGATATTACAAGGTCTGAACTTTAGGATTACCAAGTTTATGTTTAAGAGAAGGAGATCTGTGGTCTCTGAGCAATCATTTCATTGCTGGAGTAGTGTCTATGTTGCAACACTTTATAGACTTAGCACTTCTGTTTTTTTTGGCCTGATATTGAGTGACAGAATCCCTTAGATCAGGTTGATTCAGAACTTCAGTTTATTTGAAGGCGTATTTGTTTGCCTGTAATATCTACAGGTCAGCTTTTCTTGCTTTCCCTGTTTGCGTCAAGCACATAAGTTATATATCTGTTGGCTCAGGAAGCCACACTTCCCATATGGAGGCCAAGTGGCAGGGCACTGTTGTGTTTTCTACTGACATAATGTGAAGATAGAAGATTTCCCTGGGAATTTTTTGGTTAACAGCTCTGTTGGGTTGCCCTGACACAGAAAAGGGAACCTAGCTTTGTGAGGTGATAGCTCAACCCGTCTCTCTAGCTTCTTGCCTTCATAACAAAACTCTTGCTGCTGTGAAGCCACTTGTCTGGTTTATTTAATTTCCTGGTTATATTCTGAGTATAGATTTCTATAAGGTAATCATTATATAATAAGTACCCTCTTTCACTCAGTAAGGATCACCTCTTCAGTGGATAGTGTTCCCCTGAAATTGTCCTAAAATTGTTGTATTTGATTACATTAATTACGATGTGTGTTGGTACATGATGAGAGAACCACATATGTGTGACAGTACCTCTAAGTGCTGGTAACTATTTCACATTTTAATTTGTCTTCTTGGTAATTTGAGGGAAAAAACAAAACAAAACAACACAAAACAAAAAACAACAACCAAACATCCAAACAACCAAACAACAACAAAAACCCCCATGAAATTTATCAACATTTGGTGTATTTCTGAGAACAAGAAAAAAAAAAAATAAAAAAAATTGGAGTACTTTAATTAAGACCACAAAGGATTACAGAAAAAAAAAAAATAATAATAATAACGCTGGAATTAAGTTCAGAAAAGAACCAAAGAAGACATTTAGTTCCCCCATTGCACTTGAAAATGAGACCAGCTATACCCTGTGTCTCATTTGCTAGGTGTTTCTTTAACCTGTTTTTAAGAAATCTTTATTGATGAAGATGCCAAAAAAAACAACTTTGACTTTTGAAAGAGGCTAGACTTGCCGAATGAAACATCAATGTGAGGTCTCTACACGAGTTCCCTCTGCCCTCATACTGCTTTTCCTCCTATTAAATCATGACTGAAAGAAAAGTTCGGAGACTGACTATACTGTATAATGAGATGATTTGAGAAGTCTGTTTTGGTACTACTTTATCTTATTGGGGAACATGACTGTTTTGTGTGTATGTATATGATGATAATATGAAGATTCTACATTTCTGTGGATGCCTGTCAGAGATCTGGTTACCCAAATCATAAGCCATTTAACTCAAAATTCATCAAAAGACAAACCAGTAAGGTAGGTGGCCTAGGCTGTATCTGTCACATCTTTCAGCCACATACCATACGGTAGTCAGAGGAATGGGATGTGCAATAGAATCCTTTATATCAGTTTTGTGTCAACAGAGGATTCCAAACAAATCCCTGCAATTTTCTGTTGGACAGACTCTACCTTGAAAATCTTCCAGTAGACTAGTGCAAAGTAGTTGCAGCAAATGAGGGGATCAATCTGCATATTTCTGGGGACTTTGAGGAAATACTACATTGATGACTTCACACTAAAAGCCATTTTCCAGAAGAAACACTTTTTTTTGCAACTTCTGCTGAAATTTGGTGATACCATGGGGCATAAATGCAAAATTACACAATACAGTAAAGGGGATCCCACTTTAGGATCTTTGTGATGTAGTTGGGACAGTGTCAGGATAGGAAGTGATGTAGGTAAACATTGCCAATGTGGCAATGTTACATTCTTCTATGCTCTGCAGTAGGATCTCTGAGTCTTTTGCACAGGCCAGTGATACCCCAAGATGTAAAACACATGTCAGACTAAAACTGCAGAAGGTGCATGAAAAAAAAAAAAAAAAAAAAAAAAAAAAAGCTATGTCAGAGGCCTGAAAGGTCCTCTGCCTCCTCTGCCTCCCTAGTAGCCTTGCCTCTGTTAGGAAGGTGTCTATTTCTCCTATATATTCCTTTCACAGTTCCCACAGCTTAGCTAAACAATCCAGTTTATGAATAACAGGATTTTATCCACTTTCTGTGACAACACCAAAAGTTCAGAACATCTGCATCTTGGTACGGGGACTTTGAACAAATTTCTGAATTGAAAAGGAGTTCAATCAGCCTATTAGAATCAAGACTCTTTCCAGAGGTCCTATCAGTGGCCTCATTTCCAGTCAGCTTAGGGATCCTTAGGTCTAGGAATAGCATGGGTGGGGTTAGCTTAGGTCTGTCCTCACCCAATTTGTATTTGTGAACCCATGCTTCTCTTGCTCTCTCCCGTATGTAAACAACTGCCCTAAATTCAGCCTGGTCCCTTGCTGGTGAATGCCATTTTTTTTTCAAGCCAATGCATTAGAGTCCTGACTTTTTTGCATGCCACTTACTTAGTTCAGTCTGTGGATTTAAAGTATGTTAAATTTACTCCCATGCAGACTGTGCATGCTTTAAACCATTAAACTCTTCCCTATTCGTAAGTGTAATGCTTGTATAAATGACCATCATTTCTATTCTCTCTAGATTCATTTTCAGGCTGTAACCCATTGCTCTCCAATAATTTATTTAACAACACTTTTTCTGTGTTGAGCATTATTGCAGTTTCTAATTATTTTCCTAGTTGTATTGGCATTAATTTGTCCTACCCAAATCTCTTTCTGTTTCATGCTTTTATTTGTACTTCTCAAAACCCCAGTATTTAAATCTCCATCCTCTTCATTATTCACAACATCTCCTAATTTATTATCATCTTCAAACGCAATTGACATGACTTTCAGAATTATTATTATGTTAAATATAGTACAAACTGTACAGATCTCTGACTAGATACCACATTCCAGTTTCATGCATAGATTGTCACTCCTTCCAACTCTTTCATTTTCCTGGCGTGTGACTCCATTTACACAAATTTTTGTTGATATACTTACTCTTTTTTTGTTAATGATAGTAAAGAATCAGAATGCATTTTCAAGAGAATCAAATGTTAAACATTGTTTTCCACTTTTTCTAATATTGCCTGCTTGTTTTACATAAAATAGGTCTGAGCAATTTCAAGGCATCTTTCAGTAGATCCACGTTTTACTGCCAACTACAAATAAAACTATTTAAAAAAATGCAAATGATCTGGGATGCTGGTAGGAAGTAGCTTCACAGAGATTTTTGTGTGTTTTCTATGTGTTTTTAACATATATGTTAAAAGAGTATAGTGTAGCAAAAGGTAGTATTGAGAAATACTACCTAGTTCATTCTAGTATATGGGTATTTGTCGTTTTCCTGTTTGGAAATCAGAAAGTATTTGGGATTAGAGTGCAAGGATCTTTTGCTCTCCATCTAAAAGATTTTCTACCAAACTTGTATGAATTTATTAGTGGCTTAGTGGAAAGTACTTAAGATGTGCTTGTCAGTCATCATAGGTCTGATTTCTCTACTCCCTTGTTTTGTAAAAACAAAACAAAACAAAACAACAACAACAAAAAAACAAGTGACCAGGCATTGTGATTTGGTGGTTTGAAACTCCAGCTATGGGTATACTGGGAAGTATTCATGAGAAATGGCAGATGTTTTTATAATATCAGAAATGTATATAATTTACAAAAATAAAATAATTTTATTGTTGAATTTACATTTTGGAAAATTTGAAAATAGATAGCAAAACTGATGGTTCTAATTCCCTGAAGTCACAGCCCTCAAAAGTCTACAGATAATGCTAATAGTACAAGAACGTGTCTCTCATTACTTTTCCAGATCCATGAATCAGTAATTTCTGCCTTTGCCTTCCAGTATTTAACTGACATCTCTTTCTTACTAGTCTATACTCTTCCACCTTGTATAGGGTTTTGGGAGGAGGTTGTATGTGTGTTGGAGGACACAGGGATATTCATTACAGATATCTACTTATTATAGTCTTTCTCTGTAAACAGCTAACAGAAATATTCTTAGTCACAGGCTCAAAATAAGAGCCTCATTGGACTCTGACTCTGGAAGTGCCTCTTTCTGCAATGATTGCAGAGGTAAAAATTAGTCCCGCTATACTGAAGCTAGGATCTGTGAATGCCTTCTTCCTTCATTCTCCTTCAATCTGTATAACACATCTGCTTTCTCTGTTTCCCACCTCACGGTACTTGCAAATTTTGTGTGCTCACAGCAAGGTGATGTATATATAATATAGAGATAAGTCAGAAACAGAACACTGATAAATTTCACTATCCATCTTTAAACAGCCTGGGAGAATGTGCAAGCACAGATCTCCTGTACATCTGAAATGTTTCCATTTTGGAGCAACCTTTGATAGAGCTGAAGGTTGCTTTGCTCTTGTTCCTCTCCCTATCCTACCAGCTCTCCATTCATTGACTGTTTACACAGAACTCTTCTGTGTACATTGTCCATATATTTTTTGTCAAAAGCTTGACTTTATAGATTGTATTCATCAGCGAATTGTCAATTTTTATAGCATATTCAAATGTTAGAATATATACGTCTTTAACATTTTACAGATGGTAATAAAAGCTTTAGAGTCAGGGAAAGAATCTAGCATAACCACATCCCCTTTTGTTTCTTTTCCTTCTTCTTGAATGTTTCATTGCCAATTTATAATCTTACTGAAGTTTACACCACCTCACTCTCAGCTGCTCTTGGTGCGATCATTCACATGTTGTGTAAACTAAATTTGAAATTACAACCAAAGGAAAATTGTAATGTTTCATGTGCCTTTTTCTCCAAATTGGTGCTGAGATAAATGACTTCACATGGTGTAAGATGATGTAGAATCTCTTTTTAAGTGTGCTCTTCTAAAGCCTTGGGGTGAGATTTTGCTCTGCTGAAGTCACTGGGAGTTTTATGAAACCAACTGAATTAATGGGAGCAAAAATTTCAGACTTGATCCTTCAATATGTTCTTATATACCTCAGGACACTGGCCCAGAGTTGGGCCAGACTAACTTATAGAAAGAAAAGACATCTTTTAGAGGCTAGCACTAAATCTCTCTCATCCAGAGCTGAAATCATATACTCAGTTACATTTTTAATTGTGTTCATCTCTCATTAAGGGAACTAATACATGCAGTTTAGTGAAGTAACATGACTATTAAATGTTGCTAAGAGACTCCCACATAAAGAATTGTAATATGAGCTTTGCAAATTGTGAAATTGCCAACTGGCTTAGTTCCATAGGGCCCAAGTTAAGCAACTTGTTACAGTGTATAATGGTGATGAATGAGTGATTTTATAGATAAATTTCAGGTAAACTATTATCTGTCTCAGGTGAACAGACTTGCAGTTGCACAAGATAACATCATTTTGGGACCTTTTTTTTTTTTAATTCTAGAGAAATATACCTGAATTTTTTGGTAGAGAGAGATACCTCAGTTGGGTATGTGATTGTATTACTGATACCCCTTAAAAGTACTTATACGGAGAAGATACTCCTATACTTAAAAAAAATTTCACAGAGACACTGTTTTAAAACCACAGTTGATAATAAAATGGTAATTACTTATGTAAACTAATACAAAGTTATTTTTATACTGAAAAATTACACTGGATAAATTGTTCTAAAATGTGTTGCATTTGTTGTTCAAAGACCTTGTCTATCAGATGTTTACAGTTTACATGAGAAGGTGTGAACCTGTGATTGAATATTAGAGTAATGGATTTCAGGGTACTAACTGGTTTCAAATCCAGTTAATTCCAGGACAAAGTAAGGTAGTGAGTATTGCTGATAAATTATTATTATTATTTTTTTTCAAAATCACTCTTTTTTTTCACCCTTTGTTTAATGTGCTTGATAGGTCTGTGTCTAGTCAATATCAAAGTAAATTAAATCAACCTAATTATGTAAATTAAGATAGGCACATGTCTGTCTCAGTATCTGTTTTCCTTGACTCTACCTGTAACTGTATTTGTGTAAGTATATTTTAAATCCACATGTAGCATTTCATTATCTTATTTGAGAAAGTTCAGGAATAAAAGTAAAAAATAAAATAAAATAAAATAAAAAATAAAAGAGCAGGTGACGGAGAATATCCCATTGTGACATGAACTGAATTTGTGGCATTTCACTGCCATCTTCCCTACTATGGTAGATAGACTTGTGTATCATTGTCAGTCAGTTGTTTTGGAAATCTCACCAGATATCTAAGTGTATTTGTACATCTGGCCCTTTGCCTTCTCTGGATCAGGCTTATTATGATTTATTAATCATCTTTGAAAAGAATTGATACACAATGGATATTTATGGCTACAGATGTAACCATATTGTTAGTGTTTTTCTGGTAATGTTCTGAATGGCTTCAAGTTTACATTAATAATTCATTCTTGTAAAGCCATATGTTATACTGTCATCCTAAAAAAAAAAAAAAAAAAAAAAGTGCTGCCAGTTCTCACTCAAACTGTATGTAAATATCATAAAATTGATCTTAAACAATGATATAAAGACTGAACACCTTACTGTCATTTACACAATAATGAACACAATATGCTACAATCCACTAGAAACCTTAAGATAACTATCAAAGGCAAAGTAAGTTTTAAATACAGCACAAATAGGAATCATTTTTATTTCTGAATATATTTCTGAATAAACTAAAGTGAGTTAAATTAAACAAGTTTAGCCTTATAAACTTAAATCACAGTGACAGCAGACCTTCAGCTTTTTGTCATTATTTTTAAGTGAATGATAAAACTTGAAACACTTCCCTGAAACTACTTCAAGGAGCACTGATTTCTTATCTTTGGATTTTCAGTGATGTTGCCATATGGGTATGCAATTCTCAGGTCTTCTAACCCTACATGTCTACATATCTTACAGCTAATAGGTATCTCCTACATGCAATTGCTGGAGATGGAAAATCAGTAAATTATCTAGTTGGTATGTTGCGGTGTCCTCACATTCCAAAAGAACTATCATGGTTGGGAAAATGGCCACATTCACTATACCTTGGAGTAGAACATTGATAACATATTTCATCTGTGAACTGTAGCTCATATTTTAGTTCTAATTTAATAATCAGAACTAGCTTTTATCCAGGTATTCATTGCATGCATGTGATACACACATACTCACACACATATTTGTGTATATATGTGTGTCTCTCTCTGTCTATACACACTACCTGGTAGTTTTGAGAATGTTCAGAAGAAAGTTAAGACCGGTAAGGACTAGAAAGTATTTGGATTAGTTGATCCTTTCCTCCATGCTGCCAGTGCGTCTGCAGTGTTAACAGAGAAGAAGCTTGTGTCTTCTTTTCTACCAGGCTTCTTTGTGCTTCATGACTGGAAGTATGATACTCACCTATAATGGTATATGTCTGTTCCTTTGGAAGGAATATACATATAAGTATCTTGAGGCACAGGACCTTGGCTACTCCCACATCCTTTCATGAAATTTGTAATGTGTAAAGCCATGTGAGTGGCCCATGTCAGGCAAGTCTGTAGCCTGTGGGAGATTTGTTTCCAAGCACAGAGGAAGAAACACATCTGTAGGCTTGACTTGATTGATTAAATTCTGAATAAGTAGCCGAAGCTAGCAGAAAAGCCAAGAGGATCCCTGATCACCATCTGTAAGACCATACAGCCAAGCCCAAAACTCTGCCAGTAGATGCTGGCAAAGTTGCAGCTAAATGCCAAGATTGGAAGATGAAAATAGGCAAATTCAGCCCAGAAATAAGCCACACATTTTCAACAGCAAGGATAATTAGCTTTTGGAATGACCTAATAAGTGTCGTGACTAACTGTTCTTCACAGAAATGCTCAAGTTATTATCAGAAGTTTTGCTAAAAAGAAGGTTAATTAAGCCATATTTATTAGCCTCATAGCAAAAATTATATGAAGAAAGTTCTTTGGTTACAAAGGAGACCAAGACTGGATGTTTAATAATAGCCTTGTTTAGTCTTAAATTCCATTAATTTCTATAGAACTGAGTATCAGTACTGAGACTTGCACACTTCTCTTAGTTCACACTTCTGCATTGCTACCGCACATAATTTAGGATGTGTCCATTAAGATCCACTGAAAGCTATTAGAGTGTTAGTACTATTCTGCATGTTTCAAAGACAGATAAAGTTTTTTAAGGTCTTGAAGTCCTTCAGCTGACTCCAAACAAGTCTTGTCTGTTCATTTTTCCACGTGCAAGACCAACAGAATACATTACTCAAAACCAGATATCTTTACTGCTAAAATTCCATTCATTGCTTTTTAGATAAGAAGAATAGAGAATGATCTTCTCTTCTGTAATGAGCCTTAAAACAAAAGCATTATAAGATTGTGACGGTAAAACTTCTAGGGCCAGCTTCAGACTGGGGTAGGCACAGGCATCGACATATAGTCAGGGTGGCAACAGTTCTTTCCTCTCAGAAGTCTGGGAGCCCTAATACAGGATGGAACAGCCCCCATGAAACTATATAATTTCCTAGATGCCATTGTTGACCACTGCAAGATTCCAGGAATTGGTGTGCCTTAATTGTACCTCCTTTTGTGTTATCACCCTGCCATGTACTGTTTTCAAAAACTGCCTTCACTGCACTGGACCTTGTCTTCTTTTAACATCCAAATAACTCAGAAGTATCTCTTTTCCTTGCCGTCACCTTATTTTTTGTCCAAAATAGAATTACAGGGATGCTTTATTTCAGAAGATCTTTTCTTTTTCTTTTTTTTTTTCTTTTTTTTTTTTTTTTTTTTTTTTCCTTTTTTTTTTTTTTTTTTTTCCCCCATATCTTGAGCCTGCAGTACACATGTAGTGCTTTGGGCATTACTCATATATTGAGGATGGGGGACAGATGGGATCCACCTAAGAATACTGAGGGAGCTGTCAGAAGTGCTCGCCAAGTCATCTTCCATCATTTATCAGCAGTCCTAGCTATCAGGGAGGTCCCAGTTGACTGGCAGATAACAAATGTGATGCCCATTTACAAGAAGGGCCAGAAGGAAGATCCAGAAAACTACAGGCATGTAAGTCTGACCTTGGTGCTGGGGAAGCTCATGGAGCTGATTATCTTGAGCACCATCACACGTCACACACAGGACAACCAGGTGACCAGGCCCAGTCAGCATGGTTTTACAGAAGGCTGTTTGACTAACCTGATCTTCTTTTATGACAAGGTGACACACTTTGTGGATGAGGAAAAGGCTGTGGATGTTGTCTACCTGGACTTCAGTAAAGCTTTTGATACTGTTTCCCACAGTATTCTCCTGGAGAAACTGGCTACTCACAGTTAGGATGGGTGTACACTTTTTGGGTAAAAAACTATCTGGGTGGCTGGGTCTTTGCAGATGACACCAAGTGGTGTGCAAATGTTGATCTGCTTTATCAGGTGACCAAGAAGGTCAACAACATCCTGGCTTGTATCCGAAATAGTGTGGCCAGCAGGACTAGGGAAGTGATTGTCCCTCTGTACACAGCACCCTGAATACAGTGTTCAGTTTTGGGCCCCTCAGTACAAGAAAAACATCAAGGTGCTGGAGCATGTCCATAGAAGGGCAATAAAGCTGGTGAAGGATCTAGAGAACAGGTCTTATGAAGAGTGGTTGAGAGAGTTGGGGTTGTTTAGCCTGGAGAAAATGAAGCCCACGGGAGACCTTATCACTCTCTACAACTTCCTCAAGGAGATTGTAGTGAGGTGGAAGATGGTTTCTTCTCCCATGCCAAAAGCAGTAGGACAAGTGTAAATGGCCTCAAGTTGTGCCAGGGGAGTCTTAGGTTGGATATTAGGAAAAATATTCTTCACTGAAAGGGTTGTGCAACATTGGAATAGGCTCTACAGGGAAGTGGTTGAGTTGCCATCCCTGGAGGTATGTAAAAGATATGTAGATGTGATGCTTAGGGACACCATTTAGTGGTACACTTGGCAGTGCTAGGTTAACCATTGGATGTGATGATCTGAGAGGTCTTTTCTAAATTAAATGATCCTAACTCTAAGAACTGTATTTGATGCCACAATTCTTATTACTAAATGCTCATTTTGACACTTTTTAAAAATTATTTTTTTTTACACAGTTTAAATGTTTTGTTTCTACTAAGAATCGTGCAGATATAAAAATGGTATTTATTTGGTTGATGCTTCCTGGGTGTACTTAGTGATGAACTTCTGGATTTTGTCATCAGAAATATAATTTTACAGCATTTACATCATTTTACTATTTCTGGCTGTTCAAGATCTTATGAAGCCAAGAGAGAGGTGTCCTGGATTCTGTTCTTCCCTGAGAATCTTTTATTAAGTTCCACTCAATTACTGCAGCCTTGTGTAAGTCCAGTGAAGTCATTTGGGTTGCCCAGGTGCAATTGAGTGAACAGTCTGAACTGCAAAACTAGAGTTACTAAGCAGGATGCAGAAGAAATAAAATATGTTGCTTTACTCCCTGAGTATGGAATGAGCTGAAATGGCTGATGGTTAGAAACACCTGTTTTGAGGAGGTCTTCTCTCGTGGGAAAATATAAATAAATAACTGAAATAGTTGTGATCTGAGGAAACTGGCTGTGGTCTGATTCACAGAGAAACATAGAACTATTTTTGCAAAGCTCCTTGGTGTTGTCCAAGTGCAGTATATTTCCAGGGTTGCACAGCTCAGAGGCCCACCTGAGGATGCAGAGCTGCACATGTTGGATCTTAGCCAAATTAGGTAACTCATGAGCATATAAATAAATCATCCTGCAAAACCTAGATAGTGCTTGAATACAACTGCAAATAGAGCATTGTATTCAAAGAATCTGATGGAAAGATTTTTTAATTTGTCTATTGGCTTGTCTTGCTTACTACAGAAACATAATCTGCGTTGAAAAGTTTTCTGTCTTCATGTAAATATTTCCCTGCAATAGAGTTTCCCTTGGGTAATGTGCTGGTGTGACATATCTGCCATCGAGATTATTACTTGAGTAATCAGTTTCAAAGTATTATGTCAGCAATTATATGCACCTCTTGAGCTGTTCCAAATAGATAACTTGCCTATTTGGATGAGTTTTCATTAATCTTCAGCTAAACTTTTCTGCCCCTGTCTAAAATCCAAGAAATATTCTGTAATTAATGTTATTCACTAGACTGGGATATGTGCCATATCCTATGAGAAATCTACTAATAAATTCAACGAGTTTAGAAGAAAACACAGTTACTAGCTGCAATGTTTAAGTGTAACACTGATTGCAGACAAGGTGTTCTTGATAATTCACAGTACAGTCTTTTAACGGCTAGATGGCACTATTGCCAGAGAGTAGAAGCAGGTGTAGTATAAAATACCAAGTGAATTTACAGAGTTGGATTTCTTTGCAAGAGCTATAACAGAAAGTAGCATTCTGCTGCCTACTACATTGATCAAAATTTCAGAATTCTGTATTGCAATTTCTGCCCTGCATGCTAAGTAACGCAATATTTTCATCCAGCTTTTTCTTACTTCTCATAATGCCTTTAAACTCAGACGTGTTCACTTCTCCCTTTGGCTTGGTGCTATAGAGAATGGCAAACTTATGAAAAAGTTGTATAAGATTTAGAAAGAACATGCATGAAAGAGAAAGCTGACCAGGTGGTATACTGACCTTCTCTTCCTTCCTTTATCTACTTGTACTTTGTCATTTACACTCACCCTTCTTCCTCATTTCCACCTTTGTGTCCTCTGTTACAAGAAGAGACTGGGAAAACACTTTCAGTGTCTTTCATTCCACTCTGAATGAGAACTCTATTCAATCCGCATTGCCTTGCTCAGTATTCAAAAGCAAATATAATATTCTTTATGCTGTTGCACCAGTGTCATAGATGTACTGGACATAGGTGTTAAAGTGTTGGCAGTGGGGTGCTGCAGAGGTGACCTCTATGAGGAGAGGCCAGGGACTGCCTCTTACTGGACATAGCTGGTTTCAGCCTCTTCCAACACAGCTACAGCAGGAGACAGATGAGGCCATCAGCCAAATTTTCAGCACATCAGAGAGAATGTTTTTAGGAAAGGGTAAAATGCTACAGAGGCAGAGGATAGAGAGTGAAATATATATATATATATATATATATATATATATATGATAAATAGCTCACAAGCACTAAACTGAGAGAAAACAGAGGCAGAGGAGGTGCTCCAGCCACTGGAGCGGAGATTTCTAGACCAGGTATTATGTTGTAGTTTGTGGAAAGGACCACACCACTTCAGATAACTGAATTACAAACTGTGGAAAATACCCTGCTGAAGCAGGTGGCTATTTCCTGAAGGAGTTTCAGCCCATAGGATGATCCCACACTGGAGAAGAAAGCGTGAGGGGGAAGGAGCAGCAGAGAGGAGCTGTTATGGATGGATCCCATAGTCCCTTTTTCACATCCTCCCTGTATCACTTGGAGAGGCATGTAGAGGAGTCAAGAATGAAGATGATCCTGGGAAGAAGGGCAGAGGGGTGATGTTTCTAGTTTTGTCTTTGTTTTGCACCATCCAAATCTATTTTAATTGATGATAAAATTATTTAGTTTTCCCCAAGTCTACTGACAAGTGATCTCCATGTATTTATCTCAACCTACAGGCTTTTTCATCTTACTTTCTCCCCCCATTCTGTTGAGGAGGGTGGGCAGCCAGCCTATATCAATCCCCCAAAAGAGAAAGGACTATTTTCTTCATGTTCAGCAAGGCAGTATCTTTGGGACACAAACATATTACATTTAGTTATTTCCAGTAATACACTGAGATGTGGAGAGTTAGTTATCCTTTTAAATCTTTATTCCAGGAACTTATTTTATTGAACATATCAGGAACAAAGAGCGTTTGGAAACCAGAGATTTATTTAAAACAAGCATTCAGGTGCTAAACCTAGGGTTTCCAAAATGAATGGTGGTGCTAAGTGCCTACACACCTAGCATTTTTCTGAGGACATACAGTCTAATAATTGGAGTCCTTAGACAGGTCTGATGTTTGGGCCCTTAATTGGATTAATCCTAATGTCTCTTAATATGTCTCTTAATGTCTCTAACAATGCAGGGTTAGGCACATTTTAGCTTCTGATTCTCTTAATTTGTCTGAACAGTTGAGCTGAGAAGAGGGCATGCTGAACAACACTACTTCTCACTTGCTTGAGGTACCTTCAAAGTGGTAATGGTTGTGTGGCATGTCTTCAGCGTAATTCCACATTTCAGTAAATTCCATGAGAAAATCTATGAGTACATTTCTCTAATTATAATATAATACTGTACTATCAGTACTTTTGGAAAGCTTCTTAGAGAGGCATAATACTCCTAGATTTTTATTTTTATCTGAGGACAATTACACATTAGAAATGGTTTATTTGAAACTTTTGACCTGAATTCTAATCTAATTTAAACAACTCTAGGTTAACTCCAGTGTAAGTGGAGTCTATGGGATAGCAATGGTCATTCACAGAAATGTAAACAGCTCGCTCTGAGTCCTTAGTTAATTTGATTATATAAATTTAGTTTAGTTTAAACAAAGTAATGACCTTCTTATTATTTTGAGAGGAAGGAATTGTATTTCTTATATAAATCCATTTTCAAATGTCTTCTTTAGATGTGCACATTGCTAGAGATGGGGTTGAATATTTGTAGGAAGGGTAAAAGCATACTATATTTTACTGTTCACAGTTGCTTTAAATTATTTAATAAAGAGAGAGATGTTATTTGAACATGAAGAAAACAAGGTTGGCAGCAAAAATTACAGAGGAGGTTTGCCTTTGTAATTTTTCTATTCTATACACCAAGTAGCAGGATAAAGATTGGGATGTCATTGCAAGAATGATCTTAGTGGCCACATTCAGCTAATGCAGCCATTAGACAAAAATCTGTGTTTTATGGTCATAAGCATTCTTTTTATTATTTCTGTTGAGGACTATTCTGAAGTTTTGCAAGAAGGAATTTAAAATGAGTGGTTGTATCTTCAGTGCTTAATCCTGATATGAAATTTAGAAACACTTGGATACATTTTTTTCAAATATTGAAATAATAGTTACATGTGATTTTTTTTTTAATTATTTTTCAGACATTTTCTTTATAGTCTTATGTACCATCTTACCCTCTCTTTTTCTCAACTTAAAATAGCAGTGTTCTAAATCTTATAATTATCTTCAGTTCTATAACAGGAGTACTGGAATTGGGAACATTTTTTTCAGTAACAGATCTTACTAACTCTAATTAATTTCCTCTTGCATTGTTCTGTAAAATTTGTTACTTTATCTTTGTGTTTTGTAACAGGATGAAAAAGACAAACTGACTTGGAATGACCGTCTACCTGGATATGCAGCAAACTGTGGACTGATTTTATTTATGGTAAGATAATCTGTATATCTTTAGATTTATTAAGTGTGAGAAACTTTGTGATGAGCTTCTTGAGTTCAGTCTTGAATTAATGCTATCAAAGATGCTAAAAATCTGCAGAAAGCTACAGTTATATCCTACATTTCATGAGAAATATGACTCCTACCAGGAAGACTCATAGAATTCAAAGTCTATCTCCAGATTTATCCTCTTTTTCCAAAGACTGCTTATGGGAGGACCATTGGCTAGATGACTTGCTGTAATGACAGCATCTTGTTGCTAGATGCCATCTCTCCACAGGGCTTCTGCTCCTCCATTATCTGATAAACGGAAGCCCACTCTGTATTTGTTTGCATGAACAGTACTCAGTATGTTCTGTGAGACTGGTATTTAGAAGCATTAAGCCTACTGAACAAGTGAGGTATAGGTGAAATAAACATGCTGCTGTGAAGTATTTGTCCAACACATGTGCAGTGATGGACTATATTTTTAACAGACTATAAACACATCAACAAGCTGCTAGACTTTGTAAGCAGCAACAGGAAAGACTGCCTGATAAACCTTACATTACTTCGTCAAGGATACCATTATCCTTCTAGATATAGAAATTGCTGAATGAAAGCATGTGTTCACATCCAGAGGCAGCATAAAATGGCAGTGAAATGTGTCTGTTTGTACCATATTAACCTATGACCTGAGAAACTTACTCAAGGACTAATTTTTTAAAAAATATTTAATTCTTTGTATTTCTAATTTACTATACTTTGCATATACTACGACACATATCCTGTGAGTATTTAATTTCTTTTTCTGATATTCAAGCCAAATTCATACTTCAATGTTTATAAATATGTATATATATATGTGTGTATATATATAATATATAAAGGACTAGGGAAGTGATTGTCTCTTGTACTCAGCTCTGGCAAGGCCATACCCTGAATACTGTGTTAATTTTTGGGCTCCTTGCTACAAGAAAGGTATCAAGGTACTGGACCATGTCCAAAGAAGGGCAATAAAGCTGGTGAAGGGTCTAGAGAACAAGTCTTATAAGGAATGGTGAGGAAGTTGGGGTCGTTTAGCCTGTAGAAAAGGAGGCCCACAGGAGACCTTGTCACTCTCTACAACTACCTCAAAGGCTGTAGTGAGGTGGCAGTAAGTCTCTTCTCCCAAGTAACAAGACAAGATGAAACAGACTCAAGTTGTGCCAGGGCAGGTTTAGGTTGGTTATTAGGAAAAAATTGTCCACTGAAAGGGTTGTGAAGCATTGGCTCTCCAATGAAGTGGTCAAATCACCATCTCTGGAGGTCTTCAAAAAACATGTAGATATAGAGCTTAGTGACACGGTTTAATGGTTGACATGGCAGTGCTAGGTTGGACTAGATGATCTTAGAGGTCTTTTCCAACCTAAATGAATTTATGATACTATGTATGTGTAGTAGGGTAGGTATATTTCATGTACATACTAGGTATATCACTCATATACATTTGCATGTGTTTACAAAATGTTAAGTGACTGTTGTCTTCCTGAGGCCACAGCAAACATTTGTTTTTTAGGCAGAACTTCTGACTGGCATCATCTGGGACCTTACTTAAATCAGGGTATTTTTCTTCTCTGCACAAATAATTGAAAATCATTTGCATTTTATCATAAACCTTAATTTTTGTGCATGTTTTAACTTATTTGGTATAGAATCATTGGAACATCATGCTTATTTCTGTAAAATGTTTTCTTTCTTTGGTTAATGAAGAAAAAAGAAAAAGAAAAAGCACAAAAATTGAAAAGTTACAAGTTCTGAGAGTTAAAATCTCAAAACCAGTTCAAATGTTACCAGCAAAATGATAATACAGGTTAGAACTAGAGCATATAGACCGGATTTAACTTTAACAAGTCATTCTTTTGTAGGTAGAGTGCTTACGTGGTGCTCTCAACATTAACCATGTTAAAGTCTCCCTTAAGCATTAGCTTAAAGTGTTTTCCTGAGTCATAGTCTATGTATTACTGCCCCTGCTTACTGCAACATTTCAGAGAGAGTTATAAAGGTGAAATGTAGAGCTCCAGTTCTTCAGCTCTTGATAGTGACTAGAGGAACTCTGCTGGCTTTCATCATTTGTAATGGTGGCCACAATTATTTTTCTAGAATATGTTGAGCATTAGTAAGGCATAAGCACCTACAGTAGAAAACTTATAAACCATGCAGGAAATTCAAGTCAATTCTTGGTGAGGGAGAGCCAGCTCCACTCTCACACATGAAGCTTACAATCTGCTCTTTAGTTAGTGCATGTGACCTTTTTTTTTTTTTTTTTTTTTTTTTTTTTTTTTTTTTTTCCGTTGATTAGTTAAACAGTGATTGGAAAAGCCAGACTAAAATTTTCTGTCAGCTTGTGCAATAGAATTACATAAAGGAAAGTAAATATGTCTCATCAATGTCTGTGTTATTATTCACACAGACTAATATTTTTGGCTGTGAGCACTGCATAGATATAAATGATGAAACCTTGAGTTTATATATGAGTGTGCACATATATTCCACATAGGCACAGGAGGCTCAGGAACAGATATGCACATGCACACACACAAAAATGTTGCAATTTCCAGTGCTGCAGAAGTGATTGCTGAATGTTTAACACCATCTTTTCCAGGCCAATGGGATATTGCAGACAAATCCACTGGTATTTTCCATAAGGATGCTCACACTGTAATAGAACAATGTTGTCATGTTCTGCCCCTCCCTCTCCCAACTTTACATAGGATTGTTTCCCAGATAATTCTTGAAACTGCTAGTGTTTTTCTTACCTGAAGCCTTTTCTCTTTATTTTTCATTTTGTGCACTTTTTAACTCCCTTTTCAAGCAGAATATCCTTTCAAGCAGAATTGTATTTGTTTTTCTTTCCTTGCTTTTCTCAGCTAGGTATGCTGTTTGTTTCTTTATAAGGGCACGTTGAGAAAAAATGATGGGTTTGGTTCTCTTGCCCAATCAGTCTCCACTCCTGCTTATATTATTATTTTACATGTTAACAGATACTATAAAATCTGGTAAGAGGTCTTTTGTTGTACGTAAAGCCTCAACTGACTTCATTGATTTAAGTAATCTCTTTTGTAGGGATTTTAGACTAGAAGTTCTAAATCTTTTTTTTTTTTTTTTTTTTTTTTTTGTGAATTTGTGAGTTTGCCCAGACAGATGGTAGCAGGGGCTCTAGAACAAGATGGCCATAAACAACTTCGGCTCTACACTTAGAAGGTATATGTTGCAGCAAAGATTTCTGAGTATGTGATAAAAACGGTAGCTGCTGCAAAAGAGTAGGATGGCATGGAGCCTTTCTTTGTGTTCCTTGTGTTTGGCTCAATCAGAATGAGGAAGAAAAAGAATTAATGTCATGGTGGAAGAGTTCATCCTGTTCCTTCTTTTGAACCCTACTGTCCTATTCCTTCTCACATGGCATAATACTTGACTCTGGAATAGTCCCACTGGGGAGCCAAATAATTGTTCGGACATTAAATTGTTACCCTACTTGGATGAAGGTATCAGTCTAGCCCACAGGGTTTTATAGCTTCCTTCTCAGATCTAGTATGCTTTCCTGTTTGTCCTCATTCATACCAGGCTCAGTAGGTGACCTTTTCCACAGCCAATTTTCACATCTGTTTCTAAGCAATTCAGTCTTTGACAGAATAAGTTTAAATATTTGGTGAAGAAGCTCTCTGCCATAGTAAGGGATAGAACTGGCCAGATGGAAAACTGACAACTACGACAAAACCCCAAATAGGCACCTGAACGGAGTTTTTCTCATAGGGAATTTGGGCAAGAGATACATTTTCAGGAACGGGATGAATTCTGTGAAGATCTAGGAACCCCTCCCTCAATGCCTGTCTGGGGAAGTGAGAGCAATGCTCTCAATTACTGTGAGGTCCTACAAATTTCCCTCAATTCTCTTTTATTGCAGGATGAACAGATAATGAAGGCTCTAAAGGAGTATTTTTCTATCTCTACCTAAGTGTATGTTAAAAAACATCTAGGCAACTGAGGAGTTTCTGATGCCCTAGTGTTTTTGCAATAACAAAATGATACATGTAATCTTACTTTGCTGGTTTTGCTTGTCCACCAAAAGAGAGAAAATGTCAAAAAAATCCACAGGAGAAAGAGAAAGAAAAAAAACAATATTTGGGTCCCGGCACCACTTCTGTCACAGTGAGAGCTGAGCAGAGAGTGTATTTTGTTTGTATGTTTGGTAGAGATAATGAGAAAAATAGGCAGAAAAAATAGAAAGAGCTTTCTCAACACAAAGAAAACTACAAGGGGAAAGGAAATAATACTTTATGCCATGTGAAATGCTTTCATTCAAAGTGTTTCAGGTTCTCTTTTTTTTTTTTTTTTTCCTTTACACCAGAATTTAAATGAAAAATGTTAGCACAAAGCAAAAACTCACCAGTGATCTACATTTCATTTAAAATCAATGAAACATTTATTTAAAAAGGCAAAATAAGTTATTGTATTAGATTTAATGTCCTATTACCGTTTTCTCACGAAAACTATTTGTGAATTCTACCAGGTATCTCCAGAAGTTTCTCCAAATATATATATATATATTAATGTGTACTATTTCCCTATAAAAACAAAATGTGCATAGCTTTCTTCTTCAACCTGTAATAAAACTCTGACTCTTGTTCTTGTTCTTCTGCTATAGTACAACTCATAAGACAATCTCCCCCGTACACAGAGTTTCAATAAAGCATTGCTGGGTCATTAAAATGAACTGTTAAATTTTGTTAAACCCATGCTGTGAATCTTGGCCCCTAGGCCCACTGAAATAATTACAATGGTCTAATCTTTCACATTTAGGTAGTCTCTTTCATCTGAGGACCTCAAGATGTTTTACTTAAAATAATGAATGCACATTGGAATTCTTGCCAAAGGCAAAAATGGAAGGGAAAAATATCCCTGCTCCCTCTTTCCTGCTATGTCTATGAAAATTGGCTACTTTTTATTACCATTTCATTTTATTTATTTATTTATTTATTTATTTTGAACTAGAACACACAGCCCTGTGAAATTCAAATTCATCTTGTGGGAACCCGACCTTTACTAGCAGGACTGACTTTTCTCATTTCATGGGCCAAAGCTAGCCCCTGAAGGACTTCAGGACATCACCTGATTTCTGGGACAGAAATGTAAAGTGAAGCTCTCATAACCCATCTTTATCTTAATAATAGTAAGGGAAACATTTATATGTTCTAATTTGTGACACTAATTACACAAACAGAATTGATATTAGAGAGTAAAGTGGCACTTCTGCAGTGAGTATTTCCTTGGCTGCACATACATGTAGGCCCTTCAGTCCAAGCCATCAGAACCTATTGCCAGGTAAAAGATCTTGAATTTTAACCTGCATTTGAACCTGAGCCACCTGAGTTTCACCACTACTGCAAGGATAATGTGTGAAGCTTTATCTGCAGAGGAAACACACTTTTTCAGGAATTCTTATGCCATCTCTTAACTCTGCACCCATTTTCTATATTATGTCTGTTAGACAATTCTGAATTATCAAATTTTAATGTGATTATCCCCTTATTATTGTGTTGCCTGAGGAAATAACCACACAGCGCCAAGTCATGGAAGAAACCTAACATATAAATCGATGCTTCTGTTAAATGATAGTATAATGCTAGTATCATACTTAAATTAATCAAACTGTACATTTCTTTGCAGATTATGCTGACATTTTCAGCAGTGTTTGGTGTGATTGTATACCGAATTACTACAGCAGCAGCTTTGTCATTCAGCACAGATGAGACAACCAGGTCAAATGTTCGAGTGACAGTGACCGCAACTGCTGTCATCATTAACCTCGTTGTGATACTTATACTTGATGAAATTTATGGAGCTGTTGCCAAATGGCTGACAGAAATTGGTAAAGCTATCTCACCACATTCCTCATTAGTACACTACATGTATTGACATGAGAGTATTCAAGGAAGTTCTAATAGGAATATTTCCCACTGAAGAGTGCCAGTGAAAATATTCAGGCCTATGGGGTAAGACGCTCAGACATGCCTCTGTAAACTGGGGGTCTAAGCCACAACATGCAATGTGCCACTAATAGGACTAATTAGCCTGGCCATAATGCCATGTTAATGCAGCTGTGCTAATTCCAGGATCTCAGCTGGTATTTCTGCATTGCACTGGCTCTGTGCCAAGATCCACTTATCTAGAGTTAGTTCAGAATTTTTGACCTGGTATGTATTTTGATATATAGTTTTACAGTTTTACCTCTAGGAGCTGAAAGTCAGTGGAACAAAGATGTTGCTGGCTCTTTAAAGCAAATTCTTGTCTTGCTATCTATCTGTTGTGATTTTTACAAAGTCCCTACCACTCAAAGGGTTTTTTCTGCTGTTGTAGGGACATGTCTGGGCTGGGCTTTTTTTTTTTTTTTTTTTTTTTTTTTTTTGTAATATTATCTGTTACAGTTAGGGGGTTGATTTTTTGATGTTGTTTTATTGTAATAAGCCTGGCAATGTATACTAGAGTTTTTTAAAGGTAAGTCAGTCTTTTGACTATTAGACAGGTTTAGACTGTGGTTTTGATTTTTTTTTTTTTTTTTTTTTTTTTAATTAATTAAATTAAAGATTTTTACTGAAAGGGTCCTAGCATTCTTATAGCCATTGTTAAATATTGCTTCACATATTTTTATACATCACCTATAATTCTAGATGCTTCAAAGGCTAGGAACATGAAGTCAGTTATTCAAAACACTGAAAGTTAATCAGCAACCACAGAAGCCTATAACAGTAGTAAGTGCTTTGTCTGTCAATTTTGGGGTGTCTAAACTTAGGCATCCAAATTAGAAACTTTTTTACAATTGGAACCTGACACACTCATTCAAAATTTTAGATTACATCCCTGTAAAACTACAGTGACGTAAAGTTTTTTGGATCTAACAGACTTCAGGTTAAAACCTTAGGAACACAAGACTTCTGTTTCTTATCCTCACTTTCTCAAGACAGTTTCAAAGTCAAAAGTGAAACCACCTATTTTAGTCCTATTTTTTGAAGAACACCATAAAGTAAGGTTTTGTAGTTATCATACAGCTCCAGTCCTGAATTTTTGAAATGGGTCCTGTGGTTTTACCAGTAAAGAGAGCTTGTTAGTTTAGATTACATTCCAAAAGTATTTGAAAGAAATAAAACCAAAGCAAAGCATTTTCAAAAAATGTCGCCATATGGGGCTAATTTGTTTGTTTCTGTTTTGCATCAGGCTTTGGGCAGAATCTAGAAGCATTACATAAATGCACTCTATGCTAGTGTGTTAAGGAAGCTTGTGTTTCCTATCATTCACGTTAAAATTGTGCCCAGATTTTCAGTTTCCTACAAGTGAAAAGCGCTAATTGCATTTGACCTGAGCAATTCTGTCCTCTGCACTTCACCTTCCCAGATGAGAAATGACACAGTGGTTAGGGCATGACACTGCTGTGTGGAAAGAGATGAGGTTGAGGCTTCTCCTCTTTGGCTGGTTCTAAGCAAAAGCTGTGAAGTGCAAGTCACTGCTATTACCTCTGTGGGACAAGCACAAAAGGAAACTATCACCATGAGAAGGTGCACAACTCTGAATTGTGAAAGAAACAAGAATTTCTTTCTCACTTGCAGATTATTCTCCCCCTGTCACTTTGCATTTCATTCCAGTCTTGCTAGCTTTATTTTATTTAAGCAGCATTCCTAATTAACCATGAGGTGTTTTGTTTAAGAAGGATCCAGTCTGAGTAATCTCTAGAGCTACAAATTACGTAAGATAAAAGATTCATTCACACAGCTTTCTCCAGTGCTTGGCTCAGATGCCAACTGCAATCAAACTGTTTTTTAAAAATTATAATTCATTCATGGTGATAAATGCTTACCTTGTGAACTTTCATTTTGCTGAGCAGAGCAAAACGCTTAATTCTCTTTTCACACTACAGTTAATAGAGAAGCTGAGGAACATGATGGGCTGGATGAAAAGATCTTGACGGCATAGGGTTCTATTTCAACACTGAACATTCTCAATACTTTGCTTGGATGAAAAATTAAGTACATCTATAAGCACAAGAATGGTACCTATGATATCAGTTGCATTCTTTATAGGTTCAGACTAATGCATCTGCCTCTATACCTGCTGAAGCGGTACTTGGGTAAAAAAAACAAACAAACAAACAAAAAAAAACAAAAAAAACGTAAGAAGACAGTAGTTTTGTTGTAAGGAATACAGAGAGATAGTGCAGGATGCGTTAGGACCCACCACACCTCTTGTTGGTCTAGCAAAGCGGAACACTAATGTTTCTTTATTACAGATCAGATCAGCAGAAGTGTGGATAATATCCTGGTATTCTTAGGTTGAATATGTCATCTTCAGTAAGCATGTGGTGACAGACTTGATTTAGGACTCATTTTTCACTTGCAACTTCATTAACATCAAGGAAGCATCAGTCAGATGGAGAAAAAATTAATGTTACTTGTGTTAGTGCCTTATAAAGGCAGCAATTTCTTTGGCAAGCTAAGATCTATACCACAGATATCTCAGCTCATTCTCCACCTAGAAAGTTTCAGCTTCCCAGATTTGGAGTAGCATGCTCACAAAGCAGCATAGATTATATGTATTGGGGTGGGGTTTTTTTTTGAGTTTTCTCTCTTGCTAGTGCATCTATTCTGGCTCGACACACTTACTAAATAGCAAACTCCACTAGCTGGAGGACACATTCTGTGCATGCTTATATTGGTATAGTATAGTATATCTGAGAGTGGGGAGGGAGTACAGTGTTGAGAGAGTCTGTGGAACCATATATGGTGTGCAAATTTTCATCCAGTGGCTGATCTAATCTTTGTGAGAGTTCTTTACAAGGCAACAGCCATGGTTTTTCTCCCTCAGTTTAAAAACTGCTTTGCTGTTAGTGGATGTTCCTGTTGCCCTGAGATTGTGTCCTGAGGATCTATCCAGCATATGGGGTCATCTACATTTTTTGATGGTTTAATTAAGCATTTCTATACATGTAGATGAATGATAGCTTAGGGCTCACCAAACTGTGTTGGCCTTTTATGAATTTATGGTTGCAAGGATCACAAATAATGCTGGGTTGTGGGAACTTATCAGAATGTTGCTACTTCTTTAGGGTTTAAATAAACATCATGATTCTTCCTTCCTTCCTTCCTTCCTTCCTTCCTTCCTTCCTTCCTTCCTT
>CM021697.1:75460998-75474746 GCA_011074415.1 Stictonetta naevosa
CTTCCTTCCTTCCTTCCTTCCTTCCTTCCTTCCTTCCTTCCTTCCTTTTTCTTTTTCTTTCTTTCTTTTTCTTTTTTCTCTTTCCTTCTTCCTTCCTTCCTTTCTTTTTCTTTCTTTCTCTCTCTTTCTCTCTTCTCTTTTATTATTTTATTAATATATACACAACATTAATAAAGTATATTTAATAGTGTTATACATTGAATAATATAATAGATGTCAGAGTACTCGGAGGTCTGTGCTAAGGTTTTGCAGGCATGGTCTGAAGCAGAGGAAGGTGATGTGGTCTGGCCAGGTATCTCAGCAGGGAAAGAAACAAGAAAAGATGTGAGGTATTTTCAGATCCAGGCCAGGTATGGGAGGGCTGTTGATTTTTGCCACCAACATACTGAATCCCCCTTAGCAATTTGGGATAAACTATCAGAAGCATATCTGAGAGAATCAAGTTCATTAAGTTGACATCATTAATGTTTCCAAGAAAGAGTCTGTAATTTCCATTTGGAAATTTGGAATGACTCTGGAAATCAGAAGGAGTCAGACAGTGGAGGAGTTAATGTGCATTGATAGAAATTAGAAGTATGAAAGACAAAACAATATGAATTTGAAGTTTAGTGTTGTATTTGCGGATTATCATGGATGTTTACATATTTACTAATTAATTTGTCTGGTTTGCTTCTTTTACCCCAGAGGTACCAAAAACAGAGAAAGCCTTTGAGGAGAGATTGATTTTGAAAGCATTCCTATTGAAGTTTGTGAATTCATATGCACCAATTTTTTATGTTGCCTTTTTTAAAGGAAGGTAGGAAAAATGTTCTTTATGTATTGATATTAATGTATATAGATATGTCTATATTAGTGGATCTGTGTTCAAAAATATAGTCAAAGAGCTACCTAAATGAGTCTGGCACTCACCACCTTCACCAGCTATGACAAACATTGTAAACAGAATTGTCTTAACCTTGCTCTTGAATGGGAAGGAATGATGTTTAGTTCTGTCCAGTCTCTCTTCTAAGAAGAGCATTGTTCTGAAATGTAATTGTTTTAGTTTCTTAATAAAAATAATCCACACCCAAAAAATAATTCCTTTCAGTGAAAGAAAGTTGCATTTATGAAAAAAAGCTATTGCTCTGCCGGTGTTTTTCACATTTTAGTACATTTTTCTTGAAGCACCATTTAGCAAAATATTTTTCCAATTTGTTTTAAAAATATGGAATGATTTTCCCTATCACTTTATCCACATTTTTCACTATTTGCCCAAGTTAAATTAAGAAATAGTTACAGTCAACTGGAAGTTGAATATTTTGGCAAATGATCTGGTTGACCAAAAAGCTAATTCAGCTGTCCTGCTAAATAAGTGTGACTTCCTATATGTTCAGGGTCATTGTCTTTGGGGACCCAGTTATCCACAGTATTGCACATGCTTTTGAATGGGAAACTTAAAATGATTGTTGGCTAAAACTTTGGCAAAATTTTTTAAAACATCCTCATATCATTTTTCTGTTCCTTTTGGGGCTGTAAAGTTTGTTAATCTATATATTTCACTAACCCTATTCAGCATTACTGATTTAAGAATTAATGATACATTTTACCAGCAGCTGTAAATATAGGAAGACATTAATGAAAAATATCTCCGATTTATCTTTTTAAATTTTTTTGTTTGTTTGTTTTATATGGTTATAATAAAGTTAATTTCACTGTTTCTCTCAGTTTAGTCATAAGAGCCTTGATTGTGTATAGGTGTGTAAATAATGCCCTATATTCAGGGTATTACTCAAATGCAAGAGAATATGATTTATCATATGTGCTCCCAGTTTTGTCTGTGATCTCTAATCAAGGGAGAGATTTTTTTATTTTTTATTTTTAACACAGACTTTTTTAAAAAATAAAAATTATTTAGTCGAGATGTGGTAGAAAAACATGTATAGGCCTAATATTTTGAAATCATTTTAAATAATTGAAGTTGAATAGATTTTGTGTCTATTAAACTTCATGTTGAAGCATCGAGTTCTGAAATATCTTAGCTAATATGAAAAAAACAGTTATATTGTTAAAGTAATTTTTTTTCCCCATTTTTTATTTTATTTCGTGTATTGTTATCACTTTCAGATTTGTTGGCCGTCCTGGTCATTATGTATATGTGTTTGATGGTTATCGAATGGAAGAGGTAAGCACACATGAAATTAAAACCAAAAAATCATTAACACAGAGAGATACATGTACAGTGTTTCAGTGAAATATTGACAAAAAGGGAAAAATAGGAAACGTTATTAAGAACAAGTTTACCAATATGTTAAATCTTCAACATCAATGGACAAAATCCAAATTTTCCACCTGCAGCAGCTGTATGTTCTCTCTTTTTGCAGTTCTAAGCACCTCACAGTCTTAGGTGAAGCATCCCAATTTCTCTGCTTTACAAATGAGCACTAAGGTGCAAACATTAAATGATTTGACCAAGGCCCTTGGGAAACCTATGGCAGAGCTGGAATTTGAACATGTGTTCTTAATTCTGTAGATTACTAAAAGCTCAGTGATTTTAATAGCCTAAAAAGCTGTGGCCATTTTGTGCTAAACCTGTAAATATTTTATTTTATTTTATTTTATTTTATTTTATTTTATTTTGAATCCTTTTAACTGCTGTGGGTATTCCCTTGAAAATCAACAGACTTACTCACGGTTTTACAACAAAGCTTATGCATAAGTCTTTGCAAGATTGAAGACTTTCTCCTCCCTTGGGAGACGTCAGGTTGGAAGACTACTGGTGATATTGCATTATGTTGATTACATTGATTATATAGTAAATATTTTTAAAGGAAATATAGTAGCCCTAGGGCACAATAAGTTATTTCAGAGCACCACATATTTTTCTTAATGTGGTTTTATGAGTAGAGATGAAGTACCTTGTTAAGGATGGAATTGCAATGATCAACGAGTTCAGTGCTCTAGAGAAAATTGGTGGCAGGATTGGCAGGCTCGTATGGACATTGGTGGCTCTTCCAAGTCAGTACTTTTAAATTAATTATCTTACTCCATTCACACTCTACATGTTTGTTGTTTTTGTTTTGTTTTGTTTTGTTTTTAATTACAGTGTGCACCAGGAGGCTGTTTGATGGAACTCTGTATTCAGCTGAGCATCATTATGCTTGGAAAACAACTGATTCAAAACAATCTGTTTGAAATTGGAATCCCGTATGTATCCCAGCCTTATTCATTGCCACACTTCATTCCTAGGGCACTGTAAATTAACGGCTTGATCCTTATTCAGCTGAATGGGACTTTTGTCACTGACTTCAGTAGTTTCTAATTGAGTGTGATGATAAATCACATTTTCAGTTGTGATGAAATGATCTGGCTATATTTTATGTTGAATAATTGGCTCTATCTGCAGTAAATGGCTTAAAGAAAATGATTGAACATATTAAATAATTGATCTAAATTAATTTTAGAAACCTGGAAAAACAGGCAAGGTATGATAGATCTCTTGGGAAGTTTTAGAGGAGCTGTCAGGATAGCAGTGTTGAATACAAATTAGTGTAAAGTGGAAGAGAAAGTCTGTGAAGAAAAGCAATAGATCAAAAAAGATGTTAAAATGTTCTACTTGATCTATGACTATTTTACGGGTTTACAGATGCAGTTCATACATTTCTAATGTGCCTGCATGTCACTATGTCACTGTGTGATGCAGGAGCTAGAGAGGCTCTGTAAAGCTATTCACCATCTGTCTGACACGGGATGCTTACTGCACAGTGTCTTCTGCTCTCAATACATCAAGAAAACTCTCTTTGTCTGTCTCCAGTGGCAAGGGGATCTCAGAAAAATCCACTGAGAATGTCCAGCTCCTGGCTCTTGGGAGGTTTGCTCTTATTTCTGTTAACTGAATCATCCTTGTTGGTGGCAGTGGTTTGTGAAATGTTGTATTAGGTGAAGAGTCTGGCTTAGATGCAAGCTTCAAATCCACAGAAGTTAGAATCTTTTCACTGGTCTAAGTAGCTTTTGGATCACATCCCTACAGAAGGCCTTGATGATACTAACTAGAAACCAAGATGAGTGGTGCATAAAAGATTATAACTATTTAAAAAATGAGCCCTTTTCCTCCCCTTTCCTGGCAAGATTTTTATTTTTATTTTTTTTAATAGTAGTTTAAATACAGAGCAGAAAAACTTTCCAAACAAATCAAATGTGGATTATAGATGGTTTCATTATTCTTGTGTCAAAGTTCACTAGGGAGGCCTGTTTTCTGTCTACATCTCATGGAATTTTCAGTTTATTTTGAGAAAAGAGTGGTAAATTTTTCCCAAAATATTGAAACGTTGAAGTCTTAAAGCTTTCTCAACATAAACCTGGTGTGATTCTTTTTCCTGTATCCCAAAAACTTACAGCCACTGGACTTTTCTAATGGGAATTTTATGATGTTAGTAATAGTTTATTATCTCTGATTCATGAAAACAGAGGCTGATCCAGTCAAAACAGAAAACTACTGTCAAATTGTTTCTCAATTCCCTGCCTATTACTCTTAGTGCAAGAATATGACAATTTCAACCCTTTTTTTCCCCCTCATTTTTGCTCACCCACCCTGCTGCCAGCAACCTATAGTGAACTCTTTTTTAAAAAAAAACACTGAATAATGGTTTAAAAATAAACCAACTTTCATCCTCTTCTTCCCAGAAAAATACTTCATTTCAGTCACAATGGTATCTTGTCATCATGAAATAAACACATCTGTTTTTTCTTTGCTTGTCTACATTGTCAAGAAAACCAAGTGTATATCTGTATATCTTCTTACCAGACCTGTTTATACCAGGAGGAACACTGTGCTTTACAGAGCAATTAAGCTAATTAAATCAGAACTAGCCTTGTATTTCTTCATGGACCACTCTACTGGTTTAGACTAGGTTCTTAATGGTACTTTGTTCTACCTCGTCTGCTTTGCATACACACATTCACAGACACACTGAGTATTGATAAGCCAGACTTTCGGAGAGCTGGCCATAGGGCTGCTGGACACATATATGCAGAACAACAGGGACTCCAAACATGCATATGTGTTGCACAAGTAGTTCTAGCATGACTGTCTCATGTGAACCTATTGCATTTATAAATGCTGCTGTTAGCAGATGTGGCAGATGTTTAGATAAACATACACTCTCTGCCCCTGGCTTCCTACTTTATCCTATTCTATCTGTTCTGCTACCTCTTTTATATTAATATTTTTGTTTGTTTGATGGTTTTGTTTCTTTTGGGGGGAGGGAGGACGGAAGGGAGAGGAGGGAGAATTGTTTGTTTGTTTCCCTTATCACAAGATATCATTGTCTTCATTGGGTCTATTCTTCTGTTTTCCACATCTACCTTCACACAGGTAATGCACTGTGACAAACTGTCTTGTGGCAAAAAGATAGATTACTCTTTTCTTCTTCAGTTTTAGCAGCTGTGTTTTTCTCCCCTCGTTTTGTGCCTGTTTGGAAGGGAATGAGAGTCAAAGTAAGCTGAATTCTTTCATTGTATCCATGGATTTTCACTGTGGTCAGAGTGCAAGTGACGCAGCCAGCCTTACTGATATGGAGAGGCAGATGGGGCTATCATAAATTACAATTTATTCTTCAAAATCTGGAACATCTCTAGACATCTAGTATCTGTCTACTAAATTATATGATGACCCGGATCAAAACGCTTTTTTTTTCCTTGTTGAAATCTGTAGATTTCTGCAGTTATTTCCAGAAAATCTTCTGACTATTTATCATAAAGCTCAGGGCATATTAATTCGTTTACAGAAGATCACAGAAACTTAGTCTCATTTGCTATCTCTTTCACTCAAAAAATACAAATAAGCAAACACATGATAGGCCGAGTTTATAAGCAACACTCATCCATTATGTCTCTAGCATAAAAGCTGCAGCAATTGGGAAACATCATTTGATGTCTTCATTCTGGTTTATCAGTGCTGACTGAAGAGATATGTAGTTAAACTTCAGATGGAAGTCCTGCATTGTGCAGGGTCACTGGACCACAACCTTACCCTTTCTTGTGATGCTTCTGCAGAAATTGCCCCACAGCTATGACAGATGTGACTTTCTAGTGTTCTAAACCTTTCTGTGATTTTTTTTTTTTTTTTTTCCATTTCTGCATCCAAGAATATCAAAACAGTTAGGTAAATGCAACAATGTTTGAATTATGAAAAGTTAAGCCTTCTTGAAATGAAATGTGTGTTGTGTGGGGCTGGAATTCACAAGTATAACAGATGTAAGTTTGCTATGGTTCACTCAGATGTGTCACATACCATTCTTTTACTATTTCCACAGAAATTGACCTTAAAAGGCTGCAGGGCTTGGGAGCCTGAACCTAGAGTTCCTTTAAGACTCTTTTACTTTTATTCTGTATTTCTGAACTCACTGGAAAAAAAAAAAAAAAAAAAAAAAAAATCATGTCTTTATTTTATTACTCTGTCTCTTTGACCTTGGTGATAAACCTTTAGGGTGAAATCATGGCCTTATTGAAGTAAATGGAAAAAAAACCATCAACTTCAGTGAACCCATGATTTTGGCCTTTTTATTCAACATCACTTTCCATTGTTTATTTCAAAATACACTTAACTATGGTGGATGAAAATATCAAGAGATAATATAACCAATTTAAAGGCATCCTTTCATAGCTGCTATCTTTAATATTGCATTTCACCTCTCATAAATTATTCTTATTTAATTGGATATCCCCTCTCCCCCCCCCTTTTTTTTCTTTTATCTTTTTGAGAAGTCAATAAATATCAAACAAGCTCCCATAGAATCCAGGAGGTCTGAGTGGGCCAACAAAGCATGACTATACCATAAATTTATGGACCAGGATGAGAAATTAGAACAATTTCCTTCCTCCCCTGCCTTCTTCTTGTACCTTCTGCCCATTAATATGAGAAGTTCTCTCCTTATATGAACAGACGGTAGGAATATGATAGAAGAAAAGCCTGAACTCCCAGGTCTCCTTCCCCAAAGTAGCAAACAACATTAAACACAAGGGCAGAAGAATCTAAGTCGCTGCACTTCCATCCTCTTCTCTAGATACAGGTGCTCCAGCTACTAGCTCCAGCTAGTCATTTTTCTATCCAGCTTTCTGCCTGCACTCTTTTCTAGCATGCTGCGCGGGGAAAAGCATAAACTGGAAGGATAACCTTAAAAACCACCCAATATAAATAATCATTCATCTCTGGCAGCTGGATTCTGGGGATTTTCTGACTTGCCTTGCATTTAAGTTCATGTAGAGTTCCCATTTGCACATCTGTTATAGAAGGTATTGCCATGCAATCCTTCAAATCCAGTTCTTGGTGACTGTCACATGTGATCTTTGCAGTGCACAAGGCCATTTACTAACTGAGAGTCTTGAGAAATATGTAAGTTGATCCTCAGTTCCAATCTTTCCAGCAAGTGTTGATGGAGATGGATTGTGGGACTGCATAGGCACCAAAGACAGAAAAACTTGTGCCAAGAAAATCATTTTCCTCTGTTTGTTCCAATTCAACTTGCCCACATCTACTCTACCTCTCCAGCCTCTCTATATACCATTCTGTATCATTTCTCATTTTTTCCAAGTCAGCTTAATGTTTTCTCCCAGCTCACCCAAATCCTGACACTTCTCCTTACTATATAAATAGATTAACTGTTGAATCATCTCTCTGTTTTTGATTTCTCTATTTTTGTCCTTTTTTTTTTTATGCTCATTTGCTATATTAGAAATTACACAGTGTCATTAAGCCATGTACCCACCTCTTATCTTACACATTAGTTTGAAGATGTCTTGTGAGAAAATACAGTACCATTTTAACTGCTCTAGACATAGCCTTCTGACAAAAAAATAATAAAAAAAAAAAATAAAAAATCATTTTCTTTCTCCTTGATCCTACATTCATTTTTTTGTTCATGCTATTCAGTCTGAATAATTTTTCTTGCTTTTAGATATTCACGGGCAAAAGGACCAGAAATAATGGCAGTTCTACAGTCTCTGTCCAGATCCAGATGGCATAGTGGTGCCATGAAACTTTCCTGCTTGTAACTCTTGAGCATTAGAGGCATCACTGCACAATGCATTAGAGACTCACCCTGAAAAGACAAACCTTCCTCTTTCTCACTGGTCAGGCTGCCTGGCATGCAGAAATCAAAACCTAAAATAAAAGGTCTTGATTATTATTGGCTGTCAACTTTGTTTAAAGATTTTGATGTGAGTATTTACAAACAGGTTTCAGACAAATGCATTTGAAGATCTTACTCAGTTTTAGTAAGACAATCATATGTGCAACTACAGAGTTCTGCAAAACTCATTTTCATTTCTGTACTGCTGTGTAGCTGGAGAATAACCCTGTGCAAATCTCTGTTCTGTGTTCCTTTAACTTTCTGACACATTTCTGTTTCATCTGAAACTTCACATGCTTGGATACAACACTAAAATACATTTCTGTAGAAAATTTGAAAATAATTAGTTTGGCTTTCTTTTAGTTAGTTAATTCTTTTTAAAATGACAAAATAAAAATCAGAATGTTCTTCAAAGCTGAACTCGAAAAGGTGAAATGATCCACTCCTCATGCCTGGCTCAAAATGATAATGTATACTGAAAAATTAAAAAAAATATTCTGAGTAACTGAGTCCTGGGTTTAGTGTATTCCCAAATAAACATAAAAACAACAACTATTGTTTTAGTTACAGTGTTCGCAGGGGAATTATATGTATGTATGAAACTACATAACTTGACTCTGTGGTGCTATAACTAGAGGATTAGATCACACATCTACAGACTTCACATTTTAACACACCCAAATTTTATCTCAGCTGCTGCACAATGACAGTTAGATGCTCTTCAATCTCATCTGTCTACAGAAATGTGAGGGACATTTATAGCTCATACCATTTTATTTGAACAGAAATTAACACTGTCTTGAACTTATAGTTCACTCTCCTCTGAGAGTCCCTTAAATTAGGAAATTAATTGGGATATAGTGGAAAGGAATACTGGGAATTCTTTGATTGTTTTAACTCCTGTCCCCAGTCTCCTACCCTCTGATTGCCATAAAAGTAGAGGTATGGAAAGTACATTTTAGTGTCTTGAAATGGCTGTGTTTGCATGATGTGGAAGGTAAGGATCTATCTATCTAGTTATTTTTGTAAGGTATTTTAAATGTTCTCCACCCTTTTATTCAAACTATGTAAACTGAATGTTCTGGGTACTCAAACTATTTGCTTACCCACAATGTACCTGGGTATTGTTGAAATATTGATGATATTTGCATCACACTTATGAATTATGTCTTCATCTGCACCTGGAACAAAATTTGGAGTTGATCTATTGATTTGTGGTTCTGAGACTGACAGAGCCTGACAAATTTAAATCTGTCCTGGGAATGTCTGACAAACCCAATTTCCTCCTTACTGGTGATGAAATTGACTAGGTCCTGTAAACACCACTTGGTATAAAAATTCTACTGTCACTATGTTTATTTCCAAGCTGCTATAAGGCTTTGTACTATGTGGTGACAAAGTGTAGCTTGGTGTATATTCAGGAATAAAGTAATAAACCTAGTCTGCAAAGACCTTAGTTGCAATGTTTTCCAGGTAGCTTTGCCCTTCTACATAAGTTAGGGTCTGAGAAAGTGGTTATGTTTAACCGGAGGTGAATGAATTCCCCTACTGTTTCTCCCTACGCTCCCGTCTCCAGGCTACACAGCTCTAGTTCAAAGGATTTATCACAAGCTGTGGGAAAAATGTTTGTGGGGGAGCTCTGTTTACACTATTGGCAAAATGTTACTGCAATTATTCTGGATTTCCACTCATATGTGAAGAACTATAAAATAATGTTGTGCACATTCTTGAAAAATAAACCTCATCTGCAAAATGAAGACATACAATAAGTATAAATCTTGATGTTCTGTGCTAATCCAACTGTATTTCACTTCCTTGATTCTGAAGAAATATCTCATTCTATTACATTTATCCATGGGAATTTCTTAATGTATAAAATAGCATGAGGTTATCCATGCCTGTGAATTTGAAATGCCATCCATGAGGGCAGTGGGAATTCTTTACTCTTCTTTTAGAAAGGGATTAATTTTACACTAAGATTATACTATTTATGAAATTCATGTATTTGTCTGTGTCATTAAATTTGTATCCCTGTTTCGGTGGGATATGTATTGATACTACTACACCTACTGAGGTTCAAAGAAGTACTTGCACAAATAATTGCTCACTCATGTGAGTAATTTATAGTCTGGCCAAAATGGCTGGTGTTGCTGTAAAACATTGTCAAAAAGAGAATTTCAGATGCAAACTCTTCTAATCTATGGGATCCGGGAGACACAACTGACTTGTGTTTACATGGTAGGAAACTATTTTGCTTTTCTGCTTCAGGGGCAGCCAAAACTCACCAACACAGCTGATCTTGCAAGATATATACTTCTCAGGTAGCAAAAATATTTCCTGACCAAAATTAGGAATTTCCCAGTCTCATCATAACAGCGGTTCTGTGCTAGCTTACTGTTTCATTCTTTATACACAGTAAAGGCACATTTGGAAGAAAACTTAGAACTAAAATTCTTTTGAGAAATCTCTGAAGGAAGATAATACAGTTGTGTAAGTACATAAAGCATCTAGCTGCTGATGAAGTTTTTCAGGATCTACATAGATCTGCATACTTTGCCTTTTACGTTGTCAGTAAACTCTCACTCAATAAAGTTAAATTTAGAAATTTGTATTTATTCACAAGTACTCAGTGAAATCTTTCAAGTTTGATTTTAGTAGTTAAATAATTTTGTAGTTTCTAGTAGTTTAGGAATAAGCTTGCAGAAGAGTTCCAGTAAGCTCCTGTTCTTCCTCAGTGAGTTCCAGTGTGGGCTGTATAGTTGAGTACTGAAGCGAATCTTACTACATATATCCCAAGTGACACTTCTATACCAATAGTTTCTTACTGAATCCAAAGTAATAAAGGTAGAATGTCTGTTTGTGTGTGAAAGGAAAGACAAACAACTGTGAGAACAAATTCTACTGATCTTGCTCTCTTACGAATCTCTTAAGCTCTCTTATGAATCTCTCCTGTTAGTTTGAAGACTGTTTGGTTGTTAGGTAGCTGCAAGGGAAACATGTTCCTCCAGGTGCAAAGGCCATTAGTAGAATTCAAACGTTGCTTATACTTGATATTTCATAGGAATGTATTTTATTATTTTTATTAGTTGTCTCATGTAAGGAGTGCTTCTTTAAGGTTCTGCAAGCAAAACCTTTTTCTTTTGCCCATTTAAAAAGATCCTCATGGTTGAAACAGCACTGGAACCTGAGGAGCTTCAGGTGTTTTCTGTTGGTCACAGGGACAACTTTAAGTCACTAATTATATACTTAAAAGTAAGTATACTATATGGAAGTTCCCAAGTTTCACATTAAGAGAAAAGTACACCTGTGCTAGATGTGACATATGAAAGTATCACATTACCTTCTGGTATTTTATTTGTTTATTTGTTTCTTTCTTTTATTCATACTTGAGGGAGACATATTAATAATCACTAGTATTATTTAGGCCCAAGGTGCCTGAGCTTTGGAAAGACGTTTCTTCAACATATATCTAGAGAGAAAAAAAAAAAAAAGTATTATTAAAAGTATTATATATATTAAAAGTATTAGGTTCAACTCCATCATAACAGTGTTATGGTGTTGTAACTTCTCTCAACAGAGGAACACAGCAACAACTGCATCCATCAGCCTATCACCTGGCAATAAGAAACATCATAACTTAAGCAGATGGTACAAACCCAGCCTGTATGGCACTGAAGTAATTTGATATACTTTTTGTTTTACAGTGCAAAGATTTAGACCAGATCCTGTAGGGGGGAAAAAAAAGGAAAAATATTTGGTTCAGTCTAACTTTTTGTTCCTCAGGAAGTTAAAGAAGCTCTTCAGGAAGCTGAAGGATGGAAGGACTGAACCAAAGGAAATGAACACCAATCAATCAAAGGACCCTCAGCAATGGGATCTTGACTACAGCTTGGAACCTTTCACTGGACTGACTCCAGAATACATGGAAATGAGTAAGATTTTGGAATTCCCTTTCCAAAAGGAAATTATATAATGGCAGATTTGGAGATCTCTTTTATGGATGTGTTTATGGATCTGAACCTTATACTCTGTAATAGCATTAAGTTAATGTAAAGAAGCCTGCAACTGCCATCATATCCCTCTCAGTTGTTTCAACTCACCTTAGGATCTGGTTGTGTGTTGCAACCTCTATTACCTTATTTGCCTCTGCACATGAACTTTGCTGAAAAATCCTCTTTTACAATTGAATTTTTCCACATATTACTTCAGCCCAAGATTATTTTTCCTTCTGGAAAAGTTGAGTAAACTCAAAGATGTCTGTAAGATGTCTATATAGGAGATCACCCTTGATTAAATGATGAGGACACACACCAGTTAGAAGCAAAGGTCTGCCTTTTTGGAATAACTTGTAGTATCTGGGCCTGAGCTACTGATGTTATAAATCACTTGACATTAAGCCTGTATTTTATTTTAGTCCCTCATGCCTAGATGATAAACAATGTTGAGTGCCTCATTCTGCAATCACTCAAGGATAATTAGGCAGATGCCCTTCAAATGAATGGCTGAATTACTAATCTAAGTATTTGTTTACAAAAAGATTAGTTTATCAAGGGAAGAGAATGGCTCACTGAGCCTCGTAGTGTGCCACAGCAAGCTATGCCTCGTCCATGGGATTCCAGAGCAATGTGTAGCACATGAAACCCAAGCTGCACCACCCCAGCCTGCTTGTTGCCCCGGGTCCATACCACTGCACTCAGCTGTCAGATTCACTGTGGAGTGATTCAGACCACCCACACCGACAGGAAGCACTTTGTGCAGCTCAGCACTGAACCTGTCAGCTGAGATTGCTCTGAAAGGCATTTACTTATTCTTCTAAATTTGATTTGAGTGGGGGAGTAAAGGGAAACAAAACAGCAAATGCATATGAAAGACTTTTATTTTATGAATTGCTTAAAAAAATGCTGGGATATAAAAGAAGAGTTATGTTATTAAGGAGAGGAAGAGAGATATTTAATTACCATTTCAGATCTTAATTCTCAATCATTTACACAGATTTTATTCAAACTCCCATTGCCATCTGTGGCTATCTGCTCAATAAGGAATGAAAAAAAATGAATACGAAACTCTAGACTGGGCTTACTGTAGCCTTTGCATTCTCCCTCACAGTTGGTAATAGTGTTTTATGCAGAGACAGTCATGACTAGGTTACATATCTCTATCCAAGTATTCGGTAATTTTAGGTTTGTCCTGCCAGGATGGTCTAGGTTTTGAAGACGGGTGACATCTTTAAGACTACACTTCTCACCAAGCCAACACTCTGGAATCCAGGTCATTCAATACCCACCCTAATCACTAGGTAGTCATCGTCTTTTCTAGTCTTTCTGTCAAAAGGCTTGACATGTGCCCTCTCTGAAGGAGACCTGAACTCTGGTCCACTTCCATGCTTCAAGTCATATATTCTCTTTGCATTTCCTCATGAGGCAGGTTATTCCTGGGGAGACACCACTTGTCTGAGGGATGATGGTTGGAGCAATTCCAGGATGAGCTTTACAGTACAATTTGTCAAAAGTAGAGGAGCTTTTGCTATAACTATCTCACTTCCATTTTGGACTGGCCATTTCAAACCTGCTGGTATTTCCTTTTATTTTCTTTTTTCCTTTTCTCTCTCTCCCTTTTTTTTTTTTTTTTTTTTTTTTTTTTTTA
>CM021697.1:75474846-75488482 GCA_011074415.1 Stictonetta naevosa
TTTTTTTTTTTTTTTTTTTTTTTTTTTTTAATACTTCAGTTAGGTCTGGTTAAAATTAACAGTAAATAATAGAGATGATGAGATTTTTTTTTTTTATTATTTTTTTTTTGTAATATCCTGTATTTTCATATTGGGAAATGTGTTTCTGATTTTGTTCACTGGACTTTGTTCTACAAAATCAGGCAGTCACTGTACTCCATTTCAGCAACAATACTATCACCACACTATTAAAGTGACAATGGCTACCGGGTAATGACAGTGTAATGGCTACTGGGAGCACCATGCCAGTGCCTTTAATCATGATTAATCTATTAACAGCAAGAATGAAGAACAACAAACATGAAAGAGGGAATTGTTGGCAGGAAAAGAACAATCCAAGTTTCTTTCACTCACTCACTCACTCAGGCTACAGCCATTTCTGTCTTAAAGCTAGTCTGTGCTGAAGTGCCCAGGAGTGTTACCTTCTTTCAATTCATGCATTGTACAAGGCTACCTAATGTTGCAGTAGAGAGTGTTCAGCTCTTTATATGTAATTACAGGCTCTGTTGCATTTGAATGTTTAATATCATCCTAAATTAAATCAGTTACAGGTGATCCTGTTCCTTGGGATTGTCATTTCTAGCTGTCCCAAAGCCAGCATCTAGACCACCATGCTTATCACTACCACTTCAGGAGTGATCTACAACCCAAAGCAAAATAAATCTTCTTGTCTGTAGAAAGGTTTCTCATAATTTGCATTAGATGTCATCAGAAAAGTATATAAGAGGAAATGGTACTTTCCACTAGCCTGTTAACTTTTCAGCCCTCCTTCCCATTCACAAATCCATGAATTTGCTGGGAGCTCTCTCTGTCCACAAAAGACATACCCAATTAAGTATGACCACTTGTCATTTTACTTTTTTTAGTTAGGAAAGGTGATATATTGAGGGTTTGGCCTAACAGCTTGTGACAGTAGGATGTTTTATGGCTTTGAATAGACTTAAGGATTTTCTCAAGCCAAAGCTTTAAAATGATAATGACATAGGTAGCTAGGATGAAGCTGGGAAATCTGAGGCAAAAAAATCTGTCTGCTTTTCAAAGATAAAATCTCCTATTCATAAACTAGAATGCTAGTTTTCTTGAAGAATTATATTGCAATAGTTCTAAACCAATTGGCTGAGAGCAGCTGCAGTGTGGAAAAAAAAGACATTGGAGCAAATTGAGGGTATCCAGTGGTAGGAATGATGATTTCATGGATACTGACTCTTGTACAAAGTTGTATTTCAATTATTATTCATGAAATGGAAACATCTAGCTAAGAGCAAGTCCAGAAAAATCGGGTACATGACTTTGATATAACGTAGACCAAGCAGGAAGTTGAGACTAACACATTTAGTTTTTAAGGTAAAAGTCATATATAAATCTAAAAAACAAATAAGAGGGTAAAACCTAAAGTCTACAAGTCATATAAACTTCCATTGACTTCAGAGGCACTTTACATGTACAAGTAGTGTGGGAGGAAGAGGCCAATATTTTGCCATGACAAATAAACTCTGTTTTCCTTTGGGGAAAGCTCTTGCAGATCTTTTTGTTAGTGACCTCAACTCTGAATCTGATTTCATTCAGCTGACTGTACTTAACTTCTTTCTTGAACATGCCTTGTCAGTCAATAGCATGTCTGCACACAGTTTTAATTTGCACCAGTGAAATTTCTGATGATGGTTTGTTTTGATAATATTAACTGATATATATGTTTATATTTCTTAGCAGACATTGTTAAGTAGAGACATTTTCAGTGTTTGTACATGATCAGATTTTTTTTTTTTTGCAATGAATCCTGAAATGTAAACTGTCACTGTTAATGTGTCAAATTTGTCATAACTACTTCCTGTTGCTAAAAATCTGCAATGACTTTTGACCCAGACCAATATACCAGAGCATATGCATTCCCAAATTATGTAGCATGTATAGCAATTTCCTCATCCAGCTGGTAGCAAGTTCACAACACATGTAGCCTGCAGTGATAGGGGTTGGCAAGAAGTTGAGGTTTAGAAGAGCAATAAATATTGCTAATGAAACAAAATAAAAAAAAAAAAAATCTCCAAAACCATCTGAATGATGCATGTGGATGTGTGAAGTTTATACTACTTTTCCTTTTTTTTGAGAGAAAAATGACATCATGAATGACTTTCAGATTCTTATTTCATTCATTCTTCTCTTCTCCAGTCTAGCCCCTCAAAAAGTCCAAGGTTCATATAGTAATTAATTGAAAACATTTTTTCTCATACAGAAATAATAGTAAAGTGTTTCGTTATCTGGCTGCTGTTAAAAAGCAATGGCAAAACTCCATTTTGAATTTTAAGAAGGAAATGATCAGATCCAAAGTCTGTAGCAACTGACTACCATAAGGATTAATCTGAGATTCCTTGAGCAGGAAAAGCCATCAAAAAAGCAATGTGTGAGGCAGCAAAATAAATAAATAAATTAATAAATAAAAAGGAATAATTGAAGAGAAAATTGCATTTTTCTATAATCTTTATAATGAGTATGGATTTGAAAATACCAGCTCAGTCTGTTGTATGTAGGCTTGTTGCACACATTTATTACTAAAGAGTAGTAAATTACACCTTTTCCTTAGTTTCTCATCCAGGCTTGACTATATATTGAAAAATTTCTTGTTAGGAACTTTTTCCACTATTTACTTAGAGTAACATATAATTCTATGGCATATGATACAGATGTAAGAAAAAAGACAAAACAACCATAAACAATTATCTTCATTCATTTAAGTTTTTGATGTACAATACTTTGGTATTGTAATGATATTATAATGAGCGAAGTTCATTAGAGGACTTGATTTTGTTATTAGTTCAGCTCAGGGCTGGCTATGCAGTTTATCAGCTCCATAGTACCATCAAGTTCTCCAACCCTGTGGTGATATCACAGAGCTGGCTGTGGTGTCTTCACTCTGCTCCACCCACCATGTTATTTCTGATAGAATAAACACACCAAGACGCCATGGTGTTGGCAATATCTAAGGTTGCAGGGTCTGTTTACAAGGGGACTATCACAGAACAGATTCTGCTGCCTCTCACCCTGGAATTTTCCTCAACTCTGTACCTTCTCTCAAGATGTGGACATACCTTTAGCCTCAATAAGTCACCTCCAGCAGTTATTCCACACTAAGAACAACAGGGAAGGTGACTTGTCCTGGACACCAGCAGTAGTTGGCTCATATTTTTTTCTCTCATCAGAAATAAATCCTGTGTCATTTGACCACACAGCTAGTCTTCTGCTTTAATGCCCTAGGAGATAGCTTTGTATCCCATGATCTTGAATTTCCCTTATGCGCAACTCTCAATCATTTTGTTCACTAGCTTGTGACATGAGACTTGGTCATGTTTATCTCTGTAGTCTCCAGTTTGGCCTATCAGACAAGTAAGAAATCTGAAAAAAAATGGATGTCCAGAGGTCTAGCTTCTTACACAGGTCTCTATAACATTTTGCCTCAAAGCACAGGAGACTACTAACCCAAGTCAAGCAGGACACCTATGTGGGGCCATAGGGTTGTATGTAAGCACTATAAGAGACCTTGTAGTATTGCATGGAGACCTTGTGGTATTAGCATGAATGTAAAAAGGATATTCCAGTGTTACCATCAAGTATTCTGGCCCAAAATAGGATGTCTTGGCATCAGCTGTCATTGATGGAACAGTCTTCGGAGGGCACTCAGTATAGTGTAAATGTTTCTGCTGTGACTGAACAGGCATCTGGAGAACCCCAGCATGATACAACTAGGTTGATTCTGGGACCTGAACTGTGCTGCAGGGAATTTTTCTCTTTTTAATCCATGCAACCTTGGCAACAGTGTTGACGTATCTATTTGCATAAATACTGACCAAACTAAACAAGCACAATTAAATTGCTGAGGCTGTTCACAGACTGCTTGTTTTGAATAATTGCAAATTTACTCACAATTTAGTACTCAAGGCCATCTAAATTATGGCCTTTTTTTTTTTGCCTTTTTTTTTTTTTTTTTCTGTCTGCTTTTTACATCATTGACACTTTCATGAAAAGGAGGCTGGAACACTGAAGAGGTTTCAAGATGGCCACACAAAGACTGTTGGCACAGAGTTTTCTATGAAGACATATTTACACAATTATCCAGAAGACCTTTGCATACCTTGAATATTCCTCATGAACTTGAAAAAAAATAAATAAAGTGAAATTTCCCAGGCAATGAATAAAAGGGTCTGCAAGCAACATCAAAGCAAATGTGTGTGTGGTTTATACTTAAAACATTGCAAATGCTTTTTTTTTTCTTTTTTTCTTTTTTTTTAAACAGAAATCTGCCAGCTCTATTCCAGCTAAATTCACTTAAAACTGAATAAAGTGCATTTCAGAGCAATGTATTTTGTGAAGCATTCACAGTTTTATTTAATTTTTTTGTGTGTGATATTATTCTAACATCTGTTTTTAAATCATTAATAAATGCTTTTCCTGACTCTGAATGTAAAATATTCAGGAAAATATGATTTCAAGAGTATAGTGCTCATATGCTTTGAAAAAGCTCAGTCTTGGAGTACATTAGGATACACTCTTTATCACAAAACAATGAGAATCAGAATCAAAAGGCTATATATTTCAGACAGATAATAATTTACTATGCAAATATGTTGTCATTTGTAAGAGAAAAGCAGGAAAATCAATTAGAAGACTTGCAATCTGTGTACACAAAAGGAGAAACATGCAAGAGAATATACTGGAGAAAGCTATCAGTTAGTGGTAGGCTCTGAATACAGTGCCTAAGGAAATCATTTTACAGAAAACACTTGTGGTATGAAAAGACCTGATTTTCACAAAAAGTGCAACAGCTCTCTCACAGTGGAGAGAGGACTGACACAGGGATTTGCTGAAGAAAAGTCAGTACATACTACCTCATCATACACAGAAACACCTTTTCCATACTGCTGTTTATTCAATTTGGAAGTGTAAATTACAGTTGGATTTACTAGTTTAGTTTTATTGGGATTACTCTGCATTTGGTCAGCATACTTTTGTGTTTTTTTCCTCTTCTACTCTTTCTTCATTTTCTGAGGGAATAAAACCTTTTCACTTCCCTGAAGTATTATATTAAAATAATGTATCATTTTTGCAATGAAATGACCCAGTCTCATGAGTAACATTCACTACAGATGCCGCCTAATTTCCATTGAAGAAAAGACTTTTAGGCAACTCCTTAATTTCTCAGCACCTTGGAGGAAAAAAAAAAAAAAAAAAAAAAAAAGTGGTCCTTTACAGACTCTGATTATATACAAATGAGACTCCCATATGGGGTAGATTCTATGTGCACTAACGTACCACTGAAAGACAAGGGAATTAAGGATAAACTCACCCTAAAGCTGAAGAAGATTTGCTGGAGGGAATTGGGGGTTTTGTTGTTGTTGTTTTTGTTTGTTTCTTTATTTGTTTTGTTTGCTGTTTGTTATACAGAAAACAAATAAATGTTTTACAGAAAAAGTAAACAAAAAAGTTTGTTTTACAGAATACAAACTGTTGTTTACAGTTTTTGTTTGTTTTACTACATTATTCTGAGTATCTCTAGAGCATTGAGAGGTTTCAGAAAATCACCATTATGTCAGCTTTGTGCTTTGCAGGGTGACATCAGTTTCTTTAGCCATTTAGAAGATTATTTGTTTCATAAAGACAGGTCAGCCTATATCCTAGAAAACAGGCATAATCCACTCTGAAAACAATGCGGTCTTTTTATTTATACAATTATACAGTCACTGGTAAGCTGAACTCTGATGTACTAGTGAACAAGATACACTGGTGAAGTAGTACTGTGAACAAGATAATGTGCCATCCACTTCAAAGTGAGAAAGGTTTTGTTCGTTTGTTTCGTTTGTTTAATTAATCTGTGGAAGAAGCCAGATTACTAGTTGCATATCCGTTCTGGGAAGCACAGAGAATTCAGAAGGTCTCTGCTTCATTGCAGTACTACTTGTTCTTTAGGACCAGTGATTTTTATTTTATTTTATTTTTTTTCCCAAAGTACCTTACCAAACCTCAAAACAGAAAAAAAAAAAAAAAAGGAAAGAAAAGAAAAAAATAAGTGACAATAACATTATCCTTTGCTAGGACTTCAAGCAGGAGATTTCTAACTTTAGAGGAAATCATTGATAAAAGTAGGGATGAAAATGCTGTATGGCACCACAGACTCAGGCATCCACAAAGATGTTTATTGCGTTCTTGTCCTTGTCAGATTGTTGCAAAATTTTCCAAAGGAATCTGGGAAGAAACATTCACACATTGTAGATTTCCTCCTCCTGCTTACTAATGCATGCTTTTCCATACAGGTAAAAGAACAGGGAAAAGCAATAGCGTCTTGAACAGCAGAAGAATACACAGAGAACTCTTTGTACTTTAGTAAATGTATTAGTTACTTTGGCTTGTGTTGATGTGCTAGAAATCAGAAGGATTATTGGAACCATTCATAAAACAGTGACAAATCTTTCTCTTTCATAGCCTTACTTTGTGATATTTATTACTGTGTCCAAATTGCAAAGTGGAGTTTTATGTGTTTTATCACCCACAAAGCTCACCAACAATTTGCTGTCAGCTGTGTTTACCAGTTCCTTTCAAAAAACATCCTAGGACAATGCATATTTCTCTTCCAGTTATCCAGTTTGGCTTTGTCACACTCTTCGTTGCCTCCTTCCCTCTGGCACCACTCTTTGCTCTTCTGAACAACATCATAGAAGTCCGACTTGATGCAAAGAAGTTTGTTACTGAACTAAGGAGGCCAGACACAGTAAGAGCAAAAGATATAGGTAAGCAACTGAAAATCATTAAAGTGATAAGAACAACAAGAATTCAACAGAGAAGAAAAAAGACTATACTGAATCTCTTAACAAGTCCTGTTTTTCACTTACAGGAATTTGGTATAACATTTTGAGTGGTATTGGAAAGCTTTCAGTTATCATTAATGTAAGTATTTTGTTATACCTGTTTCTAAACATGATCTTAGGTGCTTATATTGTCACTCCGATGTTATATAAAAGTGATTTTTAAATTCATCTATTGGTATTAAATATCCAAAAATATACCAAAAAAATGGTATAAAATCTAAATTATCCAGTTTATTCTTGTGGAAGTGTAAAATGATCTAAATTACAAAGGAGAGGGCCATCCACTCACCTTGTTCTCTATGTCCTTGTGTTATGTAGAACAGGAAGACTAATTCACATAAAAACAACTGATGAATGGGATCTGAAGAGGCAACACTTCAGACAATTGATAAAAATCTGATTCTCATTCATACCCATGTCTTTTTTATGTCACTGCTACTATAATTGCTGATATGAAAGATGTAAACATAACATCTATTAGTGCATTCCAGAAGCAGAAAGCCCTTAGAAGAAAAAGTATTAGCATTTGTTCTTATATCTACAATATGATTATAGCTCTAAACATCATTTCTCCCACAGAGTGTTTGTCTGTAAGAGTAGCTTTTCTGAGTTGTCTTACATATTTCCCAAGCTACCAAATCTAAATAGAAAAAGATATTCTTAAAACAAAACAAAACAAACAAACAAACAAACAAAACCCTAGGAGTTTAATCATAATATTATGGGATTTTTGACCCATTGATTTCAAAGCACTTAAGAAATATAGATGGTTGTCACTACTGAGGGGAAACTTGTGTTATGAAAACTGAAGGGGAAACTTGTGCAGATGTGTTATGCAATTTATTTAGTACAGTCACTTCCAGCACAACAGCATTCTGTAGCAATATGTAAACTATCATTACAACTCAGAGAACTACAATGCTTCCAGAGAAGTGGAGTTGTTTGACTTGGGTGGAATATTGTTCAGTTATGGCTTGACTGTTTCCAGGATTTAAGGTAGGAAATCTCTGCGGCCTTTATCCATAAAGTTGCTATCAGGCATAGATTTCAGGCTTTCCAGTGCTGATCTGTGCTTTGCACTGATCTGCAAAACTTTGCAGTTTCTTGCTTTTATCTGAATACACTTTGAAGATTTATGATCCTTAATTAATTAAGGATCCTTAATCCTGTCTTAAACAAATTCTGAACGTTTTTATTTTAGGGAGGATTCCATTAATATATCTGTTAGGTACAGAAATGTAAATATGGCCATGTTTGATTTGAAATAATACTCAATGCCCAAATCTTCTTCTCTACTGCATCTCAATAATATTGATGCAGACTATTCACCAACATAGTGTTTTAAATGAATTTAATGAATTCTTATTGGTATGATCTAGATATTTGTGTCTGATTCACTCACAACTATACCAGTTTTATTTCAGCATGACATCCACTGATGTCAGATGTGTAAATCCTGATGCTGAGGTGAGAGTGGAGGGTGACTGCTTTACACTTAGCTAGTTTAATCGAGATGCTCCCTAACTACAATGTGCTCATTGAGAGGCAGAGCAAGTCACTGTGCATTTATACAAGAACGCATTCTGTACCAAGTCTACCCATTTAATTCACACTTCATCACCACTCCAAACTTACTTGAACATGAAAATTATCACCTGAATTAATTTAATCTGAAAAACATTAGCCATACATTCAGCATGTTGTTTCTTTTTCTTTTTTTTTTTTTTTTTCTTTCTCCCAGGCTTTTGTAATTGCTGTCACATCTGATTTCATTCCACGCCTTATGTATCAATATGCATACAGTCAAAATGGAACCATGCATGGCTTCATCAATCACACACTCTCATACTTCAATGTCAGTCATCTCAAGGCTGGAACACAGCCAGAAAACTCCCCATTTGCACAGGATGTTTTATTCTGCAGGTAAAATGCTTTTCATGACAGTTTGCATAGACAAAGCTATTTCTTTGGGTCTTTTGACAGAAAAAAAATTTCCAGCTGATAATATTTGTGTCTTTAAGAATGTGGTTTTAAGAGTACAGCTTTTAGAGTATTCTCATTATGTTAGAAGGTTCTTAGAATAGTTTTTCCCATGCATTAAAAGGCAAAAAAATAAATAAATAAATAATAATTTAGACAGACTTACTTGAATAAAAAAAATCCTTTCTGTACTGAAAGACATAATTTTCATTAAGGACAATGAAGGCAGAATTCATTTTTTAAAATGGGTTCCCACTAATTAGAACCAGGCTTTCTTTCTCTTTATTAAACTCATTGTTTACTTTATGAGATATGAGTTTTCAATATACTCTTTCCATCTTTAAAACCTGCACTGTTACCCATCTGCAGATCTTATATTTCAGCATCATCTTTTCAGGCTGGGAAAAAAAAAAAGGTCAACTTCCATTAAAATATGTCCAGAGTATCTAGTTCACTGCTCCTCAGGAAGAGCAGAAAACCCCAACATGCAGATACCTATGGAGTACTTCCAGTTTGCATGAGAAATCACTAACATGGTTCCAAAAAACCTTTTTTTTTTTTTTTCATAAAAATGTACCAAATTAGCATGAGTTTTCCTTTAACAAACATCCCCATCCATATGGATCTCCCACTTCTCTGTGACTGCTATCTTAACTTTACAGCAGTTTACCTTAACTTTGCAGCTGTTTACCTGGTCTGAGTCACTGGCCTCTACTTACGGTGTTTGACTCTCCCAGTGTATTTGGAAACGTGCTCATCGGAGTAACACGGATTTAACAGAGGCAATATATAGAAAGAAGGAAATAATCTGCACTAGGTATAAAAGCGGTCCCTGCCTGAGAATATCGTGTCTGTGCTACCAAGCAAAATACATAAATAAATAGATTGATTGCAAAAAAAGAAGCATATACTACATGTTTGACCATGTACTACTCTGACTGAAAAACAACTGTGAGAGTATTTCTGTTCCCCTATCAGGAAACTATTATGAAAAAAATGTCAGCATTCATATCCACTGTTTCTCATTATCACCGACCTCATTTGGATCTTACCAAAGTCACAGCTTTGGACAGAACTTTGCCTGATAAACATGAGTTAATGAGGTATCTTGCTTGTGTCCCAAGAGACAGGCAGCAAACACTGTTCCTTAAGCTGGAAAAAAAAAATAATAAAAAACTCTGTTTTTCTGTTTCTGGCAAATATGTTGGGAACAAGCTGACCTCTCTTATTCTTAGATTTCTGTGACCTCTGAAGATAAATGTGGTTACAATAAGCCTGAATTTTGCTCTTTACGGACATTGCCAGAGATTAAGGTATCTTAAAAATAACCATAACAAGCCAGAAACTACTCTCCCACCGAATATCCAGAACACATTCTTTGAATATTTTGAGTAGCATTTTCTACAGTGCTGTGAACCCATTGACACTACTTCCAAATAAACATTGCTGTAGCGCCAATCTGATGCAAAGCAATAGTTGTAATGTTTTTTTCAAAGCAAAACAGCACTTGCGTAGCTGAAGGCAAACTAAAAGCAAACCTTACTAAGTTACGTGATATTATTATTGGTTCAGTTTTTTTTTTTTTTTTTTTTTTTTAATCTTTATAATTTGGTATGATAATGGAGTACATGAAGGCATTGTGATCACATTGAAAAGGAAAAAAAAAAAAACACAGAAGATATGAAGTCATTAAAGGGACTTTCCATAGAATCATAGAATGCTTTGAGTTAAAGATCATCTAATTACAACTCCCCTGCCATGAGAAGGGACACCTTCCACTAGACCAGGCTGCCCAAAGCCCCATCCAACCTGGCCTTAAATACCTCCAGGTATGGGGCATCCACAGTTTCTCTGGGCAACCTGTTCCAGTGCCTCATCACCCTCATAGTAAATAATTTCTTTAGGAACAGGCTTCCCAAATAGCTTGGGGAGTCTTAATTCCTAGAAACATTTAAACCCCAAGTCACTCAGCAACCTGCTCCAGCCGACCCTGCTGTCAGCAGAGGGATGGTCCCCAGGTGACCATTGGCCCTTGTGACAGATGGGGGGAGGTCATGGGGAGGGGTCTGGTGTCACTCCTCTTGATTTGTCCTAATAGGTATGGAAAAGTACTGGAGTCCCAACCACTCCCAGAGCCAAGGACAATATATACAGGCGTGTACAAATCCACATGGGGAATCACTCTACACTAAATATGCCCTTCAGCAGTTCCAATGTTAGATCCAGGATTGGATCTATCTTTCTCTCCTTTTCTCTCCCTTTCTCTGTCTCTCTATTTTTTCTACCTTTAAAATTGCCAAGAAATGCTAGGCCTACCTTGATTTCCCATAAAGCCACATAACTCAGGTAGATATAATTGTGACAGTGCCAACATTGACAGAATATTTGTTCTGCGTGTTCCTATTAAAGTTGATGTTTATGCACATACCTTGAGTGTTATCTCACCATAGTTCATATTGAGCAGATCTGCAAATCTTAGTCACTCCCTGCATATCCCTGCTGGTGGGACATGACAGATCCCTTCCAACCATAGCTATTCAGTAATTTTGTGGCTGCAGGATTTCCATGAACTGCTCTCAGCTGGGAACACCAGATTTTTTCGCAATGTAACTGGTTACAGATCCTACCACTCATCATTGTGCCTATGTTGGTAATGTGCCAGTCTTATGATGTCTTGCATGTAACTTTTGCAAAGCTAAAAATGTGTTTTGGTTTTCTTCCAACTATCACAGAATCACAGAATGCTTTGTGTTGGAAGGGACCTTAAAGATCATCTAAAGTTCTCTACCACGGGCAGGGACAACTTCCACTAGGCCAGGTTGCCCAAAGCCCCATGCAACCTGGCCGTGAACACTTCAAGGGTCATCCACATTTTCTCTGGGCTGCCTGTTCAAGTGCCTCATCACCATCATAGTAAATAATTTCTTTCTTATAGCTAATCAAAACCTACACTCTCCTGGTTTAAATGCATTACTCCTTGTCCTATCACTATATTCCCTATAAAAAGAGCCCATCTCCAGCTTTCTTCTTCCATTAAAGAGACAATTCTGCTTCCGTATTTTGTAAATTTATAAAGTGTCTTTTAATTAATTAATATTCTTAATGCATTGGTATTGATATTGTCTACACCCAGTGATCAATAGTGGATTCTAATGTTTTTCACTGAATAATTATATATTCCTGCACTGCTGAAGCACTACTTCCGTGTGATTCAGTAATGTTGTCTTCAATTTATTGAGGACATAATATCAATTTATTTAGTTATATTTGCAGTTACACCTACATATAATCCTGATCGTTTCTACCAATTTGTCTTTGTCTCCACACTACTTGACAAATATATCTGCATATTTCTCTTAACACTGGCTGCAGGTCAATTTTTGCCTGGTCCTTTCCGTCCATCCTCACTTACAACTCCGCCCCCCCCCCAAAGAAATTACCTGCAGAACCTGTAGAATTTAGTGGTTAGAAAAGACATGGATTGTTACACTTTAAAGTGTCGTGTTCCATAGAATATTTTAAAGAGAGGTGGGGCTGAAGCCCAGCTACCTTGTCTGTAGCTCTGAAAACACCTTCCTTTACCACAAGTCATTTTCTGGTATTATGCTGAATTTGATTCAGACATCATAAGCAGTGTGATTTACCCCTTGGCCAGGTGAAGTTTTCATGGGATCTGATGTCCCACAACACTTGCATAGTTTGTAAAGCTCCAAGTACATTAAATGGAAAATGCACCGCCACTGGAGACCCTTTCAGGTGATTCTGTGCTCATGCCCAAGACTGGCATTGATTTATCATGCTAGGAAAATGTACAATAAACTCATTGTTTTTCCTTGTCTTGATGTTCAGGCAAATTAAATTCAATTGAACTGATTCTGTCCTTTCCTGTAGCTCTGGTACACTGGTTTGTGCAACATGTAGGAGTCCATGTTGTACAAAAGGATGCAAGTGGGGAGATCTCACAATGCAGGCATAGCATAGGACCAAAGATAGGAAGGAGAGCTAGACTGCTGTGTATGCACCCACTGAACAAAACAAATTATCTGGGCTCTAACAAAACTCAGATAGTGCTTCCATAACTTATAATAACCCCCAATTTACAGTTGTCTCCTCCTCTTCCTCCTCCCTTTCCGCATCACAGGTTCCCTGTGTACTTTGTCTCCAAAAGCTGCAGCCCAGAATTACATCCAGCATTTCAGACTGAATTTGTTATGAATTTGGGAGGTTTTGTAAATGTATAATTTAACATGCAAAACCACGTGGGTAGAACCTGAAGGTAATTTTGGTAAGCACACCTGCAAACTGAAGCTGACAGATTTTATATATGAAACTTCTCCATTATCCCCCGATGGAGGCTTTTCCACAGTCTAATGAATCTTACTGTCAGGAAGGGTTTTGTGGTATTCAAAACAGATTTTCTGTTTCTTAATTTCATCCCATTACTCCTAGTCAAACACTGTGAACAGCACTAAATTATCCCTTTCAGTCCTAAGGGCACAATTTGTGCATGGTTATCATGTCCAACTGTGGCTGTTACTTACCAAAATGGAGCAATACATGTGCACTTCTTTAATCTTCTTTAGTGAGTCAGTCTCTTAAGCCCCTGGGTTTTTCTGCTGAGCTGCCTTCAATTTCTTTATTTTTTTCTGTCTTTCTCTCTCTCTCTCTTTCTTTTTTCTTTCTTTCTTTCTTTCTTTCTTTTTCTTTCTTTCTTTCTTTCTTTCTTTCTTTCTTTCTTTCTTTCTTTCTTTCTTTCTTTCTATCCA
>CM021697.1:75488882-75518143 GCA_011074415.1 Stictonetta naevosa
TTCCCCACTATCTGTTTTTCTTCCTCTCCCGGGCCCCCCCCGGGCGTTTCCCCCCCCCCCCCCCCCCCCATCTCTTCCCCACCGCCCCCCACTCACAGCTGAATGGCTGAATGCAGCATTCCAGGTGTGGCTTTAACTGAGAATGTTCAGAGAAGGGCTAAGATCTCCCAGCACCATCATGCCTTTTGTTTATACATCCACAAGTCATATTGTCCTGGTGCCATATTTCAAACTTGTTATAACTTGCAGGCCACTGTAAACTCCAGGCTATTTTCATTGCATTTGCTTTCCATCTTTATTCTCTCAAAGACCCTTCAATTGTTTTATTTTTAATTATTTTCCATTTCCCCAGATTATTCTCATTGTGTTTCCTGTCTGTACTTCTTATTGCTTTCTCTATTTCCTGCTATTTGCAAAACTTTCCAATTTAGGAGCATCTGTGGGTTTTATTAGCCTGTTGTTTATTTCCAAATGATTGATGATAATACTAAAAACACCAGTCTTTGTACCAAACGACTAAATCTTTATTTTATCCTGTCTAAGGCTAGAAAGCTTTTTTTTTTTTTTTTTGGGGGGGGGGGGGGGGGAGGTGCTTTTTCTATGTCTCCCCCTGTCGTTCATGCAGACAGGAACCACTAGAGTGTGAGTCCGGTATTATGTGGGCTGATTTACTTCATAAACTGATTTCAGTTTAGGTTTGATGAATACATGCTTGTTTCCTGTGGTCTGACAATGCCTTGGACTATATCTATGCTCTAGCTTCAACAGTTTATTCCCTGTACAGTGACATCAGTTTAACATTTACAAAATAAAGGACACATTTTTAAATCTGGGAAAATCTGGAAATTTCCAACATTAGAACAATGTTCTGATTTTGGTTACAACTGTGAAAACCAGCATAAGCTTGCTAAATCAGTGGCAATAGTCCAGCTCTAATTCTGGAGTTGCATTTCATAATATGGGTTGAAGTAGGAACATCTGGAAGATTTCATTCCTTAGATTTTGTGATTGAAAAATCATGTCAATCAAAGCAATTGGTGCAGGAGGATATTGCTGGAATCATGTGATAACTGAACTGCCTACGTTTACAGGTTTAAAGATTACAGAGAACCACCTTGGTCCCCAAATCAGTATGAATTTTCTAAACAGTACTGGGCGGTCTTATCTGCTCGCCTGGCTTTTGTTATTCTATTTCAGGTAAGTCTGTTGAGTTACTGCAATTTCATTCACAGAAATATTATAATAAATGGATTTAAATGCATGTGGCCAATAAGCCCAGGTCCAATAGAGCTTTTATGTTTGCAAATACCCAAACGAATCTTCTTGTACCCAGTCTACTGGGCTGGCTGAAGTGTCAGTAAGCTGTAGCGAAGATTCTCCCTTTGTAGCACTGTAGCATACTTCCTCAATTTTCCCTCCCTGCTTGGAAGGGAAGCTCCACAGCCTGCATTAGCCCTTGGCACTGGTATTGATCCCCAAAATGCCACAGGATCTTAAACATTTCAGTTAAGTGGACTCTGTCAGCTATTATACTCACAGTCATCACTTGTAAAAAGCACATAAACGAAACACTCTTCTTTACCCAAAGCAAGAAATAAACAGAATTAATAAATCTTCCAAGGTCTTTTGCCACTTCCCACAAGTCAATGGAGTAAATTCTCCACAAGTATTGAGAGTTCATTGCTAAGGGATTTGCTATCAATATTTTGTATTTTGAATGTAAAAAGCCTTCTGCTCTCATCCTTGACCTGGTATCCCTTGACAGTCAAATCAGGCCCACCCCTAATATTGAAATCTGCCTGGCTTTTATTCTCTCCTTCCAAATATTCCTAAGAGTGTCTGAGAGCCTTGCCTGGTTTATATTGCCATCTTCTGTTTCTTTGCTCTGACTTCAGCAACTTTCCACCACTGCCTGCAGAACATTTGAAGCCACTGGTTATGCTGAACCTCAAATAGTCTGCCTGTTGTTCTGCCAGAGTACATTTCCAGATTAATTAGTTCCATTGTCTCATATGGGGATGGAGTGTTCATGGTAGTAGCCTTGTCAGCAAATGTTCTCACACATTTAGAGACATTACAAAATACAGCAGTTTTTGAAGTATTATCATTATAATATAAACCCGAAAGCATAATTAATCAATAGATTTCACAAACAAGCAAAACTTTTTGCCCAGCCTTCTTCCTGCTACTATGTTATAGGACCATCACCTGTAATGACATTGATGTTTGAGGTTTGAAATTCTGGCTCATATGCTGTGGTAATATAAATAAATCCTTCTTGTCAGCAGACAGAAGGATTTGAGGGCATAAAGACCATGGAAGTTGTCTGCTGTCTGCTTAGGCCACATTGGAAACACATGGGTATGATGGTATTGAAGGATAATTTCACTGACACTGCTCTTTAGTAATGGATTCTGAACCCAGTCTCAACAAGTCTGATGTTGAGAACTGAGCACCTTTGAACACCTGTAAGGAATAACACTGGTTTAACTACTTAATCTATGAGACATTGGATGAATCCAAATCTATTCCTTTTTCAAACCTAACTGAGGGGGGGGGGGGGGTTGCGCACAAACATGAGCTCTTTCCTGAACTGAGGCCATATTCAACCACTTTATAATATATGCTTTCAGCAAAATGTTTTTGGTATATGCCTCATACCTATAGCAAAGGTTTGATTTTGCTCTAGTGGGAGTATTTTGGATTCTTCATTCTTGTTTCATGTCTGTTGCTGTGTTTGCAGAACTTAGTGATGTTCCTCAGTGTTCTGGTTGACTGGATGATACCTGACATCCCCAAGGACATCAGTGAACAGATTAAAAAGGAGAAAAGTGTGCTTGTTGACTTTTTCTTGAAGGAAGAACATGAAAAACTGAAACTGATTGAAAGCTTTATCACGCGTGAAAAGCATAAACACAAAACTGGGACCAAAGACCAAAGAAGCCGAGCTGCCAGCTTCTGTCAGTTTAACCGAAGTCAGAAAGGCAGCATTGCCTCCTTTTGCTCACAGCACACAGAAGTGTGAATCCATAGGATAACATATTATGCATACCTCTGCAATACCTATTTTACTGTGTGATGTGATTCCAAAATGTGCAAGGGAAGGAGAGACAGTCAAGGAAGAGACGTAACAAAAAGGAGGCTTCTTTTTCTTCCTTAAAATCTCCATATATAAGTGTCTCTGTTACATTTTGTATGCTATCTGGGCTACATAATTTTAAGAGTTTACTGGTACAGGGTATGGACTATTTTGTAACTGGTCCTTGTGGTGATGCATGTGAGCTGGGTAGGCAAGCAGAAATGCTCCTGACTCGTGCAGTCTCAGCAGAAAGACCTCAGCAGAAGGACCTTGTGGGGCATGGGGAATAGAGTGGAAACTTCTGCCCTAATATCTGTCTTTGGTGGATTTGATCAACCCTAACAAAGTGCGCAGAGCACATGGTCTTATGGTTTGTAGCTGCCACCATATGGTTGATAAACGTCGAGTCTCAGGGAGTCATTATGCCTTCCTAACATACACTGCTACTTGGTGCTGTCTTGGTAGAGCATGAGGGGCTGCTGTTAAGGGGATGGATCTGTGAGAACAGAAGGAACTGAAAATCACTGAGGAATTCCATCTACAGATATATTGTATTTTGCTTTGCATGAGCCTGAATGCATGTGGTAATGAGCAGAGAGGCCACAACATATGCATGAGAATTAAGTAAAGCTGCTAGATCTAGGAAATTGTTACTCATTGTTATTCATTGTCCTGAACAAAAAAATGCATGTTTGATTCTCCTCTCACTTAGACTTGGAATTCTGCCAGTATCAAGAGGAATCATGCCATTAAACAAACACCAGTGTGAGGCTGACAACTGAGAATGGAATCAAGCCCTGGAAACCATGTGACATCTCTGTGTACATTGCGTGTAAAATAACAAAAGTTGCTGTTGTGCATTTACTGTAAATTAAATATTTTACAGATCTGTATTTCATTGGAAGAGAGACTTATTCACTAATCAAACTTTCATCTACAACGTTTAATGAATAACTTCATTCTGTTATGAATGAAAATAAATATTTGGTAAAAAAAAAAAAAAAAAAAAAACATTTCTTTTACATGACATTCTGTCTCTAGACTGACTTGAAATTCAGAGTTTAGATAAAATATTTTCTTCTCATTTTGTGATTTTCACCAAAGCATTCAAACCCATAAAAAAGCACAAAACAAAAGAAGTGCTTCAGTTTCAGGCATTATATAAAATATGATCACTCTTTAGCATTATTATTTATTGTATATATTTCTGAAGCCTAAGAGAATCATTCTCTTAGATGAAAAGTTCATTTTCTGTGAGAACATTTGGTAATTTAATGAGAGAGGTGAAATCAATTGGTATTTTTCATTCAGTGCCTAAACTAAAGAGAATGGAAATGGGAGAGCTGTTGCAGGGTGGGCTGAAATGACAAGATTCAATTTGGAATTTCATTTTTAAAGTTTTATTTAGGATTATTTATCCCTTCTATCTAGTATATCAATTTTAAAATGATAATGTCACTTGAATAAAATTGCAAATATTTAATTTTGTTGAAACACAAATGTGATGTCTCCAAATGTTTTCCTTTTTCCCTGTCAAAGCTCATTTGCTGAATTTTAGATGAATTCAGAGAGAGTTTTGGCCCCCTTCTGAATTTTTTTTTTTTTTTTGATGAATAATAATTTGTTAGGAAGATTGTCCAGCTCTCAATTTGACTGCATATGTAACTTGTAAATGTGCAAAATGTGTATTAATACATTTTCCTTTTCCTAATACACAGAGTGATTCAAATACATATAGTGTACATATGTATATGTACACAAATACATTCATATGATTTGAAGAGCTCCTGACATAATGTACTGGATATAAACTATTAACAGTATATATATATGTTGTTTCTAAGTCATTGCAATAGGTAGAAAATTACAGGAAAATAATATTTTTAAATACAATGTAAGTTTTGTCATTATGAAAACCTCACAGTCACCTGTGGTCACATGAATAACATTTTTGCGAAGCACAGAAGTCATGATACTGTATCTTGCAGAAGCTCAGAGAATGGGTTTAATGGGTTTGGTATGACCACAACATTGCTATTCAAATTTAGGTAGGTGTTCTCTGCATTCACCTGAGAAAGTAAGGCACCAGCAGACAGCTACTCATCCCATCTCAACACTGATGTCTGATCTGCATGGATCACCTCTGAGAATACCTACCTCTTTCCCTGCACTCTAGAGGGAACCCAGATGAATGTCTTTAGGCTTTAGGATGCAGAAGTCCAGCACCTAACCTCCAGAATCTGAGTGCTTACGATGTTTACATTACTTAGAATTAGCTGAATCTCCAATTGATTATACTTTTTCTGTTTTAAATTTGCTAGGTACTTGAATGAATATCTTTTTAAGAATTTAGTTCCCTGGTGGAAATCTCTAACAGGAATGAGGAATAAAGCTTGTTTACCCACTGCTATGATTAGCATTTAAGTGAGAACACTATATCTCCTACCAAACTGCCACATTTTACTTTCAAAGGATGAACAAACCATTCCAAGGTCTCATATATTAAGAGACCCCTTACCATAATTCATGTCTCCAGCACCTGATATTAATGACAACTATGCACTCATTTATACCAGGTGGCATTCTGGTGGGAGATCTGGAGGTTTGGTACTGTCTGGACATTGTGGCTTACATCTCTAGTTTACTGAAATACAATTAATTTTATTCACTCCAAAATGTCTCTGATGGGGAGAAAAGTTTTGTTGTTTTAACAGCAGAAATATCAGACTTGCCAGGCTTTTAGAATACTGTGATGTTCCCTTTCTTTTTCCAAATTGGTGGAAATGCATTCAGGGTTTGTAATGAGGTATACAAGTTACATGGCACCGTCTTTTCCAGTTGGTTGTTGGATACAGTAGAGTCAGAGTTAAGGCTCTTAAAATAGAACAATTTTTGTACATTTTCCCTCCATTCTTGTCTTTTTAAAAATAGGAGTGAGTCAATAATGGTCAGAAAAATGCTATCACAAACTTGAACGTATTAGGTTCTTGTTACACAGAATTTCCAAAACAAGCAACTGAAGTGCTTGCAATTATAATGTGTTTCTAGATGATAACGTGTTGCTAGGACAAGAGGAACTAGAGAAGCAGGAAGATGTACGCTCATGCTGTGAACGTTCTCCTGAGGTTTATATATCTCACCCAAACAAGGCTGGGAAAGAGACATTGAAGCAACTATGGCTGATATCTGGATTGGATCTACTATGATATCACAAGCAGAACAGACAGCTCAATTATCTTTATCTGTGATATGGTTTCTATTTTTCCCTTAAACTTGAGAGTTTCATTCACTGAGAATTCCTGCACATTTTGTATTTGACTCAAGTGCAGTCCCTAAGGATCAAATCCATTGTTACATTTCTATGGTAACCTCTGGATTCTTCTGACACTGCTTCTCATCAGCTACTGTAATTGTAGATCATTGACTGGGACTACATTCATTCCCAGTTTCTAACTTATCTCCTTTGGACAAAGCATGACTATCTGATCCCTTTTTATCAGAATGATACTTGTAAATCTACCTGCAAAGCATCCCCTTAACATTATTCATGTCTCAAGCAAAGAATGACTTTTTCAAGAGACATGCATGGAAAGCCCTCTCTAGGGAAGAGAGCAGGGATGTAAGTAGAAACCCAACCTGATAATAAAACCTGTAAGCTATTGCGACTCCTGGCTTTAGCATTAAAGCTAAAGCCTTAAGATGGATATAAATGGATCTGACATAATTATTAGACTGTGTAAGGGGTCTCTGCCTCCCAGTCTCTCTATGGCCGGTAGAAGCTTATGATGACTGAAAGAGGTTGTTGCTCCATTCACTACAGCCTCTCCTTTGGATTGTTGGTGCAGGGTAGTTTAAAAGAGCTTTCCTACATTATTCAGGAGAAGAAAATGACCCAGATTGAAGGGACCTTTACTCCTTGCTCCTGCATCATGCTGTGAACTTCAACATCATTTAGTTCAAGAATCCATCAGATCCTTTTCACAGTGACTAGCCCTACTTTTATAGAAGGCTTGCAGGAATTGAGTGAAACTATAGGGGGAAGTTATCCTTTTCTGTCATGTCTTCTTCATGGATATTTGCCCTCTTTTAAAAGTATCAGCACATGTAGAGATATCATTGTAATGGGTGTCACTGTCTTTTTGATCCTCAGCTTTCTCAGAATGTAAAAAATGTTGCTACCTAGACCTCTTTTACAATTTGACCTTTCATGACACTCAAAACTAATGAAATATAGTCCAGGAAGAAAAGGGCAGCATATATGGAAGTATGTTTGTTAAATTATTGCTCGGAAATGTCCAAGAACAATATTTACCACTGTTACCAATAAACTCTTCTGACTATGATAATATATCATCTGTTGCAGTTACGCAGTCTCACCCTTTAATTATGCACAGATGGCCTTATTCCCAGTGTGGTATAATATTTTTGCTTTTGAGAAGAAAATACAAACCCATTTTTTGTTACCTATTCCTGTACATAACTTTCTTCACACGATATACCAGTTAACACATCTCACATGTCGAGTAATATCAGATTTTCAGCTATAGCAGTAGAAAGTGCCTTCATGGGTAAGGAGAGAATATAGGACATACACCCAAACTCCTATACCTTGCCTAGGAAAGGACATTGATATGTGTTTCATCTGAAAGACCCACAGACAATGGAGGAGGTATATTTCTAGAAAAAAAAAAAAAAAAAATGAGTACAGATTCTGTATGTCTTATGTACAACTTAACATTTATTTATTTATTTATAATGGAAGGTTATACTTTAGTTATCTTCTAAATGTGTTTAAACCCCTGCTAAATTGCTCAGCAATACCAAAACTGAATATTCCCTGCATTTCCCATCATCTGCAAATGTACTCAATAATTAATTATTAATTGATTTTTAAATTATTAGTTACTGCATTAATTAATGGGCTGCCTTACTACCTTCTTCACAGTGCCTATGGAATTGTTAAAATTCAGCAGATTCTGTAACAACTCCTGAGACAGCCCAATAGTACACTTTCTTCATACATAATCATCTAATAAAAACTGTTTATTTATACAGATTTACTGCAGGTTTACTGTTTCTGATTCTTTAGAAACTCACTAACAATAGTTCTTCTGTTCAAATGTACTGCATTTTCTAAACTATTTTTGTTGACCATCCTTGCTCTATACAGTTTTAATGAGCAAAATCATTTATATCATGGGATTACATTATGTCTATCTCTAATGTGGCCACCTGAGACAAGATCCCCTGGTTCAAACCTCACTAGAATCAGTGGAAGTCTTTCCTTTGACTTCAGCATGCCTTGATCAGAGAGTTTCTCCTATGCAATTATGTTTGAGCTTTCAACAGAATGTAGCAAATTCAGGTTCAGAAATGTCACAGCATTGCAAAAATGTGTATCCACAGCAAAGAATTTTTTTTGCTCATTTGTTTGTATTTTACTTTATCTAATCTTCTGAGAAACAATATATTTTCTTCACTGAAAAGGTTGTGAGGCATTGGAATAGTCTGCCCAGGAAAGCAGTTGAGTTACCATCCCTGGAGGTAATCCAAAGACACATAGATGTGGTGTTTAGGGACGTGGTTTAGTGGTAGACTTGGCAGTGCTAGGTTGAGAGTTGGACTTGATGATCTTAGAGGTCTTTTCCAATCTAAATGGTTCTATGATTCTATGATATTCATGAGAATTTGGAAACACAGAAGGTCAATAAGGAGGTGAACCTAGGAGGACATGGAAAAATAAAAGAATACTCCTTTCTTCAGGTCTTTGCTTAAAAGTCTGAAAAAAGGGGAAGACTTAGTGTGTGAAATATGCACTTCCTTATAAAACAGATATAAATCAATTGCAGCATGGATTAGGAGGTTGATTTTTTTTTCTTTTTTTTTCTTTTTTTTTTTTTTAATAAAAGTATAAACAAAAATAAATGATCATACCCATCATATTATTTGTTCATTTAAATGCCGTATAAAACTGGTTCCAGTAGATGGAGCAAGACAGCAGAAGGAAACCAATGCCACATACAGGGGTACTTGAAGGAGATGGACATGTTCATGAGGTTCATGAAACACATGTCAAACCATCAGAGGACAAAGTACTTCAAAAGCTACTTTGTGGGTTCCAGATCAGTCAGAAATACTTTTCACATAACCAAAACCATCAAGAGATTTTCCTTGGAGTTGGCTTAGTAGATGAACAAAAATAACCACTTGGGATTTTCTCTGAAGTCAAAGGAATAGATTAATTTTAAGTGGCATGTTATTTTCTTGGCTTTAGTGGAGATTAAGACAGCTTCATCCTTCAGCAAAAGTGAATGCTGTGAAGTACTGAATGAGACAAACTTTACATATCCTATACAATCTTCAGTACCTTACTTTTTGCTGCCCCTCTCTATGTTCTGGGTGGATAGCCTGTTACTCTGTTTACAAATGAACCTTGCAAGCATCACGTGATGCAGGAAACAAGGCCAGAGGCCCTGCACAGGCTCAACCCAGCTGAAATCATCTCCTGGGGAACACCACAGCACCTGTGGAGTCAAAACAATGACAGATCTTAACTGGGGATATAATGCTTTTCCTTTTATAATATATATATATATCTAAATTTAAAAACTTACTATTTTTAAAATTTTATTTTCTAGAAAGTTAACATATTTCAGAAAAAAATATATATATATGAAAGTGGGTGAAAATAACTCCCACACACATCAACAATGATTTTTTAACCATGTCTATTTATCACAGAAGCCTCCGGCAGTCAGCCAGCAACATCCGCGAGGCCTGCATCCTCTCACCAGCCCAGGATGTCTGTGACACCAAGCTTCAGGGAAAGGGGAACATCTGTGAATGAAGCTCCATCCCCTGTCGACAGAAAGGAGGAGGGTCTCCTTCCTCATCCAGAATCAGGGGATGTTAGCTCTTCTTCTTCTTGCAGCTTCACTACCCCATAAATTTAAGGCTCAGCCCTACTCAGTCTTCTCTAAGCTATATACAATCATTCCCACTGGCAGGTATTGTTCATATACATCTTTTGACAGCAGTGATCAGTTTGACATCATTTTTGTTTCACCTACCTCCAGTTTCCTTTTTTCCCTTTTCTTTGCCAAAATTTAGCTGAATAAACTATATAGAAAAGGATGTAAAAAATTGTGGATAATTTATTTAAAAATAACTTAGGAAAAAATATCACACAAGAAAAATACTACAAAGATACTAATCTCCTTTCAAGCTGCTTCCTCTTTAAAAGTGTTTTTCTTTTTGTTTGTTTGTTTGTTTGTTTTTTTATGCCTGTGTCTGACAGACAGGAGGATGTGAGGAGGTGTCTGGTGCTGGTGCTTGGCTGCAAGGCTGCCTCAGTTGGCAATGCACCTACACCACACCAGCCGTGGGAAGGGGGGGGGGGAGGAGAGGGGGCTTCCATGCAGCAAACCTGTGCCCATGTCAGAGGGATTGTGGGCAGTCTTCCATCATCTCCTCTAAGTGATGTGCTTCTGGGGCTGACTCAGCTTCAAGGTGTTTCTTGGTGATTTGTGACTGCATGGGTGACATATCACTTGCTCAGTCAGGCTTGCATCATCTCCTGCATTGAGAGGACTGTGCTAGTAGTGAGGTATAGACAGCAGCGTTGCTTCTGCCTGCTGCAGGTAACCCCAGCATGCTTGTATTGTTTCCTATTTTCTCTTCCTTTTGATAATAAATAAATAAACAACCAAATCATAAAATAAATTAATTGTAAAAAGGAGTTTTTTCTACCAATTTCTTCTCCCTTATTAGGTTGAAAAGATCCTGGGCAAAGGTAATAACTCCCTCTTCTCTTTCAAAACAACCTTTTAGTCAGGCATGTCCTCAGCCTGTGGTCTTCCAGCATGTATCTTCCATGAGCACAGAAGATAGCTGAGAGGTCTGCTCTTCCCTCTTGCTGCTTCAGGAGTAGAGTGTGTGAGAAAGTAACTGGAGATGGACTGGGGTGTTCCCACACACCAAACCACACCTTGGATATGAATGCAGATAGGCATTCACAGACATTTAAGTGTCACTGAGGCAGCACAGTGTGGACACCAGATGCAAAGTAAACACAGATCTCCCCTCTACTCTGCTTCCCTCTGCATTTCCCTTCTGTGGAAGACATCTGGAGTGTCAAGAGCCAGTTTAGCAGCAAAGGAAGACAGCCCCGGGGGACATGAGGCTGTGAGGCTGTGTTCACCTAGGACACCTCTACAGTGGATCTTTTCCATAGTTTATGTCCAGAACTGGAAAAAACAAAGAAACAAAGAAACAAACAAACAAACAAAAACAAAACAAAAACAAAACACTGCTGGGGGGGGATGTTGTATGAAGAACAGAGAGATATCTGAGTCCATTAAGCAGTCTACACCATTAGAAGTCTCTATGTCTGGACATAAACATTTCAATTCCAAGCTGCTACTTAGTTACCCATGTCAGTCATCTAGGCTTCATGGTCTTGCAATTATGACACCTCCTGGAAGAGCACTCATGGCACATCCTGAAGAAGCACACAGGGAAAGCTTCAGAAAAAGAATTCTGCTCTGAATAAGTCTGTAAATAATTTTTAATTAATACCAAATTGAAAAAAATATAGATTTGCTTGTAGATAATTTATGACAGGAAAGGGTGGGATTTGTTAAATAAATAATTCCTTCTGAATTAGTCACCAGGTCTAATTAAGAGATACCAAAGGGACAAAGAATCAGAAGAGTCAGAAGAGTAAATTTAAAGGAATATCTAGCTAAAGCATAAGATAAAAGTAGTATTTGAGAATATCAAAATAAACAGTGTGTGTGAATGTTTTTCTTGAGATGAGCCAAGGGAAATATTTTCCTGGGGTTTGGCCCATACAGCATATAACAGATGAAACCAATCTAGTTGTTCTTCTGAATGAATTACACAATTAATGGATAAAAGGAGATATAGTTGATACTAATGCAACGTCTGAATGTCATTTGAGCAGTAATAGCTTGTAAATCCTTACATTTGGGGCCTGCCTTATCTTACAATTATCTTTGTTGCTGGTGTAGCTCCATTGACTCCAAAGAGCTCACACCTGACTTCACCTCTTTGAGAGAGGAAAAGGCTCTTTTGATTCTAGACAAAAAATTTAGAGGTTTCAGCTCTCCTGGCAAGACTATATTTGCTGAAGGATTTTTCTTTTCATTTTAAATAGACATGCAATTATAATGGCTAATCTGATCCTGAGGAAATCTATTAGTCACAGCCTTGTTCTTCAAACCATCCAAGCAGCCCAGATGATGCTTTGCCCTTATGATGTTGCTAACAAGGTTTGCCTAAAGCCTAATGGGTTTCATTCCAATAGTTAGTAAATGGCTTAAAACATGCATGTGCTTAAGGCAGTTCACATTTTAGTACATCATCATGAATACCAGACACCCCTTTTTAGTGACCTCTTATTCTCTTCTCCCATATGTTGTCATAAATTAGCTGCATAGACAAAGTAAAGGTGAGAGGAGACTCTCACTCAAAAGTGCAATAAGAAAAATCCAGATCCCATTCTCTGTGTAACTGCTGAGACACATTTCCTGTCTGCTTCTGCTTCATTTTTGTGTAAACCTAGGGTAACTTCAGTTACCTGTGAAGAACTACTCTTGTTCTGTAAATGAGATAAAGTTAAACCTAAAGTGAATGTGAGACCTATGGATGCAAAATGCTTGCACTGCACTTAGTGAATTTTAAATGCAGAACAGTCTACAAACACTGTGACTGGACATGAGTTTCTATGAAAATATAAAATTGAGTTCTATCAGCAGTATGATTTACTACTAAAAGCAAATATGTACTGTTACTGAATTTCCTAATGCTACTGTTCAGGAAGGATGTTTTTAGGATTTGGTTTTGGGTAGACTTGGTATGTGTGATTCATAGACACAAAGTTGCATGAAGCTGGGAGATTTGGGAGCCTATACCAACAACATATGAATAAAAACTGTTAAGAAAACACTGTAACTATTAAAAAAGACTACTGTTTCTAGTCCAGGCAATTTTAAAAATACTGTTGGATATAATAGAAACCCAGGAATGCTAACGAAAAAACAGTTAAAATATCTTCAAACTCTGAGCTCTGCTGGAGAAAGTGTGTGTAAGACATACTGCATTTTAAGACAATTTCTCTTAATATAAACATGGAAATCTGGTAATGATAATCATAAGACTATTGCATAAAACTCTAACTGCAAGGACTTGCACATTCTCAAAAAAGTCATTCTGTACTTAAAATAAGAGTGAGAACAGATCTCCTGCTGTGGCTTAGTTCAAGCATCCAACTATGAGAGTGATAGCCTGTACTTTAACAATCTATGTACAGAGGAAGAAGAAAGAATTGGTTCTCAAAGCTGAAGGTGACAAAATAATATAATGAAAACTCCTAGAAACATAAAATAGAAATACTGATAATGCATCATAACTTTGTTTCTGCCTCTGCCCAGCAGAACTAGTCTCGTAAGTGTAAGTGTCCAGTCCCTCTATGCTGAAGCGAAAACAGGGCTATCCCTCATTACTGTCATGAAGAAAGCACAAAAGGGTACAGAGATATTTTTTTCTTGCTCTTTACACATCTGCCTTGTGTTATCTCCAGCATCCTAAGGTCATAGCATCTGAGCAAAGAAGTTGGATAATATTAGCTTCACCAGCAGAAATAGACTGGTATTTCTGGACATTTCCAGATATGCTGCCAGTGGTGTTACAAGTGGCACTTTGGGAATAGCACTGCATTTAGCATGGACTCTTGCCTGAAGCCTAAGGTCTACAAACATACAAGGAAAACTAATATCTAATTTTTAGCATTGCCTCTACTGTAAGCCTGACAGTATTGTCCCATCTTAGGCTCTATACGTAGAAGTTTTTAAAGCAAATGGCAATTCTATTTTCCTTCCTAACAGTCTTATATGACTTAGCTCTACTTTTCAAGCTACTGCTTCTATACAGGTATACATTGTATACAATACACATGCATTAATGCTCTGATACTCTTGACAGAAAGTACTCAGTAGCTGATAGGTCCAACTTTTAGTCTGGGGCAACTGAAAAATGTCTACTGTTGTTATAAATGTTTCCATGAAGATTTAAACCAAAAGAGTGTCTTGTCTTTATCTCAGACCCTATAATTTGATTTTTTTTTCCTTTATGTTTCTCACATCTCTAAAAATAAATACAAATTATCACAGAGAAATATAAATGGTGAATTATCTCCCTCCCTGTCTTAGAAATTTCTCTGTAAAATCTTAAATATTCCACAAGAATGATTCAGAAATATAGCTGAGCATTATATGGAGGGAAGCAAATGCTATTCCAGCCAGCCCTTGAACTGGCTTGGGATCACTTTTTTAATATCAACACTTTATGCAGAAACTGAGATCAACTCTCCATTTGCCACTAGTAGTATCGTTGAATTGAATGTACACCCATCTCCATGTGTCATTTAGCCATGATTAAAAGGCCTGTTTCCTTGACACAGTAAATGCATTATGTTACATGACAATTAGCCATAAACAAATCTCTGATTGTGGTATGGGTTAAAGGATAGGGTAGGTTATTCATTTATTCATTTATTGTACACCAGTTATCATATGCATTTAAATTTTTTTTATGTTTTCTGTTCCTGACATTCTTTGAGTCTCTCTTCCAGGATTTTAAACAAATCAATAATAGAAATAGGTTAAGCATTTGCATGATGGTATAAACTCTTTCTTGCATCTGTCAAATATTCCGTTAACATTATTTACAGCCATAAGTGATACTATTGAAATTAATTACAAGGAGACTGTGTTTCCGGCTGTTGGAATATGACAGGTAGCTAATTTTTCTCTCTCCCCCCACCCCCAACTTCTCACAGGTTCATCCTGTAAAATTATGGTAGAGCTAAATTTCAAGATATAAGTGCATTGCCTCCATCATATGCTACTACTGACATTCAGCACTGGTTATCCAAGCTTTCATCTCTTCATCTTTAAAACACTGCCATCTGTTGTTTCCAGACTGTTCAGTCTTCTGTTTATCCAAAATTTTGTTCCAGACCATATGGAAAAAACATCTATTTTCAATTAACCATCATATTTTCCTAAAATATACTAGAGTGATGAGAAAAAAATAGGCATCACTTACTCATAAATATTCATGAAGGGGATGATAATTTATTAAGAACAGTTTTTTTAAGACTTTGACCATGTGGTCATACAGTACACTCAGATGTCATGAAAGCTGGCCAGTGCTATAATAATATAAAAATGTTGTAAGCATTTGAATGCTATTATCAATCTGCAGATTTCACCAGTACTAGTGTACTGACCTACTAATTTTCATCGGAAACATTTCTGTCTTGGCCATTCTCAGACTTTTCTTTTGCTGTGGTCTGAAATTTCTCATGTCTTGCTAAAGGCTATGTGTGACTTACTGCAAATTTGAATCTGACCCTTTATGCTGCTGATGAAGCCATGCAAAAGCCTTAGGTATTACATTAAGTTTGGCAATGTAAGAAATGTCAAAATGTTCTCTCCTGCAAAAGCAAGAAGTGTGTGTGTGTTTGTCACACTGCCTGTGCCTGTATCAGTGAGCAGATTGGCAGACAGAAGCAGTGAATCCTGTAACCCAGATATCCACCTGACATGTTTGAGAGGTGGGTTACTTCATGTTAGTTCCAGACAGTTTCTGTCGACTGATTGTCTACTCATGGCTGGAAAGTTTCAAGTGTAGTTCTCAAGTCCTCTTCCAGGTTGCATCCCTCCAGAAGGAATTTTGTGTGATCTGAGACCATACTACAGTGTAAACCAAAGAACAGTAAGTACACAATGAGGGGATCATGTTCAAAAGTGATCCAATCTAAAACACAGAGCAGAAATAAAAAGGATAAATTAAGCCAGTAGACGTATTCACCTATGAATCCATCTCAATGGGATCAGTTCCCTCTTTTCTTTCCTGAATCTTTATTTCTGATATAAATTTTCATTGTTGAAAGTGAAGGAGATACCACACTTAGGCAGAAATAGATTGCTTCGGAACTACAAACAAAACAAAACCAAAACCAAACAAACAAAAATATAAAAGGGTGCTATTATTAGGAAAGGGCTATGCATGCCATTCCCCAGTTCAAAGGAATATTTAAAATGAGAAGTTGAGTTTCCATTCAAAGCCATCCTCTTTGATGCAGGATAAAGGCCTGCCCTTCCATCCTTCAAACAACTTCAAGATTTTCTCCTCCTGAGTTACAGTTTTGTCTTCCTAGCTGCCCACATGCATTACCCTCCCCCAGATACAAGCAGATGAACTATGTAAAGTGACCGAAGTTGAAACCAAGGAGGAAAACAGCAGGTGCCAGGTGGCTAGAATATGAGACAGATACCAGTAAAATCAAAAAAGAACTATAGTGATAAAGAATTATATAAAAATGGGGAAATGAAGCATCAGAGTTCAGGCAAAACATCAAAATGGAGCATACTTTTGGTTGTCCCTTTTGTATTAAAGAGTAAGGGCTTTGCCTCCTGGATCAGTAAGGTAGTTTGAAGGAAAGCCACCTCTGGTGTGGCTTGAGACAAATTATTAGAAAGGATGAAGGTAAGATGATATAGAATTGCCTTGACCATTTCGAGGTGTTCTTCATCTCTTAATTTACCAGCTATCAGGGAGAACTGTAGGCAGCCAGCAGGGAGAAAAAGAAAAGCATAGGCAGTGCAACAGTTCTGGGAAGAACTGTTGTTATACTGCTGACCTGAGCAATAGCCACTTTCCTTTTGAGCTCAGCTTGTTCTGCCTAGGTGACTGAGGATTTTGAGGACTAAGACTGCGTCTATTCACCATTATTAACTGGGTCAAGAATTCTCAAAAATAATGTCTTTGTTTAAAAGTTATCTGGAAGTTCAAGTGTTCCTGGGAAATGCTTTTTAATTAAATCAAGCAAGATCTGGAAAGGACATGAGGAGATGTTGGGCTGGAGCAGACTGTTGGCCCTGGAAGAGCTAACAGCCCACAGCTCGGCTTCCTCCTCTGAAATGAGACCGAGGGCCATGGCTTTGCAGTGGCTCTTCATAAGGGTCAGTACCTTTCACCCAGGAAGAGTGTTTAGTTATCTATACAGCCTGACAAGAGCAATGATCTCCTTAACTTAGTGGCAAAGCATCTCCTTAACTTAGTGGACAGAGAACAGGAAAGCCAATATTTGAACAAGGGTGTCATTTTGCTTTAGCTAAGGATGTCATTTAAGCACATTACTCAAAACTGCTTGGTAGGAAGTATGCGACTGACCTTTTATTCAATGAAAACATGGTTTCACTACACTAGAAAAACTGTTGTAATATGAAAACACTCTTTCAATGGAAAAAAGTCATCATCAGCTCTGTTTACTCTGTTATACTTCAGGTCTTACTGTAAAATAAACAGCAAATGGTAAGTCCTGGAGATCAGAGTCTATATGCCTCATTTATAGCAAGTTTCTGTGCTGTAATACAATGTGCTAAATCCTTCAGCCAAGATCAAAATCTAGCCATGTACTAAGCATGCAATTAAGATAGGATAATATTAATGTGTGTTACATATAATTAATCAGAAAATTAATAAGCTCAAGTTGAACACTGGTTCCTTTCTGGTAACTAATTATACACTTATCATCTTGAAACAGTGCCAGATATATTTTTTGCCCATCACTTCTGATACTTCATCCAATTTTTTTATTAGTGTTTAACTGTACATGCAGTGGAATTTAAGAAAGGAAATTTAGTGTCTTTCACTGTCCATCTATATTATTATTATTATTATTATTATTATTATTATTATTTCAAAAAAGTCAAAATAAATTCCCTGCCTGATGGATAATTGGGTTGATCTTAAGTTTTGGATTTTCCAGAAACTAGCACCTCTGCAGTCTTCTATAAAGCTCATTTCTGGAAAATATTATGCTTTCTATCAGCTCACTTTGCCTCTCATGAACTCATTCAATCTCCTACAGAACTACTTGTTCTTGAAGTCTTCAGTGTTTATGTCTCAGTGTCAGGGCAGCAGAGATTCCTGAGTGATATTCCACATATCCATTTTTGGGACAACTTTTAACTTGTTCCCTGGCAGCAGCAATTTTAGCCTAGGAGTATGTTGTGCTTACAATCAAAGTCCTTGCCATGAGTTTACAACCAAGAAGCACAATGGAGAATGATAACAACAACAGCAAAAGCAAACTATGCTTTCCCCCCACAGGAAACTGTAGTTACAGTGATGTGATGCATTGCCAGGCAGATATAATTAAGCCAGCTCTGAATGAAAACAAATAGATAATGGGAGCAGTGGACTATGTCAGCTCGGTGCTCTAATATTTTGGTTAGGAAAAGCATTGCAAATCAGAGAGCTCAGTAGAGGGTAAAAGGCTGGGGCAGGGGCCCAAAATATCTTTTTGCACATTGCACACTGGCAACGAAAACAGTGTGCTTATTTAATGTAATTAAATAAATGTTTTCCCAGCTACAGAGACAAGAAAGACACCATAGCATACAGGATAAGTCTGTGATCTTTCTTCATTGTTTTTCCTTATATTTGGTAGTTTCAAAACTTGTGTATAAAGCTTAGGGTTCTTTGTGATTTTGTATGGACTCTTCTATAGGTGAAAATTATTCTCCAAAATAATTATGTAGGATATCCATAATAACTATACAACTCCAAACTGGTTGCTGTCTCATTGACAAATGAGAGCCACATTTTCTTCATGTCCCTGATATGTGTCACCTAATACCCTTCCTAAATATCTCACTCTGCCTCCTGAAGGCCCTCCTGCTTCTCCTGAGTGAGTGCTATCATTGCTAATTATATCCCATTTGCCCTTAAGTGCTAGTAGATGTTGTTTTGCTGGTCAAAGATATGAAAGCTTAAAACACAACAGTCATACGCTTTCAGAGTGTACACCCATGCTCAGGAAAGCCTTGTGAAAGAGCACCAAGCAACACTTTTGATTTTGAAAATGTGTTGCCTGGAGGCCACTGTTACCTTCAGTACTTTGGAGATTTAGTGTATTTACTATTTGCCAGTCTGTTGGTACAGGTAGTTCATGTGCACACATGCAGGGACTGTTGAAAAAGCTGCATTGCCTCTGGGTCCTGCTCCCATCAAAAGCATAAATTATGAATTTTCCCTTTGTCTTTTTACTTTTCTTCAAGTCCTTTCATAATACAGATCTGGTGACTGTCACCAATTGTTTCTGCCTTGGCCCATCCCTCTTGATGTTCGAGTCATTATTTTTTCCATTGTCTACCTGACATAAATAAATCACCTCTTCAGAAGCATCCTTTTTTCCAGGGCTCCTGTTTTACCAAGTGGTTCATGACTGACACATTGGCATGGGAAGCACAGGTTCACTTTTACTCTTTAGAGGTGAGAAGAGTCACTTGAGGATCAATTCTGTTAACCCCATATAATCACACTGTGCTACCTGGAGATGCTTGGGATTAGAAACATCCCAATGGGGCTGTCAGATTTGACACAAGCCCTGTGCCATTCTGTAAGGACAGCTGGAAGTGAGATGCATTATGCTCAGAGATCCCAAATAGATAAGGTTACTGATTCACCTTGGGGTTCTCATTTTGCCCGGTTTACTGTCTGCACAGTGCTGTAAACAACGCTCACATTTTGCGGTATGAGCCAGCTGAGGGCTCGTCAGCAATATTGCACAAAACTGACTTTTGCTGTCTTACAGTTGAGAAGCTCCAGGATGGCTGCTTCTGCCACAGAAAGTGTAAGAAGGGAGGTATGTGAGGGAACTGGAAAGGAACAAAAAGGAGAAAAGCCCTGGAAAATTGGGTTTTCCAGACCATATGTCACAGGATATCTGAAATGTCGGGGGGTAAGTGAGTGTTGTTTCTTTGTGGGGCTGATTTTCCTGCAACAGATACTGCTTTGCAGTGGAGATTAATGGATGAGTTGATAGAGGAGTTTAAAGAGTTGTTCAAGTGCATGGCCTCAGGTAACAGCCAACCCCTCAGGAGGGTAGGTATTTGAGAAGCTTGTGGATTTCATGGGATTTCCCATGGGATTTCAGTAAATGCAGTTCAGCATGGGCATGAGCTGGGTGGTACATGAGCATAAATGACACCTGCTACAGAAGAAGGGAACAAAGAAGGGGAGGAAGCTTACAGTCAAATACTCCATAAACAAGATAAAACTGTGAGATTAAAGATTCTGTGAGAGTGTGTTACCTCTAATGAGATCAATCACTGCTCAAGAATAATAATAAAAGAAGGGGGGGCCGCCCCCCAAGTTTTATTTCTTTACCTTTTTTCTAAGTCAAACTTCTCAAGTTATTTATCTCCCCAGAGACAGGAATATGTCTTTTGTGGCACTGGATCTTGGATAACTCGATAGTTTGGGCTAATTCCACCTGTATCTTTAGGCATCCAAGTATTTTTACAGTCCTACCAGCCAGTATCACAAGGAACTACTGTGGTCACAAAGTGACTTGACAAAAAAGACATATTTATTCCACAGATCTCTGAATCCAAGTGACAAATGTTGGGTTTTAGAGGACTCAAAGTACTAGACTTCCAGCATCTTCATGGCAGTGGGAGTCCAGATGGGGGAAGGGAAGAAAATGTTGGGATTTTGGGAAATCTGAGAAACTCTGGCAGTGAGGACTGGGGGCTTCTGAATCTGAGGCTCATCCTGGCCTGTTGCCCATTTTGTGGCATTTTGTGGCATATCTCAAAGTCTCTGATTATCTACTTGAGGAATCTAAGTGTCAATCCCACTCTCCTATCAGCTATATAGAAATAATTCATGGACATGTCTTAGAGCTCATTGCTACTAGTTGTATGCTGGAAACATCCAGGAACCTAAAAATTACTAAAGTCTCTGTTTATGAAGTACAGTATTCCCCATAGTAATTTAAGACTCTATTTTCCCTGCACAGGTATATATGACAAATGGAACTCATTGCTGGAGGATATTGTCAAGGCAAATGTAATTTCAGGGGAAGGGGGAGAAACTTCATATTAAACTGAGCTAGGTTTACACTAACCAGTGCATTCTTTACAGGATATTAACTTAGCTACAGGACAAACTATTGTCATTTGTCATGGGAGTTTGAATGATATTATATAAAAATATTGGAAAAACATTAAAGCATTTCAGTTTCTTTTTTGTTTCACAATAAAACTCATCCAAATTTTTCAGATTCCAAAATTCACATTGTTTTACCTTTCACAATGCTAAATGTAATAGGGGAAAATACAAGGTCTTTATAGTAATATCTGCCTTCTTTCTCAGTTGCCAACTTAATATTCTTGTTAATGGTGTTTTACCTGAAAAATACAAATTCGTGCTGAGCATGATATATGATCTGGAAATGAAATCCACAAGCAGAGCTGGCAGTTAGGTAGAACATCGCTCTCTCTTCCTTTTTTCCTTTATTTTTATTTTTATTTTTAACTGCAATAACTGTATGTGTCTGTCTGCATGAGAGAGAGAGAGATCGACTATGACTTAGAAATAGGCAATGATCTCAGAATATTAGAACACCGTTCAGCAGAGTGAATGATTTGTCTGAAATATTCTGTACCCTGTGACAAAAGAGTGCAATTGGGTATGGTCACTTTACAATGATAAAGATGTACAGAATCTTGTCTGCACTTGGATCAACCCAAAGTTAGCAGAAGACACAGGCAGCCTTGTTGAGCATGTCTCTGCTGAATAACCTTATGGCCTTAGCCTCCTAACTCCACGTCATTCCTTTACTCTGGCCTGTGCTTTATCCCCTGGCCCCTTTGTTCTGTCTTTAATTAGTGTGTCAGCCTCTCAGGGCACTCACTACATCCCCTTATCTCTGTGGAGCCTTCTGTGACCTTAACATAGACAATGGAAGACAATGACCTCTCTTATATCATTGCTCTTGGTGATTTTGGTGATTGCTCCTGTCCGATCTAGAGCATATTTAATCATATAATAGACTCCCATCTGTTTTGCATATCCTGAATCAGCTGCTAAAATGGCAGGGTTTTGTACTGAGCTGCATTCCATGCAAAGGCTTTGTAAGCTTTGGTAGGCTGATTAAAGTACATCTAACCTCTCTCCCTACCTTCATTATAGTGAAATCCTATGCAATTTGGCTAGGATTAAACCAATAAGCTCCAATACCAACCCCTTGCTATTAAAGAAAAATAGAGCACAGCAGAGGTGTGGGAGGTGAAGGTTTTATTCCTGGTCTGGACACTGATTTCCTGTGTGTCCTTGACAAACTTGCTGTACTGCAGTAACTCTCATCCTATACTTTTTCTATCCCGGCTATTGAGATTTGAAGTGCTTTTCAGGGCAAGAATTGTTTCTATGTGATTATGAAATAGCTCACCAGCCCTGATCCTTGTTAGGTTCTTAAGGCTCTCCTGTTACATTCCTAAAATAAGAAGATTTACTGACAGGAGAAATAGCTTCTACTGACAATAGAAATAAGTTCTAATATAGATATAGAAGTGAAGGGACAAACAGAAGAACAGCAAATTTTGAAGCAGAACCTGTTGGTTACCATAAGTGGTCATGTTACTTTGCCAAAGTTTTACAGTCTGTGCACAACCAGTTCAGCTCATAATAAGACATTGCATAAAAATAATAACAATTTAAAAACATATATTATTATTATTATTATTATTATTATTTGTAAACAACTTTATTTTCTGTATTATTTTTTCAACTGTAGTGGAGAAATAAATTTACTGGCCAATGACACACACACAAACAAATAAACAAACAAAAACTAATTAGAATTTGGTAAATATTATTTATTCAGACATTTCTGTTACAACCAACAGCAATAATTGGGATGAAGAAAGTTAAAGTTCTCAGAAGACTATGTTGTTTTATTAGGTTTCTCACAGTAAGTTATAGATTCTCCTTTTGAGGAGATTATAACTTAAATCTTTTTATTCAGTGGTCTGAAACAAATCTCATAATAGAAAGGTATCAATGTCCATTAAACATTGGAGGCCATTTTGACAGAGGCTGGAGAGTTAGTTCCCTGCTGTATGTCTCCAAACAGAAGTTTTAATGCTTGGATCTTGCAACTCATTGCATAGGCAAAACTTAGTAGGTTTCTGCACTGTCAGTAGTGATCTGCACCAGTTGCAAGACTGGGGGTCTCAAGGAAGAGCTAGTAGCCAAACATGTTTAATCAGACTTGGAGACACCACTGCCTAACAGTCAAGCAGCCAGAAAACATCTGTATTTTCAACCAAACTTCTAAAGCTAGTTGCCTGCCTTTCCAGAAAGTCCCTAATCCTATTTATGACCCTGTGACTGACAGGCATCTGCATTCCAGACAAAGTACAGAAGAGTTCTCAATTACAGGAAATATGTAGAAAGTTGCAGCAGGTTATTTGCTCATTAGACTTCCCCCTCAGTGACTGTGGGAGTGCACGGTATGTTGGTAAACCCTCCTGCTGCTGATCATTTGTCTGTCATAATATGATCAACCATTCATTCATAATGAAAGGCTAATGCCTCAAGAGAATCCAAAGGTTGGAGTTCAGCTTGACTTCTTATAAAGATAAAAGGGGCAGAGCTAATTCTGAACGGATGTCATTTGTGTTTCCATGTGACTATGTTGGCTTTTATCTTTTTTTTAAAACCTGTCCAAAGCTGAGGCCCTTCTTAGTGTATAAGGATTTCTAAGTGTCATTGAATTGCCTGATAAAAGGTAGTAGGACTTTTCCCTTTCTATGGGTGTCTTCTTTCTGGGGGCAACTGGCTTTCAAAGAACCAACTGATGGAGACTATCAGACTCCATTCTCAGCAATCATATACCAATGCCCAGTTTTAACATGGTGCTACACAATTGTACATTATCCTATTCCATCTTCAAAGATGGGGAAACTGAGATGTGGAGATGAAATGTGACAGGGTCAAGGTCATCCATATTGCCACTGCTGTATTAGAAATTCAGTCCCCCAGGTCCCTGCTTAGTGCTCTCATTTCTGCTGCTTTTTGCCCATTGGAGTCATGAGCTGGAAGTGGTAAACTGATTTATTCCAAAATGATTTATAGAAAGCAGAAATTTTCTTCCTCATACTAATCTGTTTCCTTAGTGACTGTGAAGTACTATATCGCGTGAAGATTCTGTAGACCTGGATGGAAGGATGGATATGATATAGGAGAAGGCCTGCGGTATGACCACAGATGTTTCTCCAGAGAGAAAAGGCCGAGGCTATGCAACTCAAACTTCTTCCCTGGGATAAAAACACAAGTGAGAAAGAATGAGAGATTCAAATGATAGACTGGGGAAACAGTTGATATAAGCAGGGCAGAATACTATACTTTATAAAAGACTGAAGCAGACTGACTCTCCATTCCCAGAAGAGAGTAAGTTCATTAGAAATGGGGCCTCCAACACACTTTTCTTCCTGATGTCATGACTCCACTGAGATTTCTTCTGGCAGCAGTTCTAGCTTAAGCAATCCCTCTCCTTTCAGTTGACTTGTTGTGCAGTTGCACGGCTAACTGAACTGCAATGTTCACCAGGGTTGTTAAAAGATTTCCTTCAAAATTAACCTAGCTCCCCTTACCATCTCACCTGACAAGGCCCTGGACATCTGTTGGTGACACAGGAAGTAACAGTCTGCTTGAGCTGGCACTCCACTGAGGAAACACCCACTGAACCAGGCTAACACCTTTCCAGGAGCCTGTCCATGATGACTGAGACAGACATCCCCCCTCCAGCCTCAATGCATTGTGTGCCTGAAATTTCGAGACAGTTTTTTATTGTTTCTTCCAGGTGGCCAGAGGCCTGTATTCAGTCTTTATCACACACAAGTGCAGTTTGATAGCTTTCACTTTTTCTGCATCAGCCCACACAAGGAACAGTACTATGATTTGTTCATTCCCTCTGATGTGACATTTAGTATGCATAAAATATGCTGATCTGAAGTTTCAATATAAACTAATGTGACTGCAGTAATAGACAACAGTTCGCTCTGATTTCTTGATGCGACAGAGATGGAAGCTGATACAAAACAACCCTGATCCCTAATAGGTGGACAAGTACAGGAACGTTGGACAATTCGAATATGAGAGAAATGGGTAACTCTCAAGAACAACCTGCACCGGAAGGATGTAGGTATGCATTCACAGGTAGAATAAATTACAGATCATTATAACAGATGTTGTGATCCTCCATGTGCATACATTCTTATCATCCTTCTCAGTGTTGCTGTTAGTCCAAGCTCATTGGACTATCTTAAAGCAAAAGGTGAACAGCTATTTTCACACAGGCAAGTAGGTTGAGGAGACTAAATCGTGCACTGCCTTCTCTCAACTTCGTCTGAAGTGCCTAGAATGATGTAGAAGTCACTACACCTTTCCCTAAGGAGGGTACAGAAAGTGGTTCATCTTCAGTCTGAAGAACCAGAGTAAGTCAGCTGTACACAAGATAACAAGCATAAATGAATGCAGCAGAAAGGAGAAAAATAGTTATTTTGGCAGGGCTTTATTGTGAGATTATTGACACCTTTGATGGACAAAGAGCCTCACATGCCAAGAACCTGAGCTAACTCCAGTAGAGACATGTCAAGAGTGTGTAACCATATCAGATGTGAAAGACTGAGGGAGGCACAGTAGAAATGAGCCGTGAGTGCATGCATAAATAATAACAATGCCCTTTTCTCTCCTCCCCTCCCAGAACCTACTGCTCTGAAAGACTCTGGGCACCCTCCAGGCACATTGACAAACTTTAGCTCAAACAAGCTTTTCTAACGGGTCAGCATGTCCTTAAGTAAACCATAAACCCACTGCAGAGTTAGACAAGTGAGGAAATCAGAGGAAATCACAAATTCTGATATCTCACACACACATGCAATGCCCAGAGCAAATATGGAAAAATTAGAAAGAAACAAAAACATCTTGCAGTTCACCTTGAATGGGTTTGTACACCTAGACCTGAGGTTTCCAGCATCATAGGCCACCATAGATGAAATTATTATTTTATTGGCCCATTCAAGGGGCTTTCTCCATAGCAAATATTATTTTGTTAATGCAATAAACTTTTAAATAGAAGCCTCCAAATGACTGGGATTTTGTTATTGAGCATAGCACATGTAATGAAAAATGTAATTCCACGATCCCTGAAGTATTCAGCAAATTCAGGTGCAGTTCACAGAAGAGACACAGCTTCAGAAACTCTAGAAAAACTTAGCCTGAAAAGCAGAGTAGAAGTAGGAGGAAGACAAGAGTTCAGATGTATTGTACTACTGGGAAGCTGCTGGGAAGATGTTATGGTGTGTTTATCACCTGGGGCATTTGCCCACAGTATAGAAAAAATTAAAAAATCATCAACCTCTGCTGGAGAATATATTCTCTACCTGTATCTCTCAGGATGGCACACTAATACTTTGGACTACAATCACAAAAAAAAAGTTTGTGACTCATAACAATCTGTTTTGCATAAATAACTCTTCCCCTGAAAATTTATACAGAATTGTCATGAGAAATAGCATTTTCACTCCAATGCCTCCTCTCTTACTTACTCTGTAGCCTAATGGGTGTGAACATTCCCATGAGATCATTTTAAAGTGGAAGGAGAAGTATCGAACCCTTGTTTTTCACATCCTGATTGAAAGCTGTATGCCATGTAGTACGGGGTGAAAACCAAAGTAGCTGCATATATTTCCATGGTGGTTTTGTGGCTATAGTTCCTCCCTTCTTCCCCCTCCCCCACCCCCCCCCCCCCTTTCTTTTTCCTAACTACTTCACATAAAACACCTCCTTTTGGGTCAAATAGAACAGGTCGCATTGACCGAAAAAAACTTTTCTACTTACTTTTACAGAAGAGAGGACAAGATTAATTCCAAGCCTATGTATCCAAACCACGAAATACCAGGATGATTTAGTAAGGTAACAAAATGGAGAACAGTCATCCATAAAAGATTCCCAAAGCTCTGGATGCATTCATGATCCTTTGGATAATAGCAGCTTTTTTAAAAAAACAAACAAACAAACAAACAAAAAACAGTGGGATTCTGGCAGCAGTGGTTCTGCAGCTGGATCTGCTTCTAAGCTTTCTGGTGTCTTCAAAGAAGGCACTTTGTTTACCACCACCTACTGAAGGTAACTCTGACTGTTCTTAAAAACAAACACAAAACAAAGTAACAGAAACAACACCAACAACAAAACAAATAGGAGACATCTAGACCTGTACCCAGTGCTGAGTGGTAGCTCAGTACATACTTCAGAATAAGAGGAATAAGAAACATGGACATTTTCCTTGCTTTTGGGGACACCATAAGCCAGAATAGACATTTAAGCCATCGTGCTAAATATCCCTCAGTAGTATCGGCCTGCATAAATACTTTTCTTACATGAATACATCTATGATTTTTGCCTCTGTGATACCCTACAGCTATGCATTATAATTCAGTATAATAGCGTGAAAAAATAATTTAAAAAAATGTTCCTTTTCCGCCACATTGAGTCTTCATCATTTGATATACCAGGCTTTTATGTCTGTAGAATGCCTTGTACCCTGGATATTAGTTTGGTTTGTAAGGCCTAGGTTACTACTAATAAATAGTAATTAATTGATAGTTTAGACAAAGTATCAGCTCCTGTTTGGTGTGATTAAAGAGAGTAGAGCAACTATTCAAATACCTTTGAGTAGTCACCTAGTGGTCATGCTAATGGAATACACAAAATTTCAGCACAATTTATTTCAAAACCTGCTTCAGGAGTAACATTCTTCATTAAAAACACTAAATCTGTCATCCTCAAACAGATCAAGGTATATCTCATCTTGCAAGAAGTATCTGCGTTCTCTGTGGTTGTGTATTCATAAGCATGGTTTGAAGAACAGTCAGCACTATGGTGTACTCTAAAGTAAGTCCTGTGTCCACACAGATGTACTGTCTGCTTACAACTTGTCTGGGTATTCCTGTGATGTACTGCCTTACCTAAATGAAAATCAACAACCCATGAAATTGTATTGGGCTTATTTGGGACATGGAATTACATGGGCTTCAGGGGTGGTCTCTGACTGCCTGGGGCTGTGCATAAGTTTTCAGACTACTGATCTGATGTTGGTAAATCAGATGTGTTCTTCACAATATTGTAGAGACATGCACATTAAAACTGCTCACAAAGTACAACTGCTTTGCAATGGTGAGTTAAAGCAGTTCGATCTGGCATTAAACCCACAATTAAATAACTTGTCTCTTGACCTGAACTTGACTGTGTTGCAGATAATTGTATATAGATAGTGGGAAAAAAAAAAAAAATGCCTATAACTAACATTGTTTACAAAATGCTCTAAATAGGGCTATTTTCCACTTCCAAATATGGACTGTTTAATTGAGTAGGAAAGCAGAAAGCCCTGCAGAATTCTCCTTATCATCCCTGAATCTTGGCCATCCAAAAAAAGGAACTGTTATGCCAAAAACACGTACTCTTTCCTGACTTGAGGGTTGACTCCAAGGGGAGTCTTTCCATTGACTTCCATGATATCTGAAGCTGGCACAGTGATTGAAGTTGTGTATGCTCAATTGTTTCTTTTCAGGCCTATAGATTTGATCAAACTGAAGTGGTAGAAATTAGAATATACAAAATGGGAATGCATATTCTGTATTTATAACTGTGTGCATGCTGAAAAGACAGAAACGTGGTCTTCTGAGATGTGGTGAGGGTGCAGTCCTTGTGTTCTGAGCTAGCCCCTTGCTCTGTCTGACAGGGGTACCAATCTCTTTTTTCCGTGAAATGGTAGACATATCTAAATGAAAATAAATAAAAAATAAATAAATAAATAAATAAATAAATAAATAAGATCCAGGTGAATTCCTACCCCCCTTCCAATACAACAAAACTTCCATGGGTTTCCATCTTTAAAGAGAGAATAACTAATTCCACCTTGTATCTGAAACAAAACAAAACAAAACAAACAAACAAACAAAAAAACAGAAATAAACCATATGAGAATTCTCGTCTTATAAAGGAGAAATAATACCACAGTTCTCCATTTCAGAGAAAGTTACAATGCATGTGAAAATAACAAAATGTTTATTTGTTACCCATCTGTTTTGAAAAGATATCTTCCACTCATTAGGTTAGTGTTGGATTCATTACAATTTTTAGAATCTTTATACATCCGAATATCTAGTACTTTTACAGAAGTTCTATTTCAAGTAGAAAATGAGGATTTAAATCCTACAAAATCTCCAGAAATCAT
>CM021697.1:75518243-75571249 GCA_011074415.1 Stictonetta naevosa
TTTTTTTTTTTTTTTTTTTTTTTTTTCCACGTGTGTTCTTTAAATTCTTTTTCAGCACAGTTTCAGCACATTTAAACAGAATATGTAACCCCAAGCATCAGTCCATTTCCATTATTGGAAAGAATCATAGAATAGCCTGGGTTGGAAGGAACCTCATGGATCATCTATTTCCAAAAATTAGATGTAAAGGTACTTTAGCAATTTTGTTTGTTTGTTTGTTTCAGGTGCCTCTCATAATTTGTATAAAGCATAAAAGAAATAAAATGTTTACATGACTCTGCTGACTTCTTGCTAATTGACACACGACTGACAGCAGGAAGACTGGTGCTAAGCTGGCAACCTATATTCAGGCTTTGACTGGCCTTGAATTTTACTTATTTTTCTGTGTTCCTGGTAGCTGCCAAACAAGGACATAAACAGCAGCATATAAACTCCATGCCAGTCATTAATTTCCTCTCATAAGCCAGTGTGTCCCCTGAGGCTTTCCTCTTCTATTAGATCATTGCCCTGTAAGGAATAGATTTAAAATGCAACTATTTGGGAACTTTGATGTATGTCCTTGAAGAAAAGCTCTTTCTTTTGGAATGCTAGAGACTCATGTTTCTTGTCCCTTATCCTCTTTCCTCCTCCCATGAAGTATCAAATACAGAAAAAATGCAGGGAAACTCCCTGGAAGCAAACTCTAGTTCTCCACTCAGTGCTTTCTCCCAGGAATGCAGGCAGAAGAAAAACATGCAGTGGAAGACCTGCCTTCTGATTTTATAGATTTGGGGATATGAGATCAGCCCTGCAGATCTAAGAGCAGGATTTTCCCTTTGGTCTTTGCATCTTGGCTGAGTGGCTAAACCACTTGGCCTGCATATAACAACCTAATTCATGACCTCCTGCCGTACAGCAGTCAGCCTGAGGTTTCTTCTCAACACAGCTTTCAATTACTGAGTTTGTGAGAACAAGTGGCTAAATCAGAATAGACACTACTTTATCTAACTGATTGCATTTGGAATGGTTTCATGCTTCTCAGTGCTTTACAGATGATTTTTTAGAGTTTAAGCAAAAGACAGCTACTAGAGGATAATCTGTTTCTGAAGACACTTGGCTCTTGCAGCTAATTTATTTGCCAAAGATAACTCTGTGTTCCAATTCTGTGAGAACCACTGGAAACATTTCTCCTGCTGCTGCCTGCTCTGCTCTGCTTTTTCAAGCAAGTACCTATTGTCTTCACTAGACAGGAAATCTTGTCTATATTCTCTCTCTCGCTCTTTTTTTTTTTTTTTTTTTTCTCCATAAGGCTGCTGCTTCTACTTCCTCAATGTTCCTTTTCCAAATAATAGACTTCTGTTGCCATCAATTTTATCTCCTTCTTTATTGTGTTGCATTTCAGCCAAAAGTCTTCATAGAAACCTTTTTTAACTTTGAAAATTATGACAGTTGAAGAGGAGGCATTTTCACATAATCGCCATCTGTATACTAAATAGCACCTACGGTTTTGTAGAAAGCACTGCCTGACATGTCCTGGCTGCTGAAAGTTGCACACCAGCCATCAGCATATATATGAGAAGTAAACATAAAATATGGGATGTGATAACATTTGATAAAATGAAAGATTATTTTTAAGCTCTAGTACACCAAAAACTGTTTATGTTTAAATAACCAAATTCTTGCATCTACATGTACTCAAGAGAGCACAAATCCAGTTTTTAAACAATTTAACCAAACTCTATAATAAGCTACAGTTTAAAGTGATTTGTGTTATCTAAGCATAGTTGTGTCATGGAAGAATATTACTCTGCCTTCATGTCTAGGGACACACACTCCAAATTGCTTCATGTTAAAGCAATGAAGAAAAATATTTTAAAACTTCTTTCTTCTCCAGCTAATAAATCTTTTGATAGCTAATTTTTTAGGGGTATGTAGCAGGAAAGAGCAGTCTGTCTCAGAAAGGAAAAGGTTTCAAGCTCTCTGAAGTTCCTCAGTCCTGTTTATCTGCAACCTCACCCAGAGATATTTAAAATAAGCACTGAAACATTTCCTGTTACATTTTCTTATCCCTGTATGGTAAATTCTTCCCACCTGTATGAATGCCTCATAAGGAACCTTTGTTTTAGTGGCAGGAGATAAAGTCCTCTTAAGACATTGCCTTTGAATTTCTATTATTAAAAAGTCTTGAAGCAATAAACCTGTTCCCATTAATTGATTACAGACTACATGAATTCTTACCCCATTAATAATATCTGCATTGTGTAATATTAAACAAAAAATTCAGGTTCCAATTGCCACGTGTTCAATGCCCATCACCCCACCCTATCTTCAAAGTTGTTCCTGGGTGTACAGTTTGGCACATGGGCTCTTTCCAATCTCACTCCAAAGCACACTGCCTTCAAAGCTGCTGCTCCGAAGTGATTCAAGTATAAGATAAAGCAAATTCAGATGTGGATATTCATTAAGAATCTAATTTTAAGTTAAACAGAATCATAGAATGGCTTGGGTTGGAAAGGACCTTAAAAATCACCTACTTCCAACCTCACTGCCATAGGCCGGGACGCCCCCCCACTAGATCAGGTTGCTCAGGGCCTCATCTCTAACCTGGTCTTGAACACCTCCAGGGACAGGACATCCACAAAATCTCTGGGCAACCTGTTCCAGTGCCTCCCCAACCTCTGAGTGAAGAATTTCCTCCTAAACTCTCTAATCTAAATAATCCCCTCTTTTAGTTTAAAGCCATTCCCCCTTGTCATGTCACTATCTGATTGAGCAAAGAGTTGCTCTCCATCTTTTTTATAAGGCCCCTTTAACTACTGAAAAGCCACAATGAGGTCACCCTGGAGCCTTCTCTTTTTCAGGCTGAACGGCCCCAGCTCTCTCAGCCTTTCTTCATAGGAGAGGTGCTCCAGCCTTCTGATCATCGTTGTAGCACTGCTCTAGACCCATTCTAACATCCTTCTTATGCTAGGGGCCCCAGACCTGGATGCAGCACTCCAAGTGAGGCCTCAAAAGGGCAGTGCAGAGGATGACAATCACCTCCCTCAACCTGCTGGCCACTCCTCTGTTGATGCAGCCCAGGATACTTGGCTTTCTGGGCTGCAAACATGCAATGCCAGTTCATGTCAAAATTTCCATCCACCAGAACCCCCAAGCCCTTCTCTGCAGGGCTGCATTCAGTGAGTTCTTCTCCTAGACTGTCCTCATGTCTGGAATTGCCCCAACCCAGGTGACTTCTCAACCTTGTCCAAATCCCTTTGGATGGCATCCCTTCCTTCTATTGTTTCAACTGCACCATTCAGCTTGGTGTCATCTGCAAATTAGCTGAGGGTGTACTCAGTCCCACTGTCTATGCTGTTGATAAAGGTATTCAAAAGTACTGGTCCCAGGACAGACCCCTGAGGGACACCACTCGTCACCAGCCTCCACTTGGACATAGAGCCATTGACCACCACACTCTGGGTGTGACCTTCAAGCCAACTCCTTTTCTACTGAATGGTCCACCAATCAAATCCATCTCTCTCCAATTTTGAGATCAGGATGTCATGTCAAAGGACTTAAAGAAATCCAGATAAGTGACATCAGTCGGTCTTCCTTGTCAACTGATGCAGTCACTCCAACATAGAAGGCCACCAGATTGGTCAGGCATGCTTTACCCTTGGTGAAGCCATGCTGTCTGTCTCGAATCACCTCTTTGTCTTGCATGTGCCTTGACATTGCTTCCAGGAGGATCTGCCCCATGACCTTGCCAGGCACAGAGGTGAGGTTCACCGGTCCATAGTTCCCCAGGTCCTCCTTTCTTCTCTTTTTAAAAATTGGAGTGATGTTTCCCTTTTTCCATTCACTAGGGACTTCACCTGACTGCCAGGACTTTTCAAATATGATGGAGAGAGGCTTAGCAACTACATCAGCCAATTCCTTCAGGACCCTGAGATGCATGTCATCAGGCCCCATCAACTTGTACATGTTTATTTTCATCAGGTGGTCTCGAACTTACTCTTAGCTTACAGTTGGAGGGACTTTGCTCCCCCAGCCTCCATATACGGGCTCAGGGAAACAAAAGACTTGGGAAGCCTGTCTGGCAGTGAAGACTGAGGCAAAGAAGTTGTTCAGTACCTCAGCCTTCTCCATATCTGTTGTAACCAGTTCACCCTTCTCATCTATCAGAGGGGGTACGCACTCCTTGGTCTTTCTTTTCTGAGCAATGTACCTATAAAATCCCTTCCTGTTGTTCTCTGCATCCCTTGCCAAGCTCAGTTCCATATGTACCTCGGCTTTCCTTATCCCATCGCTGCACATCCAGATTGCATCCTTATACTATTCCCAGGCCATGTGTTCCTGCTTCCACTGCCTGTGTATTTCCTTCTTGTGCCTCAGTTTGCCCAGCAGGTTCTTGCTCAGCCATTCTGGTTTTCTGTCCTCCCTGCCCATGTTTTTACATAGGGGGTGGATAGTTTTTGCACTCTAAGGAAAACATTCTTAAAGAGTTGCTAGCTCTGTTCAGCTCCTTTGTCCCTAAGAGCAGTGTTCCAGGGGATCTCATCCACTAGATCTTTAAACAGGTCTTGAAGATCATTCTTCGTAAGTTCAGGGTCCTGACTTTGCTCTTTGCCAGTCCTGTATTCCTTGAGATCACAAACTTAACCAGGATGTGGTCACTGCAGCCCAGACTGCCTCCAATCTTGACCTCTTTAATGAGCTCTTCTGTGTTGGTGAGCACCAGGTCAAGTAACAATTCTCCAACATCTGGCAATGCTTCATGACATGTTAACAACATGTAATCAGTCATGCTAATGGCACACTGTAAAAAGGCTACAAGCCACACAGCTACACAAAATGTGAAGTATAAACTTCTGGGACCGAGCATAGGGAACTGGAGTCTTGTATCAACCACACTGAGATGACTGAAAGAATACAAATTAAGAGCAAAACTACTCACAACACTTCAAGACATTTCAATTAGTGGGGAAAAAAATAAAAATAAAAAATCAACGTTTCCTGAAACATACTGTAACAAATGAAACTTGGAAAACAATTCCACTGGTGCTAAGATGTTTGAAAAAGTCGTAGCGTCTTATGTCTGGAGGCAATCACAACTGAGTGGTTCATGGGTCCTGTGCAAGCCAGAGTTATTGCATACACAGGGTTTTATTTGATGATATATATTTAATGTTTTTTTTTACAAAATAAAATATCTCCAATAGACCCTAATGTTGATTTCATATTTGTGGGAACCGGAGCAGAGTATAGAGTAAATTCAGTGATAGAAGGAAAGGATGACATTGGGGAAGCTGTAAAAATTAGATTCTAATCATAGGGGAAAATATGCAAAAATCCAGGGCTTCAATTCTGTCAGTGTTTAATTACATATATTATTTAATAGATGCAAATAAATCCCATCAGGAACCCAATGGCTGCATCCATGTAGTTGTATAGAACAGCCACTTCAGAGCAAGTCTGAGTTCAAACTTGTTGCGTATTCATAAAACATAGCTGCAGAAATACCCTACTGACTCCCAGACATGACACCCACGGGTATTTCCAAAAGGAAATCTCAGGTACGTTGTTTAGTCTTTGCAGTGCACAAGGGCTGGACACACCATACAGGCTCCAGTTTTCCTATGCACCCATGCTGTCATGATAGTTCCTGGTGCATATATAACTGGAGAGGGGGAAGGGGGGTTGAGGGGCGTGGCTGGGAAAAATATGTTTCTCACTCAAATTAAACTTCATCTGTGGTGACTTCTGATTTTTAAGTCTTTTTCTTGTCTAAGTCATTTTAAGAGAAATGCATTTTATCCATGAAATTCATTGAATGCTGCAGGTGAGGAAAACTTTGTAATTCCTTTCATAAAGAGCAGAAAGTTGAGGCAGAGAATATATATTCATAAGACCATTTTGCTAATGGCAATCCTACAAAGATGCATCCCCTATCATTGAGGTGTTTCTGGTCTCCCTTCAAAAATATTGACACCCTTTGAGTGCATGATGTCTGTGATTCATTACTAGGGACAAACAGATGGGAAGTATAATTCAGTAAATGAGGTTAGTTTCACTTACTTTGATCTTTGATCTTTGATCAAAGTGCTCTTGAATTATTTCAATGTGATTAGGGGCCTATTATGGATATTGTCTGAATAAATTAGAAATATCAGAATGCTTAAATGAGCAATGTTTATTGCAACAAATTGAGACTGGGGAAGGGTGGGGGACATATCTCAATTACTTTTTTTTTTTTTTTTTTTTTTTCCTAGACTGCAAATATGTCTTCTAACACTATACCATGCTTAGATTATCTCACCAGAGGGGGAAGTAACTATGACCATGCTACACTTCTGTTAAATAAAGTTGTAACAAGCATTATGTAGGAGCATCTGTCTTCCACAGTAACTTTTTCTATTTCAATAAATACAGACCTGCAGACTTTTATATACATGCTTAATTGTTTGTACAGGAATACACAGACTGTAGTCTATAGGAGTATTCATATGCTTAGAGTTAAGAACATGCTTAAAAATTTCCGGGACTGGGGCCTGCCTTCTCCCAGTGGAGAATTATGCTCTTACACATGCTTTTCCCCCAGTGTGCTTGCATAAATCTGTCCCTTTAAGCTTTACAAAGCCAAACTGCTCCAGTCTTACCGTAGCCATTTTGCAACTGCTGACTGCTTGGTGCCTGTTCTGTCTCCTAGCTGGTTAGTTCCTGTTATGTTTTTCCACAGCTCTCTCTTTCTTACTCCTGCGTCTCACACATGTGATTGAAAAAGGTTCATCCAGCGGTAAGTCTAACTTTTCTTTTGTGTCTGATCATGGTGAAAATGCTGTAACACATAATTTACTAGTATTAAAAGAATGTCCATAGCCTTTAAAAATTGTCTCTATTCTTTATCCAGTAGTGGGAACAGGATCTGTTCCAGTTTGCAGCACATTGCCAGATTACATGGATTAAACTATCTTCTGTAGGCTCTTTCCCTTTCAATTTTAAGTAATATTTTTGTTTTTCTCTCAAAAGCTCAGTGCTTTGCTGTCATTGGTAACTACGTAAAACAGGTGCAAGACAGGTTCCCTATTTATAACATAAGTAAATTTCACTCACTTCTAACTGCTTTGCAGTATTCTTGGATTTAAAAATAAAAAGCAGAGGTAACAGCTAAAGGTGACAGGAGGCAAGGTAGCTAAAAGGTATGTTGCATCTCAAACAGATGTCAATGGATGCCATTCAGAGATCTGTATCATTTGTTGATTCACTACACAAGCAGTGAATACTTCCACCTTTGATAAATATATTGTGTGAGAAAACAATCTGGATTCCACTGAATGATTTGAAATAGTTTCTGAATAGTAATATGGAATAACACAACAATAATAAGCATATTGGAATAATAATGCTGGATAAATAAAGCATAACATTTGCAAACATTGGGAACCCTGACTTCCATCATAAATCAGGAGTTTTAATAGAAAGAACTTACAGGCTTGCCTACAAATTAATGTTTAACGTAGCAGGAAGGGGTCTACACAATCTTCCTGTATGAATGCTGTTAGACGGCAGGAAACACATCAGTAAGCTCAGCCAGATACCCTTCTCTTCCAGCATGCCAATATCTTGTCCCTGAGGAGCATGTGAGTAGTAGCTAGTGCATCATAGAGCAGTCAGATGCTTCACTGCAAGATGATGGTCTTATTCTGCTTCAGTATTCTTCCAAGCTATGCATGGGGTTTTGAAAAGCTTCTAAGATTGTAAAATGAAAAACTGAAATTTGTCAATACTTTGCATTTACCATGTACTGCAGCTTGAAAGAAAAATCTAGGAGTGGTTGGAGCTGTGATAGTGAGGAACACTGAGCTGTCAGAAAGAATAGTGCAGAAAGGCAGACAGTAGCAAAGACTGTGGTCCCTGCTGTTACAAAAGGTGATGATTGAGAAGGAAAGGTGGGGAAGTGCATGGAGTGTTGTCAGCTCCCGAGCTTGTGGAGTGAGCTTGTGGAGCTACTGCATCTTGTGACCTGTGGTTCTTCTGCGGTGCTTTGAATGTCAACAGCTCTCACTCCCAAGTTGAAGGGCCACTAACAGATGAATAACTAACTCCTTGTAACAGCCATAGCAACACCTTTCCTGCATTGCATCAGGTGTACTTCTGAACAAAAGTGCACACATTTAATTAGTCTGAATCATAGTACATTTTATGTCTATGCTCTACACTTTGTGTACCACTACAGTTATAGTAATCCTAAACTGTAGGGTCAAATGTGCTCATAGAAATGGAAGAAATGGAAATGGTCTGGCTGAGCCCTGGAACAGAACCAGTGTGTTCATTCCTACAGGACTGAAATGTCTGTGGGTTTTGTTTTTCATTCACCGTTGGCAATGACTGCTTCCCAGCACTCTGCCTTTGGTCCAGGTGCCGTAGGAAGTTTATTTTCCATGGACTTGCAGTCCAAACGTTGACTTTACAGGCAGCAGAAAACTTTATCTATTACAGAAGATGTCTGTTTCCAAGCCCATGCAAATGTATTTTGATGTGCTGCCTTCCTACTCCTTGGCTTGTGTTATGGGAACAACATCAATATAGTGGGAAATCCTTTTAAAACATCTAGTATTTCACTGTTACTTTGAAGATTGCTATGCTCGCCTGTGGAACAGAGCTGTGTTGCCATCTCGGTGGAATGCGATCTGTCCTTTCTCCACATGAAGCAGTCCTGTCTTATGGCCTGGCAGAGCCTATTTCTGATAAAGCAGACGGTGTCTTTCCATTCAGCCACCTTTCATTCACCACTGAACAAAACTTAGTTCTGCCTAGTTATACAGCTCTGTGTTCCTAGATTATATTTTTAACTTCCAAAATGTCTTTCCCATTAGTGCTTTCCTATTTCATCTGTGTGGGTGGTCTTCAGCTTTTTGGCCTCAACTATTCCTTTAATTTAGTCAATCTTCCTGCTATTTTATCTTGTCCCCTGCCCAGAACAGAAATGGTTGATTGTCTTTGTTGATGATACTGAACTGAGAAGTGCTGTTGACTTTCTGGAGGGACAAGAGGTCTTCCAGAGGGATCTAGGTACATTGGAGCATTGGGTAATCATCAAAGACATGATGTTCACCATGAGTAAATGTTCTACTGCACCTGAGACAGAGTAATGTTGGACGCAGGCACTGACTGGGAGATGAGTGGCTGGAGAACAGCTCAGCAGAAAGGAATCTGGGGGTGCTGGCTGGCAGCAGGCTCAGCACGAACCAGCAGTGTGCTCTGGCTGCCACTAGGGCAAACTGCATTTTGGGGTGCATTAAACACAGCATAGCCAGTTGGTCAAAAGAGGTGATTCTCCCGCTGTATTTACTGTCAATGTGGCCTCACCTCAAATATGCAGTTCTGGGCTCCACAATATAAAAAGGAAATTAAGGTCCTTGAAAGCATCCAGATGAAGGCAACAAACCTGGTAAATGGGCTAGAAGGCATGCCCTATGAGGTGAGGCTGAGGACACTTGGGTTGTCTAGTATGGAGAAAAGCAGGCTGAGAGGCAACCTCATTGCTCTCTGAAACTTCCTGAGAGGAAGTGGAGAGGGAGGTGCTGGCCTCTTCTCTCTATTAACCAATGACAGGACAAGCAGAAATGGCACAAAACTGCACCAGGGGAGGTTCAGACTAGATATAATGAAAAATTTATTTGCTGTGAGGGTAGTCAAACCCTGGAACAGGCTTCCTAGGGAGGTGGTTGATTCCCCATGACTGTCAGTGTTCAAGAATCATTTGAATAATGACCTCAATGGTATTATTGTACCCAATTTGTCAGCTCTGTTCTAAACTGTCTATTTTTATTTGAGAGCAGGCATTTTGTTGCCACTGCCAAGTGTCTGAAGAAATTGATTCTTCCTCCTTTTCTCTCACCCTCTTTTTTTTCACTCTTTGAGGCTGTATTCCTAAGGTTTTCATTTCCTCCATATGCTGTTTCATGACCTCTTTCATTTTTGGTCAGTGTTGACAGAGTTAAGTAATTAGGAAGGATAGTAACAACAATCTGGTTTACCCTAAGCAGCACCCTGTAGTTCAACTCTCATTTAGAATTGCTTGGCTTTTTTAGAAATATCAGTAGATTCTTGTGTCCAAGCTGATAGCTTATTCTTTAACTACATTGGATAAACTTCCCTGTATTAGTTGTGATCATTGCCCAGCCCCTCCAAGAGGCAGCCAGAACAGAGATAATTCCATCCATAACCAGAAATTAGCTGTGGATGGGAGAGATATGTGAAAGCAAGTCTTGGTGCTCTTAACAGCAATATGTCAGCTTCAGTGTCAGCTACTAGTCCTTTTCTTTTAACACCTCTGAATCTCCACAGTGATGGATGATCATCTATTCTGACAGTGGAGATGACTTTAAACAGTATCTAAAGTCAAAAGTGCAGGCAAGAACCACACGGTAAGATGCAGAAAGGAGAAAAGCCCTGGTACATTCATTATTACCATGTGAACTTTTACATCTGAATCACTGACTTTTTTAATGGATGATGCTTAGGTCCTTCCCTTTAGTATGCAGTTGGCATTCAGCAAAATAGTACGAGAGGACAAAAGTGTGACTTTTATGTCATAGACCCTTTTATAGTCTTATGCTGGAGGAATCTCTCAGCTTTCCAAAAGTCTGCTTTAAATCTTCCATAAAGTGCTGGATTCGTCTACCAAGGAGGTGGAAAGGCTTAGGACCTGATTGAAGCAACTTGCTTAAGTCTTGGGTAGGGGATTTGAATGGTAAGAAGGGCAAATCCTGAGAAATTGCAGGTAGCTTTCACTAGGCACGTCACTTGAAGTTGTAGCAGCTTTCTAAGCAGCTTAATGAATAAGAGTCACTAAGCAAAGAAGAAGTGGTCTCAAATAATTACCCCCAACACTTTCTCTTATCTTTTCTCAGCACCTTTTAGAGAGTGCTGCTGCCAAACACCTGATTTGATGGGAAGTGGCCAATTTGCCTTCAAATGTGGGATGTAAGCATCTAAGTCACTGAGGTGGTCTTGATAATTACCTCAGATCTATAGCTGTTTCTGCAGTTACCCAAGGAACAGCTTTTCCTTTTGGTTCAAGCACATTTACAGTTATCTTTTCATGTTATTCGTATTCCTTTCACCACCTCCTTGTCCAGGTGATTGTTTTCCTATCCAAGTCTATTTGCAGAATTTGTGAAGTACTGCCAAATGTTTTACTGCACTCTAGATACTACTTTATCTGCTAATTTCACCCTTTGATTAAAAAAAAAAAAAAAAAAAAAAGTTTTTATTTGGTGTGTTTTGTTTTTTTGTTTGTTGGGTTGGTTGGTTGTTATTTTTTATCCTGTAAATCTACTGGACTTTTATGGAGCTTTTTACTAGCTTCCATGAATCTTGGACGAGGTCTTAGGTCATAAATGTTTACAGTTTATTTGTTCTTACACCCTCCCCCCCCCCTCTTTTCATATTCTTGGTGTGTTTTTTTTTTTTTTTGGTGGTGGTGGGGGTGAAGGTTGCAAGGGACGGGTGGGTGGATAGCTATTATTTCCAGTAATAAAATCACTAAGGAACCTTATCATTGCCCTGGTTCATAGAAACATCCAAGTGTGTGTTTAGCTTTAATCATGGAGTTAATCTTACCAACTTCAAGATAGCTATTTTTCTCTTTAAAATTGAACATATGCTTAAGTGCTATCTTGGACCAAGACCTAGGTAAGCAGGCTGAGTGAACTAAATCCACTTAAATGCAGCCGAGTGATGGAAATAGCTCTTCAGTACATCCTAACTGTGCAATTTTTTTTGAAAAATGAGTCTGTAAGCCACTCCCACAGCCAGATGGACAGAGTGGGATTACAGGTTTAAGCAAGGAATTTGTTAGGAGTGATTATAAGCAGAGACCCACTACATGTTTTAAGCATGTAAATCTCCCTGACAGCAGAATTTCAGCTCAAGCTATTATATTTTACTTTCATGGAAAGAATGGGTTTCACAAGGCAATAACAAGGGAGGGGTACACCATATAAGAGAAAAAAAAAAAAAAAAAAAAAAAAAAAGAACCTTGCTTTATCAAAGGCTAGCTTTTTTGTTGTTGATGTTGAAGGTTACAAACTTCTGGATTCTTTTTATTTTATTTTATTTTGTTATTATTATTTTATTTCCTGCTTCTCTCTTTTATTGTTGATATTATCATACTTTATTTTTGGCTTTCCAGAAAGTTTCTTGGTACCAGCTTCTGTGCTATTTGTTGTATTCATGACTCCTGAGCTGTAGTTCTTCACTTCTGGAGTCTGCACTATTGTCTGTACAGAGTAGGTCATTATTTGGGGCAATGGAATATTTAATAAACACTTCAGAAAATCATGACCTTGGAGCTGACAGAAGCAGATACTTTAGATTATGTTTAAGGTTTGTAAAAGCTTTTTCATTTGTGAAGAACTTATGGAAGAACAATCAAAGAAAATATTCTCAAATAAGTTTTCCAAGCCTACGGAGCCAAGCTGGATGCCCTAGTTTCTAAATCAGGTAATTACTGAAGGCTGATAAGAGTACTAATTCTAGGATGCTTACACAGAATGAATCACTTCAGTTTATTTCAGATTGGAAGTCTGGAGTGTTTGTAATGTACTAAAATGCATGTTAATTATACTCAATATTTGGTTGCTGAAAAATGCTTGGGAAAGTTTTTGTGAAGCTTCAGTGAAAAACAGAAGCTTAGGTGAGTACCTCTGTTTGACAGGAATGGGTACTTTGTCTTAGCTGAGACTGGTTTTCTATTGTCTAAACAGTTTTGTTTCTGAGTAAGACCATCTTCACAGAGTTTGTAGGATGCATACTGTAGTCTTAATTTTCCAGTGTTTTTTTTTGTTTTGTTTTGTTTTGGCAATAGTTATAGATTTCAAAATTTAATTCTGAGTGCCAGTAATTGCAAATATGGGTTTTTTTTTTTAGTCATCATTTCTTCAAACAAAACAAGGACTAGTGAATTTACATCTGAAGCAAGAAATAATGTTAATTTTGAATGAGACAAGTCATTAACTTCTTTGTATGGAGGTTCTCTGTGGAGACTATTTAGTTGGTGCCATAGAGAGCCCCTGAGTTTACCTGGTGAGCTGCATTGAATCAACATGAATTCTGACAATGACATTGCTCCGTGCAGAGCACATGTAGTTTAAAGATTCTGCAGCATAGTGTAGGCCCCTGTAATCTGTTACATTAAATAATTTGAAGGATATTTTTCAAGTAGCTACACAGGGAGCAGCTACATGTTATACAGAAAATGAAATTCTGATCAAGTTCAGAGCTTTCCACCTGCTTTAAAATGTCACAGACATGATTTCAGGTTTTATTGTGTCAGTAAGAACTGGGACTAATCCTACTGAAGTCAAGCATTAAACCTGCATGAGGTCAGAATAGAGTTACATATTTATTAGCTGTGTGTGTGGTGGTTCCCCCTAAAATTATATGGATGACTTATGCATTTTCCAGTATTCAGACTGTCTTTTTCTGCACATTATGGATTCAACAGAAACTGCTAAGGAGTAAATATTGTTTAAAAACAAAAACAAAATACACACCCACTTCCTCTTTAGTCTTTCACTTTTTGTGACCCAGATCCAAATTATTGCAGGATGACTGAGTATTTCTTAAAGAAAAATGGCAATGAGAGTCCTTCTCTGACAATATTGTACTGTGAGAGACAAAGGACCTGTCCCTGCTGAAACCTGTGAGATGATAGAGTTGACCTCATGCTCTCTTTGCTTAGCTGTGAACAGGAAGGATGTTATGCATCCATGCCATAAATGCCCTCTGTTTTTGTGCCTCTTACCCACACCAGTCTCCATGGCATTTAGAAAAAGAGACGAAGGAGCCACAGATACTGCTGAGCAACTCTCCTCAATCCAGTTATGGTACTGCAGCTCTTTCCCACTCACATATCAAGGTTCCCCACATCAGAAAATTTCACAACACATTTTTGTAGTGGACCACTAACAGGGTAAGAAGAAATCTGAAAGGAAAATAGATCATTGAATAAAGCTACTGAATGAGAATTTTCCTGCTTCTGTCTAACTTTTGCTTTCCAGTGTCCTCATATCCCTCTGAGAAAACTGCATGTAACAAGCCTTTCTCAGGAACCCGTATCTTCCACTTCAGTGGAAAAAAATATATATATATAAATAAATAAATAATAATAATCAAATCAAATCAAAACAAAACAAACAAAAAACAACAACAGCAAAACAAAGCAAAACAAAAAACTAACATAGAACACATGGGAGTTTGAGACAAGGCTGTTCCCATGAGAACTCTCTTTTGCATATTTGCTGTTATCTGATTATGGTGGGAGAAGGGTTTTCTTCACCCGTACCCCCGCCTAGGACAACTACCATATCCTGACGCCAAGTCGCAAGAATCCAAGACTGCCAAGATTATTGACTGAGGGAATATGTGCCTCTGAGTCAGATCCTGAGATCAGGAGGATCAGGAGGGCTATTCAGACTGTTTTACATGTCTGAGGGGTCTAATTTTAAAGGAACCAGTGTTATAATTATTAACCCACCCACCTATTTCTTCTGCTCTTCAGCTTTTAGTCTGCCAGTTTCTACCTTCTTGAGACTTCAAACATAGGCTTTTGTGATACCTCAGCATAGACACTGCAACTGTGGTAGCTCAGCTCTTATTTCAGAAAAAAATTCCTTCCTGGAAGTTTTTCCTCAGGGCATAAATTCGGGAATCATGCTCTGACCTGTGATTTGGTTCATATATTAGGGTTATTGTGTATGCTCTCTCAGCAACATAGAAATGAACAAAATTCTATCTTCTGAACTTAATGGGAATCACATTTACTGGATATATGCAAAAATTAAGATAAAAAGTATGCTTCATATGAGCAGTGGGCTGTATCAAATATGAGTATTACTGAAGGTATTTGTAATAACTTGACTAAGCTGTCTTTCAATATTTTAAAACATATTTAGTATCTGAGTCAGAGAAGCTTATTCTGTCAAACTCACATGTTTAGTTTAACTACCTACTATGCAAATATGGGACTTTGTAAATTTTACTTTGTCCAACAAGTTTAAAGCTATATCTCTGCTCCATTAGCCACAAAGATTACACACTGCAAACATCTATAAGTAGTAGTTGAGTTGCTTATTACACAAAATAATATGTGTAAAACACAGCCAATATTTGTATTAAAATTCCTTTCTCAGACACTGAGAACATAAGTAGGAATCAAGAGGAGTTATTTACAATGCTAGACACGGTATTTTACTACATACTTCTATTTAATTTCTATTTCTTTTGTAAATTGCTGCTACACATGTGCAGTGAGCATATCAGGCAGTTAAATATATTTTAAAACTCAGATCTGTGGAATTAGATGGAATAATGAACAACTTTTATGACACCTTGGCTTGTTTTGCATGGTGGATAATACTTTCACTCTAGGGTACCCCTTATGCATTCAAAGCGCTGAAAACCAGGGCTGCATAAGGCTAACTGAGAGCAAGACTTCATCATCTATGTTCAGCGAGCAGTTAATTCCTAATTAATGCAGAAAGATTGACCTCAATTAATAGAGGTTCATTTTCCTTTTGAGTTTGTATTTCAGATGCTCTTGTGGTATTTCTTTCAACCTTATAACATCATGAATGAGGTTTTCACCTGAGGCTGTAGCTGAACAGTTTCCTCAACTGCACTTTCCTAAATCTCTGTAAGGCTTTTGCCACCCCACAGCTCCAATTCCCTCCCTTTTCAGCAGTTATTGCTTTCCTCCCCCTTTCAATTGAAATATATTTGCTTAGGGAGACGAAGCATCACACCTTCTTCCTTAGAAGCCACCCTGAACACATTAGCATTTTCCGTCAAGTGGTCTCAACATGATTTACAAATGATCAACAGTTCCCTCTCCTCCCTGTGGCAAAGGCAAATAGTAGAAACATCCTCTGTTTTAGAGAGGAGATAAATGACATGCTGCAATCACAGAGCCTTTTTACAGAAGATCTATCTAAATTCATAAAAGGCCTACTTCTAGGCAAGCAAGAAACATGAATTGAGGAGTACCCATTGTGCTTCTGTCAAAGGTTTGCCTGCCATTTCAACCCTTGGACACACAGGAAGGAATCCTTGATTATCCAGCCCTTCGTTAAGAAACTTGTAGCTCAAGACTGAAAGCAGAGCAGGAGATATGAGAAGGTGGGTATGGATGGTATAGGGCTGTGTCAGTCTCTCTCTCTTTGCTCCATATGGGGCCACTGTGAACACAGCAGCTTTTCAAGAATGATTTAGAGCAGGCTGGTCATGATCTCACCTAATCATGGGGCTAATGTCTGCAAAATGGGACCCTGTGATTAAAATGACTGAAAATGTAATGTCAAGACATCAGAAGTCTAATTCCATAGTGAAAATACAACTTTCAGGTGCTGCTGGCTTCAAAACACACCAATAAAACAAAGGAGAAATGTATATTTGGGCCCTTCATGGAAAACATTATCATTTGCTGTTCATCAGAGGTACCACGGCAGCTTGTGATTACTAGTATATATATATTTAATAAAGTTATCCAGCTCATGAACTTAAGACATTTTAGGAATAATAATAATAATAATAATAATAATAATAATAATAAAATAGTAATATATATATATTTTCTGACACAGAGTTTTGCTATGTAATTTGATGGGAAATGTCATTGCTGAACTCTCTAATAACCTGCACAAAACCACAAAGACCTACAGTGGCAGCGAATGGTGGACTTTTCCAAGAAAATGTTTCATTATCCTTATATTGCTTGACTTTTTTTTTTTATGTGAACACCATTACGCCACATCTGTGCTTGCTTCGTCATTCTGCCATCTGCCATCTGCTGTAACAAAATACAGGCTAAGCATTTTGGAAAATAAGCCCTCCACACACTGAAAATGCTCCAACCCTGAGCACAACCCTTTACTTCTCACAGAGTGTGGAGCTTATTAGCCTTTTCCTCCTTTCCCTCCTCCTCCTCATCCTTCACCTTCTCCTCTTCCTACACATCCCCCACTTTATCTTTCTCTCCCTTGGCCTCACCACCACACACAAGATGTATTACATAAGCATACGAATCATGAAGAACACAGAATCCCATTGATTTTGTTTCAGTGTTTCTATTAAATGAAATGAATGGCTATGCGCTTTACTTCAGTATGCGAATATGTCTGCTGAAAGATCAGAAATATCAGGTCATTATCAACAATTTTTAAATTTTGGAACTCCCAGTCAGGCTTGTTTCCTGTTTGGTATTGTCTGCTGATACACAATGTCTAGCTGAGAAAAAGAATCTGGTTGCTACAGTATTGAAATAACAGAGTATGAGCAGAGTGGTTTCAAGCACACTCTCTGTATAGTCCAGTCAAAGTTTCTTCCTGGTGCAGCAGCATAAATCTCTTGGTAGCAGTAAACTCACTACACAGACTTCATTCCTGAACACATGTTCAAAGGTGATAAAATAAATGCAGATGGTCTCCCAAAACCTCAGTGGAACATTTTTTACTGTAACTAAATGGACTGTAAAAAAATAGGGGGGAAAAAAAGGCAGAAAATGCAGTTTGACACAGGCAATTTCAGAATAGCATTCGGTCATTTGGGAGAAAAGCTAAATAAAATGTGTGTTTATAATAATCTATTGGCAAAACAATATTGACAGTGCATCTGAGCTGCCTAATAGAAGTGAATTTTAAAATACTCAAACTAGCATTGTGAGCTGAATATTTTGCTTAACTACTTAAATACGCATACAGAAACTTTGGATTCCCTAACTTCATTCATTGTGCTCTCACCAAAGTTGACAATAAAACCATCCCCAGCTACAGTGAAAAGAGAATTAGGCCTTAACAAATTTATTACAGGCTTTGTTTACATACAAAATTATACAGCATCTTATGCGTACACAGGATTTACAAGAACATTTAACTGATGTGTGTGATTGCTCTGCTCTCTGGTTGAGATCTGCAGGTCTCTCTCTCTTCACTAATGGCCTGATACTGCTTCCCCTGTAGTCAGTGAGATTTTTTTCATTGACTTTAGTGGAAGTTGGATCAGATCCAAAGGATAATACTTCCATTCATTGTTATACTGAGGTGGGAAAGAGGCAGCCAATCTAATAACCTTACGCACTGTGTTTCTTTCTCATTTGTTTCAGATGATAGGTGATAAATTTAATCTGAAAAGTTTTTGCTGGCCACTTGTAAAACACTTGATGCATTGTTAAAGTTAAGAATCAAAGACTAGTTCCTGTTACTGGATCAATAAGTTGTTTTCCTTGAACCTAACAGAATGAACATTCCTTGATTTTCAGTGAGCAGAAAGAACAACATTAGGATTGATTCTGATGTTACTCATGTTGCTAAAATAATACATTTTCTCACCTGTATTCAATATTTTTTCTCTGGATTTACATTGATGTAAGCAAGTGTTATCACCAACCATGTAGGAACAATGAAGTCAATGTAGTCACTAGTTAATGGATTCATGGTCTGGAAGCAACACTATCTAACCAAGCTCACTTAGTGTTCTTACCTCCTACCTCCTCTTCTCATATGGACACAGACCTACTTGCCACATGGAAGAATCTAAAGTTAATGATCTATGACAATATCTGCTCTCAATTATTTGCAACACCCGAAAATAATATTTATTTGGGAATTCAGGATGTAAAATTAGGTTTATAACTTGGAAAAAAAATCAGTGGAACAGGCCTCTTAAAAGTATATTTTTCCCCACATGCAGCAAAATTAAGGCTTTTTTTTTTTTTTTTTTTTTTTTTTCCTGTTGAAACTTAAACATGTCTACTGGTAAAAAATAAGAAAAGTTCTGTTGAGGATTTTTAGTTTGTTTATTTGTTTTCCAAGGAAGGAGAATTCAGGAAAAGAAATCTAGTCAGATTTATTAAATAGTGAGCTGCTTGTTATATTGCATTACCTCCTGCCTTTTAATGATTGCCTTGGTATCAAAACTCTGAAGCTATTATTGCTAAAACCAAAGCTAGATTTCAGTCCAACAAGATGATTTCTTGTGAGGTAAAAACCCTCTCTGTTAGGGATTAGGGAAGACCACACAGTTTGTTGCCTTTGGTGACCTGCTGCAGATTTGAAGTTGGTTCTCCAGTAGTGAAAATGATATGATTAAAGGCACTCTACTGTCATGTTTTTGGGTACCCTGATCTCATTTTTATTTGTGATGCTGAACATATTACAGCAATGAAAGCTGTAATGTAAGAACTAAAGACCACTACAGATGCTTTTTTTGAAGAGCTGGCATTTTTCAGCCCTGACTATGGATTAAGATCTAACCAGGCACAGATAACATATGTGGTTCAGTCTTAATTCTGTTGATATCCATGACAAGACTCTAATTTACCTTTATGGGAGTACGATACCATCCAGGACATAATACAGATACTGTATAGTAGGGCATCTCTTTAGGCGGTGTAATTGTTGGTGTCTCCAGTGGAGCTACATGACAACGCAAAAAAATTGTTTGAGGTATATGCAAGTACATCTGTCTGCTCTAAGTAACAGCTCACCAGTGGGACTGAAGAACTTCATTGTAACTATGGACTACCTGAATTTGAATCACACACATGCACACACACACACACACACACACAAGTCCCTATGAAAGGTACCAGGTTTGCTGAGCAGTTCTACACATTTTTCCCTCCATTAAAAATGGGCAATGACTTGTCAAGTAGACAAACGGCTTTGTATGGGTGTGTGGCTTTGAAATCTATTCCAGGATATCACATCTTTGCTAAAATTCTTTAGCCAAGGGCTCTTTTAATGTTAAGACAGCACCAACTTTTTTTCTAATTTAAAAATTCAAACAGAGAGAATTGATGTAACAATTCAAGCTGAAAATAACAGATTAGTGTGAGGAGGAAGAGGTCAACCACAATAAAAACTATATTCTGAGGAAATCATGTTTTATGTATTACATTAATGATCAATTTAGATTGGTTCTTGGCTACAGTAACTTAGTTACAAATATTTTTTAGTTTTTTTTTTTTTTTTAATGTTGTTTCTAATATTAACTGTCAGCATTAGAAACAGTTGCAAAACAAATGTGCTTCAAAAATGCAACGACGGTTGCTGGATTGTTATGATTTATTCTGAAATGCTAACAGAGGGAAAATGGTCATTTCATTGGCAAAACTGACATGACACACAGAAATTGTATTTTACAGCTGCTTGATGCCTTTGACATTGACATCAGCTGCAGGCTACAACACGTATTTTGGTTTCTTTTCATTTTGGCAGTGAGGAGTCAACACTGAATCCAATTAAGTGTGAATGTATAGAAAAAGGGATATAAATATGTACAAAACTCTTGACATTGATCTGATTTTTAACAAGTTTACTAAATGACAGTCACTGGCTTGACAATACTGAATGAAGAATACTGATTTTACACAGAATTTACAGTCAGCTTACGGTATGCTGCCAACAAGCAGTGTCACAAACATAGTCTAAAAAATCCGGAGTTGCCACAGCAGAGGCACACACCCTTTACTCTTGTTTATTGGGAGAGAAAGCTTATATACTGTAGATTTGCTGAAGTTTAATAAATAAGGTCAACTTATAATATATAAAACAATATAAACATTTATATGCTACATGCATATCATATAATTTAAAGTAATAATTTATATATCAAAGAGTTGCAGATCTATGCTCTTCCTATTTTTCTTGACAAGGCGCACACACAGGAGGTGTCTATTCTTATCCACCTCCAGCCTACAAGTTTATTGTTTTCTGAAGTCAGTGCCCTAACATATGTTTGGGATGTCTTGCATTGAGAGTTCCAGTGCTTGTCATCAATGCCTCGGCAGCCATTTTTAACAGGCTTGGCTTCTTTACACCTTGTTTCATAAAAGTATTGCTTAACTGGAGAGTTGCCTGTTTTAATTTCTCCCAGCACAGTTACCTGGTGTCCTCTAATGTCGATAGCAGATGATTTGTCCGTGACCCATAAGCTTTCACTGTCACAAACGGAATATTCCCCTCGGTGGCTCTTGTGCTCCGCATATCTTTTCCTCCGAGAGGTTCTGTTCACCACCACTGAATTTCCAATATAATCCTCCATGAGGTACAGCGGTGGTGGTTCCAGCGGTGTGTTGTCACTCAAGAGGACTCGGGGAGAGTTGTAGCGTCTCTGCTGCCTTAGGAGATCTGTATCCATTGAGATAACTGGCTGGAAGTCAGATTTCACATTTTCATCTCCATCCACGTCCTGTTGAGCCTCTACTTTCTTCACTGTGTTTTGATAGTTTTCCTTTATATCTACTATCTGTTTAGAAAACTTGTTTTTCAAAATGTCTGCCTGAATGAGTTTTATAATGAGAGAATTTATTGAATCTTCTGGCAAACTCCTTTGATCCATGTTGGTAGACTGGATGCCACGAAGATAAGAAAGAAATATCACATAAAACAAGATGGACATCACCCTGTTCACCTGTAAGATCTGCAAAGAAAGTCAATATAAAAAACAATTAAATAATGTTTACTAGGCTTTGTAAACATGAAAGTTCTATTTTTTTTTAACGTTTTACATCTCATGCAATTTATAGATACAGATAAGCTATGTGTTTCTTTCAAAATAATATTTCATTTTATTTTATAATAAATATGACCATTTAATGATTTCTTTTTTCAGGATTTAATCAATCTCTCTCACACTCTTTAGGATGATCTCACTTTTATTCATTGTATGTACAGTGGCAGATATTTCAGTTAGTTCCCTTCTCTACAGTGCTACTCTTATCAGTGGATAGAGGCCAAGTCACTTTTCCAGAGTCTATTCTGCTGAGTGGTTTAGTTTCAAAATATCAAGGAGATAGACAGAGTAAGAATGTTTCTAGTGGTATAAATGAAGTTCTGACTTTGTTAAGTGGCCAAAACATATATGTGTTGAAAAGTCACAGATCGATAAAATTTCTGTTCATCAAACATGTTTAACTTTACCTTAAGAGCATCTTCATACACTGAGAAATAACACAGTGTTTCAGCAGTGCTCCGTTTCTCTCATAAGGAAAAGTATTCTTGAGGAAAGAGGACAAAGTCTAGCAGCAAAATTGTGTTTCTTATACTCTGAACTTTAGAAAGCAACGGTTAGGATTTGCAATACAAGTGGAAAGTTCAGATAGATCCACAGAATATTTTGTTGTGGCTGTTTGCAGGGCTTGGACCTTTTTATTATTGTTGTTTTTAATGAAGTTTCTTCATTACATCTTTCTGAACTGGAGTGAAACTGACTGTAGAAATAATCATGGACAGAAGGTGCACAGCTCCCCCCCCCCCCCCCAAAGTAAATAAATAAATATACATAAAATTGAAAAGTCTTGTTCAAATAGATCAAATGAACTCAAGACCAAGATTTTGAGAACTGTAGATCTAAAAGCCTACTTCTTCTTTGTAATGTACTTTGTCATACTCTGCTCTATATGGATTCCTGTAGTGTCCTTCTAATTCTAGCCTCTGAGTATCTTCTAGAAGCTCTTTGAACATTTCTGGTTAAATCCTTCTGTCATACTGTTTGCATACTCTTTGTGTAGTTAAGAACTGTGAACATTTGTCTAAGGAGGTTTTTTGGTTTGTTTGTTTGTTTTTTTTTTCCCCTTGTGTATTTGCACTTGTATTTAAATGAAACTAATATTTATTGTAAAATACCAAATCATGGAAGCAAAACATTTACTTTGAAACACACCAGCTTTATTGGAATTGTCGCACAAGCAGTGGATTGAAGAATAAAATATTAAACTCATGTTACAGCACTCTCATACCATGTGGGAAGCCCTGGATGGTATCATGTGACTCAAAACAGTCTTGAACTTGGTTCTCCTACTCTGCAAACAAGTCCACCATGAGTCAAGCTGCTAGTACTCTGGAATGAAGGCACAGAGTTACAAAATTGTGGAAGAGCTGTAGTTGTAAGGATCTGCAGGAGATCATGGAGTTCTATCCTCTTGCTCAAAGCAGGGTCAGCTAAAGCACCTTGCATGGGGTTATGTCCAGTCATTTTTTGAATATCTTTAGGGATGGACACTCCAAAACACCTCTAGGCAACTTGTTCCAGTGTTTGATCATCCTCACAGTAAAACTAAACAAAACAAAACAAAAAGCGCCTTATGTTTCAGTAATATTTCATATACTTCAGTTTGTGCCCATTGCCTCTTGTCCTTTCATGTAATGCCTGCAATGGAGTCTGGCTCCATCTTCTGTATTCCAACCTATCAGGTATTTCTACTCTTTGGTAAGATTCCTCTGAGTTTTTCTCCTACTGGCTGAACAGTCCCAGATCTCTCAGCCAGCCTCTCTTCCCTTATTCATCTTTGTGGACTTGTTCCAGTATATCCACGTCTCCTGTACTCGGGAGCCTAGAACTGGACACACCACTCCAGATGTGGCCTCAGTACTGGTAGTGAGTTGAGGTGAAGGTTCACCTCAACAATGTTGCCTGCTGGCAACATTTTGGGTACTTTGTGTTTTCCCAGATGAAATTGCAGAGAAATCAGACTTCTTAAACAGAAAACATTCCACTTCAACAAATCAACATTTTCTGTTTAAGAAGGCAAAAAGGCAAAAAAATAAAAATAAAAATAAAAATAAAGTTTTACTGGACAATCCTCTATCAGCTCTAAGCAAAACTTCTTTCAGCAACAGTGAGTCCCCACTTCATAGTTTAGAACTGCAGCAAAATCAGAGCTACCCTCTGTGGATGTGTGATCTGTCCTTTTATGGACAAGAAATGTGTTTTCTCCATTCTCAGTTTGTCACAGTATGAGTTCACCTAAATCTAGACTGTTGCTTGCAGCAAAGTTATGCTTTGAAAAAAAAAAAAAAAAAAAAAAATTCTAAGATTTCAGTTACCATACATTTACTGTCATACCTAAATAAATACTAACTTAGTAACTTAGTGTAGATGGTTCTCAGAACCAAGAAAGAGGAGAGATGAAAACAAACAAACAAACAAACAAAAAAACAAAAAACCTCTTCCTGCGCAATTAGGTCTTCCCTCATTAAATAGTAATTCCCTCTTTATAAAATAGTAAAAACACTTGTCATTCAGCATATTTCTTACAGTACTCAGAAGCTAACCTACACAAAGTATGACACAAGGCCATAGGATGCTGAGCAAAGCTCTGACAACACTCAGCTGAAAAGCTGAAAACATTATTCATGCCTGCATGCAGCTGCATGTAATCACTGGTCTGTTTAGTTTCAAAACTAAGTGGCACTAGCAAAATACACAAGTTGGAGCAGGTGATGAGGTAGGAAAAGTAAGACTGGAGCTCCTGCAGACTCTCCGTAATGTCATGCTAAACACAAAAAGAAAGGCTCAGGGACTTCATAATTAAAGCAGTTCAAATAAACTGTTTTGTGTTTCTGTTTTTTCTTGTCCGTGGCAAAACCATGTTAATGGAAATAAATGTTTAAAAATATTTTGCTTAACCTAAAGTAAAATGGTAATTTGGTGGAAGGGGTGTACTTTTTGGAAGTACTCCGAAATTTAACTTGTATTTTAACTTAGTCTTGGCAGATTATTTACTGCAAAAGTTAAAATGTTTCAGAACCAATCTTTGAAGTTTTTTGAAATGTTTTGGTGTGCAAAATTTGGAAAGAATATGCAAACATTGGGTAAAAGAGATTACAGTTTTCAGGGTGTTACTCTGAGACAGTTCACCTGGGATGTATATTTAGCTATGAAAATAAGAGGTGTGTTCAGAAATTCCAGTCCATGAATTGAAATTAGATTGCCCTTGTAATCTAGCACTTCAGAATATACTGTAGGCACTACTCTGGCTAGAAAAAAAATGGACAGTACTGGGAAACTGTAGCTGGTTTATGACTTTGGGTTTGTTTGAGCTTTACACCTTAAAAGTGTATCAGTTTGTAGGGCTGGGCAATATTGCTTTTGATAAATGACTCTTTGGCCTAAACAGAAATTTGTGCCTAAATTGATGGTAATTTGCAAATTGCAACTTTGTTGTTGTTTAAAAAATGAAGTGGTAACAAGGAGAGAAAAATGTAAAACATAAATTGTTTATGTTTTCTTATTTGCAAAGCAAATCATTCTGATGTTTCTGGACATGTTTCAAAATAAACGCAATGCAATTCACAAAACAGAAACAGTGCTTACTCATTATCATACAGGAAGTCAGTTATCTACAGATGAGAATTGCATTCAGAGGCAAGATTTCAACTGAGGTATCCTACCTAAAAGAAGACTGACTTAACTGCACAGCTCCTGGGCCATAGACTTGTATGAACATCAGCAGAAGCTACTACAGCACATGAAATATAGTTCTTTCTTTAACAATTTGGTGAGTGGTATAAAAATCCCCCAAGAATTTAGACCTCACATTGTTTTTTTTTTCACTTTTCTCATTATTATTATTATTGAAATTAAACTGATTCATTTCAGGTAGAAAGCTGTATTTTGTTCAAGCCAAATATTTTCTACCAAACATTTTTTATTAATGAACATTTTGAGATATTTTTATTGTTCTTCAATGTTCTTTAAGTGTTCTGTATGTAAATCCCTGTAAAGGTTCATTTAGGTGTCTTCATAGACTATTTACTGTCAAGTAAGTGTGATGAATAGTCCTAGAAATGGACACAATACTATTTAAACTACTACAAGAAGTGCAGAACAGATTGCTAATTTTAGAGTCTGGGCCCCAAATAGGCATAGACAAGCATTTCCATGGTGACATCTGAATAAGAGCTCAGCCCACTAGCACAATCCATAGTTAAGTAACAGATTAAGTAGTGTTATTGGATGCAAATAGATAAGACCATAATTAGTGAGTGCTTCCCATTGCTTTCTGCCTGATGCTTGATTGTGCTAGAGTACCTGACCTCAGTTTCCATGTTCATAAGCTGTCAGGTCATCTGTGACATACAGCCTACTTAATGGTAAAATGTATCATAGTGCATGATTTAAGTGGATCGATGGTATATATCCGATATAACCACATACCCACTTATACCACTATAATTATCTTACTGTGCATTATTTACTACACACCTGGCCCAGATATTGTGTGATTGTAGTAGAATTTAGACATCTCAGTGTGGATCCAGAAGAATTGATCTATTACCTTTTCTGGATTTACATCAAAATGTATCCTTTGTTGACCTACCAGTTTATGGAAAACTCATCATTTGTCTGGGAACCCAATAGTGGCTGATTGTAATGGTACATAACTTAACTCACTCTGTGCCTATAGCCTCCTGTGTCTTCCAATTCCTTTTCTATTCCATGTATTGGGAGTTTGGGAAGAGTTGTTGTCACACTCCAGGAAGCTATTTTTTCCAAGTTGCTGAGAAGCTTTGGATCATGTTTGCTGTCATGCTATGTTATTCTGTGTACCTTTCTGGATATTTGGGGTATAACTTTGATGCTTCAAGCTACCGCTGAACTCTTGCTAGAGATGATTAAAAAAGATTGGGAGGTGGAGAGTAAATGACTCTCAAAGCAGCTATTATATGTGGTCAGAAAACACTCTGTTATGTGAAATTTGGAAAAGTATTAGACATCAAGGTAGGAAGATATTAGTCTCTACAAGTTAGTCACTTTGCATGGTGTCAGTGCCCCCTTACTCAGACATACTAGACGAGGTTTCAAAAGTGATTGTAAAAGTGTCATCAAGAGCAAAGAAGATCCTTAAAGAAACTAGGAGTAGAACTTAGTGACGATTAGATGTTATGAACGGTCTAGAGGATTTATGGGAGCACATACTATGGTATGGTGGGAAAGCTAGCAGATCCTTGTAGTATAGAGCAAGCTGTTAATGCACTAAACAGGTTTGACTTAGAGATTGCTGGCATTCATGGTGCAGCAATTAAAAACAAACACTATGGAAAAGAAAACCTGATGCATTCCAAGTGTTGCTTAGTGTAGCTTACTCTATTTTAATGGTTTATATTCCTGTGGTGTTGGCAGGGTATTATTGTTATCTAATCTAGGTGTCTCAGGGAAGGTCTAAATTTAGGAGAAGTAAATAAACTTACCTATTGCTTCCATTAAGAAATGAAATCCCCAATAGACTCTGGCAAATCACTTTCCACTCTTTTCAGACCCAATGCTTTGCATACTGTTGGGAAGCTTTGTTTTGTTTTGTTTGTGGTAATTAAAAAAAAAAAAATCTGTAATGATTTATTTTGATCAGTCTCTGAACAGTCTACACAGCTGAAAAGCAAAATGTCATTTAATATGTGCTGTGAAAATAATGAAATCCTAGTACTGTGAGACACTGCCTAAGTATTTACTTTTAAGTCATTGCTGAGAGGATCTGGAATAGAAGCAAAAGTGACTGGTGAATTTTGCATTCAGCACTGAATGCAATATGATTTATGTAAGTCAGCTTGAAGCACTTGGCACTTTCTGAAAATTTTAAAAGCAGCTTTTGTTCTTCAGACTAAGCAACTAATGATCATTTGTGGTGGCTGACAGCTTATTCAGGCTTTTGCCAAAGATGACAGTGTAATTATTCTCATTGCTTGCTAAGCACTGTTTTCACAAACTCACAGAAAGCAACTAGTAGCTGAGTGCCCTGTTGATTCCCTCATCCTAATAGCTTTGTTGAGAAGAAATGCAATCCTTTCCTTCTGTTCTTCAGGAAACAGTGAAAATGTACAGAATGAAAAACATCACTGTAATGAATATTCAGATGACAGGAGGTGGAATATGAAATAATTGTGCATTAAATTTTGCCCCATATTTCAGAATAGTAATTCTCTATTGTACAATATTTGCCCATAGTAGGATTTATTAAGGTAGATTGCTGTGGAGTGGTGAGTGCCCCAGGAGATGTTATGACCCTCCTGAACATTTCCACTTCTCAACACAGAGAAATTTCAACACATACAATTTCAAGCTATAGCTTTCACATGAGCCAGACCCATTATGATGCCTAAGAATTCAGAGACAAAATCAAGTGGGACTGTGTTATGGCAGCTTTTAATGTTAACCCTCCTATCCTCAGGGCCAACCAAACTATAAGCTACAGTGAAGGAATTTGAAGACAATGCATTCCTCTTGCAGATGGGCTGGGAAACGGGGAAGTACACCATATCTGAGGAAGAATGACCATAGTTTCTTACAGCCCCACAGCAGGTCAGTTGCTTTTAATCATTCATTATTCAGGGCCATTTTCAAGAGAGGACACGTCTGAGCACTGAGCCCCAGTAAACTCCAGTGAAAGGTATAGACCTAATCTCTCATGGAAATGGATTGCAGCCTACAGAGTCACTGACATTTCCTCTTTAAATATCAAGACAGTTGTACACCCAAATATGAAAATTTATCTGCACTTTGAATAAATATACACTGCTATTTATGATTAAAGTTGTGACCATGACCCAACAGTCATTAGAGAAAGCTTACCCAACTGGTGACAGCTTTCTGAGGGACAGTTTTGTGATAATAAGTCTTGCTGTGAGGGGTAAACTGGTTTCTGAACCGTGAAAGGCACTGTGTAGAACTGCAGCAATCTTGGCTCATTTCAGATACAGCTGATTGAAATGGCATGTATGTCCACATGTGATCTTTCCACAAACATATCTTTTACGAAATCAAAATGTGATCACTTCACATGTAGTGAGAGAAAGGTCAGGAGCAGTTCCACTTCCAAGAGGAAGGTCAGGAGCAGTTCTTCAGTGCTTACCTCATTTTATTTGGAAAAACAGCCGCTTCTCACACCTTGTGCAATGTTATTAGGTGTTCGCCCTGTACCTTCTTTCCCTGCCACTGACCTAGTCTGGAGTTTGGGCCATTCAAGACTTCCCAGAGGCTTTTGACACTCCCCAGCATCCTCTAGCAATCCCATCAAGAGATTTGACTAATACTAACGTATGGTACAGTATCAACTGCACTAGTTACACCTCCAAGTCTGTGGTTGACTACAGAAGCAGGAAGACTTTTCCTCAGGTTAAGTTAGGTCTTTTTCTATTTTAATTTCTTTCCTCACTGATATTTTTTGTGACATGCTGCTTATACCTGTCTGTCTCTGCCCAGACTGCCACAGCATACTGTTTCATTAACCAGCTGAGTAATTCTTCTGCAGATTGAGAAAGTTAGGGCAACAGTTTAGGAAGCTGGAATCCTGATTCCTCTGATTTATTGGAAAAATTAGTCAAGTCAAAATCTCTGTTCATGACTTTCTACGTCTGCAAAATAAGGAACCCCATGGAATGATATTGGCATTTTGTTGCCCTGACACCCTTTGCTTTCTCCCTCAAAGAGCTGGCTGTTTTTGCCCTGCTAAGACAGCACAACTAAAGATTTACTCTCTCCACACAAAACATGACAGCATTGTAGTATAGTGCCCTGCACACTATGTGGGAGATGCCTGTCTGTTTTGAGAGTAATGAGGCATCTTAATAAATACATTTCCATAAATGTTCTAAGTGTAAATCATTCTGATTTCTTTTACCATTCTCATGTCACTGATATTTGAGCACTCTGAATGCATTTATCTTGGTTCATACAGACAAAGTAGAAAAGGTGCTCATTCCCATTTTTAATGGACTGGAATCAAAGAAGTCAAAAGTCATTTGCAAGGTCATACAGGTATGCTGCTGCAAGTTGGGAAACAGACCATGTGTTTTCATGTTGTGCTCCCTGGATTAGGAAAGCCCATCTGGAATGTTGTATGGGACTTTGGTCAATAGATGACAAGCATGAAATTCAAGGAAACAAAAGCAATGTCATCTGAGAAGAGCAATCAGCCACATCTTAGTCATGACAAAGAATTAAAGCTGTAGTTGGGGTAAAAAAATTCTGCTAAAGTATTTCTACATATTATTCACTGTGTAGCTCTGAAAACTGTCCAAAATAACAAGAAATCTAAAGGTTAAATCCTTAGTTAAATCAATAAATTCCAATGACTTGACTAGACTGGTACTAATTTTGCAAACACAGAAGATTATCCTTTTTTTTAGAAGTCATTTGAAAAAAAAAAAAAAAAAAAAAAAAAGAAAACACCAAAACTGAATCATGGTGGTGGATAATATAGGCTGATAAAGTCTTTTCATTACGGATAGTTAATAGCAGCAATGCCAAGCTGCAAACAAATTAAATTTGCAGCTGAACTGGGAGGTTATACGAACAGCAGTGAGCAAAGAGAAATAAGATATATTGGGAGATGAAGATATAAAACACTGGCAGAAAATTATAACATGAGAGTCAAATTAGAAATTACAAATTTGTACACTGGCAAAGTAATCAGGGGAAAATAAATTTAAGAAGGAACAATATCTGATCAGACCCAGGAATAATCAAAATAAATAAATAAATAAATAAATAAATAAATAAAGAGCAGGAAAACTGACTAGAAAGATTGTATAACTTGACCTTCGAGGAAATTGCCTTGAACGTGCAAGTCTTTACTATGAGCTGACAAAAAGGGCCTGATAGCAAACCCAGTGCAAAGATCTGGAAAGTGTAAGCATTGGTGAAAGTGAGCATTCACTCTAGGGTGGGGCAAAGGAGTGCAATCAGGAAAAATGGGATTATACTGAAGAAAGGGAAGTTAGGCTGATCATCAAAAGCTGTTCTCAAACTCTGCAAGATGTTTGTAACAAGCCCATAGCCACACCAAAGAGGCTTGGTTTCATGTTTCACTACAGCCCTGAAACTCCATTTAAGTTTTTTTTTAAAACAAACAAACAAACAACAACAACAAAAAAAAAAACAGTTTGAAGATTCATTAACCTTTCAGGTCAACCTGGACCTACTTTGACTCAACCAGGGTTGATTAATTGTTTTGTATTAAAGTCAGGCAACAGTTTCTGTTCCTCCTACTTTTGTCAGAGAGATGCTTTGGGGAATTAAGCTCTCTGTAACTAAAATTGAGAGCAGTCTTCCTTTCACCTCCCTGTAGTTCTGAGAGGTTCAGATCTGGCCTCATAACATTGCATGATTGTATTTTGGTGTATGCTCCTGGAAAGGGAAAAGGAAGGCATAGAAAAGGTTAATGTGAGGTGATCCACATTTACAATAGATTTCTCTCATTGTTCTATTTTTGGGTTTTATGGGGTTTGTCTAACTTGGTGGCTGAAGAAGAAAGGGAAAAATCTCAGATGATCAGAATTTTGCCCCTCTTCTGCTAGACTATGAAAAAGTGTCTTTCTAGAGACCCCACAAAGTAGGATGTGAGGTAGAAAAATATCTCAGGTGTTTTTACATTTTCATTCCAACTAGGCAAATCATTTAAATTTAAAATTATTTTTTCAAGAATATTGAGAGATTTTCATAGTTATATATATTTAGATTGGATTTTCTGATGTTGAGAAACTCAGGAGCAAAACATTTTCAAACTGTGAAATTCAAAATCAATGTTTTGCTGGATTTTACGTTGAAAACAAAAGTTTTTGTTGTTGTTGTTTTTGTTTTTTTTTTTTTTTTCTTAAGCTGAAACCTTCCTCTTCCATCTTTTAAAATATTTACTGATTTATTTTTTTCTTTTATGAAGTAAGAAGAATAGTTAAATCAATAAAGCAAGCAGAAGAAAACAAGGGTACAGCTCCAAAAATGTTAGACCCTCAACAGGAGAAGTTCCAGATCCCTAAACCTTTTTTATGGGTACAGGCAGAGCTCACATCCAAAAGGCAAAAGAGATATAGGAAATGATAGTTAGAAGTAAAATGACCTTTCATTTAGTTTCAATAAAAAATCATGAATAGAACCTGAGATGCTTCTTTAGGTTGAGAGAGAGAGAGACAGAGAGCATCTCACCTGTTTTATGACAGCTCTGCTGTGACCCTTGAGTGCACGTTTGCCTTGAGAGCAGGAAAACTACAGGGGCAACTGGACCTTTCAAATCTGCTAGGTACCTTTTACTTAGAAGGAACAGCACTGCTGCTCAAGAGCTTCTCCCAAGCACTGAATACGAGCCTTTCTGCACTGCTGCATGTAATGCACTGCCACCACGGGTGCTCTTCATGGGACTGGGACTGGGGCAAGCCATTGCACAAGAGGCTTGGTGGGGAAGCCCCATTTCATTTTATCCAAAACTGCACCTGTGCTTGCTTTGCAAAATCCCATGACTCCTGGTTGCTTTGAAGCTGTACAGAAATACATCCTTGGCCACTTCATGAATCAAAGTTCACTTACTGAATCACCTCCCACTGTTCCTCAAAGTTTCACAAACCTCCAAACAGAAAGTATTGCTAGATATGCAGGTACAAAATTTTTGTTACAGATGATGTGAAGGCAGGAGTTCTTAAGGACAGGAGTCCAGGCCTAATCCAGATACTTTAAAACCACCAGTAAGAACTTACTGAATTCAGCATGAATTGGACTAAGCTTTTGCACAGTAAGGGGTGCTGAGAAAGACAACGTGGCTACAGACCGTTGCTGTCTGATCCTTGTTCTATTACACATGTAGAATCAGAATCATAGAATCATAAAGGTTGGAAAAGATCTCTAAGATCATCTGATCCAACCATCCACCCACCACCAATATCACTCACTAAACCATGTCCCTAAGTACCACATCCAACCTTTCCTTAAACCTAGGGATGGTGACTCCACCGCCTCCCTGGGCAACCCATTCCAATGCCTAGCTACTCTTTCTGAGAAGAAATTTCTACTAATTTCCAACCTGAACCTCCCCTGGTGCAACTTGAGGCCATTCCCTCTAGACCTATCACTAGTTATCTATGATAAGAGGCTGACCCCCAGCTCCCAATACCTTCCTTTCAGGCAGTTGTAGAGAACAATAAGATCTCCCCCGAGCCTCCTCCAGACTGAACAACCCCAGTTCCCTCAGACACTCCTCCTCATAGGACTTGTGTTCCAAGCCCTTCACCAGCTTCATCGTCTTTCTCTAGACATGCTCCAGGGCATCAATGTCTTTCTTGTAAAGAGAGTCCTGAAACCGAACACAATACTCAAGGTGTGGCCTCACCTGAGCAGAGTACAGGGAGATGATCACCTCTCTGGTCCTGCTGGCTACACTGTTCCTGATACAAGACAGGATGCCATCGGCCTTCCTGGCCACCTGGGCACACTGCTGACTCATATTCAGGTGAGCATCAACCAACACGCTCAGATCCTTTTCCTCTGCACAGCTTTCCAGCCACTCTCCCCCAAGCCTGTAACATTGCATGGTGTGGTTGTGACTCAAGTGCAGCACGTAGCCGTGTTGAACCTCATCCCATTGTCCATTGATCCAACCTGTCCATATCCCTCTGCAGGGCCTTCCTACCCTCCAGCAGATCGAAACTTCCCTGCAACTTCATGTCGTCTGCAAATTTACAGAGGGTGCACTCAATTCCCTTAACCAAGTCATCAGTAAATATATTGAAGAGGATAGGCCCCAATACCAACCCCTTTGAACACCATTCTGATAAAATAAAGGGATTATTAAAGTTTTAAAAAAAGTTTAAAGATTAAAAGTTTTTTTCTTTGCCTGAAATTTAAGCCTTTAGATTAAAAATAGCTTGTGTGCCGAAAAGCTTGTTTACTCTGTCAAGCTCCATTAACTGGTCTAATATGTGACATCACCTCTTGAAACAACTTTGCATAATTTTACCCTGTGAAATCTTGATGGCTGTCCTTGAACAGCTTCCAGATAGAGACCACCAAATCCTTCTTGTACAAGGAAGTTTACAAATATAATGTTTGCCCATGAGTGTTTTTCCCCATTGCATCAGAATCTTAAAAAAAAAAAAAAAAAAAAAAAATGTTGCCCATTTAGAGAAAAAGTCATTCTACTAATTGGCATTACTCTGTAGCAAATTGTTTACAAGTAGGTCTGTCCTGAGGGTAGAGACTGTTCCGGTAAATCTAGCTGCTCTGCATTTTTTTCCTTGTAAAAATTTGCCTGAAGTGGAACTTCACTTATGAATCCTCTAGTTCATCAATGTTCATATGGATAAAATTTCCAGTATGCAGTTCTCCTCGAGACATGGAAGTTTTCTAATTTTAACTCTCAGTTAACACTCTGCAGTGAGTTTGACTATATTTAGGGGTTAGTATTTAAGAATGGTGTGAGTATTCTGGTCCCAGTCTAGCTGAGTGTATGTTTTTTAAGCTTGTGTGTTGCCCTATTGAAATGCAGTGATTGCTTCCATGTTAATCCCATAGCTGAATGCTTTGCTAAACTGCAACCAAACTATCTGATAATTTGCAGAATTGAGGCCTCCCTTCTGGAGTAAAAGTGTGATATCTGTGTTCTATTTTGCTAACACAAACACCTCTGCCAGATGCAAAACTCCTCTAAAACCTGCTTTCCTTTTTGGAAAGCACCTTGGTTTTTCTTATCTTTCAGTCCAGATGCCATTTTGCCTTTGTTGCAAAATGTCTTCCCCTCCCGCCTCTTTCTTGCAAAAAAATCTTTGAAAGAAGAATTTTAGAACTGGGAATACTTTAGCACATACTGTCTTCTGCCAGGCATCTGATCTCCAGATATTTGATAAAAAAGCAAGGTTTTAAAATGGACATGGAAAGGAGACAAATGAGATGTACAGCAGCTGGCTTAAATATTGGTCTTGCCTCTCCTTATATCCTTATACAGGCAATAGCTAGGGTGTTTGTTTGTTTGTTTGTTTGTTTTTTAGAAAACAACTTCTTACTGAATAAATTATAGTTATGAAACATTTTGACTGTAGATGGGCAGAAATAAAGTAACATTAACGTTATAGGAACTAAAAAGCAGAAAAAGTAATGTTTTTAGCAGATTTTTTTTTCACTTCTAATCTAATGCACATCTTACAAATTTCATAAAAGGATACTTTTGATGTATGATCACCACAAGGATTAGTTACATCACTGGAAAATTGACACACAGGTTAGATAGGAGCTATGGAGGAGTAGCATACTCCGTTTATGAAGAATCAGGTGTTCGTTGCTGTCAGAGGCAAGAAATCATTCTTGGATGTATAAACACCAATGCAAGAATGGATGTTGTATGCATGAGATCTAACCGAGGGTAAGGGAAGGCTTTTAGCTGTCTTATTGCAGGCACGGCAAGTCTGCAGTATCAAGCTTTTTTTCATAAATAAGAATGGCTTTGATGAGCAAGTGCTCTTGCCATAGTTTTACACTTTGGAAACTGAAGCCCAGACAGGTTATTTGACTTGTCCTAAACCATGTGAGAAGAGTGGGGTTTCACAACTTTTTCTCATGAGGTTTAGGCTATGGTTGATTCTACTTGCTGAACCATCCTCTTCTTTTTGGTTCTTCCCAATACACATCATCTCCTTTCTGCCTCACACAAAGTCTATTGAATCAGCTGGCCAAAATGAGAAGCACTTATATGTCATATTTCTTCCCATTGAAGTGTTAGCAAAGGGAAACTGTCCTTACTCTAGTTAAATCAGAGGTAATTGGGAAGCAAGAGAATAGGGGGTAAACAGGTAAACAATCTGTAAAACATTGCCAAAGGTGTCTAAGTCTGGATCATGTCGAAGATCTCAAGTACCCTCAGGAAATAAAAATAACTTGGAATCAGCCTTAAAAAAGAAGCAGGCCAATGCAAATCGGCCATAAGAGTTCAGTAGTTTTCCCCAGGCATCAACAAATCAGTCAAGGGAGATATTTTTAATTCTGCATATACAAAAAGCCTGGTCCTAGACTTCAATTTGCACAGTAGATATCCCTGATTAAAAAAGAGCCAAATGTTGTTGTGCTTCAGGAAGTGGGAGAATTAGGGATGCTTACTTTGGACGACAGTATAACCTTACAGTGTAGCCTATACAAGGAGAGATGCACAGCTGCATCTCCCCAGGAGCAGAGTACAGAATATATTGTGAGTCAGAGTCACAGTTCCTGCCTATCTTCCCTCCACCACCACACACTCCCCTTGCTCTGCTACAAAAGTCAATTACTTCATCATCTTTTTATTTATTTATTTTTTTTTCCTTGTTTCTCAGAGCAGTTTACTCTCCCATGCTCCCAGCCAGCTACTTTGGCTAGCAAGGAAGGGGAGTGGGGTGAAGTTTGGTCTCTTTGCACTTCTGTCATCTTAACACCCCTTCTCCACCCACTTCCTCCCAGCAGGGAGTATTGGGTGAGCAGCCCCTGCTCTCCTCGATGCAGGCAGAGTTGCAATAAGCATGCTGAACTTGAATAGCCATGGGAGCTGAGTTGTAGGGGAGAGGGAGGGATACTTCTTCCTCTCTCTTGTACTCATATCTGACTAGTTACTGGCCCTGGAAAAGTGTGGTGAGTTTAACCCAGCAAATATTTTCTGTACATATTCAGAGTTAAAGGTCCATGTTAAAATGATACTGGATATTACCAGTGCTAGAAATTGGGGGGACCCATGTTCACTGAAACCTGTGAAAGACCAGCATCTTTCTAACCTGATCTCAGTCCATTACCAGAAAATATGGAAAGGAGCCCATTGCACAAACAAAACAAAACAATCACATCCTTAGGAACTTTGGGGAGGTAAACATATGTAGAAACTCTTTACTAAACATAAGATGTGAGTCAATGTTTTAAGATAACTGGATGTGAAGTGGATAATAAGTTCTTAGGCCTTCCTGACAGTAGGAACACAAAGAGGTTTGCTGGGCTACAAGAAGGAGTGTATGTTTTTTCCAAAGGAAGGCAACTTTACCTGTGTTTGACACTGATGGGAAGGCCATACATACTCAGGAAATATCTTACCCTCCCAGAAAAGGCAAAAGCATACATATAATCTCTTTTCTAGCCCATGCTCCCATTTTCTCACTGTAAACCTACATCTCTGGGTTGAAAGCACATCAAGCCTCAGAAATTTCTTCCTTGACCATGTCATGAATGCCTCTCTCTTGTTATTGTAAATATTGGGGGCACAGTCCGTGATTTCAAGCTTTCAGTTTAGCTTCAATCTAGATAGAGTTGAGTGGAAAGCAGAGGAAAACATGGCAGGTCAAGACTGATGGATTCAAAACATCTGGAGTATGGGACTCAAATGCATGCGCACAGGTTGGATTTACAAGGAAAATACTGTGTTAGAGTTATTTAGGAAAGATAGGAGATACTTTGGGACTGCTAGAAATTAAGTAAAATTGAAAAGAATATATATTTTAAATTATTAAATAACATTATATTTGAAGACAATTTTGTATATGCAACTCTTAAAAATTAAAGCTCAAAGGCCAAATTCTGCTTTCAGTCATGCAGAAAGCAAGTGACCATAGACTCAGTTGCGTATAACTGAGGTCATAATCTGGCATAGTGTCTGAGCTGGCTCAGCTTTCTATTAAGCTAATGTCAGTACTAGTAAGCTGTTATGAGGAAATCCAGTAGGGAATGGGTCAGGTGTTAACACTTATAATCAACATGATTCCAAATAAATTGGAGGAATTAAAAAAAATAATAATAATGCTGTGTCCTCTGTTTCAAGTTGCTTGTTCAGACTTAAAATAACTCTACTGACCTAAATGATGCTGTTTAAAATTTATTGTCATGTAAGAGAGAATATGACTATGTGTTTAGAAGACCTTTCCATGTCATATCTCTAGAAAAGTGAAGCAAGGAAGCATATGGAAAATATTTCTCCAAATTCATGCATTTCCCTTAAACTCATGGAAAACTTGTGTGTGTGTTCTGATGGTTGACAGCTATGTGGGAAGAAGAAAATAAATAACATTATTGCAAGAAAAGTGGCTAGTTTGTCTACACTCTAATTAAAAAAATAACTTAAAATGCAAGTATCATCCCTCAAAAATACGTTGCAATTACACTGCCTTCTTCCTACCAGGGAATTCTTTGCAAAGAAGGCAAATATTCATCCTTCTTATCTGTGCTAAGGTGTCTTTGTGTTAGGTGAGGTAAGTCTTCACTACTATGAATTCAACCATTCTGAGGCTGTGATTGAAATCTGTTTTCTCTTACAGGTTGAAGATGAGAAATTGCAATTTTGAAAATCTTTTTTTTTTATTATTTATTTTTTTTTTTACTTAGTTTAGTTCTTGCATCTGTCTTAGAGCAGTACTTTATAGGTTAGCACTTGATATATAATAATTGAAGAAGTACTGCACCTCTTTAGCCCAGTATGTAATGCAGGAGACAGAATCTGAGAACTGGCAAACATCCACTTTGTTTAAGAATTTGTTCAAGGAACTCAAGTACAGCAAGATAGGAACAGTCATGCTATCACAAAGTGTCTCATGACATTCTTGCCAGTGCAATATTCTACAAAGACCAAGCCATGTGAACAGTTTCACAATGGGACATTTTTCCAGAAATGTAAAAGGAAGCAAAGTGCCCATTTTGTACTAAAAACACTTCACACTCATAAAACTTCCAGTGAAAGCAAAAGCTAATAAAAAGAATAAAAATTCTAAAACATTGCATATTGATAAAAAAAAAAAAAAACATAACTATTAACATTTTGTTATTTCTTTTCCTCTGTGCTCTGGGAAGGCAACATAGCAGCCTTTCTAATGAAAACAAAACAAACAAAATCCTACAAACTAAACAGCTAGGAAGGGGGAAAGAAGAACAAATAATGTTCATCGTAATTTCCGTTCAGACTCCAGAAAATGGTTGGTTATTCTTAATAAATGAATTAATAAATAAAGAGGAATTGTATTCCTTTTGATGCTTCTCTGGTTGGAAATTTCTTTATGTGGTTCCCTTTCGTTTTCTTGTTTGAAAAAAATCCAAGCTCCTTGCTTTAGTTACTCTTTAGGGTAACTTGTTCCATATGTCACATAGCCTTTGTATGAAATAGTTTAGAGCAAATTCTCCTTTCATCCCCGTGACCTAATTTTAAGGTCTTACTGCTGTTAAGGACTAATATGGATCAGTTTGACCAGACCCTTCTATTTAATAAATGTCATTTAACTCACAACATTTTTCCCCCTTTTCTGTAACAATAAGCCCAACCGAATCTTTCTTTGTAAGTGTTGCTATTATAAACTCCCTTAAATTCTAGAGCTAATTGAACAGCGCTCTGACTTAATTCATTATTACACTAATTGATTTCATTTAAGTGCATTTTTAAAGTAATTCAATGCAGAAGCTTATTATCTTATTTTTTCTCAGTTGCTTTTCTCTACAGTTGATGCCAAAGAGGATTTTTTTTGTTTGTTTGTTTAACAGTGGTTTCCAAGTTTTGTTGTTGTTGTTGTTTTGTTTTGTTTTTATGCTTTGCATAACTTTTCCTGAGTAGATACTCTCTTTGATACTTTTTTTTTTTCTTTTTCTTTTTCTTGGAATAAATTGCATTTAACATCTTCACAAACATCATTTTCTTTATGCCTTCTCATGAGTCTTCTGTGTAAGAAATGTATGTTACTTAAAATTGTCCAAACTGTTCAATGTATTTACCAGCTAATTCAACTTGGTGGTCCTAGTGCCTCACCTCTAACACTAGTTTAGACTGTAGGAAATTCCACTGTGCAAACTAAGCACTAATTGTGTAATGATTAGTGCAAACTAAGCATGAATGACAAGAGTGCCATCCCCCTTCTAATTCTATTCTTCAAATATTCACATTCTTCAAAAACTCAGATTTATATTCCAGCCCCAACACTTTTCTGTCTTTTCACTGGTTTAAATTGCTTGCTATCAACTGTGCATGTTCTACAGGTGGCAAAGAAATCAAATAATTGGTTTTAGAATGGACCACCTGGAAAAGCTACACCAGTTCATCTAAGAAATTTTGACTGAATCTATCTCAAAAAAGGTACTGGTTTATAGCAGAACCTTTCAGGGACTGCACTACTTACTCTCACCATCAACACAACCATATGGGCACAAGTCTTTGACTCTCTTTGAATCTGTCATGGCAAAAATGAATTTTACTCTTTTAGTCTGCTTTGCCTGTGGAATGTATCTATATCCATAAAAAGCATGAAAATGCCTCTGGCAGTGGTTGCCTACAAAGAGTACTAGGCTGATGAAGTCAACTTGGCAAAAACTCAGCTGTAGGTCCAGACCAGATACATATTAGAGTTTTTCTTATATAGATCTTTGAAAATGTTACTGAGAGGTACAGATGAACATAGACTTTATCACTGCATAAGCCTCATTATTACAGAAATTGCCAGAAAATGAGATGAGCTTCGTGTTACTAAGACATGAAGAAAAACACTTCTGTTTTTGCCCCATTATCCATGTTTTTGCCTCAGGGTCTCTGTACTACACAACTGTTATTTTGTTCTTTCTGCCACATCCCTGGATCCTCCAGATGTCTACTCCATCAGTAGTCCTGAGCAAGAGCAGAGAAAGTCCCTTTCTGCTATCTCTGCAGAATGGCTTCTAGAGGGAAGTGTAGGATCTCCAAAACATGAGCCTCCCTTCCCATGCTGGTAAGCAGATATTCTCCTACTCCAGAGAAGTTCCTGAAAAACTGCCCCAGATAGGCAAAGGAGGACAGGCTCTAAATGCAGAAAATTAAGGAAATTAACAGGGAGAAATTGAGATATGTACTTCTACTCCAGCTCCTGAATGGGTGTATAGTCACTTACAGACCTGCAAAGCTGAGATGGTGTTTTTTAAGGTGTATAAAAGAAACTGGTGTTAGAATCTTAGTTACCTGTACAGGAACATTTCTGGTAGAGAGAGGGGTAATCTGACATCCCTTAAAACATGATTTCGGATGTACCATTTCTGTAGTGCTCAGGAATTGTGCAAGCAATGCTTTTGAATGCAAACTGATGCTCCGGCAAAGCTAAAGATGTGCTTTTATTTAACACTTTAATTTTAACTTTAATTGTGTAATGATCAGCACAAAAGGCTGTTCTGTACCATTATCTTGCTTTATTTCTACAGGTAATTTGATGCAAAACACTTCATGAAGGCTGAGGAATTCTGTCTTGACACTCAGTGTCTACAAAGTGTCTATAGCAAACCTAACTTATCTGTGAAGAAAAAAGAAAGAAAGAAAGAAAGAAAGAAAGAAAGAAAGAAAGAAAGAAAACCTACCAAACCAGAGTAAAGCCATGTACTCTGCTGATGAGGACAGTATAGGAACCTATATTCAGTAGAATTGTACATACAGAAGAAAATTAAATTAAACACATACAACAGATCAAATAAACAAAGCAACTGTTATTTTTCTCTTAGATCCAAGTCTTGGGACTGCAAAAGATCAAAAATGTTTTAAATCACCAGAGCATGTTTCAGTTACAAAGATAAAATGAAAAGATTTTTGAAACACTATTTAAAATTTAGAGGAAAGGAATCTCAAAAGCTGAAGGAGTCTCATAGAACTAAAAGTTATGGCAAGAAAAAACATGAGTCAATGTCAGAAAGTTTACAAGTTGACCATCTGAAAATATTTTGGATTCACCAAATCAAAACTGCTTGCTTGACTTGAACATTAAAAGAAATAAACAACAACAATATTAAAATGTTTAGAAACACAAGTTGTCTATTTATTTGAAGTGAATAGGCTTTCTATGCACATGGTTTGAGTTTGACTGGGCTTCTCTGATTCATAATGCTTTCTGGAATTTGGGAAGTGTGGAATGCATGGTGTGGCTGCTGTTACAAAGTTAGAATCTCACCTGATTGTTAGTTAGTAGCAAATCAACAGCCTGAAGAATAGTATCATTATAGTGGAATCATAAGAATTAATAATATTGTTCAAAAGACATGAGGGTTAAGTATTTAAATGTCTTGGAAGTTCTTTTTGTCTGACAATACTGGCATCTAGATTTTGCCTAGATGGCCAGATAATAGCATAGGATCACTCAAGTTTGTATCACTGTGAAGATCTGGCCCTTATTTGTAAGCACTCTAATGCTTTATGAAACAGTATCACCCAGGGAAGAAAGAAAAAACTTGACAGTATGAGCTAGGCAGGAATTGTTTTATGGTTTCATACCTGCACACTTTTTCACCAATTCTGAGACTCACTACTTTATTTCTTCATTAGAATTTTCTTTTAGTTAATTAAAATTCTCTCTTCTCCTCCATCCTACCCTTCTTTGCTCTACTCCCATCTGTCATCACTGTTTATGGTTTGAGTAAGCAAAATATATATTTTACCAGTACAGCTTACTGTTGTGTTTGCTGGTATGTACTGCCTAAGGGCATGCCTGTGAATTGAGCACCCAGCTACATACCAGTATGCTATAATACACCCTCTTCTCTTCTCAGCCTTTTCCCTGCTGTGCTTTTTCATAAGCCATACATTAAAACTTTTCTTTTGGATTGTGAAATTTGTGGGATAAAGACTGACATCTTACTTCATGCTTGTACGTGAGCTCTGTCAGAGCTAGAGCACTAAACGTCCAAGTCCTATCATTCCTGGGCAGAGAAATCTGAATCTCCTGTCTTTACCAAACACAGCTTTGGCCTTTGCCCTGTTCTCTGAACCTACATGCTGGATTAACTGAGGTCATGGAGCAGGAGAAACGTCATGTGCCTGCATTGCAGCTGCGTATTTCACTTCATAGGGTTGTGTGTGAAAGCAGCCTTATTAGATTTTATTTTCAGCTGCAGCTGAATGCTATGGCCCTTCTCCTGACTGGATGTGTGCCCATCGGACAATCCCATAGCATCTTGGTTGCTTGCCAACCACACATGCCAAAAGCATGTCCCCACTTCCTCTTCTCTTATATGATGAAGTCTGTGGGGTCTCATTCACTCTGACTTAGAAATATTGTGTCTTACAGTCTTAGCGATGTGAAGCCAGAACCTGAAGAAGGCCTCCAGATGTTATTGGAATAGCAATAATAATTAAAAATATTCCATAATTAAATGAATAATATACAGTAAATTTAAAATCTAGCTTTTCATACAACTAAAACAAACCCAAACAAACAAAAAATGTTGCAAATATACATCTACATTCTTATCAGAACTGTCCTTCAACATCACGCAAACTGAAACTGTCACTTTCCAAGAGCTCCTGACTTAAGTCCTGTTGAGTCCAACTGAAAGCTGACAGTTCCCAGAAATTTTGCAGGATTTCTTTCTTGTGTTCAACTAGTCAAAAAAAAGTGTCTGGTGGTTAAGGTCACTAATCTGTGTTCAGTTCCTAACTCCCCTGGGAATTGCATTTATAAGTTTGGGAAACCCATTAAGGACTTGTTTATGCTGCTAAAATTAGCCTCATGCTTTTCTGTAGCATTACTAATGAACATGTAGATGCTGCAATGTTGTACCAATGAAGGCAAAGCATGTTAGTTTTAGTCTGAGATGTTTTTTGCTAAAGTTGACTCCTTGTACAGCTCAGGTGTTTGTATTGACTTCATTGTTGTCTTGACTGTGGGTAGCTAGATTGCATTTACTGATTCTGAATTAAAATAAAAATGCAGTTTTCTAAAGCTACTTTTCTACCCATGAAATTAGAATGACAGTACTAAGCTTTGTCTCAAGTGTATGGTTAAGTACATTGTAAAAACTGCAAGACTATACTTGCTGTGGAAGTGGTTGTGGGAAGGAAAGACAGCTCCTGTACCCAAGATTCCCTAGATTTCTTTGTGCATAGCCAAAAATATTTTTAGGTGTTTATATCTACTGTGTATTTTACTCACCTATTTCACAAAAACTAATCAAAACCTAGGGAATACTTGCCACTATTTTCCTATATACAACATATATATAATGAAGGCTTACATGAATATAGATGTAAATGACATTGCTGGATGCAGACATGATGGACTCATGATTGATGTGGATGGTAATCAAGTGGTCTGTGTGCAGACTAACAGTAGTTGTGAGACCTCTCACTCCCTGTTCCCAGAGGGATATTAACTGTTTTTTCTCCTGGTGTAGTAGATAACAGTTTGGCTTGTTTATGTAAACTGTGACACTGATTTTAAGTTTATCTAGACACTACTTTTTGAAAACAGTTCCTTAATTGATTTTATATAAGACCATGAAAAATCAGTTTCAATTAAAACAAAATGTGACTTTCTTATATCACAAGAACTGTTCACATGACCACATGCAGAAACAACATGTATTAACTCCTCATTGTTGATTAGAAAATATTTTTGGTGACTTCAGTAATATCAGAGTTTTCTTGGGAAGCTGCACCATGCAAAAATATATGTATTTTTGCTGTACGTAGTGAAAGATCACAGTGATGCACCAGCTGAAATGTGAATCCAAGAATAAATGTGTGTTGTATTCCTTTCAGTGAGTCATCTCCTCTAGAAACAAAAAGAAAGAACTAGCATCAAAGATAGGATTTTCAGAGTTGTCACTCCTTCCATTGCCAAAAGTGTTCTGGACCTCACACATCTCAATAAATTACATAAGAGCTCTGCAATATTTTGGCATGTGACAGCAACATCAGAGTTCAACCTGTCCTTTGATGGCCCTAGAAAAATGTCTCAATGTTTTTAAACAGTACAGATATTTGAGAAGCATTAATGAGATGAGTGCTCTGCCTCTATGTTCTGGATCTAACATCTGGAGAACTCCTGCCATTACATTGTCTGAAAAAAGATGCAGTTTTCCAGAAGCATTCAATTGATAAAAAGGAGAATCTGATATGATATTCTGTACCCCTTATAATATGAGATTTGACATGTTAAGTTTGTGTATAACATTCTTCTACTGATAATTTTGTGCTACCAAAAGCAAATATGTTTCTTGTTTAGTTTGTAGAAACACTAGAATATGTTTCAGAAAGATCTTTTCTCCAATTTTCACTCTAATTCCACTAGAGAAAGCACAGAAGTGGCTTCTAGTTATTGAAGTTATGCTTGTGAATAAAAAAGATAACACTATAGAAATGGACATACAGCAATGTATTACAAGTATGAATGGTGTCAAATGGTCATAGTTTTACTGGTCCTGAAAGAAATCTGTCCCTGTTCTGTAACTCAGGATCCATGTCTTACCTGGAGATTTTGCTCCTATGTTTTCTTCATTTTTTATTTCCTTTACATTTGTGGTTGATTTATAATAAGACAGCCAGAAACATGAACCATAAAATGCATACAATTTATGCAAAATTAATTCTAATTCATGAGCATTCATGCTTTTTTTTTTTTTTTTTTTTTTTTTAAATATACTTTTAGCAATTTGGGGGCTTCTAAACAAATAGTTGTGCATAGAGTATGTAATGTATTTCAGGACCAATCCAGCTTCAAAAGAAATCAGTGGGAGTCTTCCTGTCTCCTTTTGGTGAGGTGGAATTGGACTGATAAAACTGGAAGAAATATTGGGGAAAGCTTTTGGGACACTTACTCAAAATTACTTAATGAGTCAGGATTAAAATACATGATCCCTCTGGTATTTCCTAATCCTTCATATATTCAGTAATATAGTACGTCAAGATTCTAGAGACTGGAGTTTGTCCTCTAAATCCAATATACCCACAGCTATACCAAACAGTGAGGACTGTCATATCATTCATATAAGTACTATGTCAAAGAGATGCTAGTTCTGGGAGTTGAACAGAGGGGTTCCTCATGACTCCTCTGCCCTTTTGGTCCTTGATATTCCCAGACATGACTGCATACAAGTTGTCTAGGATCACCAATTTGTTAATAAGTTAACTATCCAGTGTGAATGGATTTCCATACCACATTCATCCAAATTCTTAGGCTCAGCTCTAGCTGCTGATACTTTTAAATACACCACTTCATATCATTCCTTTGAAAGCCTGGGAAGCCTTGAAATATATTCGGATCTAAAACCTTAACTGCCTCTAGATATATGAATACACTCATGACTCTTTTACCCTTCCTCTTTAAATCCCCATCCCCCCCCCCCCCCCCCCCTTCCCCCCCCCCAGTTTAAATTTTCAGGGCGTATTTTTTTTTTTTTTTTCTTTTAGTCCTCTCCCAGTAAAATGGACACTTTTTGACTGTCTCTCACTCTTATTAGAGCTTGACTGCTGTAATGTCTGACTGGTGGCTGACCCGCTTCGCACCATTATATTTTGCAGCAGGGACTTCTGAAATAACAAATCACAGTCTCATTTGCTTGACAGCCATTAGTTGTGACTAAAGCATCATAGCAGCACAAAAGACAGTGTGGCAGAGCAAGGGTAGTGCTGCCTTATATTTCAACCATCTGGAGACTAAGGATTTTAACAGACACACAAAAAAAGTTTTCTTTGAAAAGAAATACACTAGTCACTCCAATAAGTTATCTTTTAAAGTAGTACCCTGACAGAAAACACAATCGCTATGCCTTGCAAAGCTCGAAGAAAATAAGAGCTAAGTAAAAAGTGAAGGTAATTGAAGATGAGTACTGAAGGAAACCAGTACAAACAAGACAATAAATAAATAAATAAATAAATAAGTAATTCTGCCATAAATAGATCATGTTAATTACCTGTGTATAATATTTTAGACTTAACAATAAAGGACATTCCTCCAAATGCAAGCAGTCATAACAACTAGTAACATTTTCATTAAAAACAGACTAAGCCTTGTCTTCATGTCAAAACCAATAAGCTGCAGAAGAGTAATTAAATGAATTTCAGCAACCCTATACCTCTTCATCTGGGGAAGAGAAGGGGGGGATGGAGGTATTTAATAAGCTAGCATCATTGCAACAGCTTGGTGTTTTTAAAAACACAGTGTCAAACTGCTAGAAGATAAAATCTTTCATCTTTCTTATAATATATATATGTATATATATATTTGTAGGGGAGTGAGATGTTTCTTATTGTTGTACACTCTGTGGAAGAGACTGTTCTCTTAAGAGAGAGAGTCTGAGCATTTCCAGTGAAACATGCATCTTCATTTTTTACTATACATAAGTTAGAAGTTTAGAAAGAACTGAAATAAAATAGATTTAGTTGTCTTAACTGGTACAATTTCAAAGGGAATACAAATGTTCCTTATGCTTTCTAAAAATAAAAAAATAAAAATTGTTGTATAAACAACAATTATCAATCTTCTGTTTTATTTTTTTACAAGAAGTGATTGTAAGAGGGCTGGTGAAGTGTGCCAGTGATCTTGTTCCCATGTACCAGCTCTGGTATTGAACATAGTTTACATCTTCTACAGTGATTTGCCATTGTTTGCATCTTACATCTGAAGGCTGCACTATCTCAGAAGACCGCAACCCAAGGGGCTGTCGAATTTTCTCTCAGTTTTGGTATATCTTCAATTTTCTCTATTTTATTTTATTTTATTGTTTTGTTTTGTTTTGTTTTGTTTTGTTTTATTATTTTATTTTAATTTAATTTAATTTAATTTAATTTAATTTAATTTTAATTTATTTATTTTTATTTTTACGCCTCTTTCATTTGACTCCAGTTGACATGCCAAGAGATTACAGGCATCAAGTTTCACCTCACAAACTGTAATAGCCATAAGGACTGTATTTAATGAAGTGACTCCCCCCTCAAAAGAATGAGACTGCTTTTACTATATTATTATGATAATCAACAGTTAAGTTGGCATTTGCCAGCCATAACCACAGATGTCTTCTTTGAAGTGTGAGAAAAACAACACTAATGTCAAATACCACAGTGTGGGAACACTTGGCATACACCACCAGCTTAAGAAAATCAAGAATTTGGCTATGCTCCTGGAAGATACTGTGGTTGAAGTGACATAAACATATAATTAGGAGAATCCATACATCAATAAGAACTGCACCAACTTTAATGTAAAAGTGATGGGGAAAGCACAACATTTTTCATTGTTCTTCACTTCTTCTGACATGGAGGTATCTAAGGCAAACACGTCTGACTGATTTTAAGAAGACTCCTGGGAGGGTCTCCTTTAGATTTCAACTCCATGTGTACAATAAGCAGAGCCTGCACAGCAATGCCTTTGAGCAATGAACCACCATTAAATCACTGTCCAGTAGTAGTGTTCATATTTGGCTAGCGTATGTCTTGCTCAGTTCCAGTACAGTAAGTTCAATAGGCTTGGAGCTGAACTGCAGTACAGCCATTAATCAAAAACCCTATAAAATTGAGTTCCAGGAATTTATAAATATATAATACAAATATGAGCTGTGGGATTTTTTTCTGTAAACACTCCATCTCAGAAATGCTTCATGTCTCCCCAAGCACCATAACTTCACCAGCTAGCATAGCTAGTTCTACCTCTTAATTTCTATGTGCAACAGTGTTGTCTTGCTTTGTATCCCTGCTTTTCAGTTCACAATCATTGTGAAGGAGAGAGAGCAAGAGAACACTTCACTACCTTAGAAGCCTACCTGTTTTTTCTCATTGGACAAGCACGGCATGACCCTATAAGTCGAGGACCAACATCCTGTGTTTTTTTCTGGAATAAGGTGAACAGGACTGAATCTTTCCAACCACCTGCCAGCAGCCTGTCCATGAAACATCAGTTCAGTGCAACTCCAAAGTCCTTAGGAATCTCTCCATTAACTTTATTTGGATTGATCTATGAGGTCCTAATGATTTCACTTTAAGACTGGACAGAAAAAAAAAATATATATATATACACTACTTTGCTTTTTCCAAAGGAATGTTCTCTCTGTTTTATGCTTTCCTTTTATATGAAAACTTCCTTTGCTCTTCTTCACTGCCTTTCTACTTTCAATACCCCATTTTTATCTGTCATAGAGGGAAGTCTGAAACTGGAAATTGTCCCCTTTGTTTCTATCTCCTTCTGAGACCACGTGACTAGACCTTGCAAAGTGCTGCTAAGTGATTGTTTTGGAAAGTAAGCATTGAAAATGGAGATCACTCTCTTGGCATTTCAGGAGTAATATGTGAAGTACTTTCCCAGTGAATTAATTTGCTTACATGCACTCTGAAATGTTGTATTTTGTCTTCTCTTGGGCCAGACTATGTTGTGATGGCATAAATACATGTTGGTCTCTGGAAAAGTTTTGTAAAGTGGAGTTACTTGAATTTTCTTATAGGTGTTTTTATTTATTTTATTTTATTTTATTTTATTTTAATTTTATATTTTATTTCTTTTTATTTCATTTTATTTTTACTTTTAGTTTGTCATGAGACCATGTCTCAGTGATTTATAAACCACTTAAAACATTCATTGTAGACTAAGTAAATGGAAGTAATGTTTAATTGTTCATTTTTTAGTGGTGATGCAGAACATAGTACTGCATATGCAGTTTACAAGGCTCCACCACTAGCATTTGGACTCCATTTTAAACTTATAAATCAAGTGCTAAGTATAGTGCTTGTTTGTATCTGTTAAATATTTCCTTCTCGTTTCTTCTTATCAACCTCTAGTAATGATATATACATATGTCATGTAAGACAGTAAATATGCAGAAGTTCCAAGGAAAATACCATATCTCTGCTGATTAATGTTTGAAAATAGCATAAAAGCTAGAACAAAGATAACCTTTAGCATAATCTAGAGGAATGAACACAGCAGATAAATGTTTTCCTATGGAAAGTGCCACAGCAAAACTGATATGCCACCCGGCCTCCATTTCGAGGATTACAGATGCTTGTGTTCTCCCCTAGCCCTGTTCATTCCAAGGTGTATTTAGTTCAGTCTGGCAGGCAGGAAATTACATTTTTGTCTTCATTTTACTGCCAGCTGTAAGCTAAACCATGCTTCTTGAAGGCTGTAACAACAAATTCATTAAGCATTGGAATCTAGGGTCACTGTGCTCATCAGTCATTTTAAGTCCGTGCCTCTATTTCCTGCAGTTGTGCTCTATGGACAAATAGCCTTTCCTACATGATGCAACTGAGAGAATTAACAGCTGAGGATCTGCACAATGCTATGGACACTAGTACTACTGAAGCAATAAGAAATGGAGAAGGACCATAATTGCATACCTGTGGATAAAAGCTTGAACACTGCAATTCAGAGTAAGAACACAATCATGGAATGGTTTGGGTTGGAAGGAACCCTTAAGGATCATCTAATTCCAACCCCCTGACATGGGCAGGGACACATTCCACTACAGCAGGTTGCTCAAAGTGCCATCCAACTTGGCCTTAAACACTTCCAGGGAGGTGCAGCAACAATTTCTCTGGACAATATGTTCCAGTGCCTCACCACCATCTAAGTAAAGAATTTATTCCTTATATCTAATTTAAATCTACATTTTTTTTAGTTTAAAGCCATTACCCCTTGTCCTATCACTATGCCCCCTGATAAAGAGTCTCTCTCAAGCTTTCCTGTAGGCCCCCTTTAGATACTGGAAGGCTGCTATAAGGTGTCCCCAGAACGTTCTCTTCTCCAGACTGAACAAGCACAAGTCTCTCAGCCTATCTTCACAGGAGAGGTGCTCCAGCCTTCTGATCAAACTTGTGGCCCTCCTCTGGATTTGCTCCACCATGTCCATGTCCTTCTTGTGCTGGAGGTCCTGAAGCTGAACACAGTACTCCAGCTGGGGGTCTCAAGAGAGCAGTGTAGAGGGTGAGAATCATTTCCCTTGACCTGGTGATCACTTTTTTTTTTTTTTTTTTATGCTGTTCATAATATAAAGGAAAGATATTAACAAACTGTCTAGCAACCTCATGTTACTGTTCCAGTTAAATTCTGTTACTAACATATACAGGTTAAAGAGTAAAAATCTAGACTTATGTTTGTGTTTCTAAGTGGCTATTTCATAAGGAAATAATAAAATACGAGCCAAGACAGCATAACAGCCTGGGTAAATGTTTTCAGAAACTCTTCAATACAGCAGACATTCTAGTAAAGACCATTTGCCTTTTGATTTTCACAGTGAGCTAAGGGACAGACTTAGGTGCCCATATACTGGTGTTTGTTGTGATTTGACATGCCCAAGGGGATTCAGCATAGCTTCCAATAAGGCACGTTGCTCTGGAAAAGCATGGGTCTTTGATAAACTGGAAATAGATTTGTATGGATGTTTCAGTCATTTCAAGTGTCTCTTAGATATTAACACAAGTTAATTTCTCCCTGACAGTATATGAAAATGAAACCTAGTGAGATTGTATCTAACAGCATATAACCAATATTCTTGCTTTATGGTCTAGTGATATTTGTTATATAGCACTGATCAGCTACTATGCATGAGAGAAGTCATAGTTTATTTGTTCCAGATCTTGTTTGTCATGTAGACTTCCTACATTGACAAGGTGCTCTATTTGCTAGAAAAAGATATTTGACTCTCTTACATGACAATGTAGCAAGATCAGCCTTGCTTGGTTAAAGGATGAGGTAGGCAGAAGATGTCCTTTCAGTAACTAGGGATGCTACAGCATAGCAACAGATTTCTTAGAAAATGTCTAAAGTTTTCATCACCAAAAGCCATTGAGAACAAGATAGATGAGTAGATATTTATATACAGAGAGCAAGAGTCTGAAAGCAAGAGTTTGGTGATCTCTTCATGTCCATTTATGAGGCTATATGATTTCCTTTTCTGAATCTTTCTACTTCTGAGAACTCTAGAACTACTGCAGAAGGAGAGAGAAGTGTGTCTCATGTATGTTTGCAAAATTGTGGTTGATGGACAACACAATTTGCACAGAGATGTTGCGATATGTTATTTCAAGTTATGCAAAATATATATCGTTTGCCTTTGTAAACTCACAGGGAAGCAAAATAAAATAGGAGAAAAACAAAACAAAACAAAACAAACAAAAAACCAAACATAATAGAATGCACTCTGCCATGCACTAAAGAGACAGATGGAATATAAAGTTTAATTTTGTGGTTTCAAACTGCACTTTTGGTAAAAAAAAAAAAAAAGGACAAAAATAACCTGTTCGTATGAACTTGAAATTAAGAAATAAATCATGTAATAATATTAAAAATAATGTATAAAAACCCCACAGTTAAATTTTGCTGGATTTCCTAAACTTTTGGTAATGATAATGTCATATTAGGCTGCTTTAGGCTGTAAGTTGTACACTGATCTACACACTTCATGATATAATATGTGTCCTTATGCACGTTTATTGAACAAGGCTACCAAGACTGTGAAGGAATGCTACCAATGGCTCTTGTGATGTCCTTGCAGGACTCAGCCTTAAGACAAAGGTAAGCAGAATGCTGGGCAAGATTTGTTCATGGCGTATAACAATAACAGGATGCTGTACTTAGTGTGCTTTGCCAAGACACACTGGGGAAAAACAGTTCAGCATTTATATATTTATGTGCCATGGTGTGAGAAAAGCGTAAGATATTGCGCTAATTCTGTACCCATGCTGTGTAGGGGCAGAACTCCAGGTTTGTCAGCCTGTGAGAGAATAGATTTGGCCCTGAATCTGTCTGTCTTGCTAGAATAGTTATTGAGATCTGGTAACCAAAATATATAACAATGGTTTCAGAATCTCCATGAATAATTGTCTGCAACTGGGTGTAATTGTGATCATCAAAAATATTCTTTGTTTACATATCACCTCAGTAGATCTGCTGAATTCTCAGCAGCCTCTATACATACAGTGCCATGAAATGCAAATGCTTATGTCTTGGAAAATAACCAAAAACAAGCACACTGTGAAAGGGTGGGTGTGGAGGTAAATACCAGCCAAGAATATCGTAGGCTGGGTTTATAAGGTAGAGTGAAGAATATTTAATGTCTCCATGAGATATGGTTACATGGTTACATCTTAAGAACAACAAAAGTCAAGTAAGAATTCTAAACACACTTCAAACTTAATAACAAACTGAGGTTATCTTGCAAAGGTAAAATGAGCCTTAACCATGTTTTAACAATAGTCATGGGTAACAATTTTATTTGTAAGTATCCAATCCTTGCAGAAAACTAGCTAGCCCTCAACTAGAAGTCTAGCACATAGCAGGTGTTGAAAATGGAAATGTAATTTCCCAGCTAGGCAGACATCCAATATTTATGAGCCAAGTCTGTGGAAATAACTGAATCTGCTGATACGGACAGAATAATTTAGCAGAAAATCAAGTAACTTTTCCACTTCAAGAAAAAATGTCATGCACCTTTTATCTTGTCATATTCCCACCACAGCTTAAATGTATTATCTGCTGCTGAAGCAATCATACAAGATACTAACACAAAAATGTAAGAATCCTCACAAATTCAGTTATTTTCAGTTATTTACTTAATTAGTTGTCTGACAGAGATAAGTGATGAATGGACAAGAAAGAAAAAGGGAAGGGGAAAGGGAAAGGGAAGGGGAAAGGGAAAGGGAAAGGGAAAGGGAAAGGGAAAGGGAAAGGGAAAGGGAAAGGGAAAGGGAAAGGGAAAGGGGGAAAAGGAAAAGGAAAAGGAAAAGGAAAAGGAAAAGGAAAAGGAAA
>CM021697.1:75571259-75611261 GCA_011074415.1 Stictonetta naevosa
GAAAAGGAAAAGGAAAAGGAAAAGGAAAAGGAAAAGGAAAAGGAAAAACACAGATTCCTGAGAGAGAAAACAGTCCAGTAACTTGCAGCAGTACCTTTATAACTTCCTAGTGTTTTGGATCTGGATTAAATATAGACTAGAGTTGATTTTTTATTCTGGTTTGACAATGTCTCAGTCATGTCAGATATTTTTTGAAATTTCTACCAAGTTGGGTAGAAGTCTTTCATGAACAACAGATGTTGCTATGAGATTTCTGAAACATGGAAATATACCCCTTGCATTTTTGGATCTAAGTCAGAACAGAACTGCAGAACTAGAATGGCTCTGGGGAAACAAATATTACACACCTCCTGCTCAGCCAAAATCTGAAGACGCCTTGGTTTTCTCTGTGACTGTTAGAGAAATAATTGAAAATTGCCAGACAGACAGATCTGTTCCTGTCAACACTCCTAACTCAAAAGTCAACTCCCAAATTTGCTTGAGAATTTCCTGTCTCCTTCTGATAAGGCTCCTGTCTCATTTTGGCAGACTACCTTCATCAAACTGCCAAACTATGCATAACAACACTTTTCACGGGTGTTTGCACAAATTCAGATAATCCTGACACCACCCATACATGGCCCACATCTCAATGGATCAATGAAGAATTAAGATGTGGAGAAATGAATGATCAAGTGTTAAAAAGGAATAAATTTCCCTTTTTTTTTTTTTTTTCCATTTGAAACTCACTCTGTTAGAAGACTAGTAAGGAGACTAGGGTCTAGCTAAGTTGTTAGAATAATAGAGCATAAGTAGGATCAGTGTAGTGGATGTGCCTATCATTGGCTCTATGTAAAATGTGAGCATTGACCTTTTAGAACTGGTTTTAAATGGACTATGATATCCCTGCTCCCACCCAAGTATATTTGTTATTCAAACAGGCGTGCCAAATAGCTTCGACTAATGTTTGCCTTCTTGAGTTGGAATTCATTCCGGGACAGTTTTTTTGTAAGCATTTGGTCAGAGTCACAGCAAAACACTTTGGAGCCTGTTTCGGCAACCCTCTGCCCTCTGTTCCCTCTTTTGCTCTTTCCAGCTGCCAGCAAAGACCCCTGCTTGCTGGATCCTCAAATATTGGCAGGCCCTCCTCTTGGAGAAGGGCAACAGATCTAACATGTGTCCTGTTTGGTGTGCCTCTGAATTGACATCTCTACTCATCCTAGTCCTTGTTTTGGAATCATACCTAATGTTGCAATGTCAGACTACACCAATAGATACATCATTCACACAGGGAATGGGTTTGCTCCATCCTACCCTACAGACAACCCACTTTCAAGAAGTCCCCATGCAGATACTCATTTTTACAAATGTGCAACAGGAATCAAAGTAAAAAATTCCACTAAAATTATCACCTATCACCTGAAATTACACAGGGCAATATAAATGACATTTTTATATCTAAGAACCAAAATCATAGAATGCCTTGGGTGGGAAGGGACTTTAAAGATTATCTAGTTCAAACCCCACTGCCATTGGCAGGGATGCCACCCATTAGATCAGGTTGCCCAGGGCCTCATCCAACCTGGTCTTGAACACCTCCAGGGACAGGGCATCCACAGCCTCTCTAGGCAACCAGTTCCAGTGCTTCACCACCCTATGAGTAAAGAATTTCCTCCTAACCTTTAATCTAAAGCTCCCTTCTTTTAGTTTAAAACTATTCCCCATTGTCCTGTGTTTATCTGACTGATAAAAAATTTGCTCTCCATATTTTTGGAAACCCTCTTTAAGTATTGAAAAGCTGCAATGAGGTCACTCCAATGAGTCTTCTCTTCTTTAGGCTAAATGGCACCAGCTCCCTCAGCCTTTCTTTGTAGGAGAGGTGCTCCAGCCCTCTGGTCAACTTCATGGCCCTTCTCTGAGCCCATTCTAAAAGATTCACATCCTTCTTGTGCTGGGGGCCCCACACCTGGACACAGTACTCTGAGTGGGGCCTCACACGGGCAGAGCAGAGGCTGACAACCACCTCCCTCGACCTACTGGCCACTTCTCTGTTGATGCAGCCCAGGATGCAGTTGGTCTTCTGGGCTGCAAGCATGCACTGCTGGCTAAAGTCAAAATGGCAATTATGTCAATGAGTCAGCAAAAAATTGTAGTCAAAGAATCACAGAATGTTTGAGGTTGGATGATCCTCTCAAGACCACCCGGTCCAGGCCCTCTGCTCAAGCAGAGCCACCTAGGACCATGTCCAGACAGATTTTGATTTTTTTCCAAGGTGGGAGACTCCATAATGTCTCTGGGTTACCTGTTATAGTGCTTGGTCACCTTTACAGTAAAAAGCGTTTCTTGATTTTCACAGGGAAACTCTTGTGCCTCAGTTGATTGCTTATTGCCTATTGATGCATGGATTTTAAGAGATGGAGGCCAGAGAGATCTTTGTAATTGACATGTAACAGACAAGATTCATTCCAACTGAAATTATTTGAAAGTTTTCTGTTCATGTGGATGAGTCATCTTATATCCCAAGATCTGAGTATATAGCAAATTAATGAAAAAAAAAAAAATAAAAGAAATTAATTTAAAAGAAAAGAAAAAAAGAAAAAAAGAAATGAAATTAACTTACCCCAAAGGCTAAAAGAAACAAAAATGAAAAAATGAAATGAATAAATGACAGAAGTCCCTATTAGGTAAAAACAAAAACCACATATTTTTAGAAATGTGCGTAGCAATAAAAATTAAATAATGGAGGAGAACTTCAGCAATGTATTGATTATGAAATATTCCTTAAAGCAATTGTTCAAACTTTTTCAGATGTGATTGCGATATGACATTGGCAGACCACTCCCTAACAAACTACTACCCCTAAATGTTTGTAATGCACAAGTTTAACATCAAAGTCTGTATTCCAGTGAAGTGATGCTAATAGAACTTGGTGATCTAAAAAACAAATGAGCAAGCCAATCCAATTCTTTTTTAAGGAATCTGGAGTTTCTTCTGCGGCCAATATTAACTCCATCAACTGGCATTGCTGGCCCTTGACTTGAAGACTCTCATCCACTTTTATGGGATACTTAGCTGGTCTTTGGTAGATAAAGTCCTATGGCAAGATCTCACACTATAACACATACAATGTGCTTTCTTTCAGGTATTCCATTTTTGTTTGGGATGCATACAATTGGGAGAAAATACATGCCCATACCCAGAGGAAAGGGTTGTATTTTTCAGATGCACTCCCTTCAGCAACCATGTGAGAAGAGGAATTTACCACCTTGTGGCTGTGGACTAGTGCAAGTTCCTGCTTTTTTACTGGGGAAAGAGCCTGAGAGTTTTGATCCCAGTTCTCTCCATGAGTCTGTTTATGAACTCTCAGGGTCTGTTGATGTCTCTAAAATAATGGTAGTAATCAAAAAGTCAGATATATTAGCACAAATAGAGTTATTTTTCAGTACCAGGACTTAGAAAAACACTCAGCACTGTTATAAACCTTTGAATTCAGTGGTTTTACAAATGCAGTATATAAGACAACTGTATGAACTGAGCTGTCTGCACTGAAAATCTTGGTCTAGAATGTGATCAAGTGCTTCCAGTACATGATATACTTCAAAGAAAGAAACAAAAAAAAGAGATGAACAAACAAACAAACAAACACACACACACACACACACACACACAAAGAAGAGAACAGATTGACCCTGTTTCTGAACTAGAGGGAAAGCAATCTGAATTATTTTGGATCAAATAATTTGGAGCCAATTTTGGAGCAGAAAACATAACAGAATGAAATGATCATTGCTTTTCCAGAATTGCACACCTCAGAGGCAGTCTGGACTGATCACCAGTAACCCCTAAATAATTGTTAAAATATATATGTAATCACAAAATAAATGTAAAAATATTCAGTGGAACAGAAATACTCTTTAGCAATATATGAATTGCTCTTCCTTGCAACTCCTCATGTGCCTTTTTAGACTGTTTTATTAAGGAAAAAAATATATATATATGATCATATTGCCTCCTAATCCCTACCAATAATTTCTAAATTTGCAAGTCTATTTTAACCAAATCTGAAAGGGGTACAAAATTTTCAAAAATATTAAGTTCCTATAAGTTTCATGATAAGTGGCAGAAGAAGACATTTGTGTTATAATCTCTCTCATAAGGAACAAAATGTTGTAAGTTCAGTAGCTTCTTATCTTCTCTATTATCATACACAGAGCTCAAGTAACAAAAATACATGCTGTGTCTTTCTAAGCTAGTAGTCAGAGAAAAGGAAAAGAGGTAAGAAGTTCTGTAGGCGTTTAAAGGACAGGGAGGTGAGAGCAGGAGAGCTAGAGGAAGCTGAGGTATTGCATATTTGAAAGAATGAAGCTCAGGGAAGGACTACAAGCACAGGGGACATGTTCATAAGAAAGTGGGCTTCATTCATATAGCTGACATCAAGACACTTGTTTTGGTTTAGTCTTTGTTACTTGGAAAATAATTTCTGTTAAACTCAAAACCAAACTCTCATGTCAGGACTGGATTATATGCACTTGGACTTGCTGGTAAATCCACAGCTCGCTTTAAATTCACGCTGTAGGCTTTACAATAAAGCAATCTTTTTGCATGTAAAAGAATGGTTACTCCATGAGAACAAAATATTGCCAAGAACAAGGCTAAAGGAAAACTATTACAGTCTTGACTGTAGATAACTTATGTTAATTCTGTAGCAAAGACATAACCATTATACTAAATTTGTCTGAAGGATAACATCTAGGAGGCAAGACAGCAAGGGTCAGAGTTACTAAAAGTCTTTCATGAAGTGGGAAGGCAAGTAAACCGAACACTTAAATCATCATATAAACAATGCTTGATGAAATATTCATGTTTTGTATGATAAATAACATACTCAATTGCTCAGTCTAGTATCAACATTGGTTGGGAGCCATGAAGTTCTACCTGCTTTCAAGCTATTGAATAACACCAATTTCACATATTCAGAGTACAGATTTAAATATAATTTAATTGAGGAAAGCTGGAAGTGTAAGACCTGTCCTGAGGGATGTCTTTCCCTATAATTGTTTAGGATTATTTTGCAAAGGGTGTTTCATTGTCAGCATTGTTTTAGCAGTGAGACATAATTAAATGTTCTACTTCTCTAATACAGTGGGACTCTGAATTTGAAACCTAACATGCCTCTTCCCCTTCTAGACAAGGAGGTGTCTGCATGCATAAAAACTTCTACCTGCTTGCATTCTTGTAAGAACTATAAAATTAGACACATAAATGAAATGTGAAAATGACTAATGGAATTCATCTACTAAAAAACATGATTACAGTTATGGAGTTTCTCTCTTTAAAATTTGTTTCTACCAGGAAATAAAGGAAGCTATAAGTGAGCTAAAGAAAAAATGATGATTAGAAACACCCATTCCCTAAAAAAGTAATTGTGAGAGGCATTTTTAATATTCATTCTTAGAACTGTACTTTTAAGATTTCTGCTACAAATTGGGTTGTTGCACCAGTGTGCTGTTAGTATGAAAAATTCATCTCACAAAAATGTTCATAGCCTTTCCCTAAATAATAATAATAATAATAATAATAATAATTTTAAAAGTGGGGGTGAGGTTAAACAGTTAAAGTCCAGTTTAATTGAAAGCAACTTTGAAAGGGCTGAAATTGACAGACAGTATCTTTGGTTTTGTTCTCTCACTTTATACTGAAATGGCATCACTGATTCCAGACATAGTTAAGTCTATCAGAAACAAGCTGAATTTCTTGAAAAAGCACAAAAGAACCTTAATGTGTTGGAGGGGGCAAATAATTCTAGTAGTGCCAACAAGGAGGGAAAAAACACTAATGTAAATCAGCAATTAGTGTTTTTATCACCAGATAACCTTCACTTGTTCTTAATATGGTAAAATGACACAGTAGAGATACTACTGATGCTAGTATCACCTACAGCACTCTTCAGTACAAGAGCAGTGAGAGGGAGGAATTTTCCATCCCCTCTTTCCGCTTCATCCCATCACCAAATAAAACAGCATAGATGACATTCATAAAATATGAGTTTATGATTCAGGGTTTGAGAAGCTCAGTGACTCTTCTCCACAAGTAGAGGCAAATACAGCAGAGATTCTACTCAGAGAAATACAGCCACTCAGTGTTGCAGTGAGGTGGTGTGGTTTAGCTTCCTTCTCTTAAATTTAATTGTGGATTAAAACAGTCTCAGAACTATGCACTAAAGGTTAAGTTTTGGTAGACAGCTTCTTTCAGTAATTCAAGAAATAGAAAAGGTTGAAATTTCCTTATTGTGCTCATGTAAAACAATGGTTCTGTACAATTAAATTATGTTCTCCATCAGATATTTATGAGTTAGCAATACTTTATCTCATTTTCACCATTAAACCTTAAATAGTAAAAATAGATAATTCAGTCCATGTGATTTGAATCATATGTAATACTTAGTTTTGATTTTCCTAGCAAAATGAAGTTATTTTATTTTCCTAACATCAGTAACAAATTACATAGCTATTTTCTGTGTACAACATTCTACAGCTATTCTACCAATGTTATACCCAGACACAGTTCTTCGTTGTGGACTGAGCCCCCAAAGGGTAAGTAATTTCTAATACTGAAAGCAGAGGAGCCAGTGGATCACACACCATCCAGAGACAAATGAGAACTATGAAGGGATTTTTGTCTGCTGATTTTCCACTCAAAAGAAAATTTACAGGTTCTATATCTCTATTTCAAATTGGTATAAGAACAAGGCCCAAATTACCCATAAATAAATTCTAATTAGTATTATATTAAAAAGTTATGACAAAGCTAATGGAATTTAACAGGAAGCCAGAATGCCATGTTAAATATAGTGTAGGAAAGACCAAGGCAGAGAATTTCCTTTGGTACCTAAGGTAAAACTTCAAACTGATTTGTTTTCAGTTTCTGAGAATGAATGTGTAGTTTTCAAGATGAACAATTACATGAGAGAAAAATACTGAAAAAAAAACTTTCCAAAATAATTTATCTTCATCATAATTTAGCCCTTGTAAGGCCTAGATTCTGATGTTGATAACTGGAAAAGATGGGCTGGTGCTGAACAAACTTGACACCTGCCCCTTTTAATACTAATCTTTTGATCTTTCCAGATGGCAGAGTTTACTTCTCTTGCCATCTGATCCTTTTCAGTAAGAACAAGAAAGGAAAAAATGGAAATTGCTAAAACATTTCATGAATTTTAGAAGGATCTTTGAGCTTCTTTTCATGTCATTTATTCTCTACCTGTGAAGTATAGTGGTGGCACCTATGATTTTTTTTGCCATAGTCAAAAGGTATACTCTGGGTTTTATTTTCCAAGTTTTGCCTGAGATAATCCATATGAATGAAATTAATGGATGAAAACATGGAAAGAGATGGAGTCATTATGTCAATATATACTTTCAGAAAGAATAAACAAACCAACAAACAGAAGCGGCATCAGGCTAATGATAGATAACATTTAATGTCACCTAGTAGTAGACAAGTCAGAGCAGAATTTCAGATGAAAATTTGGTAGTCCAGATTCAGAAAACTGTTTCTACATTGAAAAAAGATGTGCAGAGAATGTACAGAGACAACAGCCCTCATCTCCCTGGCTATTTGCAATAGTTTCTGTGTTGAGTTCTCAGGGCTTGACTCTGGTCTAATTTTTCATTGACACAGAATGAACTAACTCCCTGGGGCTTCATTGGTCTTCTCCCATGTAAGTGGGGTCAGAATTAGACATCTGTTAAGCTAGTTATCTCCAGAGACAGCCACCGACTACTCAAATAATTAAATAAATAAAAATTAACAGAGGGATGATAGAAGCTGATGGATGGGAAAAGGTAGCAAACAAACGAACAAACAACAACAATAACAAAAAGCTTGAATTCCATCAATGGAAATCTGCCAGGTAACTAAAAAGTTATATTGGATGGTACTTTGCAATCTTTAAATTTTCTCCTGTTACCAAAAAATGTCAGGTAATCTGGAGAAAAATTAAAAAGCAATTAGAATAAATAAGTCTCTAGGAATCCATTTATAAATTAAAATTACAATAATCAATTTTATAGACTTGAACATCTTAAATAGCAAGAAGCTGTTTGTACCTTTCCTTTGGCACTGTATTCTTAGATTTCTGCCTCCATCCATTCTGAAAGAGCACATTGCCCTGAGGACAGCAGAATAAGGCTGTGGCTTAGTTAGCCTTTTTTAGTGCCCCATCAGACAGTTTGAATACCTGAGAGGAACCTCAGTGTGTTTGTGTGGACATGACAGAACAGATAGCTGTCTTCTAGATGGAAAAGCACTGTGCCTCCAATTTAGATACCAGAGGATGCTGGCTCATAAAGTGCTTTCTCTTCTGCTCCACGTGAGCTTCTTTACACATGGGAGTTCCTTAATACAAGCCTTGTGAATCAAGTTTTTGAAGGATCTACAGAGTGCCTTTGGGGAACATGTTTCTGGAAAGATTTGCAATGTCGTTCAAGCACAAATAAGTCTAGTTATATAAGTGCAGTTTTGCTAATTGATTGGAGGATCAGGAAGGTCTTCCATAGCATGGTGCTGCATTGTGCAGGCATGCAAGTTTATATAATGCTACTTTGGGGATTTCTGTCCAAGTTACAGTTGATACATGCATCAGTTGGTGAATACATCAGGCACACATCAGAGATGCCACTAAGCCTTTCTCTTGAAAAAGAGCTGTTTTCCAGTAACACCTTATTTATTAAAATACTTCTTATATTCAACACTGATAATCTTTATTTTCTCTTCTTTCTTGAATAACACCATCATTAAAAAAAAAAAAAAAAAAAAGGCCACTGGAACTTAACTAATGAAAAAATAAAATTGAAAACAAAGCTTGACTCTAAAATTATCCTGTGCTACGCCATCCTACTGCTACCCAGATCTGTACAGTTGTTAATAACTTTTATGTAGAAAAGGACTCAATACTGTTGGAATGAATGATGCTAAAGTTGGATAGGGGATGGTAGTAGTTTTTTAGTGGAATGATGGAAGCCCAGTCACTTGAATGGAAAATCAGACATAACAGAGCTTTGAAGAGTATGTCACCTGGCTGGTTTGAATTTTTGGACCACAAAACATGGTAGGACATATTAGACTGCATTAGGAGATAGATTTTGTTGTTTTTAATTCTCCAGTTCTGAGGAATTCACACATGACCTTCCAACTCCAGCAGCTTTCAGTGTTCTCTGTGAGGGGACAGTTTATATCATGCCCTAGGATGCTCAAGATCAATTGGTTTCACTTACTTTTTCCCTATGTCTGTAAGTACCAATTTCCTGGGCTGTGGGTGGCTGGTATCTCTAGCAGAAAATAGATCAACAAACCAACAAAAAGATATACATACATACATATATATATATATGTCCAAGGGGGAAACCTGACAGGTTTTTAAACTTTGGTGTTCAAGGGGACTGAGATGAAACTGAACAGTATCTGGGGAATTATTTGTTTCTGAGAAACTGGCAATTTCCAGCAAAGAAATGGTTTTGCTACATTTTTTTTCAGTCAACTATACCAGTTGTCTAATATAGACATATTCTCCTTCCTTCTTTGATTTCTATGATTCAGCATACTAAAATGTTTTGCATGTTCATTGGTGGTTTTAAAAAATAAACATCAAAAATCAAATTTAAGGTTTGGTTAGAAACTCACTAATTTTAGTAGAATCGTCAGCACCTGAGGTCAGAATTTGGCCTGAAATCAGTGGCATTTCATCATTTACTCATTAGTGGAGTCCTGCTTCTACAATGCTATTGTAAACAAAAATAAATACATTAATTTGAGAAGCAGTTGTCAAAACTTTGTCATCAGAAACTGAGTTAGTAAAGGCATAATATGAGCCTGAGACACTGAGAAAGATTAAGGTAAAGAAATGAACTCACCAAAGAGAAACTAAACCAAACAGATTTGCTTAAGGATGGTTCAAATGACATCAAACTCTGAAATTCATGTGCTACCATTTCAAATGGAACAAGTCAAATAAGAATAAATTGGAGAGGGAAAAAAAAAAAAAAAAAAAAAAAGTGATAATCCTCATAGGAGAAAGACAGAAAATAAGTGAGAAAAATTAGAATAGTACACTGGACTTTAAGAACATATATGTTTCAAAATCTTCCGAGGGAGACTGCTCCTTGTCCTAACAGATGTGAAAAGCAGCTTTAGCTTCTGAGGGCAAGATTTGAATTTATGAAGGTTTTGTTTGTTTATTTATTTAAAAACAAGCAATAAACAAACAAACTCATATTCTAGTAATATTTAGATAGTTTTACTTCTGGGGAAACCTGTAATTGTTACTCTTTCAACATAAAGCTCAAACATTATAATTTGTCTCAAACTTAAAAAGACATTTTGAATACAGAAAATGTACATTCCGGAAGACAGACTTTATAAGGCCATGATTCCTAAATGTCTTTTGATATGGTAAGTTATTTGCTATCTCTCTCAAAAAGAGTATCACTGAGTTGGATTGACTGTTGCAAATCACACTTATTACACAGAATCAGACAATCTACCAGTACACAGTCTTTCTAGTGTTTACTTTCAGGTGGGACCCATACTGATAAATAAAGCAAGGCCAAAGCACGTGGTCGAGCACTGGCACACAAAGCCTTCTTCATGTATGTATGTTGCTATACATGAAGATACCATGCAAAGGAACTGGGAAATGTGGTACCACTAGTACCTCATCAGAATGGGTGACTCTTATTTAAGACATAGACTTGTAAAGTGTAAGTACTCGCATTCTTATTTGCATGTCCATGAATATTTAAGAGAGTTATAACTTGTGGGACTTCGAGATCCTCATAGTTTGTATTAATTATGCTTCTATTGATATCAACATTAAAAATTCTGTTCACTTCAAAGTAAGAAATATCAACTCTGTTTTTGAAAATCCTACCTTCTGGACCTTAGGACCATCAGGTTCAAGAATCTAATAGTCCTTGTTTGTACTAATACCAAGAGCTTTTAACTATAGATGCTTTGGTCTTTGTTTATGTCTGAAGAAGCTGCTGTGTAGTCCTTGTGAGAAGGATTTGCTTTAATAACACTCATTCTTTGTCAGATAAAAATTTCTTTTCCATAATTTTTTGAAAAATAAGTTTATTTTGTACATAGTCTTGAGGGCTCTCACCTTTGTTAGCACAAGTCAGCTGTTACCACTCTGTTAAAAAAGAAGTCTTTGGTGCTTAAGAGCAAATTGAAAGTAGAGGACAAGTAGATGGGATACATGGGGGTGATTAGGAAAGACTAGGTGAGAGTAACATGATGGAGCCTGGTCTGTGAACAGATACTGCTTCTGTGAATGGCAGAGCTGAGGTGGAGAAGTTACTCTGCACACTAACATGATGACAAGATGCCTGACTTCCTATCAGGAAAGTGGGCAGAATTTTATAATAAAATTCACAGAATCATAGAATTATAGAATGGTTTGGGTTGGAAGGGAGCGTAAACATCTTCTAATACAGCCCCGCCCCCGCCCCCCCCCCCGACATAGGCAGGGATACTTTCCACTAGAACAGGTTACCCGATCCAACCTGGCCTTGAACACTTCAAGGAATGGGACATCCATAGCTTCTCTGGGCAATCTGTTCCTCTGCCTCACCACCCTCTGAGTAAAAATTTCTTTGTAATATGTAATCTAAATCTACCCTCTTTCAGTTTAAAGCTATTACTCCTTGTCCTAGCACTACACTTCACGATAAAGAGTCCCTCCTTAACTTTCATGTGGGCCCCCTTTAGATATTGGAGGGCCATTTTAAGGTTTCCCTGGAGCCTTCTCTTCTCCAGGTAGAACAAACTAAACTCTCTCATCTTGTCTTTATAGCATGGGTGCTTCACCCCCTTGATCATCTTTGTGGACCTCCTCTGGACTCATTCTAATACTTCCATGCACTTCTTGAGCTGAGTACCCCAGAGCTGAACACAGTATTCCATGAGAGCAGAGTAGAGGGGAGCAATCACTTCCCTTGACCTGCTGGCCACGCTTCTTTTGATACAGCCCAGGATACAGGTGGCTTTCTGGGCTGCAGGACCAGATTGCAGGTTCATGTCAAGCTTCTCATCAACCACCACCCTCAAGTCCTTCTCATCAGGGCTACTTTCAATCCATTCTCTGACCAGCCTGTATTTGTGCTTGAAATTCCAAGTGGGGCAATGAGTTGGCCAATGCAACAAAGAACTATTTTAGTAGCAGTCCTACATGGCCTAAAAGGAGGGCAAAGAGTGTGCTAGGAAGGCCAGTAAGAGGGGTATGAAGAAATAGGATGCGGTGTTTTCACAGTGAAGTCACATATTGAGCCTTCCTCTTCCATTTGCATACACACACACACCCTGCACATATATATATTCAGTTTATAAGTGTCTTACATCAACTCTGCAAAACAAACCTGACCTGAAATTGGATGTAAGCCATAAAGCAGGATATTGGAAAATGAAAATTATCAAGGCTGAGGTATCATTCTTTTCAGTTGTTTCACTGAGCATTCTGAACATATTAAAGGGTAAAGCTGCCAAGAATTAGTACAGTAGAGAAGGAATGTACTGCAAATATGTAGAAAGGATGGAGAAGATAGGGAAAAAAAAAAAAAAAAAGTTACATAGAGGGATAGAAAGTGGCTAGAAAAATGGTCAGAAAATAAGAGACCTAGAATGGAAAAGCCCAGGATAATAAGTCTGGGGAAAATCAGTTCAAAGCACCTATATTAGATTTTGCGAAAGAAGTTGGAAATTTGTAATATCAAAAATTAGTTTGATTTATACAATAAATTACTGCTGGTTTTATTACAGAGGGGTTATTTTGTAGTAGAAGAGAGAAGAAAGAACTGAAGAGTGCAAAAATATAATTACAGAAAGCATACACATGCATAGTGGTGTATGCAGACATACATGAAAGAGATCTGGTTTTTGAATACCACTTTTAGTCCTGGACATTCTAGTGTTACCACAGAATCACACAGAATCATCTAGGTTGGAAGAGACCTCCAAGATCACCTAGTCCAACCTCTGACCCAACACCAACAAGTCCTCCACTAAACCATATCACTAAACTCTACATCTAAACATCTTTTAAAGACATCCAGGGATGGTGACTCAACCACTTCCCTGGGCAGCCCATTCCAATGCCTAACAACCCTTTTGGTAGACAAGTTCTTCCTAATATACAACTTAAACCTCCCCTGGTGCAACTTTAGCCCATTCCCCCTTGTCCTGTCACCAGGCATGTGGGAGAATAGACCAACATCCACCTTGCTACAGCCTCCTTTAAGGTACCTGTGGAGTGCGATAAGGTTGCCCTTGAGCCTCCTCTTTTCCAGGCTGAACAATCCCAGCTCCCTCAGCCGCTCCTCGTAAGACTTGTTCTCCAAACCCCTCACCAGTCTTGTTGCCCTTCTCTGGACTCGCTCGAGCACCTCGATGTCCTTCTTGTAGTGAGGGGCCCAAAACTGAACACAGTACTCAAGGTGCAGCCTCATCAGAGCCAATGAAGTAGTGCATAAAATTAAGGGAAATCAGAAATCTGAAATAGGTATACTTAAGGAAATGGAAGGAAGGAAGGAAGGACGGAAGGACGGAAGGAAGGAAAGATGGAAGGAAGCAAGGAAGGAAGCAAGGAAGCAAGGAAGGAAAGAAGGGAGGAAGGGAGGAAGGGAGGAAGGGAGGAAGGGAGGAAGGGAGGAAGGGAGAAAGGGAGGAAGGGAGGAAGGGAGGAAGGGAGGAAGGGAGGAAGGAAGGAAGGAAGGGAGGAAATGAAACATATGCACGCTGTAAACCAAAGAATGGGATTAAACAAGGAAGGACAACTAGTGTCAAGTATTTGAGGAGTATATTTATTAAATATTAAAAAAAAAAATAAAAATAAAACTTGCTGAAGATATTGAGGGATCTAGGTGGGAAAACATGAAAGAATCAATAAATAACAAAGAAAAACTATCCTTAATGAAGATTTATAAGGTTGTGGAGTTGTCTGCATCATCTATTTGGAAAGTCAGTCATGTATACTACAATTGTACAAATTTTTTGAGAAATGAGTGAACTTATCATAGGAGCTCAAAACAGTGAACCAAATAGATCTTTTCTAACTTTTAAATGTACAAACCCAGGAAAAATCCCAGCATATGAATTCTCATTTCCCTCTTCATGTCCATAGTTTTGTTACCTAATCCAGCGCGAAGTTACCCTTTTGCTAAGATGATGTCACTGAACTTTGTTTACGCTGCTACCATGCAGTTGGTTTTGTGCACACCACTTACATGCTACAAATGTGTAGGGAAGTGTGGGGAATGGTAGAGAGAGGACATACAGACATACACAGACACCACCATTTCATGTTCTTCCAAAGCATTTCTTAAATATTTTCACTGTAGTCTTTGCATTTAAGGTACTTTTTTTTTTTTTTTCACTTTTTTGATTGTAGACTCAGATGGCTATGCAGTGGCTATTTGATTCCCCTAAGGCATGTTTTTTATCATTATCACAGTATTTCCAAAATCAAGCCCATCAAACATTTCAGCATCTAGTGGTACTACAAGTTTACCTCAAAGAGAGCATACTGGGAAAACTGGTTAAATGTCTACAGTGGATTTATGAGATCTGTCTTTTATAGCTGAAAGCCATAACATCTGGTTTTGGTTTTGAACAGAAACCAAATACTGCCCAAATCCCATCTCTTAAGAGAACAAAAGTTGTTTTCGTCTTGCGAGTGTGCTTGTTCACCTCCTGGCTGAGGCAGAAGCCACAGGAGAGGATGCTATCTTAGAACTTGTCTAACCACAGAGTTATTCAGAAGCAGCTGTTGGGTTTAAATTTCACACTCAACCTGAATTCACTTCTGAGTATAGACAAGCCTTTAAACATTAATGTATAGTACAATGTAATCTTCCTTCTGTAACCCTTTGGTTCAATGTCAGTTAGCTCTAACAATACTGACTTCTGGCAAATGCAGGTAAAGAAATATGTTTCTCAGTTAGTGAGATTAACAGTGTCTTACATGTTAACACAGCTAATGTAAGATACAACATTTAATATCTATAGTAGAGACAAACCCCAAACAAAACAGTTTAGTGCTGGAGGGTGTGAAAGAGGAACTGGGAAATAGCACATTTATTGGTGGTGTTCCACAATGGGGAACACATGCAGCTGAAGCACAGAAAATGTTGGAGGAGTGCTGTAAATCTTACCCAGTAGGATGCAATCCTCCAAGAATATTTTCACCACCTCTAGTACAGGCTTGTAACAGATAACACAAATGGAGCTTGTTCTATGCATCTATCTTTATATTTACATGGTTAGGTAGTGGTTAGTCTCTCAAAAGTATACACAGAGTGGTAATGAGTCATGCACTCTGGTCTTCTGACACTGCTTGATGTGAATGTGGAACTAAATGCCACCCCTGTCAAGTGCATTGAAATGCAACCGATAGATTGCTTCTCTGGCCTGATCCAACACAGCACTGTCTTCATCTGCATACATCTTCATCATCGCATATTTCCACAGAGGGAAATTTCAAACACAAACTTAGAAGTCAGACTAGGAAACACCTCTGCCTGTGTGTGAAGAGGTCAGGAACAGAGAGATTGAGAAAGATGAGACAGAGAGCTATATGGTCTTGTTCTGATCTTTCCAGATGCTTTCTGTCTTAAGAGGACAGGGGCTTTAGGGCCACCATGCTGATCTTGCTCACACAGCAAGGGGTTTGTACCATGTGAAGAAGACTCTTAGCTGAATTTAATTTTATTTATTTATTTATTTTATTCCCAAGGAAGCTCAGTCTTCCTCGAGGCTTTCTGTAGAAGAAAGTCCTCTACCTTACGTACTTAGGAATTGTGATACAATCAAAAAAATAGCTCTGTATATTCCCTCCAACACTTGTTTCACAACCTTGAAACTACTTCATATCCACCCTTACCACTTCTCTCTTCACACGCACTTCCCATCTGTCCCCTCAGAAAGTGACTGATCCCCACATCCCCCACTGACAGATGTACAGAGATGGCCGTCTCCCACACAGAAACAGCTGCCATCTACCTCTGTCATCCCTACCCACACACTTCTTTCCACTGTTTGCTCCTAGTCACTCTCCTCATGGGGAGACACACACATAGCCCAGAACTAGCAGACATCTGCGGGGACACCCAGATGTTCCAACCGTTGCAGACAGATTTCACTGGCTCTTTCATGACTACAAAACAGTTCAGGAGGACACAAATACTCCACGTTCCTCACATTTGAACACAGTTCAGCCACTCATGCTTTGAACCCCTTCCTGTGACAACCCAGCACTAATTGTACCCATCAATCCCTTTCCCTTTTCCCAGCCAGCTGGCAGGTTGATGCCACCATTTGCTTTTCATTTTTTCGGTGGTTAAGTGAGGAGGAAGCATGTGGTGCAAGTCCGGGGCTTTACCCTGGGCTTCACTGGTGGCAGTGTCTGAGTGGGTTGTAGTCTGTGATTTCAGCACTGCTGAACCCTGGTGGCCATGGCCATTGGCTGCAGTCACACATCTCCCCCTCACAGACAATGGCTTCATCGTCCCAATTGCACGTGACCTGACCTGATGAGAAAGCTCACCAACATCAGGCAGAGAGGAAAGGACCAGGTCCAGCCACTGCCTGGACAAATTATTCAGCTGTTGAGCTACAACAGGACTCTGCAGTGGGAAATCTACATGTAAAGTCAGACAACTGGTTCCCAACACAGCCCATGGCTGTTAGTTAAGTATTCACATGCCTATCTGTAATTTTTACAGACAAATTCTTTTTTTTTATTTTTTTTTATTTTTTTTTTCAGGAATTTATCCTTGGAATAAACCAGAAAGGAATCTGTGAACTTTCATGTGACTGATGCTATATAAGATCTGGGCCCAGAGGTTTCAACCTTCTAGCCCAGTGGTGCTGTGTGGTTGGACTGTCTTGGCCCAGTGAAAAACTGGAAGGATTAGTTCCAACCTCCTGTTCAGGTATGGATGGAAATGAGTATTTTCCTACCCAGTCTATGACAGTGCCCCAAAAGCTCTAGACAAACTGGACAATTTGAGAACAGATGTTGTCAATTTATATGATTGTTTTGAAATGAAAGACATCTTTAGTATTTCTTTCTCACACCCAAGATGTATCCTGTTTACAACCTTCAGCCAGCTACACATTACTCCAGTACTGCTTCAAGCCCTGGAGAAAACTAGTACTTTCATGTTTCCTTTGTCTGACATCTGTGCTCCCCATGTGTTCTTCAACCCAGCCATTGTTTATCCATTGGACTGTTTAACTACCCAGTAGCCCTGTTAACTGGTCCTAGAGGAATGTCTCTGCCATTTTGTGCCAGCAGCGGTACATTAATGTTCTAAGGCACAAAAATAAGGTACATCATTATGTCTCCAAATGAAGCTGGTAGAATATTTCAGACATCCTGGGATTTGCTCAGGACTATTCAATAGTTCTTTAGAAAAAGCCTGCAAAACGTCTAAAGGAGAGTCTGCCTTTTGGACACTTCACACAGAAGGCAAGCATATATAGCACACTTTTGGTCCTATTCCTACCCACGCACTATACCATTCTCCTAGTTAGTCATCTTTTCCTTCCCTCCCTCACAATGCAAACATTGCTTCTCTAAACTCACAAAACTCACCTCTGTTGTGCACATTATATAACCTATTTCAACACAGAGAGTTGTGCCACATTTGCAATGGACACGTAATTCTCCAGTTTGTCTCCGATAACTCTTGTACACATCAGTGCAGCTTCCAGGGTGCATGTTTGTTGCTTCCACTCAAATAAATATCCCTTACAAGAAACCAGTACTCTTACATGAATCTCATGCACAGCTTCCTTATGCAGACTGGATGGATCGTTCTCATCACATGTCTTCCTTTGGAACTCTGCCAGTCATGTAAGCACAACAGTCACTGAACACATCTGTCCATTTCCCTGTTTGCACACAAAACCAGCATCTCATTTATCCATGCACCTATCATCGTTCACTAAATGTATTTATCCGTGCCTTCTACTTGCTCTCCCCTTGTGCTTAACTGGTAGCCTGCTCTTGTGCTGCCATGCATGCATGTATAGCCTCCTGCACTCTTACACAGCCCCCTTCAAACCAAGAGGCAGATAACCACAAATTCCCTATACCCTCATTAACTTTTTCCCACTCTTCAGCACTCTTCCCTCCCCCATAACCTACTTTCTGTTTCCCAGGTTCCATGCTCAGCTCTGCAATCATTATCTGTTCTTCCTTCATTTACTTTGAGTATGCTGTGTGCACAATTCTCTCTTGTCAGAAACAGATTTTCACTTCTTTCACCTTCCCTCTCACAGTCCTTACAAGCAGATGCAAACTGGCATATACCTTTCTTGCTTATACACATTTGTTTGTCAACCTATGATGTTTCTCACTCTTTGTAACATGAACTGCCATTTTCATTTACTCCCACTTCATGTCCTAAAGCTCCCAAGTCCACTCACCTCCCCACACACTTCACACTTATCTTTTGACCTTAGTACATGTGGCCTATAAAGCTTTGCAGGTAGTTATCCCTCCCATTCCTTTTCCTCCAACCCCTTTATATCTTTAGTCATGTCTCCGCTCACACATTTGTGTCATTCCCTCTTACTGCTTCACTTAGCCAGTACCTACCAGAGTTATGAGCACATCTGTTACATTTCTGTTGACAGAAAATCACCCCTTTTTATCTGTGTATGTATTCTCCCCACATTGTTCCTTACTTTCCACTGTTTTCCTCAGCTGTTTCGGCTGATATGTTTTGATAGTTCTTCCACTATAATATCCCAAATGCAGGTAAGAGGCATCCTATATTTCTGATGGCTAAGTCACTCCTGTATCTTTGGACAAGGACTTTCTTTGTCTTCAAAGCAATACAAATCTAAATTTCCTCTCACTCTCTGCTCTCATCCTACACCTGCTTTAAACCACCTTTTGTCCAGACACCTTTGGACAAACCTCAGCTCTTAATTTCATTTTCATGTCTCCTATATCCATCATTCTTTCCCTGTTCTCATGCTTCTTGAGACCTGCCACATCCTTATATACCTGCCACTATTCATCCTGCCCCCATAATTTCCATTATCTTGCATCTCCTCACAGCACCTTCACACAGCTTTTCCCTCTGTTCTGCCTCTTTCTCATAGCCACATAGTTACAACACTCCAGCAGGCTTCCAACCTCCTCTGAAATTTCTTTCAGCTCTTCCCTCCTCACACACATTTATGCTTCTCTATACCTTTTTTCTATCACCACACCCTCATTCCATCCTGCTCTTTTTGTCCTCTCATTTTCTCTCCTTGGCATGTGTTTCCATCTCCACACGTCTTCCCTTTCATGGTCTAACACCTTCCTTCCAAATACACCCTCATACCTATTTCTTGACAGTCAAAGGTGTCTCCTTTAGACCCTCCCACAAGCTTCATGTAGCTGATTATTTTCCATGCCTCTCTCCAAATATACAATAGTTCACATTTTTCTTCCTCCTCCAAATGTCCTCTGTGCCCCATACATTCACCTTTCTCTCTCCACTCCCACTGCATACCCTACCTCCCCCTTGCAGACTGCACCATCCTTGTATGTCCCTTTCATATCCTCACCCAGCCTCCAGCCTGCACCTTTTCCCATCCCTCTGAAGTGTTACTTCCCCTTGTGAGCTCCTCCACCCACAAAGATACTTGTTTATCAGCTGACCTGCAGTAGTTTTCCTTTTATGATTACCACCTTTGCATGGCTCACCTGCTCTTATTACTCCAGTACACAATACAATATATTGCAGTTTATTTTCAGCATGTAACACTTTCAGTCTAAACTTGTATCTATCTATGAATCACTATCCCCACCCCCCACCCCCCCATGCTGACACACACAGCTCCTGGTGCTAACACGTGTATCTGAGAGCAGTCTTTTTACTACAAGCAGTTGGAATTGTGCCGAACTCTCTTTCATTCTCTACTGCTTTTGTCTGTCTTGCCACAAAGTAAGATTTTATTTTTTTTAATTACAGTTTTGTTTTTCTGATATCTTATTTATGGTGTTTTTTGTACTACTCCTCTACTTACACGCTTACACAGATCAGGTATTTCAGTGCCTGAGAATATCTTTCCTATTTGTCTGAGTATTTTCCTGAGGGCACAATGTAAAGGCAAACTTTACATACCATTTGCACTCCTCATGCAACAAATCACACGAGCCTAAGAGCAAAGAGTGCTTTTTGAAAGCTGGTAGCTCATAACAATTGACTGGACAATATAGCACACATCTCTGTCTATTTAAAAAGGGAAAAAAAAAAAATCTCTAAATAACTGGTTTTGCAATATAGGAATGAGAGAATGTGTGCATAGCAGCCCTATTCAATCCAAAATATCCATCTCTCCAGATGCTGCATATTTATAGTTCAAGAGATAGGACCAACACAGAGCTTTCCCATTTATTTTAATGAAGGATTAAGAACTGATCAGAAAACCATCTAAACCATTCAAGGACTTTTTCCCCTCTTGGCTAATAGCAGTTTGGTGTCTCCATAAGGACTCAACAGTAACTGACGCTTTAAGCTGCATTTCAGCTGTTTAGATGAGAAACAGCTTTCTATTTTGCTCTCTATATGTGCCTCTGTGTTTATTAGATGTGTGCTGCATTCCTAGAAGACACTTACTAAACACTTAAAATTGCAGCATAAGAATAGTTTCTCTGCTATCCTAGCACAAAGTGAGTGTATCTTTTTCACCTTGATACAGATGTGCAGGGAATCCTTTGATCTCCAGCTCCTACCAGAGAATTTAATGTTTGGGTTTGAGGAGAATGGAGATTGATTCAAAAGTCATGGATAGACTTCCTAGGGTCTGGCACACACGCACACTAAAAATAATAAAAAAAAAATAATAAATAGATAAATAAATAAAAAAACCCTCCAGTGAAGTTAGTTACTTGAGACAGGCAAAGTCTAGAAATTGAAAATTTTCACTTTGCCTGTCATAAACTCTAACTTTCCCTGAGGGCAAGCATGCTATGTATGCTGAGGCTGTTTCTTGCAATCCCTGCTCAAGATTTGCAGCCCCTTTTGTTATATCTGAAGTTTTTGGTTTCCTTTTTAAAATAAAACCAAGAGTCTCCTTTTCTTTTTCCTCTTAAATCAGATTCCTTTAACACCTCATCTTTTTCTTCTGCTGTTTTCTTGCCAGGGACTCGAACAACAGAGTGCGGAGCAGGAGGAGAGGAACCTCAGGACTAAAGCAAGCTATAGGGCAAGTAGGGGTGGAGGAAGGAGCAGGCACAATGGTAAAAGCAACAACGTTTGGGACAGATCTACTGCTTACAAGAACCCCCCCCCCCCCCCGCCCTCCCCCTCCATTATAGTTCTTTAAAGAAACCCTCTCCCCCCCTCCCCTCCCCGCCCTCTTAGGACCCTATTAGAAAACGTCAAATTTCCCTTACCGTGGTAGGAGTAACCATGGCATCCGTGTGAATGTTTCCAGAAAAGTCGACATGAAGAGAAAGGTGGATGTAAATATGTTCATTCAAAGTCACAAAGTTGGTCTGCTTGGGTTGTGCAGAGTTGCTCTATGGGAGAGGAGCCTTAAACTCTGAGTCCCGTGAACATAATCTGCTCGATTATAACAAACCAGCTCAGCCAGATGGCTCTGTGCTCTGCAGATTAACCCCTTTATTGCCACACTCTTCTTTCACTACTTACAATTTTTAATAATCTTGCCTAGCTGGGGAGTTTTAGAGAATGAGGTATTTTTTTGAAAATGACAAAATTATCGTAAAGGTATTTTTTTTTTTTCCTTGAGTGCTCTAAAAACCCCATCATGTCCCTTTTATTTTATTTTATTTTATTTTATTTTATTTTATTTTATTTATTATTATTTTTTCTTTTATCCAGTTGATGGTTTCATTCCTCTTCCTGGTAAAATATTTTCTTATTATTAAGAATGGTATTAGCACCAGGGAACATTTTAGAGAATTATTTTGTTAAATCATAACCATCTCTTCCTGACTGATTCTCAGAAGACAAGTATTTTATTGCAGAAATGTCTCTGCATTTGCACTCTAATGGTTCATCCACTCTTCTCTCTCTTTCTCTCTTTCCTCCCATCCTCTTTTTGTCTCCCACATGCACACTCACACACATACACATGCATACTCTTTGGTCAAACTGCAAGCATGTGTTTCTGTTCTTACCCATATTCAGAAGTCATTACAGGACATGTAAAACAGGTGAAATAGAGAAACAGAACTGCAGAACTGGAAAGCCGTAAGTCTCCACTCACTCCTTCCCTCTAGCACTTTTATTTATTTATTTATTTATTTATTTTATTACTTCTAAATCTTAGACACGTTATTTCTTTGGTCATCATTTTTGTCAACCCAAGTTACAGTCCACAACGCAAAGATACATATTAGGAGAAATATCCACACTTAAGCATAGAGTTGTGGATATGTATCCAGATATTGCTGCTGTTTTGATTTGCAGATTAGGCCATTAAGAAAAGGATGGCTAGTGCCAAAAACATGGAAAGTTCATCAGCAACCAGCAGTGACTGGTTTCCAAACTTTTTATTTAGAGTGATTGCTCACAGAGATGGCTGATAAATTTAGCTGCATGCCTCTAAGTCTCCCTCTAAATTTACTTGCTTAAGTCATCTTTCTTTTCTATTTGATTCAAGCATAATTGAGCAAGTCATAATCATAAGAACTTGCTTACATTGTACAATACTTAAAAACTTACATTACCTGATTGTTTCCTTAGTGAATACTTCCTTTATAAACTCATGAACCTTTCTCTTTTGTTATTTAACAAAGAATGTTTTCCTCTTTCTCCTCCCATTGTAAGGATGATTAGCCCTCTCATGCTGTCAAAGCATTGTACCATCTTCTTTAAGATATTTAAATCTACCTAGATAATTGTCATAGTTTTATTGAAATATTTTCCACTGTGGATTGAAACATAGCAGGTATTGCATTTGTTGTGGTTGCACTTTATCTGATTTTTCTCAACCATTAAATAATCCTATTTAGGGAACTCTGAATTCTACATGTTATATCAGTCTCATAAATCCTGCCTGACTCGCTTATTCCCTCTAACTGTCCAGATGCGGAAGGAAAGAGAGATCTTCCATCACTGATTCCTAAGAATATTCTATTGCAAATTGCTGCTCTGCCAATCCACAAAAACAAAACAAATCAAAGCAAACAGAAATCTTGATCAGCTCAAGAGTATTTTTGTCTTCGCTCTTTGGTTGAATGTAGTTTCCATCCTTTTTAGATCTTTCTCAGCTAAAAGGAGGGGAAAAAAAAAAATTACGCCTGTCCCCCCCACCCCAACATTGTAGTTGGATTTGAGAAATGCCTAAAGTATGACTCAGCTTTTAATCTCCTGAAGTAGACAAATAATGCTAGGAATAGAAGATTTTCCTATTGCTTGAGAATGTTCCCCCAGAGGTAGGCAAAGGGTTAAGCATCTGAAAGCAGCCCTAGCCTGGGGAACTTCCCATTTGCAGATAGCCCAGCAAAAAAGAAGGGAAATAAATAGGTTAGAAGTAAATTTTCTAGGCATAGGGGCTGCCTACCTCTGATGGGAGGCACATCTGCTGGAGTCAGGAAGTTTACAAAAGTTGAGGGGTTTTGCCCTGTACTCGTGTCTGGGTCTGTGGGCAATCAGAAGCCTTGTAATATGATATGTGACACCTTAATCTTGCCAAATATGTGTGCACTGTAAAAAACATTGTAGACTGTGTTTTCACAGCTTAGAAAATGGAGACTTGTTTGGTACTTGCAGTTTTCCACACTTTTCCCTAAAGATGTTTCTGATGTTCTGAAGATGTTTTTATCTAGATATTTTTACATTTTCATCTGTTCTTCTAGGTGGTTTTATATTTTTGTTTGTTTGTTTTGTTGGCTTGTTTGTTTTTAAGGATAAGCTTTAATACAAGTGGATTTTTATTACAATTTTTTTCTTATTCATTCATTTATTTATTTATTTAATGGCACACAATAAAGGTCCCAAATGATCATCTTATTTTAGCTGTATTCCTTGGATGTGAGGTTCTGACTTCCATCAAACAAAGCCATGTTATTTTGAATAAGTCTCTGCTCAATCTTGAAGAATTTGAAATATTGCTCTGAGCATGTTGTAGAAAGTCATCTTCAGTTTTTGAGGATTTAAATTGGAATAATTACTATACATTGATCTGATTAATTAGGTCTTTGATTTGAATATGTAATTTTTTATATACTTTGAAGACATGTATTTTTCCCCACATATTAAGATACCACTCTAATTCCATTTTACATTAACTAAATGGAATATTTATAGAGAAGATATGCATGTTAGTTTGTAAATGGATGAACATTTTCATTGGGTTTTATGTATGCCTTGGGTCATTATTAAAAGCAACGAGTTGGTGTTCCCCGTTAAACGTTAGCTTTTGCAACAGCACCGCTTTGTGGTTGAATTCCCTAACAGATAGTGAAAGGGCAATGACTTCAGGGATATTACATTCGGCAGGTTTGTGTTGTCCTCATAGTGGTTTTGAAACACATCAACAAATACACTAGACTGCAATGGAAATATCTTCCAGCCATATGTTTCTCCATTTATGAGAAAGTAGTTTTGAAATAAAGACAAAAAAAAAAAAAAAGTAGAAACAGAATATTAGATCTGAACATTTTGTCTAAATATGAACACCACTTCCATCCAAATTTCCAGTATTTAATATAGACTCTGATGAAAGTTGTAGAAAAGATTTTCAGAGGCAAAGGTTGCAAATGTTTCATTAAAAATGAAAATGAATCCAAGCATAGTTTTCGGTAATTGGTGAAAATGATGGTAGGAAAGGTTACTGAAAACAAAACAAAGCAAAACAAAACATTATTTAAATAATACTCTGTGAATGCCAAAGGTACCATTTCATACCTGACAGAATTGCTGAAACCTCAGTGAATTTGATCTTCCATACACTTGCATCAGTTCTGAACTTAAGCCATCATGTACACTTAAGTTGTAGTTTCCTGCATCTCCTGTATACTCTAACACCCAATCTAGACAAATGATAAATATTAAAGAGAAATTCCAAATGAGATACACAAACTAGGTCAAATTTGATTCTGATACATGTTTCTTGGAAAGTTGTCTTCCGCAGTTTTTCTTCTTTCATTAAAAAATTATGTAACAAATTCTTAAAATAACCATATCAGTTTATAACAATTAATGGGGCAGACCAAAGATATATTGAACAACATGTACTCAGAGCTGCAGGCATGCCAAGAGGTAAGACAGAAAAAATGTAGGACAAGAACCATGAGTTAGAATCACACCCTGAAAGTCGTTGTTCAGAGATACTCTTGAAAGCAATATTCTTCAAGTTGTTAGCTCTTATATGTAGTTCATTTGTAAACCTGTTTTCTTGAGTGAGTATTACCAAAGGGAGATTAAATTGATTTCTAAATTAACTACTAACTAACATCATAAATGACTATTTTATGCCTACTAAGTATAACTAACACATCCTCATGTGAAATATTTTACACACATACACACACAAAAAAAAAAACAACCAACCAACCAACCAAACAAAAAATAACAGTATTCAGGCAAAGATTTAGTGTTTTACAAATAATTTTCATTTCTGGATTTCCCAGTTTAATGAAATGGAATCCTCTATTTAAATAGAGATATATACCAAGCAATATATGAGAGGGGACATACACTTGTTAATATATCGCTATGTTTTTGGCAAAAGGTTTATGAATCTTTACAAATCTTCTCTAAAAATGATGTTACATCTCTTCTCAGTTTGGCTCATAATTTGGACTTGTGTAATATGTGTCTTTTTCTGATGTTATCTAATTTTTCCAGATACAATCTTTATTAGAGAAATAATTAAGAAACATTGCAGCAGAACAAGTTTAGTTGATGATAGGCACCATTTCTGGAAACAAACAAACAAACAAAACCTTATTCTTAACAACAGGCATACTTTTAGCATCTACTCATTGGTTATGATTACCAATTAATTGAACAGAACTCACATGACTATTTGCAATAATAATAATAATAATAATAATAATTTATTGCTTACATAAGTGCTAAGAACAAGAAAACAAAGCAAAACAAAAAAGTCACATTAAAGCTACATGAAGAAGTTAGGTGACAGTACATGTTTATTCTGGAACTGGAAAGAAAGCCGTGCAATTTTAATGATCACAGATAAGGAAGAAGATATTTGGAATCATGGTATTTTTCTGTTGCAAGGAAGAACTGTTCTGCACTTAGATAGGCACAGAGGTGCCTAGCCTGCAAGATACATGAAGAACTCTCGTAAGTTATGATATGGGATCCTTTTCTGACCAAGTGCAAGTCTAAGAAGAGTTGGAGGATGACAGAAACAATGATAAAATATGCAACATAGTTTAAAACATAACATGTGAGGAAAATGGGAAATTGGAGTTGTTTGCCAAATAAAAGAGAACTTGGGAAGTGTTATGTCTGAATACTTTAACCTCATATAGAAAGCTTCAAATGGAAGAAGAAACCACCAACCCATGTCCCGAATGAGTTGTACAAGAACTCATTAGTTTATGTTGTAAAAGACATAATCAAATTAGACATGAGGGAAAAACAATCTCCAGAATATATTTCCTGGAGCTGCTGTGATGTCTATCTATGTCTTTATCAACAGAGCAAAGAAATCCATCATATCTTACATGGCTTGAAATGATCTCACAGAGGGACAAGGGAAGGTCTAAGTGGTCTTTCTCTGACCATTTTTCTTATGACTTTGTGACTTATATCACCTTTGGAAAAAATCTCATTCTGGAACATCATGTCCCTAGTGCTCTGACCTAGCTTTTGAAGAAAACTCCCTAGTGAAATCCTTTGGGAAGTTTCTTTTAGACATCCATATGGCTTGATTTGGGACACAAAAGGACTTTATCACTGAAGATGTGGTCCATTGCAGACAGCAGAGCTGCTTAGTAAAACTCTGATATATACTAAAATTCCCCTAGCAGGGCAGTTAACTTCAGTACTGTTTTTTTGCTCCTGTACTGATCCTTCTGTGTTTGTGAGGTCCAGTGAAACTGTAATGTCTGAAGAAGATTCAAAGAGAATGAAGGAAATAAGCAGAAGACAAATACTTTTTTTATTTCCAAAAATAAATATAATATAATAATATGATAAAATTAAATAAAATAAAAAAAATAAAATCTGCCACTAAGTGAAGCAGTTCAGAAATGAAGGGCCTACTATTTTGTCTGCACACCATGAGCTGTGCTTCTTCAGTTCAAGCATGTAACCCATCACTGAAATGAAAGGCACAGTTCCACACAATGTCTGATAATAATCTAGCCACAGGGAAAAGTGTCTCTGACTTCTGTGTTTACATTCTAAATCTTAGTGTCAAATATAGGTGTTCTATTTTATTTTATTTTATTTTCATTTTTATTTTTTTCCTATACAAGAAGAAAGAGAAAATAAGACAGGGAAAGGAAGGTAACATCATAAAACACTTGAGGAAAATACATAATTCCCAGCCTCACTCACTCACTTTCAACAGCAACAAAAGTTAGTGTAATGATGGAAATGCAATTCAGCCATAATAGTTTTCTTTAATAATTTCAGTTTAGGGTCTTTTTGTTCTGCTACTATCTTTGCTACAACAGAAATGCTCTTCATTCAAAGAACAGCTGATGAGGTGTTTTGTTTTGTTTTGTTTTGTTTTTAATAGGATAAATTGTCTTTTGAAGTCAGTGGGACAATTCTCAGCAGTAGCTTGTATACCCTGTAGTTAGTATTTGTGGGTTCTGACCCTACAAGCTGCTTTTATTTGAATTAAGACAATGTTATTCAAGCATTTTATCTGATAGATGCTACTGTCCGTTTGTCTGAGCTTCAACATTTTGATTTTCTAAATCCTTACTGTGAAAGTACATCTGTTAGAGGATGTGCAGGACAACAAATGGGGTGTGGATCAACTTTCAGGCAGCCTAAAACTTGAAAGTTCCATTTGAAGTAATGCAGATGTATAAGCAGGGTGTTTTAAATGGTTCTAGGTCAAAATATCCTCTCTCTCAATCCAGGCCTATCTTTTAAGAAAATAAGATATTTCTGAAACTTAGGCAGTATGTTCATCTGTCTGCATAAGTACTTATTCAATATAACACATTTAATGTATCTTTCTATAGTGTGAAGTTTAAGCTCACCATGATTGTCTGCACTAGTGAACTGTTAGGAAGTCCCTTGCTTGAACTGGTCTTTTTTTCAAATGATGCTCTCCCCTGCAGATCCCAGGCAGTGTTTGGCAGATGGTCTGTTCCAGGGGCCATCCCCAATAGGCAGTGTGTATACTGCTGCCCCCTTGAAGAATTTCTTTAGCACAGATATGGGCTACTCCATGCGTATTGCCATGGATGCCCAGCAATGCTTAGTTTATTAATGTTAGATATGAGTAGGTAGTTATTTCATCAGGGTCTTCCATGAACTGTAGGAGTAGGATCCAAATGAGAATTCATTGATATGAAGTATTGCAAGACTCCTCGTTCAGCAAGTGGCATGAGCACAAGTGGAAACATGCAAGTCTTCTCTCAAGACCAGATTTGCTCCCTACCTGCATTGCAAGCTGGCATAGGCAGCTTCTAGCATGGCCACAAGTTTCCTCTTAGAACATGTTGGTCTCCAAGCACCAGAGACCGGAGGCATCTTATAATGCTGAGCCCAGACAAGGTATTGGCTTGTGCCCTACGTGCAGCATGAGATACACAAGTGGATGGACTGTAAACTTAGAGTCAACAGTCAAGAACACTCCTTAGGAATTTGTTTTTTGTTGTTGTTTTTGTTTGTTTGTTTGTTTGTTTATTTGTTTTGTGTGTGTGTGTTTTGTTGTTTTGTTGTTGTTGTTTTTTCCCACTGATATATTTCTTTCTTTTAACCAAGATCAGGAAACAATGGACAGCTTTTTTAGCTTTTTGTTTTGTTTTGTTTTGTTTTTAATAAACTCCAACTTTCTCCAGGCAAGGAAAAGGAAAAAAGGCAAAAAAAGCAAGCAGTAAAATCCAAGAGGATTTTAAAATTATAATTTCTTCTCAAATTATAATTTCTTCTCAATCTGAAGACTTGGTAGAGTGGCATTGCCAGGTTTTTGACTCCAGCTCTTATTAGAGGAAGAAGGGAAAAAGAGGTAGAATGGAAAAATTCAGCATGTTCTTTTCTTTGAATAGTACTATTGACAGTTAAGGCTGATTGTGCTTCAGGCTGTTCATGCCCAAATTTAAGTTTAAATCAATGTCTTAGTTCATCAACTAACTGTAACTCTGAATTGTGCTAGTCTCTCTCTCTCTCCAAGGCAGCTAATATCAAATACTGTTCTACTACCTGGTTAAATCTCTCTTCCCAACTATTGATGGTGTAGACCCATGCCTGTTACTGTACGGAAGATTCCTAATCACTTGTTTTGTTGTCTGTCATGTGTCTCATTCCTTTGTGTGTGTAGTTGAGCCATTTCTTTATCGAGTATCACAGGGACCAGAATAGCAACCGAGGTTAATGTGCTGCAAGGAAAGAAAAAGAAGCAACCATGTGTTGAGAAGAGGACAACAGTGTGTTGTTGCCCCAGCAAGACGGGTGTGGTCACTCTGTTGTCCAAGACTGGCAAAGCCTAATGCATGAGTCATACAAGCTTGGTCACACAAGCAACAATAGGAATCATAATAGGGCTTTACAACTGTTACAGGGTCATTACACATATGTTCTCTCTAATACTCATACAGTTTGATTTTCTTCTGTGCTTTACTGTTTAAATTAATGGATTTTCTCCTTGCTGAGAAGTTCCTTTTGAAAGCAATTGCCCTGTATGTATAACTTTTTTTTCAACAGTCAACAACATTTGCTAAAGACAAGCTTTATCCCTGTAGGCTTTCATTTTGATATAAAACAAGACCTCATTATGTTGTATAATTAAATATGTGTGTAGTTTCATCACACTATATATATTATATGCAAGCATCTTGGCTTTGTCTTAATTATCATTCTCTTTGCCTAAATGGAATGAATTGAATAAGATCAGTCTTTTATACTGAGAGCAAATACAACTTTTTTTTTTTTTTTTTCTTTACAGATGGCTAGCTTTTCTGAAATTACAGTTTGTTATTTCAGCAAGGCAGTAGTCAGTGTTGCAGTAAAAATGCACCTGATAAAAATATTTTTTCAGCTCTCATCAACCCTAAAAAAAAACAAAAATCTAGGATTTACTTATGGAAACATGACTGCAAGGGGGAAAGGCTCAGAATATTAAACAAATAATAATAAGTTTAAATTTCTCCATACCAAACTCCATATACAAAGTGTTACTAATGATTAAGCTCTCATGCACTTTGTGGGAATTAGAGCACTTTCTTCATCATATCTTGATATGATTGCCTGCATCTTCCCTCAACTTTCTGTCTTCCCCTTCTTTTTTACAAGCCCTCTATTTTCCTCAATGTCTCAGGAAATAAATTGGTGTTGCACTGTATCTAAAAGAAGAACAAATTGTAGTTCTAACAGAGCAAATTAATAAAATACAAAAAATCTTCAAAAAAAAAAAAAAAAGTGTGAATGTTTCCTAGCTTGTAATATAGTTCTAAGTCCTCCTCTCACACACTGGCTTTTGTCCTGTGATGTGATACCTAAAGCAAGCTGTAATTTTTTCACTTGGAAAAAAATAACCATGCAACATGTCTTACTCTGCACTGAGAGAAATGCCACATGTCATTTTTGTTTCTCAAGTTCTTTAAGGGCAATTTCCATGCTTCAGTGTGCTTTTTCCAGGAATGGCATTTTGAATCTGCTTAATAAAATAAAGACCATTCAAAACTTCTATGGAATTATTGTCAGGTTACTTATTAAAAGGCAGAAGACATGTCCCTACTGCAGAGCTTGATTAGCAACTAATGCTTGTGTCAAAAGTCCTGAATAGCTTTATGGGATATAAACAGATAGATGTTGGTGGGGGAGGGGAAGAAGGTGGCGGTGCAGAAAAAAGTCATGTTCTCCCCTTAAAAGGGAGATGACTCAAAGACTGAGTTTTGCATTAAGGTGTCTGCACTTACTAAGAAGTTGTAACACTGCACATGAACAGATGTTGCAGCCCAGATATCTGATGGAGTTGTATGATCTGTGTGTAATCAGGGTGTCTGTATCAGGCATTCTATGCTTATGAATTTGAAGTTGAACATAACTTGAGCCTTGGGCTAAAATCTCCCGTGGTGGTGGTGTTTGTTGTTGATGTTGTTTGCTTGTTTGTTTGTTTGTTTCTGGTCTCCCATTGCAACTGTTGTTTAGTGCACAGGCTGCTATTGCTGACTCCTATTTATAGACAATTTCACCTTCTCATGCTCTTTGTGTGTGGGACTGTGCATAGTACATGTTCAGTGGTCCCAGCTAACTGCTTAACACATCACTTACCCTTTCATAAGATGAATACTTTTTTTTTTTTTTTTTGTGTAAAAAAGTAAAGTGCAGTGAGAGAGTGCATGGTGGATGAGGCAAACAGGAAGAAGAATAAAGGGGATAGATAGCTGAAGAAATATTACTCAAAAGCACAAGAATACCTGCAGCTAGAGGAATTCAGAGAAACAGATAATGCTTTGTGCAAACTGCTGAATGATCAAAATCTTGTCAACATGCAGAGGAAGGTGATATAACATGACTTTGCCTCTTTTACAGTGGTCTGAGGCATAATTCTTTTTATAATTATTTCAAACTACCACCTACTCAGGCCAGTCATTAAGAGCTACAATTGAGTAGTCATCCTCTATACTAAAAAATGCACCTAGATTCCAGCTCTGACATGAAATATATTCCTTGGACAGTAGTCCAATATTATCATGGAACAGTTGCTTCTGGAGTAGAATGTTTCAAAAATCTTGAATGAGGTGTTAATTTTGTCATTTTATTTTTAGAAAATTGAGAAAATACTTTTCTTTCTGTGGAAAAAATAATAATCCCGTTTTATTAATATTTTTTTTCTTCTGAAATCTTTGGTAAAAAGATTATTTTAGATTTGAAACATTTGTACATGAAAGGATTCAGTTTTCAAAGACCACTTAGAAAACAAGTTAGCAGTGAAATCAGTCTGAATCATATATAATATATGAGCATATAAGTATTGTAAGGTAAAGAATTGGAAAACTTAAATTAGGATGACATGTAATTTCAACACTTATCTATTAATTCATTTATAAATTGAAAGAATTGATTAATTGATTATTAGATTTCCACCCAGTCTGTACAAGAATGTTAACTTGCTTTGATCACTCTGTTCTGGTGTAGTGCAGTATAAATTATGTGGAAAATCTGACCCTGAATATTTTAGTAATAACTTCTACCAAAGCACAGCTGGAGACCACTGACATATATTGATGTTTTTGACGTGGTCTCCTTGTAACTGAGAAAAATGATATAGACACTCAGATCTAAGATTTAAATAAAATGTCCAGGACTTCCCAAGCACACAGTGGCACACCTTAAGCAGTGGATATCTTGTATTATGTATGGATATGACTGAGACTACACAGCCAGAAAGTATTCAGCAATCACAGGACAGCATCTGAAAATAGGCACAAATTGACCATCTTTGTTTTACTGCAAAGAGCCCCAAAGATCAATTTTTCTGCAACTCCCCTGTGCCTGCAAGCACAAGGCAGGCAAGACTAACATTTAGTATTAGGATTTAACATAACAGAAGTAGAAGTGGAAAAGCACACTTAAGGCCCCGGGGAAGTGGATAAACATTACAATCTCATGCTGGTGGATGGTTGTTTTTCTAATAAATGTCCTTACTTGTGGTCTGGGTTGTCAGACTAAAGACGTGAAGCGAAAAGGTCTTTTCATTCCACTAGATATGAATACAAAACTCTTTCAGCTTTATGCCCATTAAGTAAATGAACTGACATTTAACTAGCTTGTGACCAGCACAGAGTTAAAGCAGTCCCCCTTTGTCAGCTTTCAGGCAGTTCAGAAGCTCTCTTTATGCTCCAAAGTTAGTGCCAAATTGTTTAACGGACACAGAATAAAATTACTTTATATTCAACTGAGTGCAAAATGGATGAAACTGGTGAATATAGAACACTATTTTGCTCATATTTTATTTTTTTCTTCATTAGCACATTTTAGCACATTTATATAGAATTGGCCACAATGCAAAGTGGACTCCTGCATTGGACTACTTGTCTAAGTTTCTATGGAAAGCATTGTGGTTTTTCTTAGGAAGAAATATAATTTTCCTCAAACTAATTTGCTTATTCACTTGGGGGGTAGGGGAGTAGGAGGAAATAAAAAGCTTTTCTTGGAATCTAATATAAACACTAAAATATTTTTTCAAGTAAATTGTTTTGAGTGCAGTTTCATACTAATCAGGCTCTCCCTTTGTTCTTTAACATTCCTGGAAACTGTAATTCAGGTATCTCATAAAAGTAGTTTCGGATGCAGGCCTTCTCATTGTATGATGGATTGCATTTAACCCGAAGGTAAAAGCAATGTCAATCACACACATCAGAGGAGAAAACTGTATCTCAGGAGACAACATTCAACCAAGATTTCAAAAGAGTGGTGACAGGAGAACATGAATAAAGAGAGATTGTGTTTAACAAAGCTGAAAAGAAATATGCTCATTTTCAGAAGCTGAAATAGTTTGCTCAGAAAAGTTTTTGTTTGGCCAGAAAGTTAAATGACAAATATATAAATGAAAAAGTGATATATTGGCTTTATCTCTCTATGTAGGACAAACATACTTTTTGTTATATTAACACATATTTTTTCCTTTTAACAGTCCTTAAAACATTAAAAAATGTTGTTTATGAGCTTTTAGTTTCTAATTATGTGCATGAGAGGTGTTTTTGTCATTTTGTAAACATGTAAGACAAATCTTATCAATAACACCATTATAAAACATTATATTCTGTTAAAATATTACTAGTAGTATTTATGATTCATTTCTGCATATATATTTATTTTTATTTATTTTTATTTATTTTTATTCCCTTTTAGGATTACTTCCAAAATTGAGGAAATGTTTTACACAAAGTATTTTGCAATTTCTGACTAGCTTCATTGTACCCACAAACTAAATTTTAGCATTTTGCTGTTTTTTGGTGGTTTTTTTTGTTTGTTTGTTTGCTTGTTTGCTTGTTTGCCTTTGCCTAAATCTTAATGTCTTTTTTTTTTTTTCCCTCCTCTTATCTTACAGATCTTTGCATTGCATTGCATTGCATTCTGTTTCATTCAATTCCTTTAAGCCTTTAAAACAACAAAATCTCAAGCAAGAGCTTGAGAGCAAGAGATGTTAAAATTTCCAGCTTTCTTATTTTTGTGTGTTTATCAAAAAAAAAAAAAAACAAAACAAAAAAAAAACCTTCCCAACCTTTTTTCTTCTTTAAATGCATTGGGATTTTTTCTTATAGAGAAACACCAAATTGCTTCATTGAAAGAGCACAGGATTAAGGAGGCTCTGTTGATTTAAGAAAAGGCATATTAATTTATTGCAGGTGAAGAGGGAGTCTTTATCATCTTTGCTTTTCCAACATGCTTGCCTCTGAGCTTCTTTGCACTGTTATTGTAACAGCTTCTGTCTTTGTTTTTAGTGGTGATAAGTACAGCATATAAATCACCTAGTGGTTTTCAAAGGTTCATTTCCATTTCTATTACATCTTTCCATGATGAAGAACTAAGTCTTGTGTGGTCCTTGACATGCATTTATGTATTTCAAAACATTCATCTTTCTACACAGGACTGTATACATACAGTTCTGTCTGTCTGTCTTTTGCCTCTAAAGCAAATACATATTTAGTTATTAAAGCTAACCATGTTTAATTCTACCTAACTAGTATTTTTATTCCTCACTCTTCCTCTCACCCAGTAACAACTTTACTTCTTTAACCAATATAAGTATGGAATGCAAGCATTCCAATTTCAAAAATGAAGACATGAGTGGAATAAGCTGCAGTACATTATTCTGTGGTCAACTTAAAATTAGAGCTGTGAGGAACTGGGAATAACAAAGAAAGGAAGTAATACTGAGTGGACAGGTTTCTGCTACCAGTGAGGACAGTGCCAAAGCTCTGGAAATCTTCCCATAGTTTTCCTGCATCACTCAATAGCAGAGACAAGTGTAATCTGGCTACTGAGTGAACCAAAAGAAATAAAATGCCAGCACAGGCTGGAAGCTGGCAGAAGTCCTGTTCATTTAATACTGCTTCAACTCATTCACAGCTTTCTTTCGCAGGTTTGATTCTGAAAGAAAATTGCACTGTTGTTAACACAAAGGATGCAACTGAAGTGGGCAAATGTTTTGTGTATCACCACTCCAGCTTGTCAGTTTCTCATATAAAAACTGCAGGCCCAGTCCTCCAGGGAGGTCATTTCATTCAGCTGGTGCTCTGGCCATGGAAAGGCTTCTCATTGGGATCAAGGTGCAAATTGTGATCAAATCCATTTAAACCAGTGGGTCTGTGGTAGTGAAAAAGTAGCATGCATAATGTCACACTTGAGATCTTTAAAGGCGGTATTCAGAATCATCTCTCATGGTAGCCAAAACCACACTAAAATTAAAAGCCAGGATAGCTCCAAAACAGTCTTCTGGAGAGACCTCAGGCCTCTCTGAAGAGACTTTGAGGCTTGAAAACAGTTCTTCTGGTCTATATTGTATCTTCACCCAATGGAGAATCAGGTTTTGCTTTCACATTGTAAAAATAAAATAAAATAAATAAACTAAACTAAACTAAACTAAAATAATACTAATAATAGGAAGATCTGAGAGAAAAATAACCAATTAGAACTCTAAAGACCCTGTTCTCCACCACAGCTTCTCTACAAGGGACTTAGCAGACCAGGATTCAAGGATTGGAAACTGGGAAACAAGATCTTTGTCTTTCTTCATCTTGTATAAATAACCCCTGCCTTTAAAATGTACATCTAATATGGTATCAAAACTTCAGGGTACTTAATACTTCCTCTCTGCAAACTGAAAATAAACACTGTATGTCACAAATTTATATGTGGGCCCCTGGGAGTCTTTAAACTATTACTTTTTTATAAGATTAGGATTATTAGTCCTGGTTTCTTAGAAGACTTCTATCTATCCAATAATTTCACAACAATGTGAATTTCCCATTGCTATTGAGTTGTGATATCTTGCATTTTCTTAAATCTGTGATGTTCTGGCAGAAAGACTGCTGAAACTGTCTAATGAAATAGGTGTTTTTTCTGTATGTATGCCAGAAACCTTGATCCCAGGACTGTAGACTTTACTTTCAAACAGGAGTTCTTTAGAATGCCATGAACAAAGGTCAAGATGCAACAGAGAGTTCCAGTTTCTGTAGTAAAAACAACAGTTTACTTGTGACCATCATGAAGGCTATAAAAGAATGCAATCAAAACAACGCAAAATATGCAATACAGCCCACAGCCTGTCAATTAGAGCAGGCTCCTGGAGTGTAGGAAATGGATAGATTTCAGATCAAGGTCTCCTATTTTTTGGGTGTGCATCCTAAACTGAAGTTAGAGTAACAAGGCTCATCTTAATTGCACAAAATCTGAACTTCTACCAAGTTTATCTGCTTGTTTGTTTACTTTTTACACGAATGTCTAGGGATGGTAAAACATTTCCTGCCTAAATTAGTTTTAAAAAGAAAGATCTAAATGAAGTATGGTTAAGGCTTTTCTCTCTTCTGTACTTACTGATCTTGCAGCACTGTCGAAGAAAAACATTTAAAACCTCTCCTCACACCTCATCCAAATCACACCTCAAGCAAATTGTGAACTGAGTTTAAAAAGATGTTAAAAATGTTTTTAAAATGTTTTAAAAGTTTTTTTTTTTTAAAAAAAAAACTTTTATTTCTTTGTTTGTTTGTCTGTTTTTCTCCTTGACTTCTAACCCTTTAGGCTTCCTGGCTTCTTTTATTTTTATATATATACATATATATATATATATTATATTGATTTTGTTTCTTTTCTTTGCACTCTTCCATCTTAACATCTCTTTGAACGACAATGGCTATTCCCCCTTTTTTTCTGGAAAAGGTACAAAATCTTTTCGCATACTTGCAAGGAGATGTTTCTAACAATCAATTATTGGTATTTTAACCTCATAAAATTCACAATAAAATCTGAAAATATATCCTTAACTAACTTTATTCTTCTGAGGGCTTAAACTGCAATCAGTCAGACCTTAAAATGGCCTGTCCTTTTATGTCCATTAAACTACATGATCGGTTAGCTGGATGTCTAAACATATGATCACACAATCAGAGAATATCCCAAGTTGGAAGGGATCCACAAGGATCACTGAGTCCAACTCTTGGCTCCACACAGGACCACCCAAAAATCAGACCCTAAGTCTGGGAGCATTGTCTAAACGTTTCTTGAACTACGTCAAGCTTGATGCTGTGACCACTGCCCTGAGGAGCCTGCACCAGTGCCTGACCACCGTCTCAGTGAAGAACCTTTTTCTAAGTTATAAAACTCTGGAAATGCTCTTATGTACAGTGATAACTTGTTTCAGAAAGTCTTTCAAAACAAGTTGTACCCAGACAAATCTTCTGATGCTCTCCATTGGGGCAGCTTGAATGTGGATTCTTACATATTCATGAAAGCTTTTGCAGGGTTAGTTCCTTAGATACCTACAAATCATATGCTGCACTGTCGACTAGTTACGTGATTATGCTTTCAGTCTTCATACACTTAACACCATCCAGTTTTTGAAAAAATGTGGCATTATAATTCCCCATGCATGATTGCCTTGTTGCTGTTCAGGAATCAGCCATGAGAATTTTTCATTGTGCATTAACATGTAGAAGACGAGGGTTTCCATGGCATTTTTTCTATAGGGCTGAGAAATGGGATACAAGAATGAAGGTTGAAGTTAAAATTCCACAGCCAGAGAGGGAGTGGAGGGCCAGCCTAGGGATGACACGCTTAATGCAAGGCATTCTTCTCGGTGGAAAGACTTTAGCATACATTCCAGAAGGACTCAGACTGATATTGTGACTTGAAAATACCACAGTCCCTTGCACTTTGAGAGGGTACTTAAATTGACACATTGGCTCCCTTCCAGGAATATTACAACATATTAGTAGAAAGGAAAGGCTTTCCTTTCTAAGAAGTCATTGTAATTTTGTAATTCAAGATGTAGCCAAAAATGGGCACAAATTTGCACAGTATAGCTTCTGTCCTTTGTGACTCTGTTTTTCATGTTATATTCAAATAGTGGAACAGGCTGCTGTCAGAACATGCTGGACTTTTTATGCAAGTCTCCATATTTGACTTGTTATAACATCTTGGTCTCAAGATGATACTGGCTTGCAAGCCACTGCCAGCTGAGTCTCTTTTGTTGCTGGCACATCCTGATCCTCACCCCTCCTCCACCCAGGAGTAGGGAAAACCTGCAGGTATATACATACCTCATTATATCTTTGCTGCTGCAACCACATTCTCATCATTAATTCCTGTCAACATGTGAGGTGATCTGAGGAAGTCCATAATTCATGCTTCAGTGATTTCCTTTGCTTTATAATTAGATTTCAATTCATTAAATAAATCAAATACATACATAGTCTGCTGGATCAGAAGCAGTAAAGCAGGTACAGGAAAAGCTTACATCTGTCTCTCACAAGCTCATACAGAATTCTGTTCATCTGAGCATGGTCAGACACCAGGATCCATCAAAGGGGAGGCAACCATTAGGTATTTGTGTGAGGAACATCTCCAACACTTTGATTGAGATATAGGCCTTTCAGACATGTTACTGGTATGATTCTTTCCACATGGGAAATGCTTCCACTGAGCTACTGATAGTTTAAGTACTAAGACAGTAAAAGACACAGCCACTTTGGTTTAACTGTAGGAATTACTTTTCAAAATGGGGGTAAGTGGAAGGGGCAATATTTATCTTCTGGTACAAAACCCGCTTTGTAAGGAGGTGGCAATACATCAGAGACAGAAAATATCAGGGGGTTCTTGCATGCATTAAGAGATGTGCATGTATATCTAGTTAATACAAATGTTTAAACAGATGCAGGAATATTATAAATAGTACATTCTTTATTTCTGAGAGTATTTGTAGAAACCTAACATTTTACTTAGACCCCAGTCATATTTGAATATCCCTAGTCTATTGAACAATGTCCACTTATTCCCTGGAAAAGTAGTTCAATTGCTTTAAAGAAAAAAACATCTCAACATCATTTTGATGGGACCCCGTAGTCCTCACTGACTCTGCATTCTGCATTTCCACAGCTGTAGATGGTACTGGGACTTGGTTAGCAGAATATTCTGGGTTTACTAACATGGCCCAAGAAAGGACAACATTACACAGACATTTCACACCTCATGACCATCCCCGATTCATAATTAGTAATAATTGGAGAATTGTCATAACAGAAAAAAAGACACTGCCAAGCCCCTTGGAGCATTGTAGAGTCCAGTTAAATACAAACTAAAAGACGGTTAAAACACTTTGTAACAAGCTTTTAAATCAAGCAGATAGAAGTAATTATTTAATCACCAGGGAAGGAGAAGAGTGATAAAACTAAAGGGAAACATTGGCACAAGAACAAATAGGTAAAACCTAGGAAGGAATACATCTAGGCTGGAAATTTGATAAGCATTCCTAAATTTTCAATGACAGACATTATTGTAAAGGTATTTCAGCAGGAGCAAAGGGGAAGTGAGGCAATAATACAAGCTGTTTTTAAAGACCGTGGTTTTATTACAAAGCTTATAAGATATTCCCTGAAAATGCAGTTGTTAGGGCTTGAAGAAGAAAGAGAAATGGAAAGGGGAAGGGGAAGGGGAAGGAAAAGGGGAACAGGAAGGCAAAGGGAAAGGGGAGGGAAAAGGGAAAGGGGAAAGGGAAAGAAAAGGGGAAGGGGAAGGGGAAGGGGAAGGGGAAGGGGAAGGGGAAGGGAAAGGGAAAGGGGAAGGGAAAGGGAAAGGGAAAGGGAAAGGGAAAGGGAAAGGGAAAGGG